>CM041645.1:15894731-16006547 GCA_023333625.1 Bothriochloa decipiens
TATTATATTATATTATATTATATTATATTATATTATATTATATTATACAGCTATTTTATAACAAGGTCCTTCAAAGAAGACCAAATTACAATGAGGTCCTACGACCGGATAAGGACAACCCCTGCAACGAAGGCGTTGACGGCGACGAGTTCGCCGTAGAGGAATTGATGACGCATACAACAAGATGGAAAGACCACGTTAGGCGTCGGTTGAAGGTGGACGACGGAGCCATTGAGGAAGAGCTTTCTAGGCGACCGAAGAATAGCTGTTTTGCGCGTCCCCGGAGGTAGGAGATGGAGCTTGATGCCAAATCCCAGGTGGAGACGAGGTAGTGGAGCTAAAGCTAGTTGATGAGCTGCCTGGCTAGATACTGGATCTGTAGGATCGATGGCTGCTTAGTAGAGGTGGAGGTGGAGGAGGAGACGAGCAGAGGTGGTTGTGAAACGGAGCAGTGTGGATCTGGTTGAACGGAGGTAGAGGAAGGGAATCTGAGCTGTAGTGGAGCGGAGCAAGCGGAGGAGGGGCGATTTTATTTTATTTGAACTAACCTGGGTTGCGACGGCTATGTTGGCATAGAAGCCGGTGAAGACGAGAATGACAACGATGGCAGCAACGCTCTCCAGATATGCTTACCACTCAGGGCTGAAGCCATAGAGGCACTGAAAAACTAAAAAACCTACTACTACTAGGTACTGGCTACTAGAGGCGGGGGGGGGGGGGGTGCTGCTCCCGGCGTGCTTCGGCGAGCTCGCCGGAGGCGGACGGGAGGGGCCAACCAGAGGCGGCGGAGAGGCCTAGGAGGTGGGGGTCCTAATAAGCCTTTGAAGCCTGCATTTGCCTATATGCTAGAATCATTCCTGTATTCTTGTGAAGGCCGTCGGCCGTGCTGGGATCCACTCTGTAGGATATCCCCTGTCCGCGCTACGGTTACTATAGTTAACCATAATTCTGGTTGCTTTGGTTGTATAGAAATGATTTGAGGTTGGAAAAGAAATTTATTTATTCTTCTTTATAGTAAATTCGGTTATATATTGGCTTCACACATGGGTTATCATCCAAAAATGTTACTTCACGGACTGAGTTGCAGTGGCATCGCAATAAATGGTGCCAGCGGTCATTTTTTTTTTCTTCTGGCAATGCAGGTGGTGATTTAGTCTTATGGTTGATAGTCATCAGAGTGTCAGACTTCTCTATTTTTTATTGAGGCGTATGGTTTTATGCAAAGACCCGAAGTGATTTTATCATTATTTTATCAATTCAATGTAATGATTGTGGATTAATAAAATTATTTCTTTTAAAATAATGATTGTCTTCTCACTCAAGTCATCTTTCCCTCACACCACCATCCGTATCACTCGCACTCCCAGACTGGATCACTTCAGACCTCTCCTTCGTGTCCAGCCAAGTGTCCAAGTCCAGCACGGTGGTGTTCTTTGGAGGATTGGATGCCTCCTCTCCAACTTGTGCACAATGTACCTTGTTTGGATTTTATGGTCTAAAATTTAGTTGGTTAAAATAAAGGACTAAAACTTTAGACTGCTCTAGCTTACTTGTGTGGTGTAAAATTTTTATGAAGTTGGCTAAATTTTAGGCTCCATATCTGAAGTGTCTTAAGAGCTAAAGTGGTCTAAAGTATAGCCACTAAACCATAGATTACGAGATCTAAATATTGTCTAAAGTGATTGGAAAACTCACCATTGAGAGAACAATAATGATATCTTCTGTTTATACAATATTGTTAAACACATGTAGACTACTACAGCTGAGGTTTTCAGTACATCGCCTCTAAACATTTCATGGAGATGTGATTTAATTGGATACAGATTAGTAGCCTCGAATGACCATTGTCGCCTCACTAATGCATCTAGGCTTAATTACACAAGGCCACAATTAATGTCTTACGTTATAACTTGGATCAAAGGTTCATTCTTAGTGATATCACGTCATTCAGTTCTGATTCCTCCAAACATTCTAAACTTAAACAAACTAATTTTTGAGATCAAAAGGCCCCACTAAAGATAAATATCTGTTTTGGTATCTTCGCAACAAAAGACAATTCAATTGACCCAACAATGAAAAGTGTTGCTTTTGCCATAAATATGAGACAAACTACGTGTTTTTTTTTCTTTGAGGGTCCTTTTGCTCTGTGTAGTTTGGGTTTGTATATGTGTTGCTTTTAGCCTTTGTCAACTTCCTAGTATTTCTCATATGTTTTGGAGTTGGCTTGGGGTTAGGAAAGGATCTAAACCATTTAGTTTTGCTAAGGGTGACATCTATTGTTGGTTCCTTTATTTGGCTATGCAGAAATGACTTTGATTTTGAAAAAAACATAATATTTTTCTTCATATGTAGGTGGTACATTCGGTTATCCATGGGCTTCGCACATGATGCTTTGCCGCTACTATCTGCAGCTTCACCTCACTGTTAGCTACCAAGGTGTTGAGTTCTATTGTATTAGGTTCTTTTACTGGAGTTGTTTGGTAGAGGTTCCCCTTCTTACTTTCTTGCTGTTTGTTTGTGTTGTGGAACTCGCTGGTAATCTATAGATTACTAGTGAGTTCTATGTAATCTCTAACTTTCACTTAATGAAGTACATGCTAATGCTAAGGCACGTTTTCGGAAAAAAAAAAGAAGCACCACTTCACATGGTATAGTTAGTGACATAAAAAATAGGTGCAAACGGTCGAGTTGTTATTCTTTGGATACACGTGTCACGATCAACACAGTCGTCATTAAGATACCGGATGCTCCCTTTTCGTTTTTAGGTTGTGTATTTTTACAGAGGTTAGAAGTAATGTATATTCCGAACTAATAAAAATCCAACCCCGAAAAATCCTTGGATGACTTTTGTTTCAAAGATGGAGCCACGGGCTAGGAGGGGCCATGCCCCCCCCCCCCTCCCACCACACACCCATGCACCGAAGTTTTTTAATACCATGTAATTTGCACACTGCAAAAAGTTTTTACTAAACCTAATTTTTTATCATAATTTTGTGATTTTGGTTATGTAAAAGCATTGAAAAAGCTATTGAGACAAACACTTGATATATATTTATCACATTTATAAGGTGTTAGTGTTACCATATTGTCCGGCCTCTTAATCGAAGGTTTTGGTTCCACCGCTTCTTTTTTTTTTTTTTTTTTGACAGATTCCACCACTGCTTGTTCTATTGATAATGACATCGGGCGAAGAGACACAGCCACTTGTGTGAATCTTAACTGAATTTCTTGAAACCATTTTCATTCACTATGCCTCCTCTTTTGCTTTCTCTGCCTCTTATCCAATGCTACACTGTACGATTATCCATGAAGTATGCATGTGTTCCTTTCGAAGGCCAAGACGCGCTCCAGGGTATAGCTGAGCATGAGTTACCTAGTGCACCTTTTTATTGATTTTTGTGCTACCGGGCTTTGTCGACTAGTTCTTCGCCATAGCTCGTGGATAAGAGAATAATTGAGTCATTTTCTTTGGTCCACTGTGGCTCGTTTGCAGAACATAAAGTTGAGCTTCGAACTCGTCTTCTTGTGCTCTCCTATATTTGTCTCTTCGTCCAACACTGATAGATTATCCATTCAGAGTGAGTTCCTTTACAGTCTATTTATGTCAATTCGTGTTGCTCAACATTTGCTTGGCGAAGTTTCATGGCTTGCGTGCCACTGATAAGGCCATTTGCCAAGTTCTTCCCCCCTAGAGAAAAGACAGAGACTCGAGTCATTTTCTTTATCTTTCACCCTGCAGTCACGTTTCTGACACGCCTCGATCTGTAACTATTAACTAGTACTACTGTACGTCTCAAATATCACAGCTTACTGTTCCCTTTTTATTTTTTGATTCTCTCATCCAACTCACTACGGTTAAATATAACCCATCCTATTCCCAATTGCCATCATGATGTGTGAATCCAGACATCGAACTAATACTTTTGTGCCACACCCTGATGATAACAACCTGTTTGTGGAAGCGTCCTAACACTTTAATTTTCTGGTTGACAACAGTGTAAGGATCTATCAATCTATCTAGTCCGAGTTCCATTCAAAATCGTTTGGGTTTTTGCACCACTTGGCGAACTTTTCTGACTTCCATTGCAATGCTAGCTGAACTGCTACCACGACTGATGATAGTTCTATCTGTCGAAGAGTAGTCCGTGCGCCCACTCAACAGTGTAAGGTTTATCCATCCGGCACATTCTGGGGTGAACTTTTGTGACTTTTTTGTGCTCCGCGTAACGCCATTCCTCCCCACCAAAGAGGTCTCCATACCTAGCAGCAAACGAATTTCGACTCATTTTCACTGAATCCACCCCCGGCCGACCTGCAGCCTACCCTTTTCCACACACTTTGAATTAACCGATGTTGAAATCCTATTCTCTTTCGCTTCTCTTTATCTGTGTCTTTATCCATACACAGTATGCATGTGAATATATATATGTGATTAGCTTTGAAAGTTGGATTATTCCAAGAATGAATTCGGATAATATATACCACACTCTGAGCTGATCTATCCTACATTATTTTGCATCGTTTTCTCGCAATCGACCTTAGCTTCTCCCTTGCGCCTTAACTGCGGATAGACAACAACATTTTCTTCGGAACTGGTATATACAAGGCGTCTAGCTAGCTAGGTCCTGTAGTTGTGTACGGTTTCATACTAGGTTTGGTTTGGATACCTCGGTAATAACCTGTCAACGTATTATATACTCACTTAAGTACTAGACCGGATAATCTAGTATTCATCTGGTGGGCCATCCAACAAAAACTGATTCGATCTGCATGTGGCTATGGCTACGGATGGCTTGCTGCTGAACTGTAAGCCAGCAGCAGCGCGATGCATTCCTGAACTGAATGCATTACTTTTTGAAAATAAACTGTTTTCATCAGTTCAGATTTCACACTAAAATAAAATGGAGTTTTTTTGAAGGATACACATTTGATACTCTGTAGGCAACCTTTTGTGGTGGATACTCAATATTTCAGCATGATGTTGACCACTCCTGTGTGGTGCGTGTAGAGTTGTGTCTATCTCAGAACGCAAAAGCAATGCTCTTGGAAACATTACAGTCAGATGAAACATGCAAGAAGCATAAATGGTGTCGTTGGGTCAACTTTCTTTCAAGAGAAAGAAGGATGCATTGAACTTCACCACCTGCAATGTCTGTAGGGCATGCATTGCACTCCGTTTGTTGTGGGGCATCTGGGTGTGCCAGATTGCCTTCCAAATCATATGCAAATTTGACTTCATATATCTGTACAGTGTTGTTCGGTTCAGTGCTAACTTCAGTGGTTTTGCTCATCACTCGTCACTCTCTCTTTTAGCATATAATGTTTTTGCTCATCAGTCGTCACTCTCTCTTAGCATACACAATCGCCGTCTTACTATAGTATCTACTACTCCCTCTGTTCCAAATTATAGTTCACTTTAAATTTTTTGGTTCATGCATGATGTACTTAGATAAATAATATGTCTAGATACATAGTAAAATATATGAACCAAAAAAGTTAAAGTAAATTATAATTTGGAATGAAGTACTCATCTTGTTGCAGCCAAACTTGGGCCCATATAAGTACGTCGACATCAATTTCTTGCATTGGTCATCAAATATTGAAACCATGGTTTTGGCGCCGCAGTTTTGATTGGCACTTCACCCAACAAACAAACAAACAAAGGAGCTAGCGGAGAAGTGCCACCATCTATATGAACCAATTCAAGTTGTGACAATAATGCAACGAAACTTGAATATGTGTTTGTGGGTGATGGTGTTCAGTTCCTGATATTCGTACTCCTTACACTGCAGGTCACAAACAATATGTAACGCATGCATGCGTTCAGGACCATGTGATGTGTTGTGATGTCCTTGTCTTACGAAAAGATTGAAGAAATAATGAAAGAAGAAATAAAGCGGTGAGAGCGAGATGTCGTCCTTGTTGCCGATCGATCGACCGAGAGGCGAGACGACTGAAGATATATAAAGGACGGACGGACGGACCACATGAGTTGGCCGATCTATCCATCAATCTTCTATCTATCTATAGTCTAACGAATGAAGTAGTGAGGAGCGTCGTCCTTCTCGGATGATATACACTAGCTGATATATACGCAACCGATTACCGGACGCTCTGGCGTCTAAATGAATCCTACTCCTTCATATAATTCTCGACTTGAGTGTGATCGACGAGGTGGGTGACAGTAGTGTGATAGATATATGGATGGGCACTGCCGACGACTTTTCATTTGTTTGCATGTTCTAGTAGTAAAATCATGTTTGTATGGAAATCATGTGTCGCGCGCCGACAGACGATTTGTGCAGTAGCAACTGTCACTCCTATCATCTATCCATCTATGGGTGGATTGCCCTGGTTAAATTATTGAAGCTCCGTCAATCGGTATCGGAACCTGACAAATTCTGAATGGGATCAGATTGGATGAGACTTCAGAGGAGGCCTACTATACCTGATTCACCTGGTCGGCCAATTCCAAATCTGAAGCTAGTAAAAGGCCTAGCGGGATCTAAATCGGGGCGGACAGGGACCTCCCGTTTCGACGCATCGGTCACTCGCTCTGCAACATGGATGGTGGTCATCTATGACAAGCCTGCTAGATCCCTAGGTCAACGACTGTAGGTGGCTGTCCCTGTTTTCGGTTGCACCAGCACCAGCACCGGCAACGGTGTGTGCTTGCACTGTTCCAGGTTGAAGAAAAAGGCGCCGGCGTTCGTCGTCGTCCCTACGGACGGACGGACGGGAGGATAAGACAAAGGCGATGTGTTGTCTGTCGATCTTGCCTGACATTGACACTCTGCCTGCACCATCACATTGTAGGTCAGAAACTCGTCAGAACTCGGAAGAGAACCGAGATGCCTGAACGTGGCTTGCCGGCCGGCTGCGCAACGGGCTTCCTTTACTCCAGACGGCCCCGGACCAGGCCCACGAAAACCTAACGGCCCAGGCCGAAAAAACAGTCCTAGGAGCGGAGGCGCCCACGTGCTGCACGCGACGGGCAACCGAGCCCAGCAGGCGCACGCAGCCGGAAGGCTGTTCATGGCCATCGAGCCCACCAATGATCCTCTGCAGCAAAGCAAAGAGGCCGGCCTCGATCAAGTAGACCAAGGGGACCATTTCACATGCGTGGATGGGCCGGGCCTTGCACCAGGGGCCTGTTGGCGTCCGACTTGTCCAATCGGCCTCACGCCACACTCACGGGTAGGTAGAACCTGGACCTCAAGATTACCGAATTTGTATAATTCTCCTTTTCATGTACAAGTCTAAAGCTTCTGTTAAGATCGGCCTATCTACGGATTATTGGATCTGTTTTCTATTCCTGATCCCAAACATAAGGCGTATAAAAGTTATAGATAGATCCCGTCTTTATTGTCTAATCCTTAAAAACATGAACAGACATGAGACAAGTATATAAGGGGAGTCATCTCTTCATTAGTCATTATAGGTACACCCGTAGTCTCTTTATATAGACGTAGCCTTCAGGGCATACGATTAGCCTCCAAGGCCCATATGGTACGAGCCCATCAATCCTTTAATCAAATGATTCTTAACACTTTTCCTTTGGCGAATACCATGACAAATACATGCCTCATTAAAACTCCAAAAACCCAATAGAAAAAATATAGAGAAAGAGTATATTATTTTCGTTTAATGCATCTGCACATTGTTGTCTCGTTAAAAACCTTACATGAGAAACTTCTAGAAAACTCATTAAGAAAAAAAAAGTACAACTTATGTCTTCAGAACAAATTCTGATATTATAGACCATGCCATTTTGAATTCTCTAAAATTCTGGTTAAGAGCTAATCCTATAGGGAAATTCTCCCCCTAAGCCTTGTAGAACTGTCCCGCTATGGCCATAACGCTTTCTATAGGAAGCATATGTATATATAGACTTAACAAGTATGTCACATATATTACAAGGATCATTCGTAATCTTAACCTCATTTTACTTCAGGAAGCATTTAGAATAACACCTTCTAGGTACTATTTGAGATCATCAAATTCTCATGATTTTTAATAATATCTTTATAAATACTCCCCCTGATGACAACATTAGTTGAAGTCATTCACTCTGATAGCATTAACCATTGCACACAGATAATGCAAGTGAGATTACAAGAATTCCACAACATTTAGTCTTCAAGACATTTGTCTCGCTATTCTTCAGGAACACTGAGAATAAAGAATAATGTTGATGGGAGCTATTTGTTATATTCTCATGCATACATCAGAGTGCATACATATTTGTGCAATGAAAAGTTGCAAAGACACACATCTCTGAGATATGACTAATAACCATTATTATTTATAACAGAATTTTCTCTATTCATAATAGTCATGACTCCTTCTGAGATTGACTACAGATTCTTCGAGAATCTTTATTACACAATAAGACATGACATGTCTGTAGGACTAGCGCAATGGGGCTTATTGCTAGTAGCACCAAATGTATCATATCAATTTTTAGAGGATACTTCAACTCTAAGTCTTCAGGTGGAGAATACGTTTTATCACAAGTATATATATATACCTGTAGTAAAAGCTCATGGAATGCACATGTGTTATGGTATACTTGTATCATATTCCCTTTAATTTCTCTTTTCATTATTAACTCTCGGGGTCATATATGGGTCTTCCTTCCAAGGAATTCAGTTATTAGGTGCATTTAAGCATAACCTTATATTCCTTCAGGTAGTTTTTATATTTATGGAGAGATCATTCCTCCAAATGATAATATTGATATGAGATTTCGTTGTTCTCTTTATGGATTTTTGGAATCCCATAACTGCATATTTTGATTTATTCCATTAGCCAGATTCATTATATAGCAGAACATATGTTAAACTTATGTCAAAATTGGTCTCTATTAAGATATTTTGAACCATTGCTTTTCATCACCCATTGTTCAATAGTGGCCCATAATTATCCGAACATCAGGTTCCAAATATTCACTTAGCGATTTTTGGCTCAACCTCAATTGAATATTTTATTTGACCCGATATGAGAGCTTCAAGCACTCTTGCCATGGACTTTGTTCCGGATCCAGGTTCTCACAAAAGAGACTTATCTAGCAATTTTAGAGGTAAACAAGTGTCAACATATTTTATTTTGACTTAGTAACGATCTTCATTATTTCTCACAATGATAGATCCATTGTTGTTCTATTTTTCTAGCTTTATAGTATGCGCGCATTTTTTGGATTTTCATCTCCAGGATGAACCTCATCATGAGGTAACTCACCAACAGGGTGATTTCTCTACAAGAGTACAAGAGGAGTTTTATCACATATAATATGAGTTTTCTTCATGAGCACATGCTTATGAATTAGGCCACTAGATCTTATTTATAGGCGTCCCCACATAATTTGATCAAAATACCAATAAGCCATATGGATACAAAATTAATCCTGAGTATACCGACATCTACTTCAGGTAGAATCATTCATTTCAACAACTCTAGTTGCTCCTCATCGATACAAACAGTTATCTGGCATAACTCCACGCTATAGAATAAAGGAGTATAACTAAACAACTAGTTTAGTTTGGATTTGTGCATTTTCATTTTAAATATCAAGGCATTCCACAAAATGGGCACTCATCTCCCCCTAATGCCAAGATATTTAACAACATACATAAACTCCCCATTCGCCAACTTCAAGTGGTGTATATGTATGTTTTGGTGGTGATTTATTTGGAAAATATTATGCACTTTATCAGGGGTTACTATTTTAATATGCAGTGAGCTCAGACTTTATCAATGCAGTTGCATGAATACTACATCCATTTCCTTCTACAGGAGGAGTATATATCCTCAACTTCTTGTTGAGTGAACTTCTGGTTAATTAATTATCAACTATTTCTCTACAAGTTCTTGCTTTCAATGAACACATGCAATCTTCAAGACTTAACACCAACAGTTACTCACACGTAACCCATAATTTAGCCATAACAATCCTTCAGCGACTAATGCTCATAGTTATCATATAATTGATAATAATGAAATATCTATTATGTATAGACCTTCAAGATCATATGTATGGAAGAAACACAATTAATGGTGGCATTGCGTATTTGGACGCATTGAGCTGTGTGTGCATAAGTATGATAGCAAGAATATGGCAATAGCCGTGGTTGCCAAGCACAAAACTTGGATGCAAAATTATTTTCATAGTCCAACTCTTCTTTTATTGCCCAAAATTAATTCAATTACTCATACTCTTAGTGAAATTGAGTCATTATATTTATCACAAAAATGTATTTCCTATCTTATATAAAACTTGGCTCAGATCACTTCATTGTTTAGCATGAAGACAAGCTTTTAGATAGAACAGATAAGACCAGGGATTTTATTTATCTGGGAAAAATTATTTTCATGCAAATCATAAGAAAAAGAAACGATTGCTTGGCAAGAGCAAAACAATGACCAATATCCTTCTGGGATAAACTCTCAACTGATAGCGCACCATTCGTAGGTAAAAAACACATGTAAGGAACATACATAATTTTTCACAATCCATGTGGCCTTTCAGATCCTAGGATAACTAATATAACATATAATTGATTAATGTCAAATTTAGCTTCAAGCTCTGTTATGATGTGGGATTCATATTTCTTGTGTGCTTACCTTCTGGCGGTTGGCAGGTAAACTTAATAAATTAGATAATTAAAGTATGGCGTATACCAAGTTACTAGCCAGTATATCATTGCATAGAGTAGTCACTCCACCTATATTATTCAGCTTACTTTTAGACAATACAATTGTTTCCCGTGATGATGCCCACTGCCATTTTAGTGACTGTGGATATCTCTAATTCTGAGTTCTGATATGCACTACAGGGCTTCACTAGTCCAACATAGGACAAGTAATGTTCTTCATCAGGAAGAAAAAAAAATTCCTTCGCACTAACCAAGTAAAAACCTCAGAATATTAATTTGTTTTATATTCTTATAGCAACTTCATGTTGCCAAGGGAAACAATCACCGATTAGGATGACACTTCATATTTGTTCTGTAGTAGAGAGACATGAACAAAAATACATCGACTTCTAATCTTGTGTTGACCTGAGTAGTGTTGTACGCGTATATTATAATATTTAAAAATATACCAAGTAAGGTATTATCTGTCCCTCAAGGGAAGTTACAAGTAATCCCAAATTTAGGTGTATGATTGACGAACAAGTATCATGCAATGCTTTCTTCAGGATACTTCAGGTAAATAAACCAAGGCATTAGCGAGAGCGCTAGAGAGAAATAATGGTCTTATATATATCATGCATGTTTCATTTATGTCCAAGAAATTACCAAGCAATATATTATTCTAGCGTATTTATACTGGTTTTAGAATAACACTTCAGGATTATATGACCTACAGAATATAAAGCATTTGTATGATGCATTTGAAAGCCCACATTTAAAGCATGTAAACCATTTAAAGAGACGTATTACAAGATCTTCAAGATCTATGAGCAAAATAAAAAAAATGCCGAACTCTTGGAATATGACCAAGGTAGCTGCAACATCAACAAGACTCCAGCCTATGCTCTGTAGGTGTGTAGGTGTGTCGGGTATAGCAGCTTCAGGCCACTGATGGAGATGAGGCCTCATTGGCAACGCACGCATGAACACCTTGCAAGCGTGTAGGCAGATGCTTGCATTCAACAAAAATGTCATTAAGTCATTAATGCAGCTACAAAGCAAAATACTAGAGACAAATTGTCTCCAATCCTTTGTCATGCAAAATAAGCTCTAGAGGATAGCTGTGATGACTGCTGGTCAGTCTGGCTGCCGACCACTTTATCCAGATAATAATCAACCAATATGAGAGCCTCTGGTCATATATGAAAAAAATCATCATTTATTCTTCACATTAAGAATTCATTTACCGGTATTGTATCTTCAAGATTTAAACAAGTATAAACCGGTAGGAAAACTTAAAGGAGTATATAACCACGTTCAACCATATGTGCTTGTGACAAGGCCGATAACTGGCGGCAAGAGCACGTCTCAGTTCTAATTATTAGAAACATCAATGATAGATCATATAGAAAACCGATCTACTACGGACTAATAATTATCCAAAATTTGGTGGTAAAAACGAATGCATTCTTCGAGATGTAATTTATTCATACCTTGTAAAGGATGTCAATTGATCTACGTCACATGCCGCATAGGGCAGTAGTTGGTAGATACATACCGCGTAGGGCATTTGACATGGCAGTAGATCTTTCCGTATGACGACGAAGATACACGCCACTGCGGTGCAAATTGACAACAGCTAGAAGTAGCATGCATGATCAATGCCGAGTGTTTGTACGCCTCCTCGACCTGGTGGCGGGGATAGCTGATGGCCATGAGCACATGGATGGTGCGTGTTGTCAGCGGGTCACATCGGAAAAAAAATCAATCTATTAGCAAAATTAAAATAGAGATTGATTTACGGAAGGCTAACAAGATATCGGGTCCTGGTTTTATTGTGCCGCACGCAAGGCGTGAGGAACTGAGGACTGCGTGGGGTTGTATATGGGTACGCCTGGCAGTGCAGCAGATCGTAGCGCCATGGTTGTTCAGCCGCCGGCATGATGGCCGGTCCCATGCACACACCACCCCGTTCTCCAACGTAGAAGTTGGAAAAATAAAGATCAATACATGATCAAAAAAAATGAATCTATGATTAGCCACAAATTATCAAATTAATGCAAATTAAACAAAGGAAAATAAATCCAGATGGAATCTATGTACTAGGATTAATCTACAGGATTAAATCTTAGTAGAGACTCATTAACGGAAAAAAGAATGCAAGACAAACGGTTGTTGCCTTTGTTCTTGCGTGCACAAGAGCACAAGATGCAGATCGCATCCATGTAGGCTGGCTGCTGCTTCCCCGCGTATGTAGATCGAAGTGGTGGCCGTGGTGCATGTACGTATGCCGACGGCCGTAGGCGGTACGGTGCAGCGATCGTCACCAGGCGTCGCACGTATGCGTCGATTTGATGGAGGCCCTCCAACATAAGGCATCAGACGTTGCATCAAGGACAGAAAATTCGATAATTGAAAATAAATCAATTCGATAATTGAAAATTCAAAAATCATCAACAGATTTAGAACTTCTCATCCAGTTGGAAGAGCTGCTGATAACGTGTTAAGAATCAGCCTATCTACGGATTATTGGATCAGTTTTCCGTTCCTGATCCCAAGCATAAGGCGTGTAGAAGATTTAGATAGATCCCGTCTCCATTGCCTAATCCCAAGAACATGAACAGACATAAGACAAGTATATAAGGGGAGTTATCTCTTCATTAGTTATTATAGGTACACCTGTAGTCTCTTTATATAGACGTAGCCTTCAGGGCATATATGGTATGAGCCCATCAATCCTTTAATCGAAGGATTCTTAAAGGTTTCTTCTTCTTCTTTTTTCTATCAGAAGTTTCTTTGGGTAGTTGGATACATCCATCGAGTCTTTTTTTTTACCTCATCCAAAAAGCTCTTTTTTGGATTCTTTTTTACAAGGGAATTTTGAAAATTCAAATTCTAAAAAAAAGAATAAGCAGATCCATAAAAGATATATGCTATGAATAGACCAAAAATTGCTAAACTTACAGAAGAAATTGCATTAGTGAGAAATTCATATGAATTTATGGAAGAATTTGAATTTTCCTGGAACAAGTTTATTGAAGGAGTTAGCCACTTTGATAATATGGTTAACTCCAATATTCTATTATCTTTTACTCCATTATCAAAATGGATTCCTATGGATCCATAGAATATACAATATAATTATTTAATACAATGGGATTAGGGCAATTTGAAAATTCATTACTCTCCTTTGTTCTAAATTTTATTTTATTTTAGCTTTATTATAACTTTGATACAGTTTTCTAACAAAATCCTTTGACGTCTAGAACATCAAATATGTTTCTTAGATTCTTCAATGCAGAATATTTTTAATAAAGTTTCTATTTAAACATGAAGATAGATACCAATAAAACTTTTTTTCCTTAAAACATGGTGAAAAATTGGGCAGGTTTTACTTAGAACAAAGTTAAAACAAACTCTAGTTTGAGAAGAAAAAAGTATCTTGCTTTGATTTTTTGAAGTACCTTATTATCTTTGAGGATTTGTTTCCATGAGGAGTTGGGTGAATTTTGTTGTGGTTAGAAAAATAAGTTGAGAAGAGATCAACTGGCTACAAAAACAGAGATACCAGCTGGTAGCCAGTCCAACGGTTGTTATTTTTCCAACCACGATAACATTTCTCTATTCCATTTGGTTGGTGCGTACTATAAAAGAGCCCTTTTCAATGCATTTACTCAACGTGCAGTGCAGCACAGCACGAGAATTGTCCAATCTGTTAAATGTTTAGTGTCACAAAGGTTAAAACTAAGCAGTACATACAAACAAATTAGTTACTCCATTCATTCCAAATTGCAAGTGGCTTTGAATTTTTTAGCACATTGAATTTGTTATTATGTATCTACGTATACATCATGTATGTAGATACATAGCGACAAACCAATAAAATCAAAGTAACTTATAATTTAAAATCAAAACAGTGCATGGGTGGCAAATGATACGTGTATTTCATCAAATGTGCACATAACATCCCGACTAATAGTAATATATTTCAGTTATCATTTAAAATCAAACGAATGCATAGTTGGCAAGAGCTAATTAGTTTAGGAAATGAAAATATCTGGCCGACAGTGTGGTTCATAAATCTATTCGAGCTGCACAAACTTTCGAATAGACGGTTGAATGACCGCTATGGATCGTCATACACAAAGTACTAGTTAAGAGACATGACAAACTTTTGGCACCCCAAAAGCAAGGTCAATTAAATGCTGCGATGGGGGGTCATCCATGCATGCCCCCTAGAGCAAAGTCAGACGCCCATCATTTTGCATGAACGCCATGCAGTCCTTGGTTTATTCTTGTCAAGTGGTGGATAATGACTTTGGACTAGACGGCCGAGTGACCGCTGGACATTGGTGATGACATAGTATAGTACAATTGTGTGAACCACAAAGTAGTTAACCAGCGCTTGAACAATGAAATCCAACAGTAGTGGTGTGCAATGTCATTTATGTCTAAATTCGAACAGTATGACGTAGTTCATCAGGAGCAGAGAGGGATGAATATAATGCGCACGTGTCTTGAGCGTGCGTGACAAATTGAATTGGGTGTGCTTGAGCAATTCTTGCGTGGTGTTCGAACTTTGACACAATTCTAGCCATATCCTAGTTCCTAGACCCGGTCTGGATCCTTAGAATCGAAATTCGTCTCAATAATCACGTTTTTTTTACAACACAATAATCACGATTGAAGTTAGCATGGCCGTATATAGAACGTACGTAATTGTATGCTGCCATTGGCCACATGGAGGATATAGTTATGTGCTACACTGATGCTGCATGTGAGCGAGCCGAAGCGCGTGGTATAAGGTCAGTTTCAACACAGAGTTTCAATTCACAGTTAGTACCACATTAGATTTACAAGTGAATGAAGTTACCTGTCTCGGTGCGTAGTTTCATAAGGTAGCCACACCATTTAAAAATATATATATTGTTATATTAGTCTAATCTACAAAATAGATATCGATTCCTCCCAATTGAAAAAAGGATCTAAACAACCCGTAAGAGTCAAGCAAAATTGCGTTGTAGGATTGGAGGTGCTAAGAGGCAAGCGAATTTAAAAATCATGCACATCGATTGACTTGACATTTTGTGCACTTATATTCCCCATCATTTATCGACTAGCTTGTGGATTTTCAAAGAATTCGCCGTGAACTCATCATCATGTTTGGCGATGCGTGCCAACTTGGCGTAGCAACCCATCGGTTTTGTGGTGGAAAAATGGAGCCGCATGGAGCGGCGTACGAAAGACGTGGGCCACCTCTCATGTGGTGGTTGGTGGCCCTTGTTTATTATCTTGCATCCAATATCTAGCTCTAAATCAGAATATCATATCCTTTTCGAAATAAAAGAGTATCATATCCAAATTTTAAAAAAAACCAAAGTAGTTGGATAAAAGAAAAATAATAAGCCGCCAATTTAACTAAAAAAATTGGACAAGTGAATTAGGATACTGATAACCATGGATTAAACAATTTTTTGTGTGTGTGCATGATGACACCTATATGTACTACTATACTATATAGTTAATCTATAAATTTCCAAAGGCTTTTGCTACCTAGAAAAAACAAATGAAACATCTCACTTAACACTTATAGATATAGTTATAAACAAAACATCATAGTCAAAAACTAAATAAACATATACTTGTAAGGAGAACTAATATGAATAAATCATATTTAAACAGGTACAAGATGTTTTTCAAGTTCAATTGCACAGGTGATGACTCGTGTAAGTGGTCGCATAGGGCGGCAGCGGACCAGCTCTCGCAGCCTTGCGGGGCTTTCACGGAGCAACAGCGACTTGTGCTAGCGGTCGCGGACGAAAAACCCATCTTTTTCTCACAAAATGCAAGTCATAGTTTCTTCGTTCATGTATAGGGTGTCAAGTTCTTTAGAAACCATTTCTTCATCGGTTGCCATGTCAGATTTTTGCTTGCGTGACAGGTTTATTTATTAGTTCCTATTGAAACTACCTTGGTATTGCACTGAGTGCCCTTATTAACTGTATAATGGATGTAAATGACATGCAATTTTGATCTTGATGTGATGATGCTTGCATTGTTCTCCAGTCACGTCAAATTAGATCGAGAAAGGTGTAGTTTTTATTACGGTGAAGAGTAAGACGATTCGTGAGCCATTTCATGTTCACACCATCCATATGGAATGAGCTAATCATCATATACTGTAAACCAAATGATGGTTGTGTCGTTGCGTGTCGCATACGTCACGAGAGGACAGCCTTAGTGGAGAGACGATTTGTCACTCGATTTGGACACAAAACTTTATTTTGTCCAATAATTGACAAGTGGCGAGATGATTAACGTCTGAAGAATTGACTCCACTCTGGGCCATGTGATTGGATGAAGCTGAGTTTAATAGTCTTATGTCATCGCTTGCCATCCGAGCAGCAACCATGACTAATCAACTGCTCCATGGTCTACGGATTTTTGGAGGAAAACAATGCAATTGCAATATACTCTCTCCGTTCTAAAAGTAAGTCATTCTAAAAATCTTAGAGAATGAAAACATCTTAAGTTTGACCAAATTTATAGAGAAAAATATAAAAATTTGTGGTATCAAATAGGTATACCATAAACATAATTAATAAATAATCCAATGATATTTAATTTGAATCTTAAAAGTTATTATCTTATTATATAAATTTGGTCAAAATTATGATGCTTTGGCTCTCCAAGATTGTTAGAATGACTTACAATTTAGGATAAAGAGAGTTTAGAAGTGTAATTGAGAAGTCGTCGTAGTACAGATTTGAGGAAACAATCCAATGCAATGCAATATATGAACATAGGACAGGGTCAATTCTCTGGGGGTATATTTTTTAACAAAAAAAACTATGGGGGAGAACCCCACGGTGCGAGCCATTTAATATTAATTTTAACATAAGGGAACAGAAACTATGGGGTATATATTATCTCGGGAAGTTCTATTATGTTCTGCGTTCATCATTTTTTCTGTTGATTCTAGCTATGTGTTTTTTTATGAAACAGAAGGGGTTTGACTCTCTACTGGATTTTATTAATAAAAAGAGTTACAAAAAGGATTACAAGCTCCACTCTGGAGAATCAGGAAACAAAAAAGGTTACAAAGAAAATAAACAAAATTACACAAAGGATTCTAGCCATGAATACATGAGGGGCTTTACATCATCTTTTGCTTGCAGGACAACCTGAGCAAACTCTTTACAGAAAACTACCTTGCACCTTTGAATAGAGTTCTCAATGCCTCTGAAAATTTTGTCATTTCGCGATGTCCAAATGGACCAACACATCGTAATAATAATCTCCATGTAAAACGATTGTTGAAGCTGAGATTTAAACGATTCCATAATATGGAAAGTGTCTAGCGTATTTGGTACAATCAGCTGAAGGCTCCACCAACAGGCCGTGGAGAAAGAACAATGGAAGAAGAGATGCAGCAGATTTTCATCCATATTATGGTGGCAGAGGACACAAACATAGGAGGGAAGATGCATGAATTTTCTAAGAAGGAGAGCCCTGGTGCTTAATCTATCTTTGAGGAGAAGCCAAAAGAAAAATTTCCTCTTATTTTGACAGTACGATTTCAAGAGCCGTTTAAATATAGGATGAACCTGGTGGTGAGTAGAGAGACATTTATAAGCACGACTGGAAGAGAAAAGATTAGTGCCCCAAGAATATGACCAAATATCTTTATCATTTGAGAGGTTAAGATTTTGGAGGACCAGTGACAATTGAAGATATTGGTGATAAGCTTCAGAAGAAAGAGGCAGGTGAAAAAGAGAGTGGGACTCAGATGTGACAGCACTAACTACAGAAATTTTGTCATTCCTTGAGTAAGAGAGAAGTTTAGGAAATTGATGATTGTAAGGAGTAGAATTCTAGGAATCATACCAAAGCAAGCTGGTTGAACCATCATGAATATTAAGTGAAGCCATATGTTTAAACTTCAAGAGTAATTTAAGGACGTCCTTCCACTAAAATTAAGGAGCCTCTAAAGATAATACCATGAAAAGGTAGATTGTTTCTAGAATAGTATTTATGCCAAACCAGAGATACCCCAAGGAGTAGGATCTTTATTTAAAAAATTATGTAGGTGTTTAAGAAGAAGACTCCCATTCTATGTAGTCAAATCTAGAATGCCCAGTCCACCATCTTCCTTGGGGACACAACACATTGGCCACGCTGCCTTAGGGGCTTCTTATAGTTAATATCAGATCCTCTCTAGAGACAGTGCTTGCTGAACTTGTCAATTTGCTTGATAATGGTTTTGGGGATAAGAAAGCTACACATGGCAAAAGTTGGCAAAGCAGGCAAAACAGCATTAGTGAGTTGGGAGTCTACTTGCTTCATTCAAGAAGGAGGAGAAGGCAAAAAGCTAAGTCTTCTTTCACATTTAGTAGCTAGTGGCCAAAAGTCAGCTACAGATGGTTTGGTCAAAGTCAAAGGTAACCCAAGATAAGTAAAGGGGGAGATCACCCAAACTACATCCAAGGATAGATGCAAGATTCTGTGTTGTATCAATGGGACTATTAATGGGCACCATCATAGATTTAGCAAAATTAACTCTAAGTCTAGAGGATTCAGCAAAAGAGTTTTCAAGAATGTTAATTCCTCAGGGCAAGCTTTGATAAAAATGAGAGTATCATTAGCATACTGGAGAATTGGGAAATCATGATCTTGGATATTGAGTGAGAGAGTCAGTGATCATGTGTTCTTAGCATGATTAAGGAGAGACCGCAGGAAATCAACTAAGAGCAGAGGGGAGAGGGGGTCACCCTGTCTTACACCCCTTCTACAGTGAAACACTTTACCAGGATGGCCATTAAGGATAACTGCAGAAGTCCCAGAGTTGAAGATGGATCTCATCCAAGATATCCATTTTTATGGCAAACCTTTATGCTGTATAATTTGAATCATGAATTCATGTTCAACCTTATCAAAAGCCTTCTCAAAATCTAACTTTAGAATGAGGAGTTCTTGTCTAGATTGGTGGCATGCATGAAGGTATTCCAGTTTGGTTTTGCGCAAACAATGGGAACGTTAATGGAATCAAAACAGCGTAAATGATACGCGGCAAGGGAGCGGATAGCAGCGGAAGATGACGGGAATGGTGTTGTATGCTGCTGTAGCGTGATCTGTTTTACAACCCGATCGAGCAAACCAAACATAATAAGACGTGATCTCTTAACACTAAATAGATAGCGGGCTGGAAATGCCGAACAAAGAGCTCATAGATGGCCATGTTTATATCTAGAAGTCATAAACATCGGTATTATATATACTTTCTGAGAATATATAAGTGATACTATATATATTGTGATTCGTGAAAACCTTAAATATCCACTTTTAATGGAGAAAATGATGACTCAGGATGAAATTTAGCTGGCTATTCGGTGTGTCCAGGCGCAGGAAAGTCGCGATGCTGGCCGATATCAACTTGCATACTTCAACTCTCATCAAGAGGTTAAGTTTGTGAGATCAAAAAGGTTGTAGTTCGATATCGACGGGCAGCTCCAGCAATGCTCCATGGTCTCTATCCTTATCCACTATGGATGATAAGTGAGACGAACGATGGTGTTCAGTCGTGAAGCAACGGCAAGGCTTTCATGCAGCCAAAACCCTTTGCTTGGCGCCACAGGCTGATCCAGCCATCTATGCTACAGCACTATGCAGAAGTTCTGGTCCCACCATGCATACCACTTGTTCCCTTGGAAAAAAAAATACTAACTCCATTGCATCTTTTCTGGGACAGAGAAAGTATACCCCCTTAGAGAATTTAAACGCCAGAATTATATGTTTTTTGAGACAAAATTTAAACGCCATTGCATTCTTTCTGGGACGGAGAAAGTATACCCCTTGGACGTTTGAACGGAAGCACCGTTGACATAAACCACCACCGAGAGTCTCAAAGTCGTCACCAACTCACCACCTAATGGCTAATGATCCAAAAGGAGATCAGGAATTCAGGACCGAACGACAGCAAAAAGTGCTCGGACAATTAATTCTTATTTTCTTTTAACAAAACCAGAGTTTTTCTCTATGTCAAAAATTGAACCTACGGAGAGGATTATATTAAGGAATAATCCATATACGAGAGCTTCAATGCGTAGCAGGAGTTGACGTGCCTGCATGCTTAATAACTTCTTGATCAGCGACTAATCGCGGAGAGCTGTAGTTTACTCTAGCAGTCAAGGTAGTACAACTGCAAGACCGTTCAAATGCACATGTTCATGACTAGTATACATAGATAGCTCAGTCCACAACATACTGCTACCACTAGCAAGATGTAGACCTAGAATTTACGTAGTGATCTGCTACCACTAGTGGTTGTGCTTGTGCCCGATTTCAGAGAGTGATGGCATATATAATGCTCATAGTAGATGCTTAACCGTGCATTGCAAGGGAACCAACACAAATTTTCACAAAGTGTTTGGTTTCTCTCTCAGTACTCTCCGGTCAGTATCTAGCTACTTTTATTGTAAACCTAGCAATATGCTAAACTTAAGATACAAGTTAATTATCACTTCAAGCTCTATCACTTTAATTAAGAACTTACATACTCTATGGCTATTTGTAAACTCTGTGTTATATGTGCATCGGAATCCAGAAGAGACCATGTATAAGGTTGAAATTGGGCAAAAATGGAGATGGTGCCTTCCATGATGATATGCCTGGCAATAAGGAGGGCATCTCTACTTGGAAAGATGAAAGTATATAAATGAGAATGTCTTCCGAGATAGGCATATCAATCGGCAAAAGAAGGTGTTGTGGTGATAAAATCACGCCAATACGGGCAAGGTGAAAACAATATGCAGATTACAATCGTATTTCACTCTTTCCCAAAACTTACACCCCATGGGGTATTTATAGTCCCCCCTAACTTCGCCATTCAAGGAATCTTACAAACATAGTCATGGCACCTCCTATACATTTAGCTAAAAAGCACATCGGTGAAGTGGTGAAACACACTTCGCCCCTTTCCTTTTGTCTCTTTAAGCAACTTTGGGCCTGATCATGATTTCTTGACTTAGCCAACAATCTCTCTATTTCTTCGTGCGAAGCTGCTACGACCGCTTCGCTGGTCATCGGGAGTTTAAAATAGTCACAGCGAAGTCATCTTCGCCATATAACCTAAAACGTGTGAAGGCATATGTGCGAAGTTTAAAATAGTCACAGCGAAGTGGCCACGTCATCTTCGCTGAGCGCCTAAAGTGTGGCGAAGTCATCTTCGCCAGTCAACTTAAAACATGCGAAGCTATACAAGCGAAGTCAAAAACAATCACAGCGAAGTGTCTTTCTTATCTTCGCTGCACATGTTTGCACCTCAAATGTTCATAATGAAATGTTTGTCTCTAAAGTTTGGAAAGAATGTTTGTATGTCAAAGTTGCTCCCCAACAGCAGCCCCTCGCGGGCGAAGGCCTACTCCAAAGGTCTGAATCCCGTGAAGTTTATATAAAACTTTGCCTAACAAACGTCGTCCAAACTTTGAAATTGGCCTATTTGAATTTTGAATGCAACGGCTAGTTTTGACCGGTTGACCAGACTTTGCCTATAAATAGCGATGCCTCCCCCTGGAGCTGTCATTTTCAGAGGAGGGGAAGCTCTGCCAAAATTTTTCCTGAGCTAGAAAGTTTGAGATAGTTTTTCTTGACATCTAGTGTTTTGGGCTTGTTTTCCTCTGGTTGCACCAGCGGAGTTTATTTGACGACTTCGCTCGTGTCGTCTTGTGAAGATTTGCAAGACCAGATTCGGTCCCAGGAGAGTGGCAAAGTTGATGAAGATAAGTCTCATCTGGATTCAGATGATGAAAACTTGGAAAATGTTGATGCTTCAGTCGAGGATTTAGTTAGGGATGACGAGGGTTATATGTTGATCTTTGGCAGAAGTCTGTTTGATAAGAGTTGCCTTGATGAAATGGTAAGGCTGCGAATTTTTTATCGTGACCTCGTCAGGATTCTTGATGCTAATGAAACTAGCCCTCAACGTCATCCTGATGAGTGTATTATTTATCGTGACCTTTTTACTGGTGGGCTTCGGTTTTCGTGCCGAGATTTTCTTGAAGATGTGTAAAAGCCTTCAACATACAGATGCATCATTTGACACCTAACGGAGTGGTTAGGTTGTCATAATTCGTTTGGGCTGTGAGATCTTTAGAAGCCAATGACAACATTGTTTCTTTTTGCGAGCTATTTGAGATGCACACTCAGTATAAGACATTTATGCTTGATGGGCGCTTGATTACCAAGCATTTTGCTTGCTGCAGTTTTAAGATAGCTCGTGATGCTACTCAGATTCTCTTGCTACAAAGAACAAGTGGGGAGTTGGTGACTGGTCCAGGTACTGGTTTTATCATAAGGTGCCAATGGTTGAAGAAAGGGATCCTGTTACAAAGAGGATGGTGAAAAAATATCCTTTGGCTGCAAAAATGGTTATTGAAAGATTTGTGTGTACTCCTTCCTTTCCTCCTACTATGATTTCCAAGACTGGAATAAAGGCCTTCAAGGCTATAGCTTCACTGCAATGTGCCCGTGATATTGTTGAAGAGTATGCTGTAGCTAGAATTTGGCCATTGAAGAGAGGATGGGGACATTCTCGCACTTCTATCCTAAGCAGATTCGTGGCATCAACTACAAGTTTTCTGACAATAATTTTTATCGCCCGAGAACATTTGCTTCAGATGAAGAATTTGTGAAGTCTGTCGAAAATAGGGCAGATGATTTACTTGGTAAATATATGAAGAGCGAGAAGGATAATATAGATAAAATTATTGGTTTAGAGTATAAGCGCTTGAACAAGGTTTTTGAGGTTGCTAAGGTTGAATATCATGAGAGACCTCCTCCTGCTTATAGTCGTGGAAAGAGACAAGGCTGGAAGAAAGAAATTGTTGTTCAGGCGAAAGGAAAGCGTAAGGCTACTGAAGGTGCAACTAAGGTTGTTGCGAAGAAGATCAAGAAGAATAATAGTCCTGCTATTCTTCTTGATAGTGAAGAACTTGACGTTATTCTTGATTAGACTTTGGATATTGAAGGGAATATTGTTTCTGATGTCGGTGCTGGTGGTGAAGGTGGTGTTGAGGTTGTCAGAGGTGATGTTGATGGTGATGATGTCGGTTTTTCTGTTTCTCAAGATGTTGAGGATGAGGTGATAAAAATTGTTATGACATTTTCTTCTGATGAGTTAGCTACTTTTTTGCTTACTCCGTTGGATGATAAATTGCAGGATTTGCAAGCCCAGAATTTGCCTGCTGGGAGTTGTGCTGGTGTTGAAAATGTTGTTGTTTTTGAGAAGGAAGATTATGGGGGAGAAACTTTTATCAAAGATACTCATAAAGTTTCTGATCCTATTTCACCAAAGCCTGACGCTGGGGCTCCTGTTGTTGGCCCTCTTGAAGAAAATATTGACGCTGGGAAAACAACTTCGGTTGAGAACCCAGCTACGGTTGAGGTCGACGAAGTTGGTGTTCAGAATGTGTTAAAGAAAGCTGGTGGCTTTAGAGTTTACTCTCTTAATCTTGAAGATAGTGATGATGAAGTATTTGATGATGTGATCAATGATGATCGTTTAGCATGCTTTTCCAGTTCTATTATCCATGTTGAGAGTGAAAAAAGTGTTGAGTGTAATTTGGGTGAGCGCATCTCTACTGGTAAGTGTTTTGGCTTCGTGTTTTCCTTTTGACTTGAATTGTTTTCTTTTGCTGATTGTTTGGTTTTTATTTTTGCAGAAATAATTTTTCCTCATACTCCGTCTTCTCCCCAAAAGAATGTTGACTTTAGCAAGATGAAGAATGTTCAGCAGGACCCTGCAACTCCTGTTGCTCCTGTTGTTGGTGAAGGGGAAGTTTCTGAAGCGCTGAGGCGAGGCTTAGAGTTTTGTCAGGAGAAAGGTTTGGGTCTTGACAGCTTCAAGTTTATAGGCATTGGGTCTGATAAACTTTGGATGATGCCTCGTACTTCTGAGGTTCAATTAGCAAAGTGTATAGACGAGGCCTTCACTGCCCTGATGCAGAACTTGAAATATCCAAGAAACCCTTACTCAAAGTTGCTGATGCTGGGTTATCGATGATGTACAAAGGTTCTCTCCTGATGAGAGGTTTGCAGACTGGGTTGGAAGAAAGAGAGAAAAATTTTCCCTTCGCAAGCGTGATTATCAGGTTGAGATCCGGAATCTGAAAGAGCAACTTGCGGGAAAGGAGAAAGAGAGAGCTAATGTCGTAGAGGCTCATAACAATTTGGAGACTAGGTTGATTGGTGCTCTTGCTAATGTTGAAAGGAAAGAAGATGATATGAAGAAGGTTGCTGTGGAGAATGAAAAGTTAAAAGAAGGTATGCGATGTATTGAAAGAAGATTGAAGGAGCAGGACAAGTCTTTCTTTGACAATTGCAATCATATTTGGGAATTGTTCTTTGAAAGCTATGATAAGTTTGGGGCTAGGCCTGGTGAAAAATGTTAGAATCTAGGTGACTGTGATGGTTTCTTCAGTTGGCTTTGCCATCAGTATGAAGATTTATCTCGTGTTATGGAGACCACAGTTGACGTTGGGGTTTACTATTCTGCTCGTGCATTGCTTCACTTGATGAAACAGAGCCAGGATCCCTTGTTTGCGCAACTTTCTGATGATCAGTACAAGTTTCCTTCTGTGGATGACTTGACTAATGTGACGAAGGCTACATAAATATTGTGTAACAAGTATCTTGAGCAGTATTGGAGGTCTGATGGTCGAGCTCATTATTTTGATAAAGTTAAGGAGAAGTTGCAGAAGGTATGCAATGTATTTAGCTTGTTGTGGTTTTTCTGTTCTTTTGTGTCTAACTTTTTCTTTTTGCTTGTTAGCAAATTGCAAAAGAGGCGGAGGCTGCTTAGAAGGAGGCAGAGGAGATTGCGAAGAAGGATGCTGGAGCCAGGGGCCAAAGTGGTGCTGGATCGGGCAATGTTAGTGGTGGCCATTCTTAGACTAGCTGTTTTTTCTTTTGTGAGATGAGAGGGTCTTAAGATACAATGGCTCTAAGTTATTGACTTTGTAATATATATACTTGGAGGTTGTTTGACTCTTTGCCCATCCTGCACAGGTTCCTCATGCTGAGCCTGTGCAGGATGTTGAAGACGCTGCCCCGCTGTTAATGTGTAAAGATAACTTCGTTTTCGAGCCTAGCAAATTATATAATTTTTGTGTGAAATATGATGGCTGTGATGTCAATGATTTTCTCATTTGTAAGTTTTGCTTTTGTTATTTAAACTTGAGCTTTTTTGGTGATTCTATCTTACCAAAAAAATTATAGATGTGAATAAACGATATCGTAGCATCAGGCCTCCTAGTTGTCGAGTTTTTGATTTCACGAACTTTGCACAGGTAAAAATTTGATGTGTAACGTTTACTTTTTGTGGTTGGACTTTTGTTTTCTAACTTCTTCTTCTTATAGTCATATGATCAAGTACTTCGCCGGTGAATGTTTTTGAGGACTATTTACGCCGTGAATCAAATGAAATTATTAGTGAAGTTGTGAGCGACATACTTGGTGATGCTGCCGAAATAGTTAGTTCTCAAGATGATTGATTTTGTAAACACATTTTTTGTAATTGAGTAAGTTGTATTGCAAAACACCTTGTTGTATTGTGAAGTTTGTGAGTTTTTCTTCGCTTGTATGAATGGGTACAGAATAAATACTTTGAATTATATTGCTTATATTTTGAAAATTCCTTCTTTTCGTTCGGAGTGGACGTATGCACTTTGCTTAGAAACATTTATATAAATGGAGTCAAAAAATGTCGTCCCTTCTTTTTCGTTCAAAGTAGACGCGTGTACTTCGCTTGGAGGTTTGAAATATTTTCTCCTTGGAGAAAAGAAGTCGAGAAATTTGTCTTAGCAAATTTTCAAATGCCGTCCCTTCTTTTTTTTCGTTCGAAGTGGACGCGTACGCTTCGCTTGGAAGCTTGAAACATTTTCACCTTAGTGAAATAAAGTTAAAAAATTTGCCTTGGCAAATTTTGAAACACCGTCCCTTCTTTTTCGTTCGAAGTGGACGCATACGCTTCCTTAGAAGCTGAAAACATTTTCACCTTAGTGAAATAAAGTCGAAAAATTTTTCTTAGCAAATTTATTTTCACCTTGATGAAATGAAGTCGAAAAATTTGTCTTAACAAATTTTGAAACGTCATCCCTTCTTTTTCGTGTGAAGTGGACGCGTACCCTTTCTTAGAAGCTGAAAACATTTTTACCTTAGTGAAATGAAGTCAAAAAAATTTTCCTTAGCAAATTTTGAAACGCCATCCCTTTTTTTGTGCGAAGTGGACGCGTACGCTTCTCTTGGAAGCTTAAAACATTTTCACCTTAGTAAAATAAAGTTAAAAAATTGCCTTAGCAATTTTTAAAACGTCGTTCCTTCTTTTTCGTGCGAAGTGGATGCGTACGTTTCCTTAGATGCTGAAAAAAATTTCACCTTGGTGAAAAGAAGTCGAAAAAATTTGCCTTAGCAAATTTTGAAATGTCGTCCCTTCTTTTTTGTGCGAAATGGACGCGTACGCTTCCTTAGAAGCTGAAAACATTTTTACCTTAGTGAAATGAAGTCGAAAAATTCGCCTTAGCAAATTTTGAAATACCGTCCCTTCTTTTTTTTACGAAGTGGACGCAGACGCTTCGCTTGGAAGCTTGAAACATTTTCACCTTAGTGAAACAAAGTCGAAAAATTTGCCTTACCAAATTTTGAAACGTCGTCCCTTCTTTTTTGTGCGAAGTGGACATGTACGCTTCCTTAGAAGCTAAAAACATTTTCACCTTAGTGGAAATAAAGTCAAAAAAATTTGCCTTAGCAAATTTTGAAACGCCGTCCCTTCTTTTTTGTGTGAAGTGGACGCGTACGCTTCCTTAGAAGCTGAAAATATTTTCACCTTAGTGAAATAAAGTCAAAAAATTTGCCTTAGCAAATTTTGAAACGCCATCCCTTCTTTTTTTTGTGAAGTGGACGCGTTCGCTTCGCTTGGAAGCTTGAAATATTTTCACCTTAGTAAAATAAAGTCAAAAAATTTGCCTTAGAAAATTTTGAAACGCCGTCCCTTCTTTTTCGTGCGAAGTGGGCGCGTACGCTTCGCTTGGAAGCTAGAAATATTTTCACCTTAGTGAAATAAAGTCAAAAAATTTGTCTTAGACTTATTTCAGTTGGATAAGTTAGCATTTTTTAGATTTAATAAAATATTGATGCTAACTTAGTTTTGTAAAATTTGTGCCGATATGGGAGTATATGTTGGATATACTCTTTGGCATTTTGTACTTCAAAGTGGAGACATATCTTTGGGGAAACTACTTTCTCATTTATATTCCATGAGATTTACTTAGAGACTGCCTCGTTAAAAAATCACTCATCCTGCGAAGGGTTTCCCATGAGTGAAAAAAGAGTGTAGCTCGATTATATTTTGAATTGTAAAGTTGCTTGGAATGAAACTTCTACTTCTACTTTGTAGAAAGTAAAACTACTCTTCTATTTTGGCTACGGGTAATATTTATGAAGTGCTTCTATATTTCAAGTGTGACTGAGTTCTTCACCTTTCAAATTTGCTAGGTGATACACACCTTCTTTGTTTGTTCTTGTGATAATGAAAGGCCCTTCCCACTTTTGTTGGAATTTTCCCACTGAGTCTTCATCTCTTTTTTCTTTTGAGGACAAAATCTCCAAGTGCTAACTCTCTTGGCTTGACTTTCTTGTTGTACCACTTCTTTGTTTCAAGTTGGTACTTCTTGATATTTTTAAGTGCTTAGTTTCTTTCTTCTTTGAGCAAATCTTTGCTTGTTGCTTGTCTTCTGCTGTGATCATTTGAATATTTGTTCTTGGACCTTCGTATTTTATTTATTCGGGAGTCATTGCTTCATATCCGTAAAGTAACTTGAATGGAGAAAAATCTGTTGGCCTCGGTTTTGAGGTGTTGTGAGACCAGATTACTCTTGGTAATTCATCGACCCATTTTTATTTTTTAGGTCTGTCAAGCACTTTGAAATTTCAGTGCAAATTATCCTGTTTGCTCTTTTGACTGCTCCATTAGATTGTGGGTGTCTTACTGATGTGAAGCAAAGTTTGATTCCCATTGACTGACAATATTCCCTGAAGTCTTCGTTGTCGAATTGCATTCCATTATCTACTGTGATGTGTCTTGGGACTCCAAATCTGCATATGATGTTTTGCCATAGGAATTTTTTCATTGTGTGAGAGGACATATTGGTGATTGGCTTCGCCTCAATCCACTTGGTGAAATATTCAATTGTAACTATTGCGTATTGGTAATTGCCTTGAGCCGGAGGTAACTTTTAAACTATGTCGATTCCCCATCTTGCGAGTGGCCATGTTGGTTCAATTGGTTGTAGGTTTGTTCCTGGTGCATTGACTTTACTTCCTGCCATTTGACAATTGTGACAAGTCCGAATTATTTCTTTGCTGTCACTTTGGGCGGTTGGCCAGAAAAACCCTTGTCTGAAAGCTTTTCCAACTATTGATCTAGCCCCAGCATGACATCCGTAGATTCCCTCATGTATTTCTTTCAATAGATTTTTCCCATCTTCTCTTGAGATGCACTTTAGCAGTGGTTGGCAAACTCCTTCCTTATATAGTTCTTCATTGATGATTTTGTAGCTTCTGGTCTTTTGCTTCATTCTTACTTCATCAACTTCATTTTCTGGCTCGTAGAATCCTTTGAGGAATGCGATAATTGAAGCCTTCTAATCTTTGCTTTTTATGATGTATACTTCTTTTGGTTGTTCAACTTTCGTTTTTGTTGAGGCTTCGGTGATAGTTTGGAAGAATACTTCTGGTGGTAACTCTAACTTTTGGGCGGCAGCTTTTGTAATTTTGTCTGCATCTGTATTGTCATTTCTTGATATACTTTTCACTGTGAATCCTGCGAAGTATTTTTCTTGGTCCCTCAGTAGTTGGAGATACTTTGCTAGCTCTGGATCTCTTGCTTTGTGATTTTTCTCTATGTGACAACTTGAGAATCTGTCTTGATTATTAGATTTTGGATTCCCATTGCTCTTGCTTTGCGAAGTCCCACAATACTGCCTCATATTCTGCAATGTTGTTGGTGCATTGAAAGTCTAGTCTTGCTGCGTATTTGAGTTTGATTCTAGAAGGTGAGGTTATGACTGCAGCTGCTCCTGCGCCGGCGAAGCCCCAAGTGCCGTCACAATAGATTATCTATTCTGGTTGCTTCATTCTTTCTTGATTGTACTTTGAAGGTGTCCAATCTACTATGAAGTCAGCCAACACTTGAGATTTGATTACTGTTTTTTTCTCAAATTTGATGAAGTATTGGGACAATTCTACAGCCTATTTTCCCAATCTCCCTGAGGACTTGCAGCCTTGCAGTACTTCTTTGAGGGGTTGATTTGTTGGTACTCTTATTTTGTGTGCTTGGAAGTAGTGTTTTAACTTTCTGGATGCCATAAGTACTGCATATGCAATTTTCTCGATTTCTGAATAGAAAAATTTTGAACCAGACAGAGCTTCGGATGCGAAGTATACTGGAACTTGTCTCGTTGAATGCTCATTTTCTTCTTCTTGCATCAGTACTGCACTAACTGTACTTTCATTTGCTGATACATATAGTAGCAGATCTGTCATTGGGTCAGGTGTTGCCAAAGTTATGGGGTTGGATAGATGCTTCTTTATTTCTTCGAAAGATTCTTATTGTGCTTGACCCCAGTTGAATTTTTTCTTTTTTCCTTTTAATGCTTGAAATATTAGAAGGCTTCACTCAGCTGATTTGGATATAAATCTGTTCAGCGAAGCTAATTTTTCTATCAGCTTTTGGTTGTCCTTAATGTTTCTTAGCACTTGCATATTTAGTATTGCCTTCACCTTCTCTGGGTTCAGGTCAATTCCTTTTTCGAATACGATGCACCCCAAAATTTTGCCTGTTTGAACTCCAAATGTGTATTTTTCTGGGTTCAACTTTAGATTTGTTTTTCTGAGGTTTGAGAAGGTTTCTTGTAAGTCTTCGACATGGTCTTCTCTTTTCTTGCTTTTGACTACCAAGTCATCAACATACACAAGCAAGTTTCTTGGTATTTAATCTTTGAGGACTGTGGATGTCATTCTGATGAAAGTTGTTCCTGTATTGCGAAGCCCCTCGGCCATTCTTTGGAAGCAGTAAGTTCTGAATGGTGTAATGAAACTTGTGTACTCTTCATTTCATCTTCTTTTTTCATCCAAATCTGATGGTAGCCTGAATAGCAGTCAAGGAAATTGAGCATTTCACTTTCTGCTGCCTGATCTACCAAAGTGTCTATTCTTGGTAATAGAAAGTTGTCTTTTGGGCATGCTTTGTTGAGATCTGTAAAGTCTATACACATTCTCCACTTTTTGTTTTTCTTCTGCACCATGACTATGTTTGCGAGCCAAGTTGTGAATTGTATTTCTCTTATGACTTTTGCATCTAGCAATCTCTGGACTTCAGCTTTCGCAGCTTGTGTTCTGTCTTCGGACAACTTTCTGAGTTTTTGCTTTTTCGGCCTGAAGTTTGGGTCGATGTTTAACTTGTGTTCTATGACATCCCTGCTTATTCCTCCTAAGTCTTGTGCAGACCAGACGAAGATATCCTTGTTACTTCGCAAGACTTGTATTATCTTTTCTTCTTCTTCTTTTGATAAATTTGTGCTGATGATAACTTGTCTTTCTGGTATCATTGGGTCGAGTGGTACTTTCTTTATGTCTTCACAAGGCTTCGTTTTTTCTTTTGTCTTCGCGTTTTCAGTTTCAAGCTCATCATCATCTTCTTCTTCTTCTTGTATCACGTGGATATTTTTGAAAGCTGGGCTTGCATCTCTTTCTATGTTTCTTGCCTCTGTTTAATCACCGAAGACGGTTATGATGCCATTGATTGCTGGCATCTTCATGCATAAGTATGGGTAGCTTACTATGGCTTCGAAGGCGTTTAAACTTCCTCTTCCAAAGATTGTGTTATATTGGCTATGCATTTCAACTTCAAATGCTATTTGCTCTGTTCTCACATTGTTCACTATTTCGAATGAGACTGGCAAGACAATTCTGCCAACAGATTTTATTTTCTTTTCGCCGAAGACAACTAATGGGTGCTCGGCTCTTTTCAAGATTTTTTCTGTCAATTTGCATTGCATCTAGAGTTCTTTTGAATATGATATCTGCTGAGCTGCCATCATCTATTAGAATTTTTGATACTGCCCAACCTTCGATGTTTGCTTCTATGACCATTGCGTCCATATGATGGTAATCTTTGAGCTTGAGATCTTGTTCTGAGAATGTGATTTGCATATGGGACCATCTTATTTTCTTGAATGGACCTTCGACTGCTATGGAATTTACTCATCTGAAATAATTTCTTCTTTCATTTTTTGTGCCAAGCTCCATGCTATTTCCTCCGAAGATTGTCATAATTCTGCCTTTGCTTGGGATGATTGCAATCCCAATGCTTGTTGATGCTTCGCGCATGTTGTTGTTGTGTTGAATTTGGTGACTGCTATTTGCTACTGAACTTTCAGGGTGGAAACTTTGCTGCTGACTTGGGCCCCATTGATTTTGCGGACACGCTGCTAGCGGCTGGCAATTGTAGATTGGCGGTGGCAACATGTGCTGAGGTTAAGTTATTTGCAAGTAACTTGTTCTTTGGGGAGCTAGATGATTGACAACTTTCAGCTGCGAAGTTGCTCTATTCTCTCCATGCATTTCTTCAATGCTTTTCTTTACTCTTGGACACATCTTTGATGTGTGACCAGCCCCTTTGCCATGTATGATACAGTACATTTCTTCGGGCCTCAAAAAAAAAATTTCAAAGTTTATGCTTTGATTGTTGTAGTTTGCCCTTTGCTAAAAGTTTTTTTATAACTTCTGTTGCTTTGAAAATTTCTTTGATTGCTTGAGCTTGGACCTTGACTGTTGACTTCGCTTATGTTATTGATATGGTTTATTCTCTAAAATGGTCTTTGCTCTGTGTTTCCCATTCTTGAATGTTGGAAGTTGTTGTTTGGTCTTGACATGTTTCTTTCTCCTTTTTCTTCTTCTATTCTTTTCCTGTAATCTTCGTCAGACTTGCAGTTCTTTCTCATTTCTTCATATAGTTTTTCAACTGTGGTTGGTCTTTCCCTTTCGAAGTGTGATGAGAGTTGACCTGCTCGTAGTCCTTTGATTGTTGCTATAATGACGACTTCATCTGGTATGTTTGGTATTTGAGCTTTTGCTTGTATAAATCTTTTGTAATATTGGCTCAACGGTTCTTTTGGTTGCTGCTTGATGTTGAAAAGATCATCGCTGGTGAGTTCAACTCTTTGTAAGCCTTGGAAATCTAGGAGCAGAGTTGTGCGAAGTTGATCCTAAGATTTGATTGACCTTGGTTTTAGCGAAGAGTACCAATGCTGTGCTGGTCCTCTTACTGCCATGATGAGCGACTTTGCTAGGGTGTTTGTATCTCCAACACTTGATGCGACTGCTGCTTCAAAATTCATAAGGAATTTTCTTGGGTCGGACATGCCATTGTATGTTAGGATGATGTTGAATTTAAATCCTGCTAGCCATTTCGCTAGCTGAATGTTGATTGACAAAGGTGACTCTGTATCATTGTTGCTACTTGACTTTGGTTCTCTTTGCCGTTAGTATTTTTGCTTGCTGAGTTTGGATCTTGAGTTATGACTTTGCTCTCATTTTCTATTTTATCATTGAGCTTTCTTAGTTCAGCCTCTGCTTCTGCGATTCTTTGCTTTAAGGACTTTTCTCTCATCTTCGCTCTTGCTTTCTCCAGCTGTTTTTTCTTGACGATGAGTTGATCCTTGAGTTCTTTGAGTCTTCTTTCTTCGTTCGGAGTTTTTTCATCTTCTTGTAAGCATCTGTTTTCTGTTTCTGTCTCATCTTCCAAAAGTGGGTCTTTGTCTTTGTTTGAATTGTCTCCAGCCGAAGCTGCCTTTTTGCTGGGTCTTGCCATTTTGCGTCCGCGTGGTGGTCGTGAGTGTCTTCGATCACACAAATGGATGGTGCCAGATGTTGTGGTGATAAAATCACGCCAATATGGGTAAGGTGAAAACAATATGAAGATTGCAATCATATTTCACTCTGTCCCAAAACTTACACCCCATGGGGTATTTATAGTCCCCCTGGCTTTGCCATTCAAGGAATCTTACAAACACAGTCATGGCACCTCCTATACATTTAGCTAAAAATCACATCGGCGAAGTGGTGAAACACATTTCGCCCCTTTCCTTTTGTCTCTTTAAGCAACTTTGGGCCTGATCATGATTTCTTGACTTAGCCGACAACCTCTCTATTTCTTCGTGCGAAGCTGCTACGACCGCTTCGATGGTCATCGAGAGTCTAGCGAAGTCATCTTCGCCATATAATCTAAAATGTGTGAAGGCGTATGTACGAAGTTTAAAATAGTCACAGCGAAGTGGCCATGTCATCTTCGCTGTGCGCCTAAAGTGCGGCGAAGTCATCTTCGCTAGTCAACTTGAAACATGCGAAGCTATACAAGCAAAGTCGAAAATAGTCATAGCGAAGTGTCTTTGTTATCATCGCTGGACATGTTTGCACCTCAAATGTTCGTAATGAAATGTTTGTCTTCAAAGTTTGGAAAGGATGTTTGTATGTCAAAGTTGTTCCCCAACAGAAGGTAAATATACTGCACAAATATGAAGAATTTTGTACATTATTACCTACCTATGCCGCAATCAAATTTGACAGGAAGTGGCCAATTTATTGGGAAAATGTGACCTTTGGCTGGTACATGTCATGAATAAATCTAGATCATTCTTTTTCTTGGGAAGTTAAAAATTACCTGGTCGTGGAAATGAAACCTGTCAGTTATCATCTACTTCTGTTCATGTCAATATTTACACTGTCAGCCCTATTAAGAATAATGGCGTTTGAGTTTCCGATTACCGTATCACACAAACATCAATACAAACAATAATATATATAAATCGATCAAATAGGGTAAATTTTGAGCATTTGATATTCCATTTTCTAGCAGCACGGAGACGAATTTATTGGACCTGTTAAGGGAACTCCCGACCCCCGCGTCGTCTCATTGGGGGCGACTCGGGGGGGCGATGCACGCCGCCGCCACACCAACCCGTCGGGGCTTGCCCTTCCGGCTGCCGCCGCTGCTCTTCGACGAGCGGCGGCGACGCCCAGTGGTGACGCCCAACAAGGTGGCCGTCCGCAGCACCCTGTCCCTTCCTCCTCCGCTTCCCCCCTTCCCACCCTCCCCGAGCTTCCTCCTATCCATGGTGGCAGGTGGCCGGAATTGCCAGAGAACGGCCGGATCTGTGCTCTCCATGGCCGGATCCGTGCTCTCCATGGCCGTCCGGCCCATCGACCTCGCCCCTTCCGCGTCAGTCACGGCAAGACTCCCCTCCTCCAGGTGGCGACAGGGATGGGTGGTGGCTGGCCGGAGTTGGGTCCCCGGGCCCCAGATCTGGTCGACGCGGCCACCTTCCCCCTTCTTTGTCATGGAGGGCCCGACGCCCCCCCCCCCCCCGGCTGGGCGGCGCTGGCCTGCTGTCGCCCCTAGCGGTGGCTTGGCGTTGTGCTGGTGGAGCGTGCCATGCAGCGGAGGTGCTTCGGCAATGCCGTGGTGGAGTGGCCGGAGGCAGTGTGCCTGGCTTAATGCTCGTCGTTCCATGGTGGGGTGATTTGCAGCGGTCAGGCGACGCACGAGCTCTGCCGTGGTGGCTTGGCTTGTGGCACAGCCGCTTCTTGCACCGCAGCCTGCTCTGGCCCCGCTTCCCATGCTGGCGGCCGGAGGGGGCTGTTGGCCGGCGTGGCCTAGGGCGCCGGTGATGGTGGGCTCGGGAGTGCTCCGGCGGTGGCAGTGGCAGAGGTTTGGGCGAAAGCTCAGCTTGGCTTTGCCGGGCGAACGACGGTGATGCCTCAGGCGCCACATACTTCCCTAGAAGCATCGTTTTCAAACTCGTGCCTCTTGCTCCTACCGCGTGGTCACCATGATGGATGCGCTGCGCCTAATTGTGCTTCATGTTTCTCCTCGCATTGTATGTCCAGCTAGTGTTTTTGTAGCCGTAGTTCTCCGCACATGCTTTGCCACGTCGACGTTTGGGCGGATGCTTTGCTGCCAGGGTCAGATATCCTCCTCGCTGTGGTCCGGAGGGCAATGGCCCTCGGTGACTTGGAGGAGTTGATCGTTTCCAGCCGATGCTTTGCTGCCGAGGTGTTTCTGGCAGATGCTTTGCCGCTGTATCTTCAGGTATGTCCTCACCCGCGGTCCTAAGGGCTTTAGCCCTTAGTGACTCGGAGGAGCTATCGGAGTTCGAGGTCGTGTTTCCGGCAAGGGCTTTGCCGCCGAGGTCGCGATTGTTTCATCGTGTCACGCTGTCAGTTCCAGTAGATGTTTTGCTGCCGAGGTTGCTTTGACGGATGCTTTGCCGCTACTATCATCTACGGCTCCTTTCACTGCTGGCTTCAATGTGTTTGTATTAGGCTCAGTTGCTGGGGTTGTTAGGTGGAGGGTTCCCCATCCCCATATTCTTGCTCTTGTGTATGTTGAGGACTTCGTTGGTAATCCTAAGATTACTTACGAATCCTTTTGTATTATCTATATGTAGGTCTATTGACCATTCCTACTTCTATTAATGAGGTACGTGACATGCATGTTTTTGAAAAAAAAATCCAGCAGCACTAATTTAATCACCATGCCAAAGTACTACATATTAGAAACCTGTCAAAATCCTGCTGAGTTAACCTGCAGGCAGCTATTTCTTCAGTCTCCACGAATGTAGCTGGAGACTAATTGAGAGGGAGACATAGAAGCAGCAGATCACCATGGCAATTGATTAGGACTGCAGCTTGAACAATTCCAGAAGAGTGTTCTTGACGTTCATTTTCAAGAATATAATAAGGCGATCGAATTGAAGAGGTCCTGACCTAGATTATTGGGTGTGCAGTGTGCAAGAGCAGTTCTAACATGGTGTTCCCTGATCCCATTGACACATTGTGCCCTCCCTTTCATTTCTTTTGGGCTCCCAAATTAAGTTCCATTTTTTTTTCAAACAAGTCGTCCTCAACAACCTTGCAATGGTAGCAGTTGGTGGGCGCAGGTACGTTGATGGGTCGGTGGGTCACGTGCCACTACCATACCTGCCGGTTAATTTATCAGCAGGAAGTAATTGAAACAGTTGCAACATACTTATAAAACAAGTGAATTTCTGTTTTTCTTATTATATTATTATATTATATAATGTTGTGACTGTATTTTGGACCACTGGAAATTCAAAGAATTCTTACACTGCCACAAAGCTAGTTTTCTCCAGCGCATCAAAACTTTCAACAAGGACGTTCGAATTGTACTACCGAGGCGAGGTACAATGAAGGTGGTACATGCATTATTCCTATGATTCTAGTTTAGGGTCTCATGAGTTATGATTGACAAATCATGCGAGACCATCATCAGCCACTAATTTCATAGATTTCGACATATATAATAAGTGCCAGCAAGTGCAGGTTGTTGACCTGGTCCTCGACCAGAGCCTGCCCTCTGTTGCCTGTACATGCGGTCGGCCCTTATCATCTTATACTTACTCTTCGTTTTGCCTTTATGAGAGACTTATTTTTCTTTAAAATATACATTGCTAGTATTGCCACAGAGCACTTACTTAAATTAACTTGCAGGAAATGGACGTGTAAAAGACAGAGGAAGAGGGAGAGAGCAGGTGATGTTTTGTGGGGTTTATTTGATTTGAGTTACCACCCATCTTATATCAAGTGCCAAGAGTTTTTACCTTGAATTTTGTTGGAATCTTGCCATTGCTCTACGAATAGTAATTTTTATCTAGCTTTGTGAGGGATGGGTTGTGATGGATCAACACATTTTATCTTGCAAATAAAGAAATTATCAGTGCCACTATTACAACTTTCGTTTTTGGAGCGGGCAATAACCATTAAATGAAGCGACGGGACATATGGTTCGCCTAAAGCTTGTGGTCTCTAATAATCCACATTTGTACAGATAGGTCAACTGCTCACCTCTGTTAGTAAAAGATTGGAAATCTCCACACTCATCGTCCCACCATCGGTTTCTATGCCAACCACACTTGCCCTAGATCTAGGATACTTGGTTGGCTGCCTCTAATATTTTTCTTAGATAATGGATAGTATTTTATATCCGGCTTTATCTACCAATAGGTAGAATCAAACCAATTATTATAAAAGATGAGGTCAAAGACCAAAACAAGAAAGAGAAAACCCTATAGGAGCTCTAGAATTTATCCACAGCATTCTGACTTGCTACAAGACGAGAATACACAGCCAAATGCACGGCAACAGCACTAAGAAAGTAGGGAGATAACTATGTTGGCACCAATACTAATCACAAAAGAGGAACCTACCAAAAGTGATGTCTCCAACAAGAGCATGGCATATGAAAATGCCAACGTCGCCCGACCAAGAAGACCGGTACTGGGTTTTCACCCAAAAAGATCTCTATGGTGCCATGTGTTCGAGGAAAGAAGACGCCTCCAACGAGGAAGTGACACCCACAGGCATCACCACCGTCTGAACACAGCAACTATCCCACCGAAATCCATGCCGTTACGCCAATGACCAACGAGGACGACTGCCACCAGATCCGTAACAATGGAGTTCTTGGGAGGTGCACCACCATCATGTAGATACAGCCTCAGTCAGAAGCGGCACCAGATGGCCACCACACACACGGCCACCCGCGCCTCCACGCGCAGCTGTGCCCCGGAGCCCTACAACACGCTGGGGACCGGATCCATCGGATGAAGCCCAGATACGGCAATCGTTGGGAGTGGCGCTGGATCTCCTCCACCTCTGCTCCCTCCACCCGTACCTCCACCTCCTCACCGGATCCATGACCCCAGCCACCAGATCCGCGACCCTGACCGCCGGATTAGACAGCGGCACAGATGCCAAAGTTTCCAGAAACAGCGCCAAGAAATTGACGAAGTAGCGGTCTCCATGAGGAAAACATCCTACGGCGAGAGAGTCACGCCGCCGCCTTCCTAGCCGGGCCTCCAGCAACCAGCTCGGGCAGCGGCGAGGGAGGCATGGCCGGAGACGAACTTCTAGCGGCGCCGCAGTTGGAGGGCCGCCCGACTCGCCAGCGGAGGCGATGCGAGGGCAGTTAGATGGGGATACCGTTAGGATGCCTCTAATCTAGTTTGTCCATTGTAGATCTATGAGAGGGAAAGAGCGTGAGGGAGACTCATAGAGGAGAGGGAGATACGATGGTGAGGGGTGGTTCATGTTGTTGTTATACCACTACTTCTAGACCAACCACACCATTATATTGTGGAGGGGCGTCATTCTCGAATCTTAGCTAGTTGCACATCATCTAGCGTTCTCGCCATTGATCTACGGAAAAGAGAGAGGGTGAGAGTGTTTGAGAGTGGAGAGGGAGAGAGTATGAAAAGGGTTCACCTCGGCACCTTCTACAGCTCATGCTCCGTTGTGGCAGCCTTCCCACGTGCCCACTCCATTGCCAAGAATGCCACATTTTAACCCACCATCTCACCCCGCATTACCTTTGCCTCTACATCCTCTTCGCTTACAGCCAACATAGTGACACGGCTCACTTTGGCACCGCAATGGTGTGGGCAACCATCAATGAGAGGAGCTCAATCTACTTATCCAAGGATCATATAGCTAAGCTCCAGCTGGCACTTTCGAGCAATGACCTAAAGCCTCGCCCTTGTGGCCACCCCTAGCACACCAATGTTGTCTTTCTAGGCTGCTAGCGTCGGATCCCGTTTTAGGGGAGGCTAGCATGGATGACGCCACTAGCTACGGAGGGTTCACGTTGCAACAATAATCCTTGCCACATTGGATTAGTGCTAGGCTCAGTGCAGCATGAGGTGATGCACGAAGAGGCGGGTGGAATGTGTGAGAGAAGAGAGGAGTGGTGGATGGGGCATTTATGTGTGTACAATGGGAGGAGAATATGAGAGCGAGGGAAGTAGTGGGATGCCGCGGCTATGCGGTGGCTTGTGTTTAAAGTTATGGGCCTTGGGCCTCAGTTTGAAGATGAAGCTTTTTGTGTCGCATTTTAAAAAAAATATATTTCTAGATGATGAGCCTTGTTTGTAATATTTTCAGATATTCTATATATGAGGATATTGTTTGGTGATATCCAAGGGAGAGTCTAGTAAACACGAAATTGTTGTAAGGAAGGCGAACCGCACCACGCATTCTTCAGATCAAACATCCCTTAGCACCCTACTTTTTAACAATCGGCAACATATACTCTGAAGTAGTCAAGGAGTTTAGGAAGATACTAATTTAAAACTGAGAACTTACCAGATGTCTACCTACTGTACTCAGGCTGGCTCGAATCGAGATACAGATTACATCTCTTCCGTCAGGTCAAAGGGAGATAATAAACAAAACTTTATGGTTGAATGAATGAACGAGTGCCTGTGGGCTGTGCTTAACTGTGCCTGACTTGACATATCCGCTCAAAGTCCACATCTTCTTCTGGCTGCCTACTAGTACTAGGGTCGTGTCTCTATGTTCTAGCAGCTTCCACGTTATTACTAACCACCAACCCTAATTCTAACGCGATATTTTCCAACATTTCGACTATATATATGTCTAACAACCTGTAGGTAAGATACGACTGCATTGTTTGGAAACATTATATTAATAAATGAAACGTACCAGCCATCTTAATTAGGTCCAAAAATATCAGGCATAGCTTGTGGTTCCAAATCAAAATAAAGCCAAAACTGCAGGGCAGCATCGGTTACCCATAGGCCATAACTTGCTTTCAGCTCCAGGTTCCTGACAGGACACAGACCCAATCAGATTTGCATCAGCATGTGGCTCATTTTATTTGATACATGCATCATAAAAGTTTGCCTTTATGCCGGAAGCTTTTAAAGAAACATTAGATTTTAATTACCTGTTATAAGGTCGAAAAGTACTGTATTTCAAGTAAGTAGACATGGGCCCATGCTTTTGCAATGGATCACTAAATAAAACTTGAATTGTAAAAATCGACCAAATCGTCACTCACAGTTTTTTTACTTTTTAACTAATTATTGTGACAGTAAAAATCATATAAGCACATTTTTTAAGAAAGATACACTAGCTCCTACACACACATGCATTACTAGCATATTGCTCTCACAACGGGCCACATCAAGTCCAAAGTTAATTCCCCTATCAAATTTGAAGTATTCAGCAAATTGTGTTGTATCAAAACTATTTCCATAGCACTGAACTGAGCACTAAAAGTTAAAATAAACTTCAGAATCACTTGACATGAGCCAAGAGTAACAAAGGGAGAAAAAGAAAAGGCGTCAGAACCATGCAAACGATTGTTTAATGCTTCCAAGAAACAATCAAAAATTATTACGGGGTTTAGCCTCCGCTTGCAGCGCCACCCTTCCACTTGCTATGTCGCTCATCCCGATCTGGACTCTCCCTCCACAGTGATTACCCCGCAACATAGTCTATTGGTCTGCCTCCACCTGCTCGGACTAATGCCCGGCGGACACACTTCCACACTCGAAGATGATCCCCCCTGCAAGATAACCCATTGTAATGTTTGGCCACTTATAGTATTCACATATTTAGCTCTTTTGTGGGAGGAAGTCCTAGACATACACGTTTCATCATAAGTAGTCAAGATGATGTAGACGAGAGGTAATGTAAGAATGTTTGTATGGATGGAGCCACACCGAAGTTTTTGAAGAGAACTGGAGGGGCTTTGGGGCCCCTATAAGCATTTATTAAAAATAAAATACCGAAAAATTAAAAAGAACTACAAAAAATCAGAAACATGGAAACCAACTCAAGAAACAAAGGAGATAATGAAAATAAAGGAAGAAAGATAGAATAGAATAAATTCTGGATCCATAGATCAAAAGTTGCTGAGTATCTAGTGTCTACCCTCAGGGTAAGGATCTTACTGTCCAGATGGCCCAACACATCAAGATTATCATTATCATGAAGAAGGTTGAGTTTGTTGATTTCTAATTTGCTCTATTGCCTGCAAGATGACAGTCTAGTTTTGAAGGTGAACATCAATTAAATTCCAACGCTGAACAGTTTAGAAATAGTTGCTCCACTGTCTCTTCAGTTGCATGCTGACAAAGCACACAACTAAGGATTCTAGGAGCATTCTTTTTCTTCTCGGGATATTTATAGTACTTAGTCTGTCTTTCATCAATAGCTAGTCTGTCTTTCATCAATAGCCAGAAGAACTCTTTGTGTTTCGGCTAGCAACAAGCAGTTCTCCATAGCCACTTGAAGGCCTGAGAGATCTGTCTATGCCCCATAATAAATCTATAAGCTTTAAAGGCAGAAAAAGGACCCAACACCGTTGACCAAATATCATTTTGATTAGTAAGGAAGGATTATAGAATCTGAAACTGTTGGAAGGCTTCAGTTGATAGAGGCAGGTTAAAGAGCTCCAGGGGTGCCGAAGGTTGGGTGTACTGATAGCAATATAATATTATTTGGTGCCCCGGGTTGGTTGTCGATCTGCATTGAGCCAGCGACGCGGAGTTGCTCATCAAGCGGCGGCTACTTGCTCATCACAGGGTTCAAATCTTATGCACCCCGATTGGCTCTCTCCGCCTCCTCCTATCCAGCATGCTCTTGCACCTCTCACCCAGAATGTTCATGATGTGCTTATATTGTAGCCAGAGGGGAACCCACGCTTCCCGCGAGGAGGGGAAAGTTGGCGGCAAAAAAGAAGAATCAAACAGTGTACCCAATATGAACAGTTATGTGTTGGAAAGCAACAATATACCCGGTATGAATGGTATCAGGTTTTAGGGAGCAGTAAATGACCCATTAAGGAATAGTACTGCCCATGAGCAGTACCTGAGTCTAGGCTGCGCATGTTACAGTAGATCGACAGTGCTCATAACAAAAAAATGAAATTCTTTATAGATAGATGTGTTTGTAGGCTTTCATTGTTAACATTGATCTAAAACGGTCGACCATGAGACATATGTCAATGTATCGCAGCACATACATCGGCCATCTAATTAAACCGAGTGCCACATATATGTGGCTTGTAGATTCAGCGACACCAAAATTAAATCAAATCGCCACACTTGAGGCGCACTACACCAGCGACATCCCCCTATTTATCAACTGATCGATCATCGTCACTACTGATCACATGCTTCGTGTAGATTTAACAGTAAAAAGGCCCATTTGTTTAATTGACTTTCTTGTTAATGCTGATGGTCCTGATGGGTGTGCATGTGTTCTCCTCTCAATCCCAATATATGTTTGCAAAAGGTTTAGTAGTCTGTAGTCACGAAGAAGATAGACGACGTTACGTTGTGCCTTCAGTGTTCACATACTGCGATGCGGCTAGGTGCTCAGTGTAGAAGCATATCATAACTTTTGGATCGGAGCTTCTTGAGGACGCTCTATATAACCTGCTTGTTGTGGCTTCCTGGTCACTGATTCACTCACCGTGGAAAAACTAGCACAAAGGAAAGGAAGCTTTCCTGTGTGCGCCTGCTTCACTGCGCTTTGCCATCTCGATCGACCGCAGTCGACGTCGTCGATCGTGTCCAGGCCGGCCGACCCCAGTTAGGCTAGCTTAATTGATCGTGACATGGATAAGCTCGTGCCTCCGCTCCACCCACACCCGGCCTGCAAAGCTCTCCGCTCCTAGAAACCTGGAAAATTGCAAGAATAAGACAGCATCCGCCTTCAGTGTTTGTGTGGAAAAAGTGCACAGCCCAAGTACGACAGCATGTACGGCTCATAACAGTTGGTGGATGTCTGACAGATAGCGAGGTCGAAACAGATGTTTACACAAATGGGCAAGCCACGTGTATACAGTCTGCACAGTCTGTATAATACAGACTGTTTTTAGCTAAGGATGGAAACGGTCGAAAATAGTATAATTGTTTCTCTATAATAATTATATATTGTGGCGGTTGGATATACGTACAATACTGAAAGAACACACAAAAAACAGATGATATGATCTTAGCAAAAGAAAACAGATGATATGATATATTGATATAATAAGGATGAGAAAGGGTCATAAATCGTATCACTTTTACGTGCGAACAAATTGCAATAAACGGGTTTTTTTCTAATTCTTCTTTCTCACTCATCCCTATTTTTTATTAAAAAAATGGAAGCAAAAGAAGTTGTCGATCTCTCAGGCTAGCCACCCTAGCTGGGTATTTGCATTAGGTAAATCCAGCTCACGACAACCTATTTTGTCCCAATAATGTAATTTGTAGTTAGTGGTCCATCATTTGCAAACTCTACAAGCCTCGATGTCGTGCCGGCACGCCAACCAGGCGGTAGGGACAGTGGCCGGACGGTTTTGGGATCTGGTGGCGATGGAGGCGACTAGGCTAGGTCAATGCGGGGGTGTCATGGCGAGCACGTGCGCTGCTCAGGGTTTAGCATGGGCAGGTTTCAGGAGCGGGACAGGGGCGGGACCAGATTGTGGGTGGCACGGTTGAGGCGCTCACCCACTAGCCGTTGGTGGTGGAGTGGGGACAAGGGGAGGGAAAAGATGAGGATGTCAATGAGGAAGTCGTGGCCGGCGCGATGGGGGAGGATGGAGGGAGCCTGACGCGGGGAGGATGAAGGGGTCACGGTGCGGGGACGAAGAGGAATAGGAGTCGCGTTCACTGATCGATACATGTGTCCTTCATCATTCTTGTTTCTATCCAATCTATTTTTCAAGAGACAATTTGTTAGAAATTTATCAATAAGCAAATTGGGCACCTATTTTGGTTATACACTATTCGGTAACTACACATCCAATTTTAATTGAAAGTTCATTGAGTTTTTCTGCTCTCTAGCACAACTCACTAGCTTTCTTCTACCGCTCACGCCCTTATGTTTTACTACCTCATTCCTAAAAAATGATGCATTTCTCGTTTTTCAGAAGTCAATTAATTTTAATTTTGACCTAATTATAACAAAATATACTAACATTTATAATACAAAATAAGAGATCAATGAAGGAATATCTGTAATCAATCTTGTTTGAGATATAAATATTAATACTAAGACTAATTATTATAAATTTGGTTAAATTTTAGTCAACCTGACTGGCACGAATCTCACAGTTATATTTGTTCTGGAACGGAGGGAATACCGTAGCCAGCTCTTTAACAAACCTTGGTGGTGGAAGCTCGCGTGATTCAGGCTTGTGTTACAAACCTATGAAAATCCTGGTCGCTGGTCAGTCGACCAAGGGGTGTTTTCAACACCAATAGGTTGCAACACATATTGTCAAATGGCATATGTTACGTCAAGATTCGTGAAGCACATTCATGCACCAATGAAGTGAAGAGAGGGGGAGAAGTGGACAATATATGTGGACACATGTCACACAATGACTGATTTGGTGTTTTAACACATAGTTGTTGCAATGTGTTTCTGGTCAGTCGACCTGTAGGCCAGCTCCCAGCATGCACCTTCTATTAATTTCTTAATGGCTAGCTTGAGACAACTTTTGCGAGGGAGATGAAAAAACATGCAGCAGGTCAGCATGACAATTGAATAGGCCTGCAGCTTGAACAACTCTAGCACGGCGTTCTTGACATTCTTTTTCAAGAACCAGGCGATCGAATCGAAGAGGTTCATGACATATATTGGAGTTGTGCAGTGTGCTAGATCAGTTCTGGCATGGTCTTCTCCGATCCCATTGACATTGTGCGCTCCCACCAGCCCTTAATTTCATTCTAATTCGGCTCCTAAAGTTTCAACAAGTCATCCTTCGGTCAAGCACGCCAAGTTGGAGTTTGTCTAGAAACAGCATGCTGGGTGGGCCATGTGCCGGTTCAATTCCACTGCTAGCTTCCGGTTAATTTTTCAGGAGTGATTGAAATCAGATGCAAAATAAAACAAGTAAATTTCCATATTCACGTTTGTAGTGGCAGAGGAAGTAATATTATATGTTGTCACCGTCTTCTGGACCTCTGAAAACTCAAACAAGAATTCTTACTGCCACACACCTATTTTTCTCTCCGGCTAGGCTATCAACTTTCAACATGGGCGTTTCGAATGAGTACTACGAAGGTACAATGCAGGTACATTATTGTCATTTTTCTAGTTTCGTGTTTGTCATGATTGACAAAAATCATGCATGCGAGACCAGTACCATCAGCTACTAATTTTGTAGACTTCGACATATATAATAAACACCAGCAAGTGCAGGTTGTTGACCTGGTCCTGGACCAGAGCAAGTAATCACCAAGATTATTTCTTCTCCACACAAGTGCAGTCGCGTCCTCATCTTAGATTTGCTTTTCTTTTTTTTTCTTTTTTCTTTTTGCCAGATTAGGCCATTCACAACGTGTGTGTCTGGTCTCTAGAGTGATGCTAAAGAAGAAGAGAAGAGATTTTGAAACCATTTTTCCCCCATTGCAGCTGTAGACTAGCGAAGCCAAGAAAACACTGCCCGGACAGTGCATTAACTTGCATTGTACCGATGCCTACCGGTGCCCCAACCAATAAAAACTGAATTTGTTTGTCGTTCCAATCGGTCAGTGTAAATAGTTGAACTAATTTGTCGCTATAGACTTATAGCAATGTTACTTAGAGTGAGGACTGAACCGTAGCTCAGTGGCTAGGCCTGCCGGTGTGCGGCCTGCCGGCCAGCGTCGAAGCCGTGCTTCGATGCTTGGTTTTTCACCAGGAACAATATGTTTCTAATAATTTCGTTGTCTCGCATGTATGCGTCATAACTATCACATCTCTTAACCGTGTTTTAGAACCTAGGTATAGATGATAGGTCTAGCTTACGCACTAGGGTTTGGGTGTGTTCTGTGCGTGCGTGTGTGATGTGTGTTAGTGCGTAGGTTTAGATACTACAACTTATACTGAAAGGTTAAGGCAATAAAAAAATATCACTTACAGTGACTTATACTTTGGTCTTTATATATAGCAACAGTTTTTTTTGATGTCTCTCATCTGGGTACAATTATAGTATCTGCTCACGTAGAACTCACATCAACCCAACCCACGCACGTCACACACACACCAAGAGTATACAAGCAAACCTACAACTATACTCAGATCACTGGATTGCGTCCTTCGTGAGATCACCGGATCCATCCATGGCTCTGTAGGCGACGGACGCACCGCATTTCCTTTGTGGCTTCCCGCATGAGAGGCAATAGAATTATTTAGGGAACTTACTGTTTATTGTGGGTACCGGAATTCTTGCCCCGTGGGGGTCCGAACGCCGGTCGGCAGCTCCACCCGGAGTACTTGCCCAACGAGCTACGGCTCGTTCCCATATAGCAACAGTTTTGGAGACTACCGATTGTTTGTGGTATATAGCGATATTCACGCGAAACTATTGGTACGGAGAGGTAGAGAGATGAGTGGTCGTCATAGATCACATATACATTCTACCACACAAGAAAAAGAAAAAGGAACTATCAGTGCCACTTACAATTTTGGTTGCTGGAGATGAGCAAAAATCTTTTACCAAGTCGGTGGGACAGCCCGCGCGTCTCAAGATTATTGTACACGGCTGGTCAACTGCACCAAACCACACTGGCACAAGATCTCTACCTCAGTTCAATTCGTTTAAGGGGAGATAATTAAAGCAAAACTTCTTGTTTTGCAAACAAAACCTCGTGCCTGCGCCTTGACTTGACCTGCGTGCTGTGTGCGCTCGAAGTCCAGGTCGCCTTTCCTAGGGCTACTACTAACCTAAGGGTTTCTCTCAAAAACTAACCTGACTGCCTAAGGGTCATGTCTCGATGTTCTAGCAGCTTCCTTGTTAATGCTAACCACCAAACCTAATTCTATGCTGATATTTTCCGACACTTTCACAGTATGTCTACACTTCCACTATATGTCTACAAATTAAACCTATAGCCTTATAGGTACGACTTAATTGTCAGGAAATTCTCTATATATAATTAATGCACGTACCGGCCAACTTAATTATTAGGTCACAAATATCATGCATAGCTTGTGATTCCAAATCCAAATAGAGCCAAAACTGCATCGCAACAGTTAAGCATACTTGTTTACAGCTCCAGTTTCATGGCAGGGAGCAGACCCAACCAGATTTGCATCAACATATAGCTCATTTTATTTGACACATGGTTCAAACTACGTCATAAAAATTTGTCTTGACGTAGAAAAGATATTTCTCAAAAAAATAACATATATCAAAGACCTTGTTTGGATGCATATGTATATCATTGTCATGTGGGCTAGAGTGGGTTGGGGTGGAATTGAGACTAAATTCCACCTTAGCTCACTCCAACACACGGGTGGATGGAGGTAAATATCTGTGCATCTGAACACCCTACGGTGGAATAAGCATTGTATGACCATGCGTTTGCAATAGATTTGCACTAAAACAAACTAAAATGGACCGAATATAATCATGCATCACTCACAAATCTATAGTTTTGTAACTAATTATTAAGATGATAAGAAACATATACGAGCATAGTTGACTACTTGTGTTTAGATCCAAGGGCTAAAGTATAGTTAGTGTCACACCGAACGTTCGGATGCTAACTAGGAAAACTAAACATGAGTTGATTATAAAATTAATTACACTAAAGTAGACTAATTAATGAGATAAATCCCTTAAACCCAATTAATCCATCATTATTAAATGTTTATGGTTGTCAGCTTGGAACCTATTTTCTAAAAAATAATCTTTAGTGCAAACAAGTCATTTCTCCATCCATCCCCTCTTCCTATCATTTTGTTAACCTCTTAGTTTGGTCTCTTTGAGCCTACTTCATCCATTATCCTTGAACATATGTAGGTTGCTAATTCCTTGGATCCCCTAGATGGATCAGCCTAGGAGTCAGTGACCACCCCATCAAAGCATGTCGATATGGGACCCATAGGAGTCCACTTGAGGACCACCAAAAGCAGTGGGCCATTCCTTGGCCCACGGTTTGATGAAAGAGATGCTGGGCAACGCTACTACAACTCTAAGAAGAACTCAAACAACCTAGCCAGAATCTGTATATAGAAGGTACCTTCTAGGTGTCGTCTAGAACACCTTCTTTGTATCCGACTAAAGACTAGAACCACACTTCAGCCTTCTCTCCTATATAAAGAGAGGTTGAGGGCTCCCCTTGTAACATAACACATAACATGATTGATCCAATGCAAAGGCTCATGCCCACTAGACGTAAGGCTTTTCCTTGATCACAAGGACACAAACCAGTATAAATCATTTGTCTCTTGCGTTAATCGTCGAGTTTTGCATATGTTGAAGCCTGGTACCCTTGTGGCAGGCTATCATGGTAAAACATCGATAAAGAAATAGAAATCCACCAAACCAAAGATAATTATTTCTGAAGTTGGCCTCCAAAGAAGCTCAAGCCTTAAGAAGATTCACAAGGCTTTCAAATCTTCTACCTGCAAGGACCACAACTATTTGGGGTGCTCGGTCACACCCCTAACAATATATAACTCCAAAGATCTAGGAGCTCCCTTCTGCAACATCAAACTAGAAGAGCTCCCTGAAGACAGCCGCTAGGATAAGCCTTCATAGGGCAAAAGCCGAGCAAGGGAAACCAAGTTGGCTTTCCACAAGTGATGGTGATGGTTCTTCGATATAACTATCTTTGACTTGTAGCTATGTCAGAATCCTCTCTCTCGTCTCATTACTTTGTTTATTCATGAGTACTAGAACATGGAATGTATTGTGCTGGAATATCAGAGGTGTTAACTCTGACAAAGAGTGGAGTGCTATTTGAGGTAGAGTGACCAAAGGTTTATGAGACATTGTGTGTCTTCAACAACTAAGCGTAAAAATTTTGATAGCACATCTATAAGAAATATTTGTCAACCTTCCTTTGATATGTTTGAGTTCTTGCCATCTAATGGTGCTTCTGCATGACTATTGTTATTTGAAAATATTCTATTCTTTAGAGTTACTTTATGAAAACTTTAGAGCATTATTTTAAAAAAATATAATTAGCATATGTGGGTAATTTTCATACAAATTTAGGGGCATCATGCATTTTCATAATGGCAGTGGTGGTATTTTTATAGGAAAGTTTCTTTTTTATAGGACAGTTTCTTTGAGCTTCATGACATTGTGGTCGAGACTACCATATCATATAGAGTGAAATGAAACATAGATGAAACACTCGTTCTTCATGAAAACAATCTATAGCTTCATAAATATTTATTTTCAAAGCTCATAGAGAGTTGGTAATCATGGAGAGAGTTTCATCATCATGAAACTGATTGCTTCTCTCTCTTCTTAAAAATATTACCATATCATCAAAAATGTTTGTGTGACAGCTCATTAAATACAAATAAAACTCTAATGGAACTCCCACCGAATGGTCTTACAGAAGAGAATGGCTTTAATGGCTATTATTGAATATTATGATTAGAGTCTACAAAATTAAAATCCAAATATTTTTTATTATCATGAGAATTTCTATATTCCTTTTCTGTTCTTTCTAGCGCTCTCACTAGAAAATAGGTGGAGCCTTGAGGCTCCGAGAGATCATTAATAATAGAAAGATTATCTATGAATGATAGGAACTATAACTCATATATTTCATTGGTATAATCAACATGGGTTGATGTATAGCTGCACACATATACATCGGCCATTTAATCCAGTTAATATATAAACCAAGTGCCACATATATGATGCGTAGCTTGTAGATTCAGCCACACCAAAATTAAATCAAATGGCCACACTTGAGGTGCAGTACACCAGCGACATCCCTTTTTTTTTATCAACTATCGATCATCGTCACTGCTGATCACATGCTGCATGCGTGTCGAGTTAATAGTAGAAAGGTTTCTTAGTAAAATGCTGATGCGTGTGATGTGTCTCCTCTCAATATGAATCCCCATACACATATTTTACTAGTCGCGGAGAAGATGAAGATAGACGTTACGTTGTGCCATATTCATAACGACCTTTTTGGTATTCCTAGTACTACCTTTTAGTATTATATATTAATATTAATAGGTGATGATGCTTCTATTATTGCTGGGTGACGAATTTGTCTTCGATTATTGGGGGCGCAAAGCATGAATTTATTTTCTTCCAAGTTCCAATAACCAGAGGCGATGGATACATAGGAGCCGGGATTAGTTTAACTAAGGGCACTCGCAGTGCAAGAATTTACCATAGAGTTCAAGACTATTCATTAATCATTACCCTCTTATTTATAGTATTTTACTGATGTGATAATATATTTATTGAAGAGAGAGGAAAAAAATTAATAAGACTTTAAGTCTTATTTAGACTCCAAGGTCATAATGTTTGAGGTAATAAATAGGGTTAGACTATATGATAGAGTTTGCATTATGAGTGCCAAACTTACCACGCATGCATCGCCGGACTTGAATTGAATTGAGAGTCCACTGGCTACGGACTTGAATTGAGAGTTAACCTACGTGTTTGCTCTTAAGCAAATATAAATCCCTGAAAGAAACCCCAAATGTTTTGATTTTTTAAGGCCTTTATTAAATTTATTTATACACTAATTCACCTAGTTTGTCGTCGCATTCAGGAATTCAACAAGTCGTGATGTGCGCCGGTGCCTGTTGTATGTATCCAGTGGGTCGGGTGTAGTGGTAGGAAACTGAAGGAAGACAGGTAGACAGCTGCTATAGCTCCATATCGTCGGTCTCTATCTTGACTGGAGAGATAAGGCCAAGGGACACAGTGTTAGGTGATGAAGCAACAGCAATAGGTAATCAATCCCCTTTGCGCAAGCGCCCATATATAACAGTTGTGATCCTGGCCCACTCCACGGAACGCGAGTTTTGAAGATGGCTGCTGTGACACGACGATAGTGGCAGTCGAGATGGCGCAAGCGGCGGGGGCGCTGCCCACCTAGACAATGGGAGAGATGGCGGTTGGACGGAGGCTGGCAGTGGGAACGTCGTGGTGGAGTGGTCACTGGCTACCTTGTGATTAGGGAGGGGAGTGGGTTGAGGAGACGGTGATGGAGGTGAGTAGCGTGGTGAGGCGGCAGGAGCCACTACTAGCATTGGCCGTTGATGTTTAAAGCGTGAGAGGTGGAGGTGGCGGCCAAGGGATACATGAGAAAGAAAAATGCACGATAAAAAAAGAAAGATGGCCCGCGTTTGTATGATTCTCATTCGCGTGACAGGTCATGCAATAATGTCATCTTATATATTTACTACATGTATAGGGCTGATCGGCGCCTCGTCAAATCGGCGTTGTCGATAGATCGTGTACAAGCATTTCATTACTTTTTTCGAAAACGACAAGCATTTCATTACTTAGATCCACAACTTCTTGAAGACGTTATATGTATATATAGCCTGCTTATTGGGTTGCTGGTGACTGTTGATGAGCAGCTAGCACACAAAGGAAGAATTAAGGTTGGTTCCTGTGCGCCTTCTCCGCTTTGCCATCTCGATCGATCGCAGTCCAGTCCAGACCGACCCATTCAGGCTTAATGGCTCGTCACATGGATAAGCTCGTGCCTCCACCATCCCCACCTTCAAGCAAAGCCTCCTCCTAGAAATCTGGAAAAATTCAAGAATAGGACAGCAGCTTGATCAATGTTTCTGTGAAAAGGTATGTGCACAGTGCTTGTACGGCAGCGTGTACTGATGGGTCCAAGTCGAGAAGGCGTGGTGGATGAATTAATGATAGCGAGGTCGAAACAGCTGTTTAAAATTAAAAAAAATAAAAGAAACTAAAACGATTTTTATGCTGTTGTGAGAACAAAAAGGGCAGCGCTAAGATCTAGAACCTAAACACAAAAAATAAAATTGTGAATAAAAGATACGATAAGCATGCTAGAATTTTTAATTTAACATGTGGTTTGGAAAATTGCTACAATTGATTAAAAGTTTAAAGTTAAAATATAGATTCATGACATGTAAAGAGGTGCAACAAGATCGTATATAACTTAAGGTTAGGTCTCAACTAAATAAATATCATACTAATTGAAAAGATAAAATCCTAAAAGTCCTAACTAAATGTCCCTAATGTAGTTTCCCGTTAATGGATTAGTTACTCAGTAAATTTCTAAAAAGATAATTTGCAGTTTAAAGTTAAGGGATTCATGAATGTTTGCTGATTAACAAGTTTCCACTAAATGTTTTCTGATTTACAATGATGAAACTAATGAGGCGAGCATGACGATATTCATATGTGAGTCTATATCCATGTCTCAATTCTAAGAAGGACGACCATGCATCATGCATGTTATAGCACGAGGACCACACTACGCACCCGCAAAGCCAGAGCAACAATCGTGTCCAGTCATTTTGGAGCCACAACTATCGAGCATGAGTCGTCGTCGTCACTGCTGCCACACAAGAAGCAATGGAGGTGCAAAACAACAGTGACAGCGAGCATGCTGGTACACAAGCACGAAACTGAACATGTATCAATCAGCTCGACGACAGCAACGCAAGAGCGAGGTGTACTGTATATAGTATGTTTTCCTTATCCCTGAAGACCATACATCATTGTTTTACATTCTTTTTTTTTTTGCGAGTACATTGTTTTACATTCAAGAGAACCCATACGCTTTTAAATGTGATGTTTTCTTTGATATGTTTCTTCTTAATGTTGTTCACCATTCTACGGTTTTACAAACTTTATATATGTATGTTTCCTCTTAATATGTTTTATTTAGAAGGGCATTATTTGGAAATAAGCGGCTTGGGTGGAATAGCTTTGTAACAAGAGTTGCAAAAATTATTTTATAAAATGAAAGAAATACTTTCTTTTGGATTTTAAAATCTAATGGTTCATTCACAGTAAATTCCATGTGTCGTGTGAAGCTATCTCTGAAAATAAAGATTTTTTTTTCTAAAACAAGGGTTACTTTAGCCAAAGATAACTTAGAGCAAGGAAAAATTGAATAAACCTGACTATATCTTGTGCTTGTTGCAAGAATAAAACAGTTCAACGCTTGGTTTTTTATTGCCTTTGTGCAAAGTTTCTTTGGTGAGAGTTACACATTGTTTTAGGCTTAAGAGCACATTTGGATATTATTGACCTTTTTCATAACGTGGCTGTGAGGAATACGACGTTTAACCCACGTTATGAAAAAATGTTTGGATATCCAAACATTTGGATATTATTGACCTTTGGATATTATTAACATTTGTTGTTAATAGGGAGCTGCAGCCATTTGCCGATCAATATGGCTTGGAGTGGAGATGTTTTTGACAAATGTCAACCTAAAACTTTAATGGGTCTTGTTCAAGGGAGTGCACTGCTGAATACGACGTTGGGCGTAGGTACAGCTTTGTTTTTTTTTTTTTTTTTTTGAGGAAACTAGGTACAGCTTTGTGATGACAACAAACAACTTATTCACTAAGTGTGCGGGGAGCAAGAAGGGGTGACTATGTATTTCTTTGCTTTCTTTTATGGCCAAATAATGTTAGAATTGAGTTCTAAATGTGTTTTAGGTTAGATTAATCTTCTATAATAAGTGACCTTATTCCTTTAATTCTAAGGAATGAAGCTGAACTCAGCTTCTTCATCAAAAAAAAGGAACTCAATCGTAGCATGACAAGGACTAAACTAAGCTTGCCACGACGTTTTGTGGGCGCGCATTGTAATTTAAGTAGGAAGATGATGCACAAGTTCTACAATGTGACTACTACTGGTCCCCCAGCTAGTAGCACGGTTTCTCGATCGAAATTTCACGATTTTCGATCTTACTAGCTGACTTTGGGTGTGTGGGTCTCCTATCCCTCAATTTGACGTGTCTAGATGCTTAGACAATGTGGGTTCACTTAAAAGCATGCTAAGAAGGAGGGGTAGAATATAAAGGGGGACTCTGTAGGCCCGGCCCTGGGGTTCGAGCTGTGCCACCGCACAGGCCCCTCAAATCCTAGGGCCCAATCCCAGGTCTGCATACATGTATATGGTCAGAAATATGGCCCACATAGGAAATACGAGGAACACTATATGCATGAGGAAGAGTTTGTCGATTGCACTTGTGCCACGACTGCTCTCCTTTATGGCTTCATCACTGCGCCTTCACATCTGACGTCGCGGTTTGACGTGTGCTTAGACAATGTGGGATCACTTGCGGCTTGACGTGTCTAGATGCTTAGACAACGTGGGATCACTTAAAAGCATAAACTTAACAGTGAAAATAGAAGAAAATTATGGTTATAATGCATATCATCATGGGCATATCTTTCTAGCTTCGCTCTAGGCCTATAAATTGACATGATCAGACTTGGGACTCTGTTATTTAAGCCCTGTATGGTATGGCTTCTCCAGGAACCGTTTAGAACCATTTTATGCCAAACTAGATAAAACAAAATGACTTCATCCAAGAAGACCCTTAAATCATGCTCTCACATAGGTTTGAGGCGGGATGGAGCCAAAGCTTCACATCGTCCTAGTGAGCCCTTCATGGGTTCTATGGGAGCATGTTTAAGTAGCTATATATATAGAGTTGTCTTGCCAAACGATTTACTGTAACACTTTCGGCTCCACCAATAGAGTTGTTCATGTAGTGGAAACAAAAAAGATGGCTTCACTAGTTAAATGGAGCCGTGTCAAACAGGACCTTACAGAACATAACTATATGTCTAACAACCTATAGGTAAGATACCACTGAATTGTATGCAAACAATATAATTAATGCATGAAACGCACCAACCAAACTTAGATCCAAAATATCAGGCATACATTGTGGTTCCAAATCAAAATAGAGCCAAAACTGCAGACCAACATCAGTTACCCATAACTTGCTTTCAGCTCCAGTTCTGACAGGAAGAAGACCCAATCCAGATTTGCATCAGCATGTGGCTCATTTTATTTCATACATGGTATAAACTACATCATAAAAGTTTGCATTGATGCAGAAAGTTTTTAAAAAAAAGTTTACCTAAGGTGGAATAAGTATTGAAATTGTAGTAGGCATGGACCATGCGTTTGCAACGCATCTTCACTAAATAAAACTACTGTAAAATCAAACAAATCACCACTCATAAATTTTTATTTTTCAACTAATTAGACAGTAATAAAAATAAAAATAAAAATATAAGAGCACATTTTTTTGAAGAAAGAGACACTAGCTCTCCTACACACAAGCATTAACATTCAGTATGTAGTGCAGCGTTTGATTCGGCATAAAGAGCAGTGCACTATGGGTTGGTGTGTTGAACTAGTCTTCGTTTTCATTTATAGCTACACGGCTGCAACCAGAAAAGCCACAAGAAAAGAAGATTTTGAAACGAATCGAGGCAGGAGAGCTGCCGATTATATTAAAAAGAAGATAAGCTCAGACTGAGCACAACAAACAACTGGACGATGACAAAACAACAAGAACCATAGAGGATAACAAAGACACTACGACTACCAACAAGCTACTCGCAACAAGAACAATCAAAACAACAGACAACCACTACAACAACAAACTAGGCCCTATGACACATTACAAAGAGGCAACGAGACCTCCGCCACAACCTCCGCCGCAAGGTTCCAAAAGGCAGGACCCTTTAAACCCATCAGTGATTTCAGAATGTCTAGTGGCAATAGTTCCTTCAAACAATCTACTACGTCTTGCATTGCATCTTCATCAAGCTTTCCATCCTTCCGAACAATGCCCAAATCATCTAACATGTTGCGTCGTGCAAGATGAACACTTCAACGAAGCGAAGACTTATCATAGGATTTACATCAACGTCTTGTTGTCAGGCTAGGTGGTGAAGAGGAGTGTATAGGAGGACATGCCACGTCCTGCCCCATCATAGTTGTGGCAGACGAAGAGGACGTTCCCTTCATCGGTGGATCCTCCATCAGCTGGGGGGGGGGGTCTTGTGTTGAACTCAGTCGTAGAATGCATGGGGTGGTCTTCAATGGTGATAAGAAAGATTGGGTCAACTGTTACTTAAGAGACAACTTCATTGTCATCGGATGCTTCCTCCACCAGAATAGAATCAGAGACAACTTCCTCTTCATTGAATGCATGCTACACAAGTACAGAATCCTCAGCAGGGGTGGCAACATCTAGCAACGTCCCCACTGTTACAGTAGGGGCGTCCAATGGCATTGCAATGGCTTGCTCAATTGTCTTCTCACTAGTGATGGACTCTGCACTGATTGCACATGCTTCCTCACGAACCAAGGAGTCCGTAGACATGCAAGCCTCTACGAGAGAAGGGAGGATCACCGGTGTCGGGGAGCGCTGAACAGGAGAACAGGGGCCAAAGAGCTCAGCCATAATGGAAAGCTCTCCAGGTGGCTCTACATGGGAACTAACTGGTCCAGGCACGTCAACAGAGAGTTCCTTGCTTGGTAGCTCTTCATGCTTCAAGTGGGTGGCCAAACGTGCTATCATAGCTTGATAGCCAAAATCTCGTCTCTCAAGGGCCTCACCATATCCTCCAAATTTGTTAACTGCTGTTGAAACTCTAAGCGTAGTGACTCCAACAAAGGTGTAAGCATGGATTGGGGATCAAAAATCATTGGGGCTTGAGGCGCATGATTTTTGCATTCACGTACATCCTTCCCTTGCGAGGGAGAATGGCTTTGTGGAGGCAATGGCTGAGTGCAATGCTGACTTGATGAGGGCGCAACTACAACATCGACCCAACTACGAGCTAGTTTGGGGTGGCGAGGACTGGCTGATGAGGACGGTGGGCACTGATGGGGACAGTGCTGCTCCCGATGCCCAGGTCGACGACAACGAATGCAATGGAACAAATCTCGACATGAACTAACCAGATGTCCATGAGCAAGACAACGATAGCATCTGCCATGAGCCCACTGCTTGAAGCCAAGGCTACGCTTAGACTTCACGAGAGTCGGGGATGTTGGTGACTGCTGGAAGAAGCGAGAGCGACCCTCAGAGCCGTTGTTAGCTGCCATGACTTGCTTGGAACGCTCAGGTGGGGTGGTCGATGGCAGTGGAGGCGACATAGCTCGGAGAAGCAGAATTGCAGTTGGCCAAGAGATCCAGCAGTGGAGGGAGGAGATGACGTTATTCCTGACGGCAGCGAGGTCCGCCTGCCGCTAGTGGCGACAACAACCAAGATGAGGCTCGGAGCTTCCCTAGATGAAGTGGCTGTGGACGCAAGGTGAGACGGTGGCGGCTGCGGGGATTGCGAACTGAGATCTGCTGCTGCTGAGGCGCGTCCGGTGCCGGAGTCGTACAGATGCTTTCCGCGGCTGCTGTCGAGGGGCGAGGCGGAGTGGATCTGCTAGTTGAGCTGGTGGTGGCGGGGGATCTGGGTGGCGGAGCGTGAGTTGCGGCGGCGGCGGCTTCCCTGGAGCGAGTCTCTCATTGTTTAGTATATGATGAAACACAAGAAAAGAAGAAAACAACTACTCTTCATTTTCATCTATATGACCCTACACGATCGATGTTATTTTTTTTGAGATCACGCTCAACCCTAGATGCGTTTTTCATTAAGCAGATTAGAGTCAAAACCCCACAAAGTACAACGATAACCAAAGTTACCAACCAAAAGAAGGAAAGAAACGAAGGAAAAAAGAGGGAGCTACAACAAAGCAAAGCTCGGTCCTTGAGCAACAGACGTTGCCAACGCAAGGAGAGTGGCAAGGTGCTTGTTACCCGCCACGCACCACAGGCACGCCTACGTGATGTTATCTTATTGTGTGGGGTAAATATAGGTAAAGTAATAGAAGAAAACCCCAATTGACGGTGTGAACATATACATGCATTGCATGCGTAATTAGTAATTAATAACATGGGTCGATCGGTCGACGTTGAGACACAGCTGCACATCGGCCATCTAATCCAATTAATATTCCTCTGTGATCAGGAAGAGAGTCTATCGAACACATTATATCCAGTTGTACCTTCGATCTCTCGGGAAGTTTGGTTTCCTGTGTTACAAGTGGTCGGCGTACAGCTTCCGCCAGCCGCTACGAACACCATCAGTTGGCGGCGGCGGCTGCGTTCTTCAGTGCGCAGCGAGCTGCATCGTGGGATGGCAGCTAATTGCGCTTGTCTCTTGGCGCCTATAGAAAGAGCGGAACACTCGCGCGCTGCTTCAAAAGTGTGTCATCTACAGTAATAGAGATGCTGCAGTTGATCAAAATCCAAGCCAAGCAATGGATAGAAGCCGACGCCGTTGGACTCCAGTTGCTCGCTAATCCTTAGCCCGTAGTTGATTTCCTTGAGTCATAGAATGTATCGTTTCACAATGTAGCTTATAAATTTCATCATCGGCCGGCAACGGCATCCTGTACATAAACTCTTTTCCTTCCAATACAATAGCAAAAAAAATGATCCAATTAATATTTAAACCAAGTGCCACATATATGTAGCTTGTAGGTTCAGCTACACCGTACCAAAATTAAATGAAATCGCCACACTTGCATTGGGGCGCACTACACCAGCGACATCCCGTATTCATCAACTGATCGCCACACTTGCATTGATCGCGCCACACCAGCGATATCGTCACTACTGATCTCACATGCTGCACGCGTGTCAAGTTAACTTTAGAGAGGTCGTAAATATAATGACGCTGTTTAATATTGACTTTCTTAGTCACTGAGAAGATAGACTTACGTTGACCCACATGCATGTATGTTCACACCGTGCATATCGGCATCGTAATTACTATCTCTATCCAAAATCACAGGCCATTCAAACTTTCTCGAGAGTCAAAGGGTCTCAAGTTTGATTAAAATTATAAAAAAAATATTAAAAATTATAAAATCACATAAACATATATATTATAAAAATATGTTTGTAATGCTTATCATGAAGGGCCCATCTTTCTAGCTTCGCACTGGTCTATAAATTGACGGGACTGGGCTTGGGACTCTGTTATTTAGGCCCTGTATGGTATGCCTTCTCCAGGAGGCGTTTATAACTGTTTTGTGCCAAACTAGATAAATAAAATGACTTCATCCAGGAACGTCCTTAAATCATGCTCTCATATAGGTTTGAGGCGGGATGGAGCGAACGCTTCACATCGTCCTAGTGAGCTATGCATGGGTTCTGTGAGAGCATGTTTAAGTAGCTCTATATATGGAGTTGGTTTGCCAAACGGTTTACCATAACACTTCCAGCTCCACCAATAGAGTTGTTCATGTAGTAGAAACAAAAAATGGCTTCACTGGTGAATTGGAGCTGTGCCAAATGGGACCTTAGAGGAACATAACTTACTAAGGACCTCTTTGAACGTGAGGTTTGTAAAAGACATGAAAAAAATATTAATGCTTAACTTTAAAAAATAACATAAAACTGTAAGATCAAATGTTTTAGTGAAGCACAACAAAAAAAATGCAAAAATTCAATAGCACTTTTTACAAGGTTATAAACATCTAAATAGAATTCCTCAAAAACTCCTATGGAACAAGATACTTCATAAGTATCTTATAGGATTTGTAGAAATCCATTCCCTTGCTCCGAAGTTAATTTTCTATAGGATTGTTCTGACTCTCCAAAGATAATTTCCCATTGCTCCAAAGGTGGCCTAAAAGAACTATGTACCAACAATCACATAGCATCACTAGGACCGTGGAGTGTGGACTGATCAAGATGATGGTCACGTATTGTTACCTTACACTTTGAGTTGCATGTGTCTCGTGGTGCGACAAATGTACTCTCTCGATCGATGTCGCATTTAAATTAAAGCTATTTTCTAGCTTTAACTCGCATGAAACACAAAATATAATATTGTCGCAAAAAAACACAAAATATAATACGGAACACATTTAGTTTGAAGTATATGTATCTTTTTATTTAAGCTCTTGTGAACCAAGTCGTTCATCTAATTAAATATTTTCTTGCCTTGGGCATATCCTACTCCGAAATCCTAGGGGAGGTGAGAAAGCTCCCTGAATCGATAGGCCGGTGATGTACGGTAACTTGGCACCGAGCACAATATTTTCCAGGGTCATGCCTCGTGGAGACTGCAGAGGGCGTGGCCGCGTGGAGTGAGAGAGGCCAGCTAGCTCATTACAAACACTAAACACCAATCATCCGAGATACTATATGTCGCCAAAGCTGTAGTGGGAAGCGGTGAAACGAACGATTAAATTTGTTTCAGTGACAGCAACCAGTCAATCCTATATAAACTAGTAAACTACTGCTATATATATATATTGTAGGAGTAGATCAACCCCGCCAGTTATTTGTTGTATAGAAAACAGACAAAGTCAACCAACGTGCCCACATATGCTGCTGAGGATACCGTAGGCCGTATGTACGCACGTCCAGTTGGCTATACGCGTGCCTAACTGCCAAGCACCGGCTGTCCGGCACTGATGGCGTCACGTACGGATGTAGTCTGCCGACGCCGGCCTCCCAATCCAATCTAATCGTGCCGACCGTACCGTACCCCGTTATATTATTATAATCAAGCAAGGGTTGAAAGAGAGTTTTATGTTTTTTGTCCGTAATTCTCGAATTAAAAAATAAATAAAAACAGAAGCGAAGCGATGAAGAGTCAGAGGCCGGCTCCGGGCGGCCCCCGTGGGGCGGTGCAAAGATTGATAAACGCGCCAAAAACTCACCCACCAGCAAACAAAGCAGCATGCCACCGCGGAACGCCGGCCGGAATCAATTTCCACCCGGTATTCTGCACTGTTTGTTTGTTGTAGTCCCCCTTTAAAAAGGCGCGGCGCATCCCGGTGAGCGGCCCCCTCTTGCACCCACCCACCCGCCATCCTCTCTATGGCTTCTCCATCATCCCTGCGATTCGCCGCCAGCCATCGTTGAGCTTGAGCGCATCTGCTCTCTGCTGCCAGCCAGCCTGACACCACCACCACAGCATCTGTTCTCGCGCCAAGGCAAGGCAAACAAAAAGGAGGGAGGGGGAAGAGGCGGGTTGAGCCAGTGAGTGAGCCTCGATCGGTCTCGGTCGACATGGGGATCTGCGCGTCGTCCAAGCGCGTGCAGCAGGAGGAGGACTCGGACGAGAACGTGGTGTACGTCATGGACGACCAGGGCGGCGGCGGGGGAGGAGCCGACGACGGCCACGGCCACGGCCACGGCCGCAAGGTGGCCTCCCTCTACTCGCAGAAGGGCAAGAAGGGGCCCAACCAGGACGCCGTCATCCTCTGCCAGGTTCGCGCTCGCTCGCTTGCTGGAGCACCCTTCCACTTCATCGCTCTGCTTGCCGCCCGCCGTGCCTCGGTTTCTCCGCCCCACACTCTTCCGGTTGCCGTCGCCTGAAGAAGGCTGACGCTACTTGCACGCCAACGCGGCTCTCTTCCCTTGTTCGTCTGCACGCATGCGCAACCTGTTCGCATGCTTATTTCATCATCAAAATTGACGAGTAAAAAATGATTATTGAAATTCTTTGCTTTGTTAGCTTTAGCCACCGTTTACATGAATAGTTTGGGGAATCTGGGTCGACTGCTTCTACTTCTGCTGCTTCCTTCTTTGAGGATGTTCTTGACGACGCTGAATGAATTCTCCGGATTTCTCTGCTTTTTCTCTCTTATATGTATATGTATTCATTTATCTCTCTGTTTATTTTGCCACAGATCCCTGGTAGATCTGTACTGGTAGTCTGGTACAGATGTTTGTTTTCTCTGGTTTAAAAAAAGAAATATTTTCTCCACCGACTGTACTTCATTGTTCCGTATAATCATGGGGTTAATTGTACGGTGCTAGTACCATCTTTTCGCAAAGGAAAACCTAGTTTTCTGCCGGTCTTTTCCTCTTGGCCTCTTGTTTGGCATGCCGCGGTCCTTGCCAGGCGCTTGACCTGGGAGGCAGGTCAAGAAATTCCAGGAACGTTCCTCCGTAACTATTGCCCGTACATAGGTACACAGCAGCCACAACCAATTCATTCACCGCACAGCAGATGGGAAAAAAAAAATCGTGATGATTCCTGTTTCAAACCACGGAAACGAGTTTATTCTTCCGCGTACGGATTTCGCCGCGCTGTTTTGATTTTCTACTGCTAGACGACGTGCGAAACAGCCCGGAATTCCCATTCCGTCAACGTCATATCTGCCTTTGCTAACAACAATTTCCTTTCTGAATATGTTCGAGCTTGAGTACACCACAAGAGTGTCACAATGATGCTTTGTTCCCTGTTTTTACTTTACCCAAGAACCAACAATTTCTCACCTACCGTTTGGTCTCAATTGTCAACGATAATCTCTGATGCTATCGTTTGATAATCATCACCAGCTTGTTGCTACAGTCGTCAATGCAATCTGAATGCATGTAATCAGTAATCAGTTCGAACGACGACGACGATTCTGATGTTCACCATGCGCTTCTCGTTCTCTCCAGGGGTTCGGCATGGAGGACGGCGTGTTCTGCGGCGTGTTCGACGGGCACGGGCGGTGCGGGCAGTACATCAGCAAGCTGGTTCGGGACTACCTGCCCTTCATGATCCTGAGCCACCGGAACGCGCTCCTCCTGGGGGGCTCCGAGGACGCCGACGACGACGACGCGGTCTTCAGCGACGCGTCGCCCGTGGCCTCGTCGCCGGGGTCGTCCACGGACGGCAGCGGGCGGTCGTCGCCGGCGCCCGCGCAGCTGCTGGAGGAGTGGCGGGAGGCCTGCGCCAACGCGTTCCAGGCCATGGACAAGGAGCTCAAGCTCCAGCAGCCCAACGTCGACTGCAACTTCAGCGGCACCACCGCCGTGTGCGCCATCAAGCAGGGCAGGGACCTCATCGTCGCCAACCTCGGCGACTCCAGGGCCGTCCTCGCCACCATGTCCGAGACCGGGTACCTCAAGGCCGTGCAGCTCACCGCCGACCACAAGCCCAACGTGCATCGTGAGTAACTCCTGATCGATCGATCCATCGATGGATCACAACTCCTATCGTTGTGGATGCAATCGCATGGATGACTGAATCGTTTGCATCCCTGCTCACTCACAGAGGAGGCTGAGCGGATCAAGCGCTGCAACGGGCGCGTGTTCGCTCTCAAGGACGAGCCGTCGGTGCAGCGGGTGTGGCTGCCCGACGAGGACTGCCCGGGGCTGGCCATGGCGCGGTCGCTGGGGGACTACCGGCTGAAGCGGCACGGCGTGGTGTCGGAGCCCGAGGTGACGCACCGCCGAGTCGCGCCGGGGGACCTGTTCATCATCCTGGCCACGGACGGCGTGTGGGACGTGCTGAGCAACGAGGAGGTGGTGTCCATCGTCTGCGCCACGCCCCGGAAGCAGCACGCGTCCAAGGCCGTCGCCGAGGCCGCCGCGCAGCGGTGGCGGACCCGGTACCCGGCGTCGCGCGTCGACGACTGCTCCGCCGTCTGCCTCTTCCTGAGGGACCAGCAGGACTGGGCCAGCAGCGTCGCCGCGGCCAGGGCCAAGGCTGCCGCTAGCGGCCGCTAGTGCTCGCCGGGGTCAGACGGCGGACGAAGCTCGCTCCGACGACAAGCCCGCCGGCGGAGCTTCGTCGCGGCCCGTCCGTGTCCGGCGTTCCTTGCTCTACTACTGGTGTGCCGCAAACGGCATTTCTTAGTGTACCGCGAGTGTAATTAAGTGATGTAAGTATGTAACATAGTGTTAATTAAGGTCTAGTGTTTTTGTGACAAGGAGATGAGGAGAGAAAAAAGGCGGGTAATTTCTCAGTTTTGACTGTTGATGATCAGTGATCGGCGCAAAAAAAAAGGTTCTCTGATGTTCAGAACTCTGAAGAACAAGTACGAGAAAAAGGCCTCGCGTCGCCCTCGCATCGGGGCGGCTCGGGGCTAACCCTAGCCGCCGCCGCCGCCGTCGCTACCCCTGCCCCCTTCTTCATGCTTCCCCGCCGCCGGAGAGCGCCGTCGGGATGCCCGGCGGCTCTCGAGGATGTTGGTGGCGGGGCTCTTTCCCTCGGTTTTCGTCTGTCTCAGGTGAGAAGGAGACGCGAAGAAGCCGGTGGCCGGCATTCGGCGCCCGGTGGCGGAAGGTGACGGAGCAGGGCCGTGGCGGGCGGATCCGGCCGTCCGCTCCCTGGATCCGCTCCATGGCTGGCGGAGGGGCGACGGGGGAAGTCCTGGTGCCGTCCTCCATGGCCGACGGGCGCACTGCTGGCGGTCCGGTGGCCGGACGTTGGGCGGTGTGGGCGGCTTGGGGAGGGTGGATCCGGACCCCCTCCCCCTGGATCCGGCGTCTGGCGGAGGATGGCGGCCCGGGGTGGCTGGCGGCGGTGGTTTACCGGCTCCTGGCTGGCCGCCGGCGGGCTGCGAGTTGGGGCCGCCGCCGGGGGGTCGGTTGGTCCCTGCGGTGCTTCTGGTGGTGGCAGCCCCCCTCCCCCTCCCTCGATGATGCTTGGCCGTTGCGGGGCGGGCCGCTGCTGGCTGCTGCTGGTCGTTGCGGCCTGCAGTGAGGCGGGGGGGTGTTCGGCGGAGATGGAGCGGCTCTTCGGCAGCGCCGTGGTGGTGTGGCCGGCGGTGGTTTTGGCAGGTCAGCGGTGCCGTGGCGGTGTTGCAGTTTGTGCCTGGCTCCGTGGTGGTTGCTGCTCTCCGGCGGGGAGCACAGGCAGGGCGTCGCAGGGTTGCTGCCCTTTCGGGTGTAGGGGGCAGCGGAGGGGCTCCCTCCCCCTCTGCTCGCCTCCCGCCTCCTCTTCATGGTGGTCGTTTCGTGGCGGTGGCTGGGGTTGTGCTGGCGTTGGGGGGCGGTCTTCGTCTATGTCGTCCCTCCCCCATGCCCCCGACTGCCATCATAGGGCGGTCGTTGTGAAGATGGAGGCCATGGCATCCTCGGGGGGTGCTGGTCCGGGGCTAATGCTCCATTTTCGGCACCTTCAGGGGGTGGCGGTGTCTGCGACGGGAGCTCGACCGACAGTGGTGGTCGGCGGCGGCTACGGCTTCGACGGGTGGTTGGTGGACGTGCTCGGTGGCGGATGCTGGTGTTCAGCAGGGGTTTTGGCAGGGTGCTGGCACAGCTTTGCGGCTGCTCGCGTGGCCGGCGCGTCGACCTTGGTAAGGCTTCTTCTGGATGGCCGGCAGCGACGTATTGGTGGCTGGCGGGGACCCGTCATCTTAACCGACGTCTGTGCTGGGGTTTCTCTGGGCGAAGGCCTGGCGACGGCGACACTTGTTGGTGTCGTTCCCCTGTTGAGGGCGTCGCGTCCCCAGCACACCATGGTGAGAACCTAGTCCCGCCGTGGACGGACGATTGCGGCGCTTGGGCGTCGTAACCTTCTTGAAGGCGTCATTGTGGCATTCGACTCGATTGGGATGTCTCGGACAGTGCTAGTTCGTCGTTTCAGCCAAAGTGTTTGTGGTTGGTGTCAGTGGTGGAGTAGGCTTAGTTTTCTTTTTAGTGGTTTAGTTTTCTTGTTGTTTTGCTAGTCCTTAGTTGCTTGCGATCTCAGTTGTGGAGCTCCTAGTGGTTTAAAATGGAGGCTCGTGTCGACGACCCAATCCGACCGAGTTCTAGTGGTTAGCTTGTGTCGATGTCCCAATCCGACCAAGCATGGAGCTGAGTAGAGTTGAGTTGGCGCTTTGTGGCACGAGTTGAGTCGATCTGGTACCTAGGTGTGCAGATGGAGCAGGGTACCCTCCACAATTGTATTTGTGGTTTTCGCCCAGTTTCCACTTCAAAACTGGGCGGGGCACTTGCCTTCTTTTTCTTTTTTTCGTCTAATAGAATTTGCGGCAAACCTTTTGCCGTCCTTTCGAAAAATGATCAGTGATCAGCTGACCATGCAAGGTATGGTGTTGGAGTAAGCGAATAGCTGGCAGGAACGCCGTTTGTACTCTATGTGGCATGTAAAAATTTACTCCCTCCGTCTCAAATTATAGTTCGTTTGACTGTTTTAGACCTTAAGTTTGATCACTCGTCTTATTTAAAAAATTTAAGTAAATGAAGATAAATTTAGGTCATTCTCGAAATTCTTTTGTTAAGAAAGCAAGCCGCAGCAAAAGAAATGATATTTTGAACAAATTTTTGAATAAGATGAGATGGTCAAACTTGGGATAAAAAAGTCAAACGAACTACAATTTAAGACAGACTTGTACCAGTTAAAGAAGAGTTGCCAGTCGAAGTGTTTTTTTACTCAATCCATTCCAAATTATAAGTTGACTTCTTTGATTCATTCATTTTATTTTGTATCTAGATATATTATTATTATATTTACATACAATAGCAAGATAAATGTTAAAAAAAACTTAAAGCGACTTACAATTTAGAACGTAGAGAGTAGATATATAAAAATATTACTCTCTGTTTAAATTATTTTGTTTTTCAAAAGTCAAATTTGGTATATTCTGATTGTCATTTGGTATATAAATGTTACTCGCTCTCTCACGTGCTACTGTAGATTTTCCTGTAGCATTAAGCTAGCTGTAGCCAGCCACAGCGGCTGATGGAACGCCAGCCGAACACAGAAAATCTCTAAACTCAAGCACTCAACACAGAAACCAATCTGTCATATAAGTTAGGAAATGGTTTGCTCGAGTCAACCGATCCAAAATGTCACTTTTGTTCATTTGAGCTGAATATAACGATGGAGATTGAGGAAACCACCCACCGCCGCCCCAAGGGACACGATGGCTGGCCGGCGGCACGATGTGGTAGGTGTTGCCGGTCTACCGTCTATCAACGGAGGGGCGGCGCCTAGCTTCTAGACGCACGCAGTTTGGTTACAAAACCGTGGTCGCATCAGCTCTGCTGCCGCCGCTTGTTGTAAATTCAGAGATGCCATCGGGGGGTCCATTATTTCAGTCCACGTATGCCCAATTGCCCATTTATATTATTACGAATATGAACAACTGAACATACATGCACAAGCACATTCTAGCTCTTTGAAGAAGAAAAAAAAAATGAGCCAATGAGCACGTCATTTATCAACGTCCCTTTGAATAGGTGGCCCGGACAGGTATGTTTCACCATAAGAAAACCGCACTTAGTTTGGATCCATTAACAGTATTTATTACTAGCTAGAGTCCGCTACCAACTAGCGATAAGCACCGATTGGAAAAGCGATACCAGAAAGCATGTCAAGGTCAGCAGCGCGAGCACGCATCGTCGTTTCCTTTCCTCTTCATCCGCTCCCATCCCTCGCTCCGGGGCCACCACACCACACGGTCAAAACAAGTTTATCGCCTCCCCAGCAGCCCTCAGGGGTCGGTCAGTTGCTGGCCGGCAGCGGCAAGATGTTGGCCAACTGGCAGAACTGGAGCTCAAATCCCCCAATTCGCCTGCCCGTGCCGCCGTGTAGACGCGCATCAACTTGCCCCGCGGGAGAGATTCCGTCGACGGAAATATGATGCTTCGCTCCGGGGTAGCAGCAAGTAAACCAGGAATCGGTCCCGGTACCGTGAGAGGGAGAGGCACGAGACAGGTCAGGCTAGGGGCTACTAAGCGTAATGGACAAGGTGCAGACGAGGCGTGCAGTCTTATTGCCCAATACATACGCCTGCTACCTCCCTCGGATGAGAATGATACCTCCCTCGGATGAGAACTTACAGTCTCCTGGCCCTGGACCTGGACAGCACAAATTGAATAATTGACCGACCTTGTTTCTGGAAAGCCCAGATGTTTAGAATTCATTCATGCTCACCTCGTCCTCGTCAGCCACATGCCTTTTGCTTCTTGTGGTCAGCTACACAAGTTCATACAGTACACGGATCCAGTTCATCGAACCACGAAAGCATTCGAGAGCACAGCTGCACAGGACATATCCTGGTCAACTGCACGATTCACATCAGAGGCCACAGCAAATCACAACCAGGGCACAGGAAGACTTATCCAAACAATCCATTCTAATTCTAACGAATACAACAGCAGCTGGGGAGAACTACAATAGCTATGATGAAAGACAAAAAATATATGTTCAATGATCTGAGTTGATGACATCTGATGGTTGGTTAGCCCTGACTAGGTTGCATTGCATTACATGTCGTAAAGGAAAAAAGGAAAATCTTACAGCCTTTTTTGTGATATGTGAGCAGATAAATTCCTGTGAACTTCGGTGAAATTAGCATCAGCTGCTACTGTCGTCGTCTATCTTCTTACTGCTTGCTTTATCCTTCGGCTGCCAGTTTCGCTGCAAGGCAGCTATAGTCGTCATCATGTCTTGTGGGGGGCCACAAGCTTTGGGTATTATCAGAAGACATACTTCACATTTACTTAGGAATCCCAAGGAGGAAGTCCGTAATCATGTATGGAAGTAACTTGTACCAGGACTAATCTTGTAGGGTCACCGACTGCCGCTTTTTTGGCCCCAGCCATCCAACTGACAACAATTTCCTGCGCCTGAATCCTTGAACATGTGAAAGGTCAAGCCTTTCACTTCAAGCAAGCATAAAAAGTATCGATTTCTCTAGCACGTTCCCCTATGCATAATACATGTACAAACTATTTGCGGCAGCACATGCGATGGAGTTCTCAGTTGGGTGCCACGCAAGATGGAGCAATTTTGTTGAGAGATCATAAGAATTTCCATTGGCTTCAATGCTTGTATTTTCTCCACCTGCACCAAAGGTAGAGTTTTCACTAGGAGAGCATGGTCTGGTCCATGTACAGAAAAAAATATATTCAAGACTGGCAGTGCAAGAGAGCTACTGACCTCTCCTCACAGCACGGGTCAAAGAAGTCAGAGTCCGTGCAGGCCTTGCTGGATTAACAACCTGTCGCCTATATGGGTTTCCACAATTTCAATAGTTAAATAATACAAAGTTTAGCCGGGCATGGAAAATTAATTTGCAAGTAGAGTGCATGTTGGATTGGTGTCAATATCATATTTTGTTATTATCTATGATGTTTGGTGGCCCAACCAACTTTGACATAAGATGCTCATAATAAGTGGAGGCAACTCCAAAGTGGAAAAAAACATAAAAGGCCCTGTTGTTGTTATTGTTGCATTAAATATTGAGCTCACTTGGATACTTGGAGCGGAAAATTAGTTAATTGAGGAGTAAGGGGCTCATGAATTATGTTGGACTAGTCTATATTCAGGTAGAGTATAATAATCCCAACATTTGACAGACCTCATGGGATTTCTGCTGGCTTCCAAAGTTGATGCCTCCGTGCTTTCAGGAGAACGACCAAAAACACGAAACAAATTACTGCAACCATAAGAAGATTTAACATACATAAGTGTTGGAGTATGAGTATTAGGCCCATGAGGCCCATGTATGACAAACTATATTGCTACCCTTCTAAGGTTAGCTAGATTTGGGGAAAATTACAATTCTAACATGGTATCAAGCTAGGTTTTCTCTCCCTCCTCTCCCTCCCCTTCCTCCCAGCCGCCGCACCACCTTGGCCTCCATGGCCGGCGGCTGGCCGCCTCCCCCTCTTTCCCCCACTTACTTCCAGGCCTTCCCTTCCCTCCCCTACCCTTCCTCGGCACAGCGCGCCGCCGGCCCGTCCACCAGCGCCGCCGTGCTTCTCCGGCGGCGGGCGCAGGTGGCGGCCCTCCTCCGGCCATCCCCGCCGCGGGCGGTTGCCCACCCCCAGCCACGGCCGCGGGAGCCGGCCAGCCCCCAGGCGCGGGCGGCCCTCCCCCCGGCGCGCCCCGTACCGCCGCCCCCGCCCTTCTCATGGCGGACGCGGGCGGCCTGGGCGGCGCGGGTGCCCACGGCGGCCAGGAGGGGGACGCCGCCGTCGACCCTGCAGCGCATCCACCGGCTGCTGACCCCACCACGGCCGCCGCCCTCGTTGCTGCCGGCCTGGGCATGCCTCCGGGCTGGGCGGCCAGGCCGCGCGCACCTACCCCAGGCCAAGCAGCCGGCACCGACTCCGCCCTCGTCGCGGCCCGCGCCGCCGCCGAGGCCGGGCAGGCCCGTCTGCGGGAGGCCACCCTTGCTTGGGAACGCGAGCGCGATGCGGCCGATGCACTGGCTCGCCAAATCGCCGCGACGGAGCAACTCCTCGTCATTCCTGCCTCTTCTGACGGTGGTGCCACCTCCTCCGACTCGGCGGGTCACCGCGTGTCCCACACCGCTGTCCTCTGGCACGACACGGCCGATCCGCTCGTGGCGCAGCTTCACTATCAGGCTGGGGGTGTCCAGAACATCCGACTCCTTGTCCCGGTCGTCCTCGACCCTGAGTCGCCCTCCTACGCCCGTTGGAGGGACCTGGTGCTACTCACCCTCCGCCGCTACGCCCTCGACGACCACGTCCTCCTCGACACCCCGGTCGCGGTCCAGACCGCCTCGTGGCTACGCCTCGACAGCATCGTCCTCTCCTGGATCCTCGGGACGATCTCCCTCGACCTCCACGACCTCGTCCGCAACACTGTTGGAGCACGGGGGGCCTGGCTTGCGCTCGAGGGACAGTTTCTGGGCAATGCTGAGGCCCGGGCTCTGCGTCTCGATGCGAGCTTCCGGACCTTTGTCCAAGGTGACCTCTCTGTTGGCGAGTTCTGCCACAAGATGAAGGGCATGGCGGACTCCCTCGGCGACCTTGGCTGGCCTGTGGAGGACCGCATCCTGGTCCTCAACGTCCTCCGCGGGCTCAGTGACCGCTACGCTCACCTCCGGACGTGGATCACTCGGCAGCGACCCTTCCCCACCTTCCTGCAAGTCCGTGACGACCTTGTCATGGAGGAGCTCACTCAGGGCGTTTAGGCCGTGTCGGTCTACATGCCGGGGTCCTCGTCTTCCTCAACTGCTCTTTCCGCTACTCCCCCGCCGCGTCCATCCGCTCCGTCGCCGTCGTCTCTTCTTGGTCCTCCTCCCCCCGAGCCGAGCGGGGGTGGGGGGCGTGGCGGTGGAGGTCGTCGTCGCCCCGGAGGGGGCCGTGGCGGTGGTGGCGGTGGTGGCCGCGGGAACACGCCGGCGCCGGCGCCGGCGCCTCCACGGGGTGCACCCTGGCCCACCTTCCACAACCCGTGGTCGGGGCGCATCTCTATGTGGCCCTTCCAGGCTCCCGGCGGCGAGCCTCGCCCGCCGACGGCCATGTTCGCTAGTGCTCCTCCAGGGTTTCACGCCTCGTCTCCGTTGGGTCCACCTCCCGGCGCCTCGCCAGGGCCTGTCGGTTGGGACCCGACTGCCTTGGACCACTCCTTCAGCACCGCGGCCCTGACACCACCTGTTGGGCCAGCGTGGATCGCCGACTCGGGAGCCACCTACCACCACTCCCGACCCTGGTATACTCTCTTCTGTTCACCCTCCTTCCTCTCTTCCTTCATCCATCATGGTCGCAAATGGGTCTTGTCTTCCCGTCACGTCCGTGGGTGCCGCCAACGCTCACGGCTCTTTCCGTCTTCCTAATGTTCTTGTTGCACCTTCTATGGTTCACAACCTCCTTTCTATTCGTCGTTTTACAGCTGACAATTCCTGTTCCGTTGAGTTTGACTCTTCTGGTCTTACTGTGAAGGATTTGGCTTCCCGACGTCCTCTTCTCCGATGTGACAGCACGGGGCCCCTTTACACTCTTCGGTTTCCGGAGTCTGCTTCCTCTTCATCACCGGCGATTTTGTCAGCTGCTTTCGCCGCCACTCCCCTTCCTCCACCACTTGGCACCATCGTCTCGGCCATCCTGGACGTGACGCTTTGATGCAACTTAGTCGTAGTTCCGATATTCAGTGTACTCGGACTCATGATGAGCATTTGTGTCATGCGTGCCAGCTGGGCCGTCATGTTCGTCTTCCTTTTCAGTCTTCTTCTTCACATGCCTCTCATGTGTTTGATCTTGTACATTACGACCTGTGGACATCTCCTGTCATCAGTATTTCTGGCTATAAATACTATCTTGTGGTGGTTGATGATTTTTTTCACTATTCGTGGACTTTTCCCTTGCGTGCGAAGTCTGATGCTTTTCCCACACTTCTTCACTTCTTCGCCTGGGTGTCTACGCAGTTCGGCCTCACCATCAAGGCTGTCCAGTGTGACAATGGTCGCGAGTTTGATAACACCACCTCGCGCGCCTTCTTCCTCTCTCACGGTGTCCAGCTTCGCATGTCTTGCCCGTACACCTCCTCCCAGAACGGCAAGGCTGAGCGCATGATTCGCACCACCAACGACATCATGCGCACTCTTCTTCTCCGGGCGTCCCTCCCTGCTCGCTTCTGGGCTGAGAGCCTTCACACCTCCACCTATCTCCTTAACCGCCTTCCTTCCGCTGCTTGTCCGGCTCCTACACCACATCACGCTCTTTTCGGTACCCCTCCTCGGTATGACCACGTTCGGGTCTTTGGGTGTGCGTGTTACCCTAACACCACTGCCACTGCTCCTCACAAGCTGGCTCCCCGTTCGACTCTGTGTGTCTTCCTCAGGTATTCCCCTGATCATAAGGGTTACCGCTGCTATGATCTCACCTCTCATCGGGTCCTCATCTCTCGCCATGTGGTGTTCGATGAGTCTGTTTTTCCCTTCTCCACCACCACCACCACCACCACCGACTCCGTCCCGGACCCTGGCCCTTTCTCTCTACATCCCACTGACCTGGTGGTTCAGCCACCTTTACCGCTGTCTCCTGCAGGTACTGCTACTCCGTGCCCGGCGTCGGGCCCGTGCCCCGGCTCGCCGCCCACCAGTGACGCCGCTGGGCCTACACCCTGCTCGGCTCCGGCGGCGTCACCCTACGGTGCTGCTCCTGCCCCTACGTCCGCCGCTGGTCTGGGGGCGCCGGCTCCTGCACCACCGGCGCGGTTCGCCCAGCCGGTGCACGTCTACCAGCGCCGCGGGCGGGCGGCTCCGCGGCCTCCGTCCCCACCGGGGGCCTCTTCTCCACCGGCGCCACCTCCACCGCCGGAGGCCTCTTCTCCGCCGGGGACGCCTACACCACCGCCCCGACCGCCGGCTACCCGTGTCGTCACGCCGGTGTACCCCGCCACTTCTTCACCGCGACCCGCGGCATGTTCACCCTATGGTGACGCGGCACGCGGCGGGTACTCTGCGGTCCCGGGCTCTTGCGGCGATGCCCGGCGACCTGCAGGTTTCTCCTGTACCCTCTTCCGTTCGCGAGGCCCTGGCGGACCCTCACTGGCGCCGCGCGATGGAAGAGGAGTACGTGGCTCTCCTCGCCAACCAGACTTGGGATCTGGTGCCCCGTCCGCCCGGGTCCAACGTCGTCACCGGCAAGTGGATCTGGACTCACAAGCGGCGGGCTGACGGTACCCTTGAGAGGTACAAGGCTCGTTGGGTTCTCCGGGGCTTCACTCAGCGCCCTAGGATCGACTATGATGAGACCTTCAGCCCGGTGGTGAAGCCGGCCACCGTTCGAACGGTGCTCTCTTTGGCTCTAGCTCGCTTCTGGCTCGTGCATCAGCTGGACGTCAAGAATGCTTTTCTCCACGGGACCCTCACCGAGACAGTCTACTTCACGTCCCGATTTGGTCTACCGCCTCAACAAGTCTCTCTACAGCCTCAAGCAGGCCCCTCGGGCATGGCACTCTCGACTTGCTGCCTTCCTGTTGTCACTGGGATTTGTGGAGGCCAAGTCAGATACGTCCCTGTTCATCTATCACCATGGAGCTGAGACTGCCTACCTGCTGCTCTATGTTGATGATATTGTCCTAATAGCCTCCAGTCCGTCACTACTCCGTCGCATTATCAGTTCTCTTCAGAAGGAGTTTCCTGTGCAGGACCTGGGGGTGCTCCACCACTTCCTCGGGGTCACTGTTGAGCCTCGCCCCACCGGACTTCTTCTTCACCAGCGGTAGTACACTCTGGATATCCTGGAGAGAGCGGGGATGACTGGCTGCAAGCCCTGCTCCACTCCGGTTGACACACAGGGCAAGCTGTCAGAGGCCGAGGGCGCACCGGTGGCAGATCCCACTGCCTACTGGAGTCTTGCTGGTGCACTTCAGTACCTCACTTTCACCAGACCGGACATCACCTATGCAGTGCAGCAGGTATGTCTTCACATGCATGATCCTCGAGAGCCCCAACTTACTGCTCTCAAGCGCCTCCTCCGCTACCTCCGCGGCACCATCGACTACGGCCTGCTCCTTCACCGGTCTTCGTCCACCGAGCTCGTCGTCTACACTGACGTCGACTGGGCCGGGTGTCCGGACACTCGGCGCTCCACCTCCGGCTACGCCGTCTTTCTGGGCGGCAACCTGGTGTCCTGGTCGTCCAAGCGCCAGCCGGTCGTCTCCAGCTCCATTGCCGAGGAGGAGTACCGCGCTGTTGCTAACGGCGTGGCTGAGGCTTCCTGGATCCGGCAGCTCCTCGCCGAGCTCCACAGCCCTCTCTCCCGGAGCACGCTGGTCTACTGTGACAACGTGTTTAGCATCAGAGGACCAAGCACGTGGAGATCGATCTACACTTCGTCTGTGATCGGGTCGCCATCGGCGATGTTCGGGTCCTCCACGTCCCGACCACCTCCCAATTCGCCGACATCTTCAACAAGGGTCTCTCATCCTCGACCTTCGCCGAGTTCCGCTCCAGCCTCAACATCACCGGTGGCTAGTTGCGTTTGTGGGGGGCTCGTGTGTTGTACACTTCTTTTCGTGTCTAGTCTGTAAACTCCGCTGCGCCGGTAGTTCAGACTGCGGGGGGGTGTTGGAGTATGAGTATTAGGCCCATGAGGCCCATGTATGACAAACTATATTGCTACCCTTCTAGGGTTAGCTAGATTAGGGGAAAATTACAATTCTAACAAAAAGTGTTAAATAAACCAACAGCTAGCAATTCTTACAGCTCATAATGAGAGAGAGAATAAGGATATACCTATAAGAACCAGTTGCAACACGGAGTCCGTCACCGCTGAGACAACATTCAAATTTGTCAAAAATTGAATCATTCTCATATAAATCACAAAGCTGCAAAAGATGATGTTAACCAGTATCAGATTACAGCAGATATTGACATGGCTCTTTCATTATCATTCAGATGATAAGAAACTTCACCTTAGGACGTAAGTATTCATGAACCTGAAAAGTTGCAACTGGGCCTGAATCCATGTTTAGATCCCACAACTAAAGAAACAAAAATGGCTAAATAAAAATATTTCTAGCAGACAAACATATTTATCACAGAAGGCGGGTCATGAAAAGTTCATTGATCCACAAATTCCAAGGTAAAATTATTTAAATATCTGAAAAATCAATAACATGGGAGGAGCGTCCGAATTTTAATCACTAGGGGTCTGAGTAAGATGTATATTGCTTTCTAGCCAGTCAATCGGTCAACATTAAAAAACACAAAATGTCATTTGGACCAGTGGAGCAAAACTATATTGATGTTATGTGTGCTTCAAGATAATTAGAACCAGACCACACCCATTACAGAACTCAATGATGTCACGCACAGCTTATTTATAACACTGAAAGATTGAACTCAATGCCTCAAGACCTGGATACAGAAAGATGAAGAGCATTTTGACATGTGTTTTTCTGGTAATAAAATTGATGTTTTTAGCCACCTCGTGCACAAATCATACATACAGAGAGTAAAAGAAGTACAAATTCAGCAACAGGAAAGATAGGTCTGTTACAAACCTTGAGTGTCATATAATCACGACTAAGAATGTGCCTTCCGTCCCTTGCAAACTTTATATCTGAAACTGATGCTATTATATCTGTAAAAAAGGATCTTGATCCAGGTGCTTCATGCTCCTCAAATCTGAACAAGATGCCCCAGCTAAATCAGATAATACCATGACAGATAGATAAACTTAAAATGTTTGTAGCCATTAGAAATGATAAAATCTAAGCATTGCCTTAAAATCAACAATAATGTTACTGAAGAAGTTCAAGGGGAATTACTAACAGTTTAGCATGGTTGTCACACAGTGCTGACTGCCGCAAATCAATAAGCCGAATAGTACCCTTTGAGCTACTATATGCTAGTGTATTACAGTGAGTTGGATGGAACTCCGCACAAGTAATCACCTCTGAAATTTCACAGAATTATAATGTAATGGATGTTGCCACATAACAAGTATGGAAATGGAACCAGTAGGAATTGCATGAGAATAAATGAATGCCTACAAAGATCTATTAACCAACAGCCAAAGGTGTCTCACAACCAGTCAACAAACAAATTTTGTAGTCACATATGCAAATTGTATTAGTTACATTTTGGCACAGTAAAACCTGATGCAGGTTATCTTGTGTTATCTAATTTTATTTTTTTTCCAAAAAGCAACTACTATGTTTATGAATTTCTTACCAGATGACAGCTACAAAATCCACAATTCAGAGAAGGAATTGCTAGGTAGCATACTAAAATACTGCTACACAAAGGCAATTGACTGATAGGCACAGAGTTGGTAGCTTCAGGTTCAGGGAATAGGAACTGCATTCTGAAGCAACTCCATTCAACACTGTCCATCATTTGCCCCAGACCCGTATTGGAGTTCAAGTAGGTAGATGTGATGCAGGTTGCTATCCCAACCATATTGGAAGGCCACAGGGATGAAAAATGAAGATATTTTGCATGATTGACACCAGAACATGCATATCATGTGACACCTGCACTGAGCAATTTGCTGGGTAAAAGGCACAAACCCGGCTTGTATTTTGCAATGCATCCAACTCCACAGCATCAAGCTACTGGACTGTGAATCTACCTAGTCTTATAACATTTGCATGTATAATGTTTACAAGAAACAGGAAGCTCACTCAACAGCATAAGTAGTTATCAGACTGAAAAAGTTTACCAGTTAGATCCTCCATGTTTGCAGGTTTCACATCAACAATGTTAAAGCTCTGATTGCTAATTTCTAAATTCCAAAGGTTTATTCGCAGATCATCTGCTGATATGAATGTTTCTCCGTCGCTGTGTACAAAACAAAGTGAGGACACGGTATCACCATAGTAAGTAAAATATAAGTTCCAGAAAACTCAGCCAACTCAAACAAAAAGCATAAAGTAATCTGTAATACCCTTAACAACAGTAACTTCTTATTTATAATCAAAAAATAAGCTTTTTCGGTTTGATGTAATTCAAAGCATTTATGTTACATAACGTCATAGACCACATTTCCTACTACAGAAGGTGAAAAACACTGTTGCCACCATACAGGTTTTACACAGTACCATGGTTTTTGAGTCGTCACCAAGGAGTTGGAGGCGTACCCACCCCAGGCGCCACAAGGTTTTAGTTATGCCATATCGCCTAGCATCCAGGTGTACCCCCAGCGGCACTGCACGCCACAATGCCTCAAAAACCATGCAAACTGCACATGCAGCGTACCTCCTATGGAACCAGGATAAACCATGATATCTTTCGGGCATTAAAAGAATCTTTTGGGAAATACACGAAATATGAAATAAAAGGAGCTAAATCATGAAATGGGGATGAGTAGATGGAAACAGATGAACCGTGAAGTCAATAAGAAGCTAGAAGCTCAAGCAACCGTTGTTACTATTTACATTGGAGTCTGTTGCAGACACTGGGAACACTAGACAAAAGGAAGATGTGAATCAGCTGCTACAGATTAGGGATATGGGGATCTAAGGTTTTGCTCTTCACTGAATCACTGTTTTGCAGCAGGTGGCCACTGGACAGTGCTCGACCCAAAGACTAGGAAACTTCAACTAAGTTTTCTCTATACTTCGCTGGTGTTTTTCTAAATCCTACAGTCATCCTACAGTCCACTAATATCATGAAAAAAAACTGCCTAACTGAGCCATCCAAATTCAATTGTGTCAGGAGTCCTTTAAGCCAACCAACCTTTGGAGGTCACTGATTCCGTTTTTCCCAGTTTAATACTGTTAAGAATAAGATATTGTGTTTTAATTTGTATAAGTATGTTTTAACTGAGAGGTCAAGGCAAATATGTCAAAAAAAAAAAGAGTATGCACTTGAAAACAGATCCAAGACAATATTGTAAGATAGATGCAGGAAGATGAGACAAAGAAACTTTAACATTTGTTCCAGTACAGCAAGAGCATATCTTTTGCAGATTTGATTAGACATCTGTAATATCATGAAGGAAGCTAACCTATTATTTGAAATGGAATTAATATGGTAGTCATGAGCATGTGCATATACACGTCGGCATCTTGCGACATGGTTAAATTCTTGGCCCGTAACCTGCATAAATAGTACAGGAAACTGTTCAGACTTGTCATTGATATTATCTACATACAGTATGTTAGAAGAATGTCTACTTCTGTCATAAGAAGAAACAAACTATTGTATTGTACATGCAAGCAATGCTAATTCCTCATGTTGTAAAACACTAGAGAAGATGGATGAAGTGGGTTTAAGCACTACCACCACAGGCAAACGCAGTGATGCACATCCTCCTGGAGGAAATGACATATTGTTGTTGAGACTGTACATTTTTTCTGAGCATCCACCATTTGGAAGAAGAGCTCTGGAACTACTACTACCCGGACTTGAAGTTGAACCATTGTTTGAACTTTGGGAGGTATCCAAGTTCATCACTGAAACCCGTTTCACTTTTTTCTCTTGAACCTACAGAATACCAAAGCATCATGGACACCTTACGCAATCAAGCTCACTTGCAAATAATGAGAAAAAAGACAAGCAATACCATTGCACGAGCTGTAAAGAAGATGAAGCATAATTTGATTGTGTTTGTAAAAATAAGGATACAAAACACTTGCTTCTTGATTAATGCAGCAAGAACAAATAGATAAGTTCATGAATATATTCCTTCTCACGAGTAAGACTGAGAAAAACATGTAACCCCACATTAAATTGCCATGAATATGTTTTAGATTCTATAACAGATACAACACCTGAACACCCGAGGCATAACAGGTCTATGCCTAGATATACAATAGATGAGCTATGAAGTTGTAAACATATGAAAGTAAACTAATGAGCAACCTCTTTTATGCATACCTTCCAATACTTGATTGTTTTGTCATTTGTAGACAAGAGAAAGAGTGCATTGTTGGCTGTTTGGCACCACTTGATCTTGTTAATCTTCTCTTCTATTTCCAAACTTTTTAGGTAGTCAAACTACACGAATTGCACAGAAGTCAGAATAAAATATTCACAATTTAACATATTCCAGTATACAACTACAGCTTCACTTGGATTGGTCATTTGGAATTTTGGACTATGCATGCAGTCAGAAGAAGTTAATTGACACTAATGAACAGATTGTTAGCACTTTAAGGCCCACGTACCTCAGGTTCATGACTCTGAAATTCGGTCTTGTAACGGAACTCAGGATGCCTAGCAACAAGATATTCTTGCCTCTCAAGTTCTCTTCGACTAGCATTCTGCACATACATTAGCACTATGGGCACAAGAGATTTAAGCAAGAAAATTTACAGAACATATATAAATATAATGTAGTACTTACATCACCAATGTCTGTCCTTTCGAATAAAACTACACGTCCACCTCTATCTCCAGTGGCAAGATAATTACCAGATTTGTCAAACTCAATTGCAGAGATTATGTCCACTGAAACAAGTAGCATATCTGATCAAGATACAAACTGATTTGGCTGGCAAACAAACCAAGCAGTCACAACAAATATCAACTGAAATCAACAAGCAAATAAATAGAAGCAGGTTTATTAGCATAGAAAAAGGACACTTATCTACCATCAACTCTTGCCCATGAATAATTATCGTCATAAGCCTCAAAACCATCTAATCTTGTCTGCCCAAATAGTCAACTTTGTGCTAATTTTATTATATAGAAAATGGCCGTGCTGGGACTATGTATCCAAACAATGGGATATGGGGTCCTAAGATCTAATTTCATTAATGTAAAAATTATTTTTGTGAACTGCCTGCAACAATTGATCAATTTTGGTTGTGTGCAAACCTCTTGCAGAGGCCGGAATGAAAATTCCTTTTTTCTAAAAAAAATGATCAATTTTGGAAACACAGTAGTGAAAAGCCGCTCGAAAAGGGTACTGCCTTTATATTGGTAGTCTTTGGAAACACATCGTAATGTGTAGCTAGACTAGTTGAGACAAAGCCCTGGCAAACCAAATTGGCTCACTCATACAGGCAAGCTTTCCAAGCAACCTCTTTCTCACATCCCTTGCTGATCTCCTCTAGGGAAAGGAGGCAGAGGAGGTGAGATAGTCCACCAGACGCCAGTTGATTCCCACACACAGCAATAAGTACCCGTGGCTTTGTAGATCCAGTGCTTGCTCAGGAGCAAGCAGTAAACTGGGTTGGTAGGCATGGGATTGAATCACTTGTTCTCTCACTTTTTTTCCTTTGCTTTTCTTTCTTTGTTTCATGAACAAAGATTGGCTATGGCATCAAGTCCACTTTCTAATTGGTTGTTATTGGTTGTTACTAATGTTTCTGTTTCCATTGCAAGCCTATAACGCCCACACATCAATGAGTTGCTCAGGATGGGAAAGAAAAGGAGGAAAGAAGAAGTAAGTTTAACATCAATGCCAGATAGGGAAACCAAGTTAACCCCCACCCTTTCTTGCCCGGCTGTTTAGCCTGGGAAACAACCAAGCATGCCCTATGCTCCTTATAGGAGGTTGCACATGGAAATAGCAGTTGAATTTTTTAAACAAGATCATGATGAACCAATATAAGCAGGCAGCGAGACTGGAACAAAAATTATGTGACATGTATCTACCCTCAAACTAAATAAGCTTTATGTATGTAGGAAAGGGAATATCAAACAACTTGATTAGTCATAAAATTGTTTACAGGACAAAGTGCGAAGATCTAAGGGTCATATAAACAAATATACCTCACTATTCAGCAACAAGCACTATGAAGATTTAAGAGAACTATACCCTCACTATTCCTAAATGTGTACTGATCAGACAAACACCATTTCAACACAAAATGACAGAAACTGAAAATCCACATGAAAAGCAATATATTGACAGATCCTACACATGCCTATATAGCAAATGACCCAGGGGAAGTCAGATAAACAGATCGATTGTTTCTGGACTTGGCACACTTCTGAACCCTACCAGATATGAAATGCTAACGATGTTACAGTGCAGCTCAATCTTGAAAGGACACTACAGAAGACATACAGCTCAGAAGCAATTACAGCCCCAAGCTACAAACAAGGGTTTTCAAAAGATTGAACTACTCTAGACAGATGCCAGAAACTCATAATTATCTACAAGGATAATCCCAAGAACTAACAAAAATTTCAAGGAAACAAAAATCAACAACCCCAAGTCCTCAATAAATTATGAAAAAAGGTTCCAAGTTTCGGACCCACCAAGGCATACAGTTTGAAGCAATGACAGCCCCCAGCTACAAACAAGAGTATTCAAAAGATTTAATTACTGTAGACAGATGCCAGAAGCTCATCAATTTTCTGCAAGATAATCCCAAGCGCTAATCAAAATCTCGACGAAATGAAAACCAACTACCCCAAGTCCTCAACAAATCATGAAAAAAGTTTTAACTTTCTGACCCTCTACTGGGATACCTATGTAACACCGGCAATATTTCCAATAAATAAATGTGATCTGCATTCTAGCTTCAATGCAACTTACAAAGCATATAGACATTTTCGAAATACAAAGCACGATCAGTTGGAGCTAAATTACACAGCAAAGACCACCGCACCAAGTAGTTACTCGAACCAGAGACAGTTAGCCAGTAGAGAAACATCGCCGGTCAAGGTGTTGGCAGTTTGTTGTCAGAAAAAAAGGTATTTGCAGTAAATAGTCCTAAGTTGCAGTTAAGACACCGAGCATAGCACTTCCTCCAACTCGAACAAGGACGGTTCAACACCCAAGCCACCGTAAAAGCCAGCCACGACCCATTGGCTCACCGCCGCCCGGCCAGCCCAAGGAACCCCCGGCGATCCCCGGACACCCATGTCGACGAAACGCATTGCGCCGCTAAACCTCTCCCCCAGAACCCACCGGACCGACCAGATCTCGCGAGGGCGCGACGGAACCGGGCCGAGCCCCAGACGCCCGCGGCGGGTTGTATATTTATTATTACCTTCCTGCACGTCCTCTCCCGCGGCGCGCTCGCCGAAGACCTGCGCGAACCGCCACTCCAGCGGCTGCGGCTGCGGCTGCGCCGCCGCCGCCGCCGCCGCCGCCTCAGACGACTCGGGGCGGTCGTCGGGGGACATGGGCTCCCGCTCCATGGCGTCGCCTCCGGCCTCTGCCGCCGTCACGACACCATGGCGGCGGGCGCGGGATCTCGGTGGGGAGGGATCTCGGGGCTGGGACCGGGAGAGGAAAGGTGCCCGAGAGCTGGGGAGGTTGCTTCTAGAAGAATGGCGGGGAAAGGCGGGCGGGCGGGCGGGCGGCGGGGATCGATGGGGTGGGGGACTCGGGGCTCCGGCGCGCCGCCGGCGTGGGGAGCGAGCGGAGCGCGTGCTGCTGCGGCCTGCGGTGCGGGGATGACGTGGGGAGCGAGCGTGCGAGCGGGGGCGTCGATCCCGTTCGTGCCGGTCGACCGCCGTTTTTGCGCCCCCCGTGTGCTGTTTTGTTTGCGCCCTTTTTTTTCCTCGTCCGTTTCTGTCCTGTCCGAGAGATGGGGACACTTTCCATGTTGGACCCTCAAAAATGATGAATTTGTTTTCACAGTCAATGTGGAGGGCTGGATATCGAGTTAGTGGCTCGTTATACGAACGAGACAAAGGGCTACCTCGACTCGGCTCCTTAGCGAGCTCGAGGCAGCCAGTTTGACTCAAGTATAAAATAAAAACATATACATAGAGATTGTAATCGTAAATTATCAATAAACACATCACATGCATATCTATTTATTCTATACTATAAAAAATACGGATTACCTAAGAATTCATATACACACTATATTTTAATTGTTAGATGTAACTTAAGATCTTCATCTAAGGGATATTAAGCCTCATTGGTTTCTAACAGGTGGGCTACAGTGTAAAATGTAAGATTTTTTTATATTCATGTCATACAATACAATTTCATTGTTGACGTTGAATTTTTTTCACCAAGACAATTTTATACCCGCACACACGACTCCCGAACGATCACAGCTGTACGGGAGCCGTAAAATGACAAAAAATAGCTACCCCCAACCCGGCACCACCGCTCCCGTCTGTTTTTTGTTTTTCAACGAAAAGATTAACCCTAATTGTCGTTCCTCTGAGCATCCTACGCGGCGGCGGCGAGGCCGGTCCTGCGCATGGCCGCCATCTGCGGCTTCCTTCGCAAGGCCTCCTTCAAACGCAGCCAGTAGCAGAAGCTTCATAGGCAGCGACTGTACCTGTGCCATGATGCCTGCCACGCCATCGCGTGTGCTCTAGGAGAGGTTCACTGCAAGGAAAGCCATGGTCAGTAGTGTTGCCGATCGAGAAGATTAATTTTAAGTTTTTTCTTCTTGATGTTGGAAACTGGGTTTTCATTTGTTTCTCTGACTGGCACTCGCATCTTTAATTCCAGGGTGGAGGATTGTAGCGAAGGAGGTTTGAGCAACTTCGAATATGAAGCTTGTGTGAAGCGTGGTGACGTTGGTTCTTTGGAGGCGTCTTGCTGTGTTGATCCGAGCTTGCAGTCTGGTGCTGCTACTAGGGATCAACCATGCATGGACGATGACGTGATTTTTTTATCTGACATATTTCTTTCTACGTAATTTGTAAATTGTGACTTTTAGACGTCCGCTAATGCCTAATGCTATATTATTTGCACAGATGTTTGCAACAACAATGAATATTCTTAAAGCAGTGTTTTGCACCGTCCTGACAGAGTCGTTCTTAAAGAGCAAGAGAGGGTAGAGCTGGTCTGGCCCTGTTCCTCTTATGAGATGATGATTATGTTTAGGGTATTATACAGATCTTGGACGAGGTATACGTGCACAACAGTCCTTTGGGTACATGATTCATTAAAAGATGCACATGCACACAGAGGAGTGCACCACCCCACGTGAAGGGTTTTGGAGAAGTTGATTTTATTTAAAACCTATTTAGAAAAGTATCGCCTTTTAATTCAGATCTACTTAGTATTCTTAATTGGCACCTTTCCAGTACGTTTAACTAATGCAGTTGCATTTGGGAGACATAACATAAGTGAAGGTCTGAACTGTGAGTTGCACTTTCCATTTTCAATGTATCTTGGTCCGATTAGGATAAAATACACACCTTTGGCAACTATTGTGAGTCTAATAATTCAACTATTTATGATTACTTGTGTCAACCATTTGGTAGTAACAAAATATTTGGGCAGAATATTGGCAGCGTGCATACAAGTGATCTGCCTTCTTTTATACTTTGCACTAACATATTACATTGAGCTATGCATGAATTAGTCGTGGTGAGTTTTATGCCAGTTTTCACCATAATGAAACCTATGGCTTCAACAGGAGCGTGGAAGAAAGAAATTAGAAGTAATATCACTGTGTACAGGTGGACAATTTATTTACGAAGAGGATAGGTGGTCGATCATTTTGGAGATGTTGAAAGGTAAAATTCATTTTAGAGAAGACATTAGTTAAACGCTTGTATTTTACTTTTCTGTATGATATATAGGGTTAGATTATTGAAGCCTTCTGAATTAAATGGATTATTTATGTTTCTTTATACTTTGTAAAATGTATGAGAGTAACACTACATTATAATATATCTATGTTTGTAAATGAATAAAACTAATTCCTTATGCATATTGAATTTTCACAATCATAGACCTTGTAAATTTTCACACTATATTATATCTACACCATGGAATTTCTTATATGTTTGTTTCCTTGCTAATTTCTTTGCTAAACTTTTATTAAACCAAAGAGCAGTACGTCGAGTTGATACAACAGACTTTGGAACACTCCCAACCTCTAAGAGGCGCACAACACGAAATAGACTGAAAATACACCCGGGTTTTGTAGTTGTCAAACTTCAAGGATGACCTAAATAAATAGACTGATTTTTTTTAGAAACAGGAACTTTTAATTACATCGAGTTGATACATAGACTTTGGAACACCCGCAGCCTCTAAGGGGCACACAACATGAAATAGACTGAAAGTACACCCGGGTTTTGTAGTTGTCAAACTTCAAGGATGATGCCAGTCCAATTGGTATGTATTTCTTCAATTTTAACCTTTTGTTTTATTTGTCTTATCAATATTTTTCATATTTCGTTCTAACTTTTTCATTCTCAAGAATTTAGCAGAAAAACTAGAAAGCCTCAGGTTATGAAGTATGACACTAGAGTTGAGACCTTCGAAAGGTATAAACTCTGACATGGCCATCCAATTATTTTATTTTTATTTTATAATCAGAGCTAAATAATGTTATCCATATTATTTGTAGCTTTTGTGACTTGCTTATCAACTTTAACATCTAACTAACATTTTGAATAATATTGTGGCAATCAAAACCATAAAGTTTGTTGCACCTAAACACTTCACGACACTTTAATTTAAAACCATAGTATTCTCACAAAACCATGGTATTTTTCTGAAACTCTAAAAATACTTTGTATCAAGCATGGTCTAATCTTTGTTTTCAGGTCTACACCCGAACTAGGAAATTGATTTCTCAAGGTGCTAGAGCATTGCCAGGACTGCAATAATTATTCTGACTTGTTAGATGTTGGGTAATTCTCTATTATGGCTTCAATAAAAAAGAGTTGGAGATTTTTATAAACATGTTTAGCATTTTGGCAAACTATGGTGTTAACTGGCTAGACTCATTCTTCGTAAAATACGTCATTTTCTAAATCCTTTTTTAAGATAACTCATCTTGTGTTGACACGATTATTACATCAAAATATTTATTATCACTACAAAAATCTTATATTTTACTAGAACATGTAAGTCTTTTCTCTCCACGTGCGTGTCGCACGTACATGGTTACTAGTTTAAAATAAAATACATATGAATTTTATAATGGAAAAAATAAGTAGTATGCTATCATCTATGACCATTATCCATCATCACCCATTGATCGACTCCATTGATTGATACAATATTTGTAATTTATCTTGGCTCGTTATAGCTCACGAGCTAGCTCACTATAAAACGAGTCGAGCTCGAGCCAAGCCATTAATGATCAAGTATTTTTTTTGTCTAGCCACATTGTGGCTTAGAGTGCAGCTAGCATTAAGGGGTCGTTTGGTAGAGAATTTTCTTTAAAAATACTTTTTCTCAATTAGTAAAACATTCAAAATGTACACAAAAATAGATTTGTTATATAGATCAAACAAAAATCACTTTCCATTTATACTAAGCTAGGTGCTAAAAAAACATGTTCCTCACTGCTCCAAGTTACTTCTACTACTAAAAACAACTTATATATAAACTATAGCAACTTAATTAAATAAAGAAACATAGAGGGAATCAAAAGCACTTATAAGCACAACCAAAACACCGACCTAGACTGATGTTAGGTCATGCAAAACCTAAAGCTATCGTGGCGGAATACAAAGGATGGATAGAGCTATCACTACTTGTGACCTGTCAAAATTATCCAGAGACCTAGTAGTAAACATAGGCAAGCTATAGCCTAAATATTGTGCTTAATCTATGAGCTCATTACTCGGCTCCAAGCTCTAATGAAATGATAACAAAACATTCTAATAGAGTGGTGAAACCCATGCAAGATGTAACCACACTAAACAAGGTAGTTAACTAGGGTACTAAGCTTATAAAAAAGCTCCAAGTATACTATCAAAATAAGCTTGAGTAACGTACTTGAGTAAATAAGAAGTATATTCTAAATAAGTACTAAAAAAAATAGAAGAGTTATACCAGACTACGAAGACTTCTTATGGTTTATTGAATAATTGCACAAGATAATGGTACAACACTTCCCTCAGGAGTATAATGAGGTCGTATTTATATTTTATTGCTAGGAAAGCTTATGACTAAGATGATCAATAATCTTATGACTAAGTTCTTAAGCAATCGCACAAGTAATATGTAGAAGTTATAACCGGTGGAAGAGCATCAAGTGAGTAAAATAGTCCTAATTTTCTTCTACTACTGAGCACAACTTAGTTATAAACTATAGCAACTTACTTACAAGGAACAGAGGGAATCAATAACACTTTCGAACGTAGCTGCAATACCAATGGAGATTGATGCCACAGATATGTGACAAGCCTAATATTTTAAGAACTAGACTTAACATGATGAAATACAAAAAGGGAATAGGGATGTCTGAAGTCACATATATGCAAAATAAATTTTTGACAAAGGTTTGGATTCGAATAGAATTATGTTATGTAATCCGATAAAAAACAATTAGAATATGATCTGAACAGAAGTTTTTTTATTCTATCGGATGTTTAAGAAATCGGGCTACAACCCAATATATCCCTTTCTCCATGAGCTTCTTGGGATTTAGGATGACAAAAGACAACTTTTCCCTTGCTTCAACCCTATGCACCCGTTTGGTCGCTCATAGTAGTATCGGGCAGCTTGTCATAACCAACTTTTCTTCCCCTCCTCCCCCCTCCCTCTCAGAGCCGATCCAGATCCCGCCGCCGGCCCCCTCCCTCCCATCTCCGGCGTCCTCACCGCAACGGGCAGGGAGAGGGGCCACCACCGTTTCCTAGCTTTCAGTAGTAAGTAGTTCTAGTTCTAGCCCCGTGTTGGGTAGTCACAGCCTGCCCGCTGTCGTCACCGTCACAATCGTTGCTGCTGCGGCAGCCTTCATCGTCGACGGCTGCATCTCGGCCAAGGTGAGTTTGATAAATAAAATAAATTTGGTCTTATCCCCAATAGATCTCTTCTCCTTCGCCCAACTTCCATCTCCACCCTTCTCCACCAAAATCTGCTCCCGCCCCACCCATGTCCATCGTCGCCCGCTTCATTCCCCATGCAGCCATCGATCCTGCCGATTCTTGCTCCAATCGTGCAGCTCTGCCTCAGGCGTCATCTCGATGACTTCGCCTCCACCTGGGTATCGAGCTTCATCTTCTACATTTGGCGACGACAACAAATGGATTCTTCGGTCGCCGGCATGGTACCTCAACTGCTCAGTCAACCCACCTTCAACCGTTGCTTTGCCCGGTCTCCATCGACGCCTCTGCGACCCCTCGCCGGTGAACTCGTCTTCGTCAACGTCGCCGTTGTTGCTGCTATACCTTAATCGGTCGCAGGACCTCGTTGTACTTCGGTCTTCTTTGGAGGACCATTGTGTAATATAGCCGCTTAATATATAAGATATATGCAGTTGACAAAAAAAATATATGCACAACAATCTGAAAGGGTAATTTAGATATTTATTTAACTAGTATAGTGCTTCTACTATTTATACAAAATCTAAAGGGTATTTTAGTCATTTAGCTCATATAGATTAAACATTGTAACCTGTAACATTATTATTCGAACCTAAGAATATAAAAAACAGAGTAAATTATTTCTATTCCAAAATCGATTTTTCAAAATCCAAACATTGTATTCTTCTAGGTTTTTTGTATAACATCCAAACGGGACTTCTTTCGTGCACTACCGTGGCAATTCGGAGAAATAAAAATAAAAATCAAGGGGGCGAGCTCTACAAATATATCGACACCTTTAACTCTGCTAGGGTTTTCGGCCGTCTTATCCCTTCGTCCACGCTCCCCGCAGCCGCCGCCCAAACCCTAGCAACCCGTACTCCGCCATGGCCGACGACCACTACTCCTCCAAGCGGAAGTACGACGACCCCTCGCCGCCGCCGCGGCGCACGGGGTTCTCTTCTGGCCCGCCGCCTGCCTCGCCGCCCGCTGGCGGCGCCCCGTCGTACAACAGCGTGCCGCCGCCCCCCGATGAGATCCAGCTCGCGAAGCAGCGCGCGCAGGAGATCGCGGCGCGGATCTTCAACGCCGCAGAGGCCAAGCGGCCTCGCGTCGACAACGGCGACGATGACGTCGGCGGCTTCGGGGGAGGAGGCTCCCTGGGCGGCAGCGGTGGCGGTGGCCGCATCGGCGGCGGAGGACTCGGCTTCTCGTCCTCTGCCGGTGGTGGTGAGTTGCAGAACTTACTTGTCGTATGCTTGGTCGCGTAGATCTGTTTGTCTGTGCCTGGTGGTGGAGGACGGCTTCTCGTCAACAAGGATTGGCGTGTTTCCTTTGCTCGGTTTACGATTCGATTTTGGGGTATGGATCGATAGATCAATGTGCGTGAGCTGCGGATGCTCAAACCTGGTTAATGTTTAATGAACCTGTCACCTGTGAGCTATTTAGAAGCACACTCATATTGTTAGATTCGCCAATATTTTTTTGAGAGCTCACAGGTTGTGATCATCTTGTTACAACGAGATGCATCTGTGGAGGGTTAGGTTTTTTTTTCTAACAAGCTGCAATGCAACTATGCAAGTACACATCAATCATCACTCTCCACCTTATTTTATAGATTTACACGCTCCACCTTGTGGAGAAGTCTAGGAGAAGCCTAAAACTGTTGTCATCTGAAGGGGTTCAATTTTCTTATCATATATTCAGTTATTATTGTGTAGTTTTTTTCACAACATGCCATTTTTCTGGATAGACTGGCAAGGATTATCTCAGATATTAATTAAAGTTATAAGATTCAATTGATCTGCTCATTCATTGATATTTGGCGTCAATGCAAAATTGAACTGGTGCTGCATCCCAGCTCATTGCCTGTTTTAACTCGAGTCTGATTGTATCTGCTGTCATAAATTCATTCAATCTTGATTTGTGCAGTTAGCATATCGTGAAGCTTTTGCTTTTGTGTTTATACATGCATCCCTTCCTTTACCATCAGTTGTTGCCCACATAAATTTAAACTTTTATTCTAAAGTTCATAATTCAATAATCGCCATAAATTCGGATAATAGCAAATGGATTCAGAATTCTAGTGGTTTTTGTATCAGGGCATGGGGCTTCTATCCCACCGTTATCTTCTCAGAGCAGATCGCCGCAGTACCCCTCATATGGTGGATATCAGGGTACAAGCAAAAAGATCGAAATTCCAAATGGAAGGGTAAGCTTTTTGCTCAGTTCGTTTTCCCTCACTGAATTTATAGTCGTATAAGAAAGTGTATCCAGAAGTGTGATGTTTGTATTCCTTTCAACTGCCACGTTGTCAACTTGTAGGTTGGTGTTATTATTGGAAAATCTGGGGAAACTATTAGGTATATCCAACTTCAATCAGGAGCAAAGATTCAAGTAACCAGAGACCATGAAGCTGAACCTGGTGCACTGACAAGGCCAGTTGAGCTTTCTGGCAATCCTGACCAGATAAGCAAAGCTGAACAGTTGATCAAAGAAGTTCTGGCAGAGGTATTACACATTATGCTCACAGTTTTTTGTTTAGTTCTGCATTTTTTCATATATTATAATGTTTGATCTTGCAATCCAGGCTGATGCTGGGTCATCTGGTGCTGGGTCTGGCCGGAAATACACTGCACCACAGCCTGGCGGTGAGACATTCCAGATGAAGATTGCTAATAACAAGGTATGCACGCTGTATTATTTGGACAAGGGTTTGCCTTACCAGAAAAATACGTTTTATCATGCTAAGCTTTTGACATGTGCACGGGTGTCCGTTTGTCAATTTTATATCAATCAACAGTCAGTATTGAGGTGATTACCTCATCAATATTATTTTTCCACTGTTTCTGATTTTTATCTATTTCGTTTTAGGTGGGACTGGTTATTGGGAAGGGTGGTGAGACTATAAAGTCCATGCAGCAAAAAACTGGAGCTCATATTCAGGTTTGCTATCTTATTACCCACCTTCCTGTTTTACCTTAACTGTCAGAAATAAGGTTACATTAAGTTTACTTGTGGCTGTTTGTCTGCTTGTTTTTACTTTGCCTAGTGAATTTAAATGCTGCTTCCTAATGATTGATATTTTATCTTGAGTACATTATTCATAATAAACATTCCATTTGGTCCAAGCTGTACATTTATACTCAAAATCGTTTTGATCTACTTGTTTTGCTGTTGTTCTGTGTTCCGATGTATTCTTGTCCTTGCAAATTCTTTGTGCAGGTTATTCCTCTGCATCTGCCTCCTGGTGATACTTCAACTGAAAGAACTGTGCATATTGATGGCACTCCAGAACAAATTGAATCTGCAAAGCAACTGGTGATTGAGGTTACCAGTGAGGTCCGCCTTCTTTATCTTATTACCGTGTATACTTTTGATATCTGTAATTGCTTTGCCATTTTGTGCTTTTATCTGCCTTTTTTAGGTTGCTTGTGGTTCATTCTTTTTATTATCTTTTATGATTTTCCCCGGTTCTTTTTGAAAATCTTGTTTGTTTTGCTTCTTTTCTGCGTGATATTGATTACACTGCTGCACTAACCAATGTCTGAACATATTGTTCGTGGGTACAGCCTCAACATCCAAGGAGATTGTTATGTCTTATTCTCTGTTTCTGAACATAACTTAGTAATGGTTTTGGTCTAGGTTAATGTCCTAAATATAATAAGGCAAAGAGACTTATTTGTCAACTAACTTGTTCTTTTATCAATTAGCTACTGTGGTAGGCCTGTTAAATGGTTTTCCACAGAAACTGCAGCTAAAGTTTGATAAGCCTTGATTTGAGTTTCTTATGATTGTGTCACATGGAACATGTATGATACTATTTTGGGCAAAAACCAATGAGTCCTTGTTGCAACCTGTTCTGCTCAGTGGCTATTGTTTATTTATTTCTCCACATAGAGCCAATTAGTGCCATTAGCTTGCCAGGAGGACTGCAAACTATCCTGGAGAGCAGGTTTGTTATTGTTTAATATCAATGTCCTACTGGATAGAACACTGTTTTCACTTATAATAACATGGTTTATGGATTCTGTGAGCTGACATGCTGTATCTGGCATCTGTGTCATTTCATAATTTTCATCTGCTTCTCCTGTTCCTCTGGAGCACAATGGATACATATACATTGGTTTACTCATGGCTTGTTTGTGAGGAAGAAATGCTCTAAACAGCCCCAGGTCCCCAGGTGTTCGGTTATTTATGGTGGTCATGCACTCCAATTTAGGTCCTTTGTTCTAGTTGCACACATTTAGGTCTGATATTTGTGATCATTATGGAGGCAAGGTTCATCCATTATCGCCACCTATACAACTTGGTGGTTGATTTTGCGTTGTATTCTCATTTACTATTGCCTCTGATTCACAATACTTGTTTTAGAGTTGAGCCCAAGAATCAAGGAGTTATATTCTCTAAACTATGCATAGATCAGAAAAGGAGAAAGTTAATAGTGCAACTAAAAGAAATATTTTACTGGAAAATATGTAAAAAAGGCTAAAGTTTGGGATCCAAATACAGTCCATGTTGTGCATAAATTTTATTTGGAATTTGGAATATTCCTGAATGTTGTATACTTTAAACTGTTTTGCAACAGAAGGATTCAGAAAACCATGCATGAAGCTATTTTTTGTTGTTATCTCTCTCTATTAAACCTTGTGGCTCTGCAGGTTGCTGTCTAATCCTGCTTTTGTGCTTAAATAATATCATTTGAATGCTGCCTTTGATGCTTCATATTGTTTAATAATGTTTTCAACTTTTTGGAGGATATTATTGAAAATAAGGTAGCCTATATGTTTTTTATATATCCTGCCATTTAGCAATGAATTGAATCTTTTAGATGGTATTGGAAGCACATTCATATATATCTTTCGACATCTATTGAAACTCTATTCCATAGTATTGCTATTCAACATATATATGTATGTATATATTCGTCTAGCTGTCCAATCTTCATTAGCCCCCATAGTTTTGCACATGGGCAAAGGTAGATGGGCATCGCTAGCTTGACGATCTTGATCGGTGAGTTGCTCCTTCCATTTTTCTTGGTGGTTATGGAATTTATCTGCAATATGTCTTGTGCTTTTGTATGTCTGCTATTGCACTGCTATTTTTTTTTCTATTCTGTGCTCTATGCCCTTTTATAGTATACATATACAGATGTGCAAACTATATTTTTGCAGAATCGTGCCAGGAATCCAATGTCTGGTGGCTATTCTCAGCAGGGCTATCGTCCTCCTCGTCCTCAGTCAAACTGGGGCCCGCCTTCTGGGCCACCCCAGCAGCCTGGCTATGGTTATATGCAGCCTGGGGCTTACCCTGGGGCACCGCCACAGTACGGTGCACCTCAGCAACCTTATGGTAGTTATCCCCCAACGTCTGGTGGCTATCAGACCGGGTGGGATCAGTCTCAAAACCAGCAGTCTCATACAACCCCCCCTGGTACTGGGTATGATTATTATAGCCAGCAGCAGCAACCTCAACAACAACAATCTGCCCCTGGAACTGCTGCTTCTACTGATGCCACTAGCTACAATTATGGCCAGCCTTCGACGTATGCTTCACAAGGATATGATTCTACCTACACTCAGCAGAGTGGTGGGCAGCAAGCATATGGACATGATGGCTACTCTGGTTACCAGACCCAAGGGCAGCAGCAGGGCTACTCTCAGCAGACTGGTTATGACCAGCAGGGCTATGGTGCATCTGCTTATGGATCAGCTGCAAACTCGACCCAAGATGGGTCTGTACCCAGCTATGGTGGTCCTGGTGGGTCCAGTCAGGCATCTCCAGGGCAGCAAACTTCAACCCCAGCTGCTGGAAGCCACCCTGGCTATGCCAGCCAACCGCCTACTAGTGCTGCAGCAAGCTACCCAGCCCAAGGTTCAGCTCCATCTGGATATGGTGCTCCACCACCCCAGCCTGGCTATGGCACCCAACCGCCACAGCAAGGTGGATATGGTCAGGGCTCTTATGGGCAGCCTTCTCCACAGGGCCAGAAACCTCCTGCATCTTCACCTTATGGACAGGCTCCACCTCCTGGATCTGCTCAGGGTGCTTACGGGCAGTATGGTTACAGCCAACCTGCTTATGGTGCACCACCAGCTTACCCTGGTGCACCCCCTGCAAGCCACCCGGGCTATGGCCAGCAGCAATCTTATGGCGATGCTTATGGTAGTGGAAGCTATGGGCAGCCTCCAGCCTACTCTACTGAAACAACAGCTGCTGCTGCATCCCAGGATCAGTCTGCTGCCCCTGCTGTGGCCCCTGGAACAACATCTGTGCCAGCTCCTGACAACGGTGGGGGGGCCCAAACATCTGCAGAAACTTGAGGTTCATCAGCTGATTGGGAGCAAACATTTTTCAAGCCTCTGTTATGTGGTTTCATCCACACTGTTGCTTAATATTACATTATTGCGCATAGTTGTATCTTTTTGCCTGTTGTTTGACTCTTTGAATTGCTATTTGCTAGCTATTGATTAGTACTTACTGTTTTTTGTGGCTGCGCATATGTTCGGACTGGTGATATATGTGCTTGTGTGGTTACTTTGGACCCAATGGGTGCCTACCCATCTGGACTCTGGACAGATACCTGCCCATCTATATGTATTCTGAGTCTCATTTTACCTTAGTTATTGCATGTGCTGTACAACTATCGCAGGTTTCTATGCCCACATCAGCTGGTGATGGTTGTGGATGAAAATTTGTTTTCAGATCATATAAAAGGTTCAATTTGCATGAATGTCTGGTTTTGGTGATCGTTCTGAATCTAAGTCTAATTTAAATTTCTTGGTGAGTTAATTTTTGGGCGGAAAAATTTAGTTCGAGGTTTGCATATTATATTAATTAAAGAAAGCAATTGTTGATCGTGAATTTCCCTTTGTGGAATTAAAGCGTACCCTTTCAAGGTACATAGCTTTTGCTATGCACGTCAGTTCGTAGCAAAAGTAATGTATCTAGAAATTGGAGTTTTAGTTTGCTATGTGTGCTGGGTCGCCATCTCATCGCATTGGTCAGGCCAATAGAATTGATCAATGGATGTACTAAAGATATGAGAATGTGATTGAATATTCTCACAGAAGACTAGGTTAACTACTATAGCATTGTTAATAACAACAGCAGTGTCAAAGGTTTCTGAGTCTCTTCAGATAAGGGCGACGAGGCCAAAGCCTACCAGCCAAGGTTATGATTCAAAACAAAATTTTGTGTTATATCATTTTTTTATCTTTTTTTTTTTGTGAAACATGGAGACTATATCGGATAATTTCCAAAGGTTGCTTACACCTCCCGCCAAAGCTAGCAAGGTGTGTTTCACACCCAAGACAGTTTGGTAAAGGAATGAGTCGCTGACATGGGTGAGGTGTGATGATCAATTTGTTGTCACACATATAAAGACAGTTTGGTAAAGGAATGACGAATGAGTAGATCACACATGAGGCCAAGACGGCAAAATTTGATGTTAAATAAATAAATAAATACCTAAGTCGATGATTGTGGCAAGACGGCTCATGTACTAGATTCAGTGACGGACATATAAGGATTTTTGAAAGAGGACATATTATAATAAGATTAATATACCAAGTTCACGCAAACATACCGCTACCATAAACCAAGGTCTTATAATTATGTAGGGAGTAGCTACTGACTAACAATCATGAACAAAGGTTTAATAGGTATCCGTAGCCAAGGTTCCTCTAGCCAATGTTCTTTCAATAGGTCCTAAATCTCACTGTCAGCGATGAATAACTTTTGAGCCTTGTTTAGCAAGAGTGTTTGTATGTGTTCCTTTTCTTTGTTGTCTTTTTAGTGCAACCTTCAAGTTCTGAGCCAGTAGACGGTCGAAGGAAGAAGGCGACCAATTTGACCTTTGATGATGTACTCTTATTTTATTTTGTAGAGGCCACTTCTTATTTTATTTTGTAGAGGCCACTTTGTTCTTGTTTTCTATCTTTGATACTAGCTTTTATTTTCTTAAGAGATGTGAGATGGAGTACCTTTTAAATGTTTTTCTATCTTTTAGACTGGATTCTATAATTTTCTTGAGAGATGTGAGGTACTTTTTTAAGTGTCTTTATCGAAAAGAAAAAGAAATAACAGACCCTAATGTATTCATTCGCGGGAGAACACAATTGGGCCGAACAGAGCTACAACAAAAAGGCAAAGCCTACAATGGTGTAGCCCAATCAACTCGAATTCCATTCATTGGACTCGCTACTTTCTTAAGTTGCGTTACTTGGCCCACGCAAACTCTTCTCCAATAAATTACAACCCCAGCCAAGCTTTGGACTGCGGTTCCCAACCATGGCGGCCTCCCCGACTTCCTCCCTCGCCCCGCCGGTGGTGCCCATGGAGCTCCACGCCGGCAACCGCGACCGCCTCGTCGCCGCGCTCCGCGGCCACCTCTCCGCCTCCGCACGCCCGCTCCACGGCCTCGCCCTCCTCCAGGTCCGTCCCACCCCCACTCGGCACTCCCCTTTGTCATCTCTCTCTCCTCGGATTTACTGATCTGATTGATTGATCGTCGCGCCTACTTACTTGTTTTCGGTTCTTCGTTGTGTGATGAAGGGCGGGGAGGAGCAGACGCGGTACTGCACCGATCACCTCGAGCTCTTCAGGTACTCGTCTGAAGACTGAACCTGGGTGTTTGCTTTGTCGGTATTTTTTGGATGTTCATGTTGAGGCACAATCGGCCAATGTTGCAGGCAGGAGAGCTACTTCGCCTATCTCTTTGGAGTGCGTGAACCAGGGTTCTACGGCGCAGTTGTGAGCTCTCTTACTTGTTACTTCTGTTTCACCCCATTTCGCTAAATATAGGTGGATCCAGTTTCAGTTAATACAGCAGCAAACCAGGCTTTCAGCATTCAGGGCCTGTTTAACTATAGGGCTGATCTCCTCAAAAAAAAAAAAACTATAGAGCTGATAATATATGAAAGTCTGGTGATATTATTACTGCTTATATTTGTTGACAGCTTAGTCACTACATGACAACTAGTCCTATTAACAATACTCATCACAGGCTTGTGTCAGTTGATGATTCCTTTTTCTGCTTGTCATGTGATGATTTTTCTTTTGATTGTTGTCGAAGGACATCGCCTCTGGACAGTCAATTTTGTTGGCTCCAAGATTGCCAGCTGACTATGCTGTTTGGATGGGTGAAATACAACCTTTGTCATACTTCAGGGTATTTCCTCGTCTGAGTATTTCATTCTTTGTTAGTTATGCTACACTCTGACTTAGTGTAATATTTTCTTTACGAATGTGTGCAGGATACATACAAGGTCGATATGGTCTTCTATGTTGATGAGATTGCACAGGTTGTGCAAGATCGTTTTGGGGACCATGGAAAGCCTCTTTTGTTTCTGCTACATGGGAGGAATACTGACTCTGGAAATTTCTCAAAGCCTGCTAGTTTTGAGGCGCATGAAGTACCTTTTAAGTGTTAGAGAACATACATTCCTTTTCTTTTCATGCATTACATGTATCTTTTTTTTTTCAGAATTTATCAAAACTATATCTTTTAATGAGACATATTGTGTTATCTGTTAGATGTGTTTAATTATCAAGATAATTTATCTCTTGCACTTTATCTTATGATTTGTTCATTTGATTTACAATGTTTGTATTTCATGCTAGGGGATTGAGAAGTTTGATACTGATTTAAGTACACTTCATCCAATTTTAACCGAATGCCGTGTGATTAAATCTGATCTGGAGCTTGCTCTCATCCAGTATGCTAATGATGTCAGTTCTGAAGCTCACATTGAGGTATAAAAATTCCTATCTAATCTTTTATTTCACCATCATTGGTGTTTAGATTGCATCTAGGCAATGTTTCTAGGTTGTTACACCTTTGGAATATTTACATTGAAACAGGGAGAATATGGGAAAAACTCCTAGAATAAATGTTTGCTCCAGCTAGAGCCTTAGGTGCTGCCTAGCTTCACTTTTTTCCCCAACGGAGCACTTCTTTCGAAAAAAAAAAGTTGGAATTCGATGGTGTTTAGGCTAGTCTTGGTCCAAGAGTTGCTATTCCTTTTCTTATCCCTTTGGGTTGTGGAAGTACAATAAGGCTCATTTGGATCTATCATACCCCATGGGGATTGGAGGGGATCGAGGTGGAAATTAGTTCATTCCCCCCTCAGTCCCCTCCAATCCCCATGGGGAATGGGTGTATCCAAAGGTGCCCTAAAGATATTAATTGGGTTACTTAATAAGTAGAACAACTATTAGTAATGTTCTGTTACAAGGTCTAAAATAATTTAAAACATCTGGCCACCTTATGTCACCAGGTTTTTACTTTCCTTTGCACAGAAATTTTCATCACTGCAACCACTCACGCAAGCAAGGGAAGTACTATCTCACCATCCCACTAGGCTATACTTTGAGTATTATGATTACCAAACACATTAGAAAGTTACTGTTTTCTAGAGAGAGACTAAATGGATCCGATCTCCCTTTTGCTTTACCAGGTTATGAGACGAGCGAGGCCAGGCATGAAGGAATATCGGTTAGAAAGTATCTTCCTTCACCATGCTTATATGTATGGAGGTTGCCGACATTGTTCTTATACATGTATATGTGCTACTGGAGATAATAGGTGAGAATGAATGACATTGTCTGTAAAATATGGCTTTACTTATGCTTAACTACTATGGAAAATGGTTGTGCATGGACCATCAAATCTTAGAACACTGTCTGTTATTGTTTCATTTGCTTTTTTTTTTTTTTTTTTTTTTTTTTTTTTATAGCTCAGATAGCAATTTCTTCATCCTGTTCAAGACCACAGATTTCTACTGATCACATATAGCCTTTTTTTTCATAAAAATCCATTTTAACATTATCAAACAACTAATAAAATTTCAGTAACTTCTCCTTTCTTTTTCTTTGGAAAATGTGGTGTCTCTTTTTAGTGGTCACTTATTAAGTGGGGTATCTGTCTTAGTTTGCTGAATTATTCAAGGAAACATGTAAAGTTCTGTATGATGTTACTCTGTCAGAAATAAATCATGTGACATTCGTCTGGATCTGCCTTGAGTCTGTTATCTTGGAAACTGGAATTTTGGCTTTCAGGATTAGAAGACAAATCTTTACACACAGAATTTTGTTACATTTGTGTTTGTTGGACTATCTGGTACATATAATTGTTCTGCCCTTTGCAGTGCTGTTCTACATTATGGACATGCGGCAGCTCCAAATGACCGGGTAGGAGGGTAATTAATCTTTTATGACTTTTTTTTTAACCTGGAGTTGAGTTGCATTTTCTTTTTCTACCCTGAAAATGAAACTTAATCCTTCAAACACTCAAATACCTTGGATTTTGGAATTTTTATAATCCCAACATCTACTTGAGCTTGTGTTAGTTTGAATCCAATCCAAGCAATATAGTTTACTTTCTCTTCACTAGCTGTTATTTGTTAAGTACCATGGAGCAATTTTCTCTTCCCTATTTGATATATACTTATCTATGCTCATATAACTCATTGGGGTAGTTGAGTACTTCAAGCAATGATACGAGAAAAGTAACTTGGTTGACATTTAGCTTAATTGATACCCTATGTTTTTAGTATACCAAGTGGTGTCTGATATGTTTTCACCAGTTAGTTTGTAGAAAATATATGTTAATTTTCAGACAGTTCTTGACACGAACATATGCATGGCAATGGAAAGGTTAGGAAACCTTTGAATGTAGGTTTTGCAGCTTGGGAGGTATCAATATCAAATGTATTAATGACACCATAATATTGGTTATTAATGTGGTCCAATTTACATGTACTGATGTCCCAAAAGAGCACGAGAAAGCTACTACAATGTCAGATCTTGAACTTACACCAAATGTTTTTAGGGAAATACAGTAGGGACACCCCCCCCTTCCTGCAGTATTAATACGTACATACCAATAAATAAAGAAAAAGCATCTAGAAGCGCAACAGAACTTTTCAACAGGCTATTCAGTCAAACAAAAAAGCTATGGCTAAGTGACAACTTGATCCTGTGTAGGTTAGTGAGGTTACAAGATAAAATCCAACAAAAGATATATAAACAATTGAAGCTGTTTGTGTGACTGTTGGATGATATGCTGTTCACCGCCCCTTTTATTTGTGTGACAGTGCATGTGCTTTTATTTTTTGAGGGAAATTTGTGTTCCCTCTTGTAGCTTAGGCTTCCACGTTTGCTTTTTAGTACATGCTGTCTGATTGTCTCAAATGTTTTCAGACTTTGAATGATGGAGACATGGCACTAATGGATATGGGAGCTGAGTACCATTTCTATGGATCTGATATCACATGCTCATACCCTGTAAGTACTTTGAAGATCAGACATCTAAGTGTCCAAATTTCAGTGTCTACTATTCGGACTCGTTTGTTCCTTTTTTCGCTGTTAAAAGAGATGAAATCACTGCATTGTTTTTTTTCCTGTTTTGCTATAAACTGTTTTATACGTGTCATCAGCTTCAGGATGTAGTTTTTTATTATAAGATCAAATGGTAGGTCATAGGGGGCACCTACCTTTTTTTACATGGTCGTAGATCTTGAATTAAACATACAGAAGAGAGGTCCTTTCAGTGGTACAATGCCTGGAATGGCTTCTATTATATGTTTATCTAAGCCTTTCTACCTGTTTAAATGTATGCATGTTATAAACCATTGTTTATAGTGTAGCTTCTTGAGACTGCAGGACAGGTGTTTCTGTTTCCCTTCTGTACGAGTCTGTAGTCTTTTGTTATCACATCACATAGAGCGCTTTTTCCCCTACTGTTATTCCATGTAATATGGTTGCTCAGTAAAAAATTTCAGTAGCATCCTTTTTTTTTCTATTACTAGCACTCCTTTTCTCTACCTTTATATGTTTATTTTTCTGTTCTTTGTCATCAGATTATTGGTACTGAGAAAAATCAAGCTTGTTATGAATATACATTTTATAGGTTCAACTGGGTTCTACCAGGTTTATTTTCTTTTACTTTAATCATTTGCTTGAGGGTTATAATGCTGCTGGCATCTGTCAGAGGCACAGATCTTTCACTTTAATCCTTTGTTTGTGACATGTTTTTCGATCTAGATTAGAGCTTTCTTTTACACAGCCCTTGATTTAAACTAACATGATTTTGTTTATCATGTCTTACTACAACATATGTTTAATATTTTCATCTAATGAATTTACATGCTTTCAGATTGTTGATACAAAAAGGCGTTGGATCTGCAAACACACCGGGCTAATACCCAAGTTCGATATCAAGGCGTGCCAGTCGATTTGACCTGTTAATCGACAAGGATGATAAATTTGAATAAAACCCGAACGAAACAACAGCGATACGCCCGGACGTCAAAGCTCAGATGTTGAACAGATCAGACGAGACGACAGCGATACGCCCGGACGTCAAAGCCTGAATCGTGCTCGGTAGACGCGGAACCTGCAAGGTCGTCGGAGATCAAGTTGATGCAGCCCGTCGATTCTTGAAAGAACTCGTTGAAAAGGAAAAGGTACTGGTGACGAAGTCGTCGAAAAGTAGATTACTTGAAAAGTAGATAAAAGTAATAGATTTGTTGTATTTGATTGATTGATGCTCTTTTACATTGCCTCTCGGTACATATTTATACCCTGGTACTATGAGTCCTAAACAGACACGACAAAGTATTACCTAAACAAGTCTTATCTCTAAGGAATAAAAAATAATGACTCGTACCAAGGTCAGACTCAAAAGTAAACTATTAAAATATTGGCATAAATATTGCTAGTTTCCTTATCCATTGCTTACGATGAAACCTCTATCGACACGCTCCTCATCTCTGTAGATTCCATCGGCAAAACCCATCGATAATGATTCAGCTCTGCTTTTCATGTTCTTTAGCTCTGCTTTCCATCGGCAACCATGCCTCTCTCTCCATCGGTAACAGCCTCTTGCTCTCATCGGCAAGATCATATTAACCTTCATCAGCAACCATCTGCTAGCTATACTTCAAAGCAAAGTAAGCTTTAAAAGCACAACCACTCCCTTGTCGATTGGCACAGTTTTCGGCCTATATTAACACGTGTCAAAAAACGGTGTCAACACATGCCCCCCAATTTCGGAGTATAAAATACTTTATGCGCCGAAATTTCCTCCAGGTCATAATTTCCCAAACCGCTTGAACTTCTCCTCGAGAGTTGCGCGCGCGGTAGTGGAGATCCTGTACCAACAGGTCCATATAATGCTTTCTCCGCCGCGGCCCATTTTTCATCTGCGATTCAAACCCTAACTTTTCTCTCTCCAGCGGCGACATCAACAGGCGATCCTTCGACGAACTCGATCATCGGCACTCTTGACGGTGATCCTTAGCCTCCGTTAGCATTCTTTGCCTTCTCCATTTTCGTCGCGGACATGACTATCCGTTTTGACGTCCCCAAGGTTAGTCTTCTTCTTTTGCCCTTCCTCTGACATTTCATTTCTTCTTCTCCGCGCAGTTCATGACTCTTCCTTATTCCCAATCTTTAATCTCAGGAACTTTACAATAATCTTCTCATTCCAACGCATCAGAATCACTTTATTTGCCTAGGCCCAATGGGAAATCCAGACCCAACCGACATCATAAACGCAGAAACCAATCGAATCCCCTTTAGAGCTCAGAATTTTGACTTGGGATTCTGGACTGATACCTTCCGATCCTGGCCAAAAACCACAAAGGGATGGAAAGATTGGTATTTGAGAGTCGCCAGACCAATGGAGCTATATTGGGCGGAACGCAAATTAGAACAGTGCATCAGAATATCTATTGCCGATATGGAGAAGAATGAGTCATTGTTAATTGCCGCCTCCTATTTCTGGTCTGATACCCTGAATGCCTTTATCTTCAAACATGGGCCAGCTTCTCCAACCCTTGCCGATGTGTACATGCTCACTGGCTTGGACATCTCATCTGCCGATGACAACTCACTGTTCCAGCGAAAACCTGAGCATCGGCTGACTACCAGGAACATTGGTGGCTGGACTGGTTATATCAGCGAGTATAAGAAATCTGGTTCAGTCAGTCACAGGGAACATTCAGCTTTTTTGAATATGTGGCTTGAGAAATTTATTTTCTACGGCAGAACAGTTGGACCGACCAACATGCACCTTCCTGCAGCAGAGCTGTTGGCTAGTGGCGTCAGACTTCCACTGGGCCGATACCTTCTTGGCTCAGTCTACCATCTCCTCCACCAAGTATGACAAAGGCTGTTGCAAGGCAAATCCATCGGCAACCTGGGGGGCCCTTGGTGGTTCATCAATATGTGGTTGAATGCCCATATGCACAAGTATTTCCACATTGATCTGTTCGCCCAGCAATTCCCTCGAAGTCTTCCTGAAGATTATCAACTCGGGGAAGAAGAATCGGCAACGCGCCCCCCTATCAACTTTGGAGAAGCACTGGCAGTATTACCAGGGGCAGAGGCAAACAGAGTCCAGATCGGCAATCTCTTCCACAGATTCTACATCGGCATCCCTTCTGAGCTTCGGGCCTGGGTCCTGTATGTTGATGAAGCAGCAAGATTCCCTCTTTCCTTTAACCTTACCGATGAGGCTTTGAACCAGGATGCCGACATTCTTAGTGCAATAATCACCCCTCGTGCCATCCCGGTCAACATATTTGGAAGCGGGAAGAACATTAATCCCACATACGAGTTCTATTATCCATCGGCAGCAGCAAGACAACTAGCTTTTGGACAACTGCCCATCAACCTCTGTTTTGCCGATGTGATTAAACCGAGAGAGACTATTGCGAACCGTGTGGATTGGCACAAGATTGTTACTCTCCTTCCCGATGCCGATACATCTGATGTTGATCTGACCAATTGGGTACCGGCTTCCTTCGTCACCAAATCCTTGAAATTATGGTGGCAAGAATGGAAAGAGCAGCTATTCTTTGCATCTCCTCATTTTTACTGGAACCTCATTGATCCCGATCACGCCATCCCTGCTGATGCGGTAAGGGATTCTGCACTTCTTTTAACTTCCCTTTGATTCATCGGCAACTAACCCCTTTTTTAATAGGTTGATGACCCAGTTCCAACATTAAGTAAGAGCGGCAAAGTCATACGGTTGCAACCGATCTCCCCGGTATCCATCATCGGCCATAAAGCTCCCTCGCTAGATGCTCCAGTGGACCGTGGTCGTACCAAGAAGAGCACTAAATCGGTCACATTTTTGGCACAGACATCTCAGGTAATCACCTTACTTTCTCTTGTAGATGCCGATTGCTGTGATTTACCGATTTCACATTTTAGGGCGCGAGTTCTATACCACTAGAATCTTCATCGGTAATTCGCCCTTCGTCTCCACCTGTAGCACCTTCATCGCCCCACCTTATTGTCCTTGATGACTCTCCAGAGGTATTCTTTATTCAAACCTTGATTATTGGATCAGCACTTTTACTCATCTGTCTCTTTTGCAGCACCGAGTAATTGCATCGGCAACCATCCCAAGTGTACCGATTCTTCAGCCATCCATTGCCGATGCCCCCCAGCCGTCCGATGCCGATATCTTACAGCACAAGCGTAAGGCTTCATCGGGCGAAGAATCACAATCCAAGCGGGCAAGACTTACACCATCTCCGTCGGCGTCCTCGCCTCGCCCGATATCGCCTGACGTATCTGTGCAGACTTTTCCATTGGCAACTGCTCTTCCATCGGCCATTGTACCCATACAAGGATCTTCATCGGCATCGGTGTCGCAGCAGCAACCAATCGAGGTACCAACACAAGAAACGTCATCGGTAATTGTACCTGAGGTTGTTTCTCCGAGCCAAAGGCGAGAGATTGCCTTGAAACAGGTGAGTTAACTCTCTTAGATAACCTTTAACACTTTGGGCTCTTCTGCTGACATCACCTTTTCCTTTTTAGGAGCAAGATTCCCCCGATAGTCTATTTTCCTTCTCTATTAGTGGGATTGTTCCCGATGATGAAGATTCTGAAGAAAGCTTTGCTCCAAACCTTGGAGTTCTATCACCTGAAACCAAGTCAAAGCTGGAGACACTATTATCCTTACTGCAACAGGAGACCTCTTTAGTGATCCAGGATTCTGATTCTGCAAGAGCAACTTTTAAAGGAATTCGAGGTCATATTCCTGCCGATGTCGAGGAAGCACTCTTCCAAGCTGCACATTTGGAGAGTCGGCAGTTGCAGTATCAGAGGGATGCCCAGCGGATTGCCGATAGAGCCACTCAGGCAAAACTCCAGGAGGACATGATGAAGCATAAGCAACTTGCCGATGAGAAGCACAAAGACATTGGTAAGCTAGAAGCCTCTTGTGCAGATCTGGAGGACAAGATTGCTCAACTATCGGCAAGAAGAGAAACCCTGCTAGCAGAGCTGAGACAGATTGAAGGAGCCTTGGACGCAGCAAATCATGAGAAGGCCCAAATGCCCGAAGCTGTCAAGACTCTTCAGCAAGAAAGGGACAACCAAGTCCTCAAGACGCTGGCGCTCAAGAAGAAGATCAAGCCAGTTGAAGGCAATGCCGATGAAGATGCAAGGATACTGGAGGAAGCTGACCAAATTCGCCTGCGTGCGATATGAACTATCCATTCATTGGTGAACTTGTAAACCTCCCTTTTCATCGGCAATGTGATGTATCGGTAATTTGTAAAGCTTCACATTAACGTAGTGCCGATACATTCTTTTTGAACAAGCACTTTATCTATATATATATTTTTATTGGCAAGTGCTAAGAACCTCATCGGCAATAGGAAAACCATGTTGATGTCTGCCGATGGACCTTCACTTTTGCGCTTCAGCCGTCATACTTGAGTTTTTGCTCCACGTAAACTTTTCTCTTTGTGCTCACGTTGCATCTTCCTCTTTTGAGTCCTCGTTAAACCTTTAGGGCACCATTGAGGAAGCTTCGTCTTCCAGATGGGTTGGTAAATTTTTGCACTTGAACCTGAGCAATTTGTATTGGGATCCCTGCAGAGTATTGTTTCGTCAGGGACTCCTGCATTGGTCATCTCCTCGAGCTCCTTTTGATTCATCAGCAAACAGTCAGCATGCCTGCCCAGCCTTTCATGTACACTGGTCCTGTCCCCCAGCCGATCATATACCGATACCCCTTCTCTGATCGGCTTACCGATGTATCTGCTCCGATCACCATAGCGCGGCCTTCTTTCTGCCCGATCGGTTCGATCATAACCATTGCACTCGGGGCAACTATCAACAGTAGGCAATTTAATGCCTTCTTCCCAACAATAGATGAAGGGGCATCTCCAATGGTCTTTGTGCCGATGCCACGCTTCGCAACGCAACTTCTCTTGCCGATGCCGATAGCGGTTACTTGGAATTCTGTACGGAGCTGGTCTAGGAGGCCTTCTTGAACTACTGCTTTCTTCAACTATCTCTTTCCCCTTCAAGTCATCGATAGTTGCTTGATTTCTAGGATCCACCGATGCTCTCCTCTTAGCGCTTACCGATGTCAACACTTTGGTCTTGTTTACAGCCTCCACTATGTTTGCTGGGAAAGGATGTTGATCAATCTTCATCGGCCTCTGAGCTTTAGAGTTGTCAAAGTTGATCCTCCCAGATTCAATTGCCGATTGCAACTGCTGTCTGAAAACCTTGCAGTCATTGGTACTGTGCGAAGTTGCATTATGAAATTTACAGTACCTTATCTTCTTCAGCTCATCTGCCGATGGAATCACATGATTGGGTGATAGCTTGATTTGGCCCTCTTGAAGTAGCAGATCAAATATTTTATCGGCCTTTGTGACGTCAAACGTGAATTTCTCTGGCTCTTTCTGACCAAAAGGATAAGATAAAGGTTTTTTACCTTTTACCCACTCAGCCAGGCCGATAGTTGGTTCTTTATCTGAGTCTGATTCCTCTGCCTCTACAAAGGACACCTTCTTGTTCCAGCTCTTTCTATGTTCTGGAGCTTGAGCACTTTGATCAGAGACCCTCTGCACAATATGACTTAAACTTTCAAACTCCTGAGCATCGTATTTGTCCCTGAGATACGGCAACAAACCCTGGAAAGCCAAACCAGCTAACTGGCGGTCATCAAGCACTAGGCTATAGCACTTGTTCTTCATGTCTCGTACCCTTTGCACAAAATTCTCTACCGATTCATCGCTTCGCTGTCTTAATTTCATTAAATCGGTAAGCTTCTTTTCATGGACACCAGCAAAGAAGTACTTATGAAATTATCTTTCTAGATTGGTCCAAGTAAGAATAGAGTTCGGTGGCAATGATATAAACCACGCGAATGCTGATCCAGACAAAGAGGATGAGAACAAACGGATCCTCAGCTCATCCCTGTTCGCTGCTTCCCCGCACTGGATAATGAATCGGTTGATGTGCCCCATTGTTGACGTATCATCTTGCCCAGAAAACTTAGTGAAATCTGGCACCTTGTATCGATTCGGGAAAGGAATTGAATCATAAGATGAAGGGTATGGAGTCCGATAAGAGTAAGTATCGATCTTGGGCTGAATCCCAAATTGTTCTTTCATCACTTCTGCAATCTTATCGGTCAAGAGTGCATCCTGATCTTGCCGATGCACTGGCTGGATCTCTACTGGAGGCGTTGGCTGATATGCTTCTACATACCCCTGTGGCACTTGGCTTGGATAAACCGGCATATTCACGGCACCAATCTGCGGAGTAAAGTTCATCGGCTGTTTTACCGATACTTGTTCCTGGAAAGTTGTCTGTGGACTATACCGTTGAGTCCCTATTGCTTGGTAGCTTGGCTGAATAGCAGGTTGCTGAATTGGCGCTTGCCCTGACCAATTGAGATTGTAACTCATCGGCACCTGGCTTGCCGATGGCTGATAGCTTGCAGACAATTGATGCTCTTGTATAGATGGATGATAGCCAGCATAATTGCCCTGAATTGCAGGTAATCCAGACTGAGATATGAATGGTATTACGGGCTGCTCTGCAGTGGAAGCTCTCTGTTGAACTGGTGGAGGATTAGTCAATGGATTCGCATAAGATATCTGTTGCGGAGGTGCGTAGAATCCCATTGACAATGGATGTATAGCAGGAGGTACAGTAGAATAATGCGGCGCTTGAGCCACCGGTCGAATTGGAGTAGCCGATGTCATTGGACCCTTCCCTGCTACATCATGCACTTGAGGCAGTCCAGAGTTGGCAGTAGATGGACCTGGAGGCATACCGTATCCCCACCAATTAGCAGCAGTTTGACTATGTTGACCTGAAGGACCTGACATTGCCGATGCCGATAGATCTGTGCTCAACTGAGTACTAGGCCTCTCCTGAGATATTAGATCTGATCCTATCGGTGTGGCTTCAATGACGGATGGTCCTGATATAGCTGAAAGAGTAGGCGCTTCCATACTCTCAACGGCTGGAGTTGCCGATGGAGTACTGGTAGATACCAATCCTGGCTGATGATATGCCGGCCCGACATACCCTGGTGCTTGTCCGTCCCTTAACGTTTGCACAACAGCATTGTAGACAGTATTAGACAGCACGGTGGAGTGGTTGATCAAAGCTTGATTTAATGCAGAATTAACCATCTCCTGTAATTTACCAGGGTTAGAGTCAAAGGTTACCTGCGAAGGCAACGACAGATCTTGCTTCTGGATGACTTCTCCTCCCCTATTCGTGCTGAAAGACTTCCAGCAGAGCTGCCTGTAATCCTCCATAGCTTTCTCCATGGCTTGCCTCTGATCCTCCTTGAGATCTGATTCTGATATCTCGATGATGTTTTCTGGAGTGATATCAGTAGTATTCTTCATGATAAATCTGTTGACTTGGTCCCACCGGGCGTGCCAAAAGATGTGTTGATGCAAAAAGGCGTTGGATCTGCAAACACACCGGGCTAATACCCAAGTTCGATATCAAGGCGTACCAGTCGATTTGACCTGTTAATCGACAAGGATGATAAATTTGAATAAAACCCGAACGAGACAACAGTGATACGCCCGGACGTCAAAGCTCAGATGATATTCGATAACTGTTGAACAGATCAGACGAGACGACAGCGATACGCCCGGACGTCAAAGCCTGAATCGTGCTCGGTAGACGCGGAACCTGCAAGGTCGTCGGAGATCAAGTTGATGCAGCCCGTCGATTCTTGAAAGAACTCGTTGAAAAGGAAAAGGTACTGGTGACGAAGTCGTCGAAAAGTAGATTGCTTGAAAAGTAGATAAAAGTAATAGATTTGTTGTATTTGATTGATTGATGCTCTTTTACATTGTCTCTCGGTACATATTTATACCCTGGTACTATGAGTCCTAAACAGACACGACAAAGTATTACCTAAACAAGTCTTATCTCTAAGGAATAAAAAATAATGACTCGTACCAAGGTCGGACTCAAAAGTAAACTATTAAAATATTGGCATAAATATTGCCAGTTTCCTTATCCATTGCTTACGATGAAACCTCTATCGGCACGCTCCTCATCTCTGTAGATTCCATCGGCAAAACCCATCGATAATGATTCAGCTCTGCTTTCCACGTTCTTCAGCTCTGCTTTCCATCGGCAACCATGCCTCTCTCTCCATCGGTAACAGCCTCCTGCTCTCATCGGCAAGATCATATTAACCTTCATCGGCAACCATCTGCTAGCCATACTTCAAAGCAAAGTAAGCTTTAAAAGCACAACCACTCCCTTGCCGATCGGCACAGTTTTCGGCCTATATTGACACGTGTCAAAAAACGGTGTCAACACAGATAAATGGAAAATTCAACAGCAGTCAGACAATAATATACAATGTAAGTGCCTATTATAAAATCCATTTTATTTAATCTATTTGTTCTATGGTACTTAGAAACACATGTTACCGGCTTTGTTCCTTTTGAGCTCGTTCTACAACCATTCTTTATCTACAGTAATTTACATTTTCTACAGGCTGTGCTTAAGGCTCATAACGCTGTTATATCACACATGCGGCCTGGAGTTAATTGGATGGATATGCACAAGTAAGAATGTGTTATTGAAACATGACGGATATACAATTTAAAACAAACCCCAAATTATTCTTGGAGTCTTTTTTTTTGCACGATGCATCTATTTAGCATAGACTATTTACTTGTCGGCATACTTTAGATGCCCCTGAATCCAAGCAGCCTGACCTCACCAAGGGGAGCAGCTGCACCTGCACCACTGTCTGCTGCTCCTTGCTCCACACATTCCTGGATCATGGCATTACTATTCGTAAATGGCCTGCCTTTTTGGATGCTTAATGTGACTGTTATCAGCTTAGATCTATTTTAAAGCATTTTCAGGACCTTGGCTTAATGTTTTTTTCCCTATGATGGGATACCCTAATTTCATTACTAATCAGCAACACAACGGTGTTTATCGGTTGAAGATACGACACTTATGACACCCGGACAACTAAGCACCCAGGCTTAGAATGTGTGCCAAGCAAAAAAGGTCTAACGATATTGCAGGCAAGTTAGACATCGCGAGCAGGTGCACGCATCCATGAAGCCAAAAGCAAATGGAATCTAGAAACTACTCCACACTAGGGTGACTTAAGAGTGGCTATATGCCCCATCAGCCAATGCTCACAGCACACACAGGATATAATGACTAATGATATTAACACTTTAACAGCATCACCAACTTCAGAAGCTACTTAGTTGACAATGTTCTGTTCATCCAGCCTCCTTCCACACAGATCTGCTGGCAGTGCCACCATCTTGAGCACCTCCACGCCTTGTTCCATTGTTGAGCTTAGTGGTTGTTTGAATCTCAAAAATAAAAGATCATTTTTTACAAAACATGTTTTAGGAGAGTTTTTTTTAGGAAAATGAATTTAAGGCTGTTACTCAGTTAACCATGTATTTATATAATCCTGTTTGGATATAATAAACCGAATGCCTTGAACTTATGTCTTTCTGTGTCATTTTTCACAATTTTCCAACGATGAGCAATGGCAACTCGACACTCAACTGAATGAATGCAGCACATGTCCTTCTGTTGTACGATCTTGATTCTACAGCCAACGGCATGTGTGTGTCAGCACGATGTTTCAACACCGGTTTTGTTAAAAACGAGTCACATTCGATTTTGATAAGACACAGTTTTATAGTTTTACGGAGAATCAGATTTTTGTATACCAGGTTTTGGTGTGCTATCCAAACGGAGATCTAGTGGTAGTTAGGCAAAATCGAGTTTTAAGGATGATGATTTCCGCTAAACAGACTATATCCAACAACCCCTTAATGTAGTAGCTTATTTACCCAGCTTGCATTGTTTTCTTCTATATGGTTCAAAGCATAGTCCATTTCTCTCTCTTGCAGATTAGCAGAACGGGCAATACTTGAATCTCTCAGGAAGGAACAAATTCTCCAAGGGTGCGTCGCTTTTCACAGTGACTACCAAACTTCAACCCATGAATCTATTTTTCTGACTACTGTTCCACTTGAAAACCATTTTTCTACAGGGATGTTGATGATATGATGGCTTAAAGGTTAGGGGCTGTTTTCATGCCTCATGGTCTTGGCCACTTACTTGGGATTGACACCCATGATCCAGGAGGCTACCCTGAGGTCTGTACACTCTTCATAGACTATTGCACTGTTTCCAGTAAACATTTATTTGCTGCTTTTAATTGACAGTAACACTTGTTCCTAATTTAGGGACTGGAGAGGCCCAAGGATCCAGGACTGAGCTCCTTGCGGACCACAAGAGAACTGAAAGAAGGAATGGTTAGTTTACTTGCGCCATAAATTTAACATCTAGCACTAAAGAGAAATAACAGAATGCTGCTACATTTATATGCCTTGTCATGAATTCATGATTGAGAAAACTATGATACCACTGTCTCATTGCTTCCCAGACGATCCCCCTCCCCCACTTGCCAATTATTTATGTATTCTGCTCTGCTCTTTGTACATCACGCACATTTGACTTATCATCACCTGACTATATGATTAATCAATTTCTCATGTTCAATTCTTGACAAACAATCATGAGGTCACAGGTATCCATTGT
>CM041645.1:16006557-16046622 GCA_023333625.1 Bothriochloa decipiens
CTGTCTCATGTTTGTGAAATAGCAGCCTAATAGAAAGTTTGAATTGATAATATTAAAATGTAACTAGGTAAAAGCCCTTCCCTTTATGCGTGCAAATATCTGATAAGTGACATCAATTGGTATGTTCATTGATGGAAAAAAAGGAACTGTTGGAGCTGTTGCTGCTCAAGAAAATAGTCTTTCTTCTGCAGCTGTTTGCTGCTCAAGAAAATAGTCTTTCTGCTGCAGCTGTTGCTGTTGCTGCTATGATACTTTTGTGAGAGAGAATTGCAGCTGCAGCTGCAGCAGCAGCCAGTGCTGACCATGCTCGTACCTTCTTCTTAATACACTACTATGAAATATTTGAGCTTCTGTGATCTTGATCAGGTTATCACAGTGGAGCCAGGCTGTTATTTCGTTGATGCTTTGCTGACTAAAACAAGGGATGATCCAGTTTCCTCCAAGTTCTTCAACTGGCAAGAGGTTGAAAAGTATAAAAGCTTTGGTGGCGTTCGCATTGAAAGTGATGTGGTATGTACTTGTTACCCCTTTTGATGGTTATTCCACTGCCTTTTTGCAGCAGCATAAACCTACCTGGAACACCTTGAATATAGGAAACACAAGACTAATATAATGTGTGTTCACATATTGGTAATCCTTTTCGAGCAAGCAACCTTGCATTGTTTTTGTGCTATGTCAAGGATTACATTAAAATAAAAAAGGTACTTCTAATAGTTGAACAGTAAAAAGATACATTTGGCTATTACAACCGGTTCCATTTAGTTCTCTTATACTCCCTCTATTCCAATTTATAAGTCGTTTGACTTTTTTCGGTGCATTTTGCTATGTGTCTAGACATAATATTATGTCTAGATACATAGTAAAATGCATGTACCAAAAAAAGTTAAATGACTTATAATTTAGAACGGAGGGTGTAGTTAGTCAAAGTAGTTCGCATCAGGGTTATGGATCTCACCAGTGATCATACTTAGACAATTGTTTCAAGGGATCTTGTATCTCACATTATGGTAATGGTATGATGGGTTGAAGAGCAGCATGATATTCTTCACTTTTCATTTTTGTTTGCTTAGTTTCTGCTCACTTCAGTTCCGCATTATATAAAGTGTTAATCCTCTTCCTTTTGCACACTAACAGTTGTCTTCTCCTTTTTGTAGTATGTGACGGCTCAAGGATGCCGGAACCTCACAAACTGCCCTCGTGAGACCTGGGAGATCGAGGCTGTAATGGCTGGCGCTCCATGGCCTCTGCCGGCTTCAACTTGCAGCAGAGAATAGAAATGGCAAATCCAAAGAATTATAACTTTATCCATGCTCAATCCATATCCCAAGTTGAACCAAATTCGATCTAGATTCTTATATATTCAATAAATAGTGAGGCTGAGGTGTTGGATTGATGATCAATAACCATTAAGGCTGGAAAACATTTCATGCGCTCAGTTAATTTGTATGCTTTCTGTTATGTTTAGCTATTCAAATGCTTTGTTTTTTCTTAAGAGTTTCGAATGCCTTGGAATTAGCTCATCCTGGACCTGAATAAGACAGGACAAAAAAAAAACTATTTCACTAAGCCCAAATGACGAAGAGCTCATCTGTGTTGATGGGCCGACAGACAAGATGAAAAATCACACGACGACTTGAAAATTGTAATTTACTTTTTTTTTTAAAAAAGCAACTAGGCTCCCAATTTAGTTAGATGACTAAAGGCAATATGATTACTGTGTCAGTGCTTCGTACACGAGTAAAGTTTAGTGTCACGCACGGAAATCCATAAGTAAATTGTGGGAGTCTCAGCCAACATTATGCTATCACTTGCTTGTCCAGAGGGTGCCGAAGTTATACAACATGAATACCATAACATGGTTTTCCCTAGCATCGTCTATATGAATAGAAATGCCCTATAGGCTCCTTTAGCATATGATGTACACCTGTCCCTCGTCCCAACCATCGTTCTCGAAGCCACACTCGGGCTCATCTCCTAAAGTTATTTTAGTATGATTTATACTGATCAAGACCAACATTATACCATCCATCTTAAGATAACTACACATCTAGCTGTTTGAGGAGTAAATCTGTTTAAAGTTTGACTAGATTTATAAAAAATACTATCAATATTTATATCTCCTAATATATGTTTCTTAAAAAGTCCACTAGTCTAATGATACTTATTTATCACATGTAGATCCTGCGAGATTAGGTGTGTTACTTGCGCCTTCATGTAAGACCCCTGTATCTATTTGTAATTGTTTTATTCAATAACATTGTTCTATGACGTCGTTGTATGAAAATTGATTTTTGGCATACAACGGTGTACATCTGACTTTTGTTCTTAAACAGGGGATATTATTATGCATTGTAAATGTTAGTATATTTTTTATATATATTTGTTTAAACTTAAAAAAACATTGCTACTTCACAAGTGGTTGTCATGTGGGCCAGCAGTTACTTTCAACTCCTCTACAGTAATCTGCCACTAAAATTGGGAAAGCAGTCTTATTTACTTCACAAGTGGTTGCCAGTGTCACATGTGATTTATGAAGGTGTGGAGCACCACAAATTACGATCAGACGAAACCATAATTTGGCCACAGTTCCTTGACCCATAAAATCTGCACAAGCGCACCGAGGCAAAAACCAAACGAAGATGGCCCCTGTTGCAAACAAACAGAACCCCCAAATATTCCAACCTTGATTGAATTCAACTAAAGAAGCTAGTTGCACTTTGAATTTCTCCAAGTGGTCAACATTTTGGGTCCCTGCCAGCTGACATTTCGTGTAGTTAATGGTTCGTTGAGAGTATATTCTGCAGTTTCCTGCAGCAAGCAAACTAAAGTTGAAGTTGAAGCATGGATGTTGAACTGCAAAAGCTTTAGGCAGAGCAGTGGCTTGAATTGCTGTTTAGAACAGTTCCTTGTCCTTTATTCGTTTTTCTTCTTTTTTTGGGTCCAAGTTACTTGTCCTTTCTGCAACTCCACAAACATGTGGTCTTCCCTGAAAGCAGCCAGGGCTGCTGCAGATTGGTTGCTTGTATTGTAGTGTATGACTGTAGGGTCTCTTCTGTTATGGTTGTTGCCAGGTTTGGTGAGGTGAGATGAAGCCATTTTCAATGTATATAATGATCTTGTCTTTTTCGTAGGACCCTTAAAAGAATCGTTGAAAGATCATCGTCAATTTTGCAAACTCCACATTGTGTACGTATGTATGTAGGATTCTTATTTTGCAAATAGAAGGTTTAATGTGACAAGACCTTCAAGTTTATTTATCCTTCGGGTTAGTTCCGCCAATTTACCAACTTTATTAATTTGCTTTGTTTTCATAGATTTTGTTCGAAAAAAGAGGAGTAAAAAAGGTTACAAACATGCGTAGTCTCATAGTAAACTGTAACCTGCTGCACTCGTGTGTGTCAACAAGCTAAAGAAAGGTACACCATGACCAGAGGACAAAAATGATTCGGAATTATGAAGCTTTTCTCTCCAGCTGTATTCTTGGCTCCTAGTGAACAACATCCTAATTCTCTGCTTCCTTGGTTGATTTCTTCTGTAACGAACCAACCTTTTTTCCACCAAATTGGCCAAACACCATACTCCCAACTCTCCAAAATGGTTGACCACAAGAGCTTTGTATGGACATGTGTACGTGTGAAGTTTTGCAGAAAACAGAGAGGTTCAAGTTGTTCACTGAATAAGCGTTAGTAGGGCATGTCGTTTGATGTATTCTAATGACAAGTCAATTTCTCGCCGCAAACCGTGGTTTCTAAATCCTTTTTTTGTTGAGAACAATTCTACATCTTGTTTGATCTTTTCTCATGTGTACAAGCTAGTGAAGTGGACATCAACTATAAGGACTGATTTTTTTTCTTCCTATGCTAATATTTTAGTCCAATCATATTGCTTTCGCATCAGTTATTAGGCAAGAATAAAAAATAGGAATTTTGCAGGCATATGTGGTGATGCTTTGCTAAAATTCAGTTTGTTGTACTAAAATAATAAAATTGCACTTTGCTAGTCTTCCTGCTCCATGTGGGGATTGTGACATGAGAAGTGGATGTTTTAACCTGCAGTAGGTAATGACATAGTATTGATATTGTTGATAGTAGCTTAAATAACACCCCCGTTTACGACTTGTAATGGCCAGCTGGCTTGCATTTTTAATTTTGAAAAAAAAAGTAGTACTAGATTTTATTTGAAGTTCATCATCTCCACGTGTTCAATCTTCATCAAAACTTAAAGTAGAGAATAATGTTTTGATCACGCTTGGAAACCTACTAGATATTTAATTTGATCTGATTTTTTCCTAACTGCCAAATAAACAATTGTTACCTGTTTTTGCAAGAAAACTACAAAAAGAAGAACAAGTTAGTTATTAGTATTTTTTTTAAAAATGCTCTACGAACCATCATTGTCATTTTCGGATAGGCTGGCAACCCAGCAGTTCCTGTCATCTTACAGTGCAAGCAAAATTGAGTAGAACCTCGCCGACTCCTCATCAATATATATTTGCTCAGCTTGACCCGCTAATATATATATACCCTAATTTTGAAGATTCTTTGATAATGAAATCACTAATGCCTTGTCAAATGGACCAAACTTGAGGAGAACCCCATCAAGTAGATCACGTATATGAAATGCAGTTAACTACTTATTTGCACATTATCTAAAAAAAGCTACTTATTTGCAAACATAGAATACCCCTATAGATCAGCCAACAGCTAACAAGGCCAGCCACTTATCTTAATTTTCACATGGGTCTAACTAATTTCTCCACTACATTTGCTACAAGAGCACAACTGCAGCATACATGAAAGCAACATTTGGTTTCCCCTCTCGACCCCTGCTTCCTTTTGTTTCCCCTTTCAAAAAGAAAGTGTGACAGTAACAACTAACGAAAGAGATTGCCTCACCTAAAAGAAGAAAAAAGCAGCATAAATGAGTAATAGAAAAAAAAATCGGAGTCTTTGACAGAGACTAAAGTATTAACAATATAATAAAGAGAGGGTGTCCTTGATCTCCTCTCTCTCTCCTGTGCCACCCATCCCCAGCTACCTCATCGTCTCTGGTACACCGTAGTACCCCCCAATGATTTGCAGCTCATGGGTTTTCTCCAAAAGCAAAAGGAAGCCATGCATGCATGTGTCACTTGGCTACAAAGAAGAGCTGGTGCTGAATGGATGAGGGAGGGGAACTACGTACGTGGAAAGAACAAAGTAGCGTATGCGTTTACGACTCACGTAAACATAAAACATACATGGTAGGATTGAATCGAAGTGCATCCATTTTTGTCTCACAAATGTATTGTGTTGAGACGTGTCTCATTAAAAAGAAGGAAATTATACGACACGGGTACTAAAGAGCTCTCGTACAACCACCGAACTAGTGGTAAGTGACTCGAAAAAAAACAAGAGAGAAAGAGCCACAATAGAGATATTCTTGGCCATAAAACCCTACTAATCTTCTAAGAGGAAATGCCATCGACATAATGGGTGTCTGCTGATAAAACATCAACCAGGATAAGCATCCAGCAACATGAGTGGCAAAGCATCGGGGAAAACCATAGCGACCTGAGTGGCAAAGTATCCTCGAGGAAAAGGCCCAATGCGCTTTTGACAGCAAAACATTCGCAAGAAAGGGGAGCAAAGTGATATCGATGACGAAGCGCCCGCTAGAAGAATCCAACAACGGTCAAATATCCGCTGGGGGATAAACGGTAGTGGCAAAGCCTATGCAATAAGAGCCAAACGATGACGATAAAGTCAATCATGATCAACACGACAGAATAAACATGCGAAGAAGTATATGAGTCATATACAACAAGAAATGTATGTGTCTATATATATATATATATATATATGGCAAACCATTCTTAATCAATTGTCCCAAATTATTCCTTTGTGCTGATTTTTTTTAAAAAAATATGCAACTAGATTCATCTCCAAATACACCTAGCTAGGGTCAGGTGCACGTGGGGCCCTAGGCTCGCCTGTGGACGCATATGTCGTAATTCGTAAATCGTATTTTGTGGTTGGTCCACATGCAAATTAATAAATTATTATAGCCACTCCGATCTTCTGACTCCCTGGTTTGCCCTAAAAAAGCATTCGTGGTTCATCTCAGGGAAGCATGACGTACGTTAGCCTAATAATCAACCCGTACACCGAGCTAGCAAGAGCTGCTCAGCACCGCTACGACGATTTTTTCGTTCGTTTTTGTTTTGATTTGGTCACAAGGAAGTGACCTTCAAGTGACAACTCCCAAAAGTTAAAAGAGCCGGCCTATTCTTCTCTAAGACTCTGTTTCTAACACAAGATATATACACCGACACCCTTGATTTTCTTACAAGTAGACATCAATACAAATGCTCATAATTTGCAAGAAGTCTCTCATTCCAAACAAAGCACGAAAGACATATACTCACACAAGACATTTTAGGTAGTAAAATAATAAAGTTTCTAATACATAAATTTTGATATATATATATATATTTCTAATTTTAATATATCTACGACCTGTAGCCGAAGTCAAAAAATATAGTACTAGTTTGTCCAGAAAAATATCTAATTTAATGTGCATTCTTAAAGTGTTTAAAGTTTGACCAAATCTATATCTATCTATAAATAAAAATATTAATCTTTTGACATGAAATAAGGGCCATAAGTAATATATATATCTAATGATACAGCCAATTTCTTCACGCTCTTTGTCTTTGCCTGGATTCCTCCTCCTTTCCCTGCTTTCCTCTTTCTTTGCTTTCTTCCTTTACAGATTCCTGTAAATATAGATGGTATTTCATATGTAGTTAGTTAAGCTTAAGATATTTTGACTTAATATTGTGCTAGATTACATGCATTTTAGATTTTTTTTTTGAGAAAAATAGGCATGAGGTTCGACCTCATGTTTTCTTTTCCTTTGTGTCTTAGGATTCATATGTTCTTGTCTACATACAATCCAAACATTTCGTAGCTAACTTTTCTGCATTCTAGTTTCATGTGCGATTTTCAATGGCATGGACACTGTAATCCTATGGTTTCCCTATTTCCTATGTGCTTGATATTCATATGTTCCAAAGAGAATCCAAAATTAGATTTATTTGTCTCAGGACAAAACTTAGATGAACTATAATTGAAAAATGAAGGGAGTACTACATAAGATTTTGATGTGGCATTTGATTGACTTAAGATGAGTTTAACGTGAGGTTATTGTCTTTACATGAAGTATGAGATGAATCTTAACATCACTTACTTACTTTTATATTTAAAGTCCGAAAGAGTTGGATCCTATTTTAGTATTTTCATTTGTAAAAATAAAAAAATCACTTCAATTTAAATTATAATATATTTTGGGATTTTTTATTACGTATTTCCTCCATCTCAAATTATAGTTGTTTGACTTTTTTATCTCAAGTTTGACCGCTTGTCTTATTCAAAAATTATGCAATATAGTCAATTTAAGTCATACTTGAAGAGTTTTGATTAATAAAGGAAACCATGACAAAAGAAATGGTATTTTGCATAAATTTTTGAATAAGACGAGTGACCAAACTTTATGTCAAAAAAGTCAAATGACTTACAATTTAGAATGGAGAAAGTAGATTTTGCTATGAGCTTAAATATGCATAGTAGAAACAATATATCTGAAAAAAACCCAAAAAGAATATAAATTGAAATGGCGGGACTATATATATTAACCCCATTTGGATTTTGGATAAAAAAGGTCATTCTCAATGGACCCTAAATGGTGTACATAGATCTTTTCACAAGTCATCAGCAAACAGAATCAAAGGTTTTTGCCCTCGGGAAATCCACATTTCCACGCACTAAATGCAGTCAGCAGCAGCTCGCGGAGGGTCCCTGGAAACGCTACTGTATGTGGCACAGACAAGTGGGGCCCAGATAATGATCGTGCCTGCCCACGTGTCTCTGCGGCTGTTCCCTACCGACACCTTGGCGTGGGGCCGTACGCGTGTTGCAACGAATGGGACGCTGACACGTATACAGAGACGACACCTAAGCCAACGGTCGTCTGGTGGGCCTGCCGTGGGAAATGAGCGCGTTGTCGCACGCTGTGCCTCTGTGACATGTGGGCCCCCTGACCCAGTGTCCCACCGGTGACTGGGTAAAAGCTGCTTCTGAACCAGGAGGAGGAAACGCGGCGTCATCTGGACCGTGTAAACCGAGCTCCCAACGGTCCGATTCCCCGGGTGGTGCGTCACGGCGAGGCCGGAAAACGAGCGAACCGTCGGTGCTTCCTTCCAGCTTGCACTTCCACGCGACACCTGATGAGGTCGTCTCCGTGGGAAAATTGGTGATTATAAAGTTACATATGACCCCCTGGGTTGTTTTTGAATTGCGACATGACGTTTAGGGCTTGTAGTAGCTTGTTTTAGCCTCCAATCTCCCCGCTAATCTTTGAGTGATTGGTTCCCGAAGTCAATAACAATGATGTTGCCAGGATACTACCACCAATGGAAAGCTTCATGTGATTCTGTCCACAAAGGATGGTTCGATGGTGATCAAGTGTGTCTAAAGGTACACATGCGTTTGTTTGTGTATAGAGTGGAAACACACGTGTCTTATAAGTTAGTGGCGGAGCTAGCTTTTCCTCAAGACTAGGGCATGCAAGAAGAGCTAAAAAAATTTGTACGGAACCTAAATTTGTGCAGGCCAATCCACCTTAATAACCGAGTGAATCTATTTTATATATCCATCATCTATATTTCTAATTTCAAATTTCAGTACAGGAATCAATCAAATTGGAATATTGAAACTGAAAATAAATCAGTACAGAACCTAACCATGTGGACATGTAGTGGCATGGCAGCCGGGCAGGGCAGAATACGGGGCTGGCCGTGCTGCGACCGCCGCCGCCGCTTGGAGCTAGGCTAGCTAACTAGGGGCGGTCGACGTGGCGCCCTGCTGCGGTGCTGCCTGCGAGGCATGGCCGGGAGCCCGGGATGGGCAGTGCCACGGTGGCCGGCTGAGTGGCGCCGGCAGGCGGCAACTAGATCCTCGCCGGCTCGCCTACTCCCTTCCGGCCTTCTCGGTCCAACCTGCTAGGCTACCTACAACCGTGCCTCTTCAGATATTCATGCATGCGAGGGAGAGGGACGGAGGAGACCGACGCGGCGACGCCTGTGTAAGGCCTGAGTGCCTAGGCCTGTGATATTTGGGTTGCGGTATGTAGTATTAGTGGCCCAACGACTAGGGCCCAGGCCCTAGAGGCTTGGGCTGCAGCTCCGTCGCTGTTATAAGTGTCTATCTACGTCTTCAAACCATATTAGGATCCATTAGCTGCTAGCTAAAACTGATATTAGCTGTTTTTGTCTAACTAGTGAGATAGTTGTTAATTGGCATCTAGCTAACAATTAGCTGGAATCAACTATCAACTTTATGGATCTAAACAAGGTCTTAGTATACTTTTTTCTTAAAAACATTATCCGATGTTCAACTTGTTTCAGGCAAAAGGTAGCGCCAACATTGACTCAAGAATTTAAACTTGGATCAAATTCCACCACAAGAAATCCAAACAACTGGACGCGTACGTAGCTAACTCACATTGTATTTGTCAACTTTGAGGTCTTATTTCTATTATATGTCCATCGTATTCTCATCTATTTCTCACTACAACATATTTTCAACTTCCTAATAATATTATTTCCCTCTCAATTTTTACCATGGCGACGAGGTTTAAGTAAAGAGTAATATTTCGTCGTCCATTTTCTCCATATCTCTTGCCTCTAACACCTTCAAGTTGTTCCTTTAAAGTCTTATCCATTGTTTTCACCTTTTATATTGTTGCACGTCTAGTATACCACCTTGTCACTCCAAACCCTAAACTTGAGTTTAGTCGCCATGATACCTCACCATAGTATTTTGTAGTGTGGTAAATGTTTGAGTGCTAAATCACACTAATAGATCTAACAAGGGAAATTTGGGTTGAAAAGAAAAGTATAATCGAGAGGTTGCTTGGTAGGATTGCAATCTTAGGCTCCTCTCACTATTTGGATAAAATGCAGTTATAGTATTGAGCTGCACTCTGAAAATCCCTTCCCGAGCCTAAGCGCCACTTAGTTTTTTGTTTTAAAGTAAAAATACGTAAACAAAATTAGTTTATCCCTAAGAAAAGACAATATATTCTTCAACGGCCACACTATTGTCCGCATGCGGCGGTCAAGATGACTTGGTTCGCACGCTTTCTTCTCTTCTACCTTTTCGCACACCTTCTCGGTCTTCTTCTTCCCTCACTCCTACACTGCCTAGCTTCGCGGCCTCCTTTTCCTTTAGGTCTGGCGCAAGCTTCCATGCCTCCACCACTCCCCAGGCTCCAGTGGTGCATTGCCGCTTCCGCCATAACGCTAACCCTAGACTCTTCTCCTTGGCTGATGTTCCTACTGCCTACACCACCCAACATCCCTCTTCCACTGCTTCTTCATCGTCTTGACCACCAGTACTGCCGGTTCAGCAGGCTCAATAAAAACCTTCTTACCATCTACCATAGAAAACCCTGAAATCCTTAACCCTAACGCCAATGTAATCTTGGTAATCGGCAGCGGCATGTGAGTTCTCGGTCCATTATCCTTTGGTCCTAGATTAAGCATTTATTATTTTCTTCATTCATTATTAATAACAAGTATCCAATTTTGTTCCTGGGGACAATGGAATCCTGTGACATCCATGGACTAGATAGTCATACGGTGGACTGTTTTACCCTACATGTTGACATGCCAAAAGGAGCAAGTAATAATCAAATCAACAACGGGGGGCTGCGCTGCAATAATAGGGAAGTGCAGGAATGGCGGAGCGAATATAGGACAGCCAAAGGCAAGTCCTCCGCCCCCAAAGGGAAGAAGAGGAGGGAGGAGAGAGAAAGGGGCCGCCGAGGAGAGAGAGGGAGAGAAACTGTGCGCCCGCCCGCTCGCCTGCCCCTCCTCTCCTTCCTTCCGTCGTTTATAAGCGACGGCAACGCAGGCGAAGAAGCCGGGGAGGAAGGGAGGGGCGCACGAGGCAATTTATAGGGAGGGAGGGAGGAAGAGGAGCGGCCGGGCCTGAGCAGAGCAGGCCGGGCCAGCCATCTCTCTCCTCTCTGCGGCGTCCGAGCCGAGCGGGACGGCCCGCGCCCGAGATGGGGGACTCCGGTGGCTCCGTCGTGTCGGTCGACGTCGAGCGCATCTCCTTCGGCGGCAAGGTCCGTCGTACCACGGCTCCTTACCTCCTCCTCCTCTCCTCCCCGATTCTTGGCTGTTCCTAGGCTGTTTCAGCGCTCTCATGGGAATTCTTTATTTCCTTTTCTTTTGTCCTGCTCTTGCTCTTGTCCGTTGGGTCTCGGACTCTCGGGGAATCGCCCCCCCCTGAATTTCGTGGCCCCTGATTGTAATCGGATTTCCTGGGTTGCATTGCGTTTGCGTTTCTGTTGCGGCATTTGGTCACTTCAGCGAGTTGTTTCGGCTTGTTGTGCTCTTGCTCATGGATATCGATTCCCTCCCCTTAACCACTCGGATTACGGAGCCCGGATAGGATTCATATTTGTTTTTACTACATAGTATGGCCCTTATAAAACAGCAGCCCGCGCTGTGTATTCTTGCTCTTGCGACCTGCGATTCCTGAAGCTGCATTTCGTCGGCTGCTGAAGCAGCAGCAGCAGCGGCCTACCTTTTAGCTGCGGGATGGCGGGTTCCTCGCCGCCGCGTCTCCGGCGGTCTTTGTCTGCCTACGTAACGTCCTCCCATGTCAATATCCTCTCCCCTTGCCCATCGGACCTGACGGTTCTTGCCTGTCCGTTTGATTCTCGCCCAACCTGGCTGCCTAGTTAGTTGACGTAATCAGCTCCTCAATTGCTTGTGTTGTGTGCGTCTATGCCCCCCTTTGTCACACGATTTTAGCGCTAAAGATTCTGGCCCGACGCCGCTCTTGCGTGCTGCTTCGGTGTCCTAACCACCGCTTTTCTTGTACTATACCTCTTGTTTCAGCAGGGGTTCCTAAACTGTCTAGTTCTTTATTTGTTTGGTTGGGCTCGGTTGGTGCTTCTCCCGTGGAGTGGTTTCGTTCTTTCTGGACGAATTCCTTAATCGGCGAAACGGCCGACCGCTTTGGAAATTGGCCACTCACTCTCACTGTATTCCTTAATATGTAGAAAGAGGGAGTGATTTTTGTTTTGCCGCCGGTTATTTTTAACATAAAAGTTTACCTGAAACTCGTTTGCCGTAGGAAGACTTCATGCAGTTTGGACAGATGTTCCTCTTTGACTGTGTGGACTAGTGCCTGATTAAACGGGGTGAAAAAAATTTAGTGTGGTTTACAAGTCCCTTTCGATGTGAATTTCTTTAACTTTCATCAATGGTATGCTTGTGAGCTGGCAGTCAAACCATTCCTCGGAACAATATTTATGTGGCGATCGGCACTTCCTGTGACAGAAAGCTACTATAATTTGTGTTGGTCTTGGCATATTCTTTTCTTGATTGACAAATATAGTAGGGTATGTTGCTTGTTTTATGGTGGTGGAATCATCTGTAGTTCGAATTATGTTCTGTACTACTTCTCTTTGCTGTCCTAGAAGGCAACGGTTGTGGAACCATCACTTTAGCACCACTTTCATCATCATAATGAAACTATTATATTCCCCTTCTCTTTTGCTAGCATCTTGTCAGCCTTTTAGTATTATTATATACAAAAAACAGAGATCCTTCCATCATGAAGTCATCATCTTTGCGTCATTTGGGAGAAATACTTGCCTTCAAGCGTCAGTGTGGGACTGCCAAAGTTTGCTCCCCTGAAAGAAGTATTGGAAATAGTCACCAAATTTCTTTCTTGACCGGGTTTAAAGGACCATCTCTTTGCATGGTGTTTCTGGGCTGTACCACCATAGCTTCCACTGACAGCATAGTTGTACTATGAACTATGGACACAGAAAGTGCATGACAGCCTAACTGTTAAGCATTATATGGATTTAAACAGCTTTACTTTGATTGATGCACTGCTGGTCATGGTATAATCTACAACCACTTCTTCAATGGGCTGCCACATGGTGCATTTACTAGCCTCAAATAATAGATGATTTGGTAGAAATGTCTTCTGCTAGCATCAGCGGATGCGTGCCTACAACTGTAAACAATATCTTTTTCTTATTTCTTGCATAAATTACAATGTGTGAAATTTCAATCTTCCTGCTGGATGTTCTCTTTAGGAATTCTCACTAGCATTTTCTCCTTTTTTGACATGTTTTACCTCTTGTCTATTCAGGAACACCATATACAAACGAGTCATGGACCTGTATCTGTTGCAGTGTATGGTGACCATGACAAGCCTGCCCTTGTTACTTATCCAGATATTGGTTTAAATTGTAAGTACTACCCACTTGTTTAAAGTATATACCAGTTCCCCCTGCAATATTTTCCAGTAATTTATAAACACTCGTCTCCTTGTTATAACTTGTCAGATATGTCCTGCTTCCAAGGACTATTGTTCTGTCCTGAAGCTGCTTCACTGCTGCTTCATAATTTTTGCATTTACCATATTAGCCCCCCAGGACATGAGGTAATATTATATTAGAAATAAAACCTGTGTTTGTCCATAGTGTTATTACGCTTTTGTAGTTCTATGTCCTTACTAGTGCTTTTTTTCATTCATTTGAGAACCATGCAGTTAGGAGCTGCTCCAATTTCGCCAAATGTTCCTCTACCATCTGTTGACGACTTGGCAGATCAGGTTGCAAATGTCCTCGATTTCTTTGGGTAAATCCTTTATGCAATTATCTCATAATTCTGAAAAGAATATCAAATAACTGGAGTAATCTTATGTTGTCTGGTTTAAATTTCTCGTTCCAGATTAGGATCTGTTATGTGCTTTGGTGTCACTGCAGGTGCCTATATTCTAACTCTGTTTGCGGTATGTGCTTCTTCAGAATTAGTGTGTTATATTTATTGCTTGTCCATCAAAAGTTTTATTGAATTATCCTTCTTTTTCAAGGCAAAGTATAGGGAGCGGGTACTAGGTCTTATCCTTGTTTCACCTCTATGTAAGGGCCCCACTTGGACTGAGTGGTTATACAGTAAGGTAGTTTTGCTGCAAATAAGACCGTCTGATTTACATATTTATCAAAAGCAGATGATTATTAACACAGTAATATTCTCAGGTGACATCCAATCTGTTGTATTACTATGGGATGTGTGGGTTGGTGAAGGAGTGCCTACTTCAGCGGTACTTCAGCAAGGTAGATGAGTTATTTAGATTTTATCCAACTTCCATTTCTTTTGTTGATCTTGAATATTTTCTTATGATATCTTGTACTCCTTAGGAAGTGCGAGGATTCTCTGAATTACCCGAATCAGACATAGTGCAGGCTTGTAAAAGCGTAAGTACCACAGAGATTTCACTTTATTTACTTGTTCTGATTTTATTTTAATATATTAAGTGTTAATATCTTATGTTATATCTTGTAGTTGCTCGATCAGCGGCAGAGTATGAATGTATGGCGCTTTGTACAGACAATGAATGAGTGAGTACATGTTTCAGACCTTTAACATTATGATGATTATGCAGCGGAAAAACATACCAAATTGAGGCAAAGTTACCATACTTAATTGCTTTGAATTGATTTTCAGGAGATATGACTTGACTGAACAGCTAAAGCTGCTTCAGTGTAGAACCCTGATTTTTGTCGGTGAGAATTCTCAGTTTCACACCGAGGCTGTTCACATGACATCGAAGCTCGACAAGAGATATTGTGCTCTAGTTGAGGTAACTAACGATCATCTAGTACATGTTTACCTGTAGCTCAACGCTCACTAACATCTAAATATTACTTGTTTCTAAACACCAAGTCTGGCAATCGGCATGCATTGCAGGTCCAAGCGTGTGGATCCCTCGTAACAGAGGAGCAACCGCACGCAATGCTTATACCAATGGAGTACTTCTTCATGGGGTATGGCTTGTACAGGCCTAGCCAGCTGGACTGCAGCCCGCGCAGCCCCCTGAGCCCATTCTGTATATCGCCGGATCTCCTGTCACCTGAGAGCATGGGGGTGAAGCTAAAGCCGATCAAAACGCGAGTCAGGCTTGAAGTATAGCAGAAGCGAGTAAGGGGATGGGGCTGCTTAGGGGCTGACATGATGAGAGCTTAGGCTAACTTGCAGGTCTGTCTTTTTTTTTTTTTGGAGGTATAAAGTCAAGATACCTGTTATACTGCCCATGTATATATAGGAAAATGCTTAGGTTGGTGAGCTCGGCTGGGGGTGGGTGGGTGGGTGGGTTCTTGTATTCTTTGATTTGTAGCCTGATGGAAAACCTGTAAATGTGGTATACATTGTTTATCAAAGGAAAGCGAAAGAAATAATAGCAGAAGGTGAGGTGTTGCCAATCATTAGCTGTCTCTTGTGTGCTTTGCCTGCCTTAGCTTGAAGGGAAGAGGAATGTTGTTGTGAGCTGGACTTGCGAACTCCTAAATCCTCATTCGGTGTACAGTCTCTCATGCCATTATTCCGGCTGAAGCTTTTAGATTATTGTTGGCATCGTCGCATTCATTGATTTCCCCATAAAGAATGTCGTGTCAAGATTAGATATGGTACCCCAAAGAAGCATATATCCAAGGAGGGACCAGCTGTACGTATTTGCTGGATTTGTTTGGTGTTGCTCTGATTCGATTCCTTTTCGTTGCTTAGGAATCGGACAAGGTCTTGCAATTCTGTCTTGTTGTTGATGCGCCCTGTTGTATGCACATATGCGGCTGGTACAAGGTTAAAAGGCTGTTTGTATTCCTCACCAGTGTTGTTGGAAGCTGGCTGATGGTGTAGGAGTATCTTGCAGTGTGGGCATTGTGAGAATTTTCTTGTGATGACACGTCGCCACCATGGCCCCAGCCCCAGGAGTCCAGATGGCATTGTTCTGACTGCCCATGACCTGGACCAGCCAGAGGCGACTCATCATCATCACAAGAGACGATGCCTGAGCCTGACTCGATGTACCTCACCTCACGTCCGTCCTCGATCACCTAGTAGAGGCCCTTGCTACTAGATGACAGTGCCGTTGTAACCACCGCAAGGAAATGCACGCGTGACGAATCGTTTCTGTTGCCGGTTTCTGTCCCTCATCGCTCCAGCCGATCGAGCCCGTGTCAGTGTCACGTCACCTCTGCTCAACCAGCAGCCTTGCCGTTGTTCAATCTTCACCCAACCCTAGCTAGGTGCAGGTGCAGGCTCAGGCGCAGCAGCCTCGTGCAATTTTGGTTGTTTCTCCAGAAAGGTGGTTTGTTTTGTTGCTCGTGCGTCGTGTGGCCATGTCTGTAACAGACACCATGATAAAGTTCCTATAGCTATCGGCTAGTAAATATATATCACATAAGCCACCAAAAAATAACTAGCCACGGTCATTTCGCTGGAATTGAATGTTGTGACATGCAACAGCCACCAGACACAAATGGCCTGGATTGCTATGCTACCTGACCTTTCTATGCGCAAACTTGTCTGGCACTGGGCAAGCAACCAAACAGGCCGGCCCTTCTTGTTGCTCGATCGCTGTAAATAGATACGCCCTATGCTTTGCTTCTAGTTGTACAGGAAGTACGCAGCAATGGATCGATGGCAACACAGTCAGACGCCATAGTCACGTTGCAGAAGCGCCATACACGAGGCGAGGCGCTACACTGAATAGACAAAAGAGTGTAGCACCACACTGCACTGCCTCCACTGATAGATCAGCGCGCGGATTTTTAACCTCCTCTTGAGTTTTTTTTTTAAGAAATGCATGTGTTCTGGAGCAATTTGTCCGGTCGATGTGAAACAAATTTATGGCTCGATGAAGTTCTGATTTTATTTTGAAACGGAAGAAATTCTGACAACATGTACTTATGTGGATTCAGAACCTGAGGCACGTCGGCCCATTCCATCCACTTGTGCCAACCTTGGGCGGGCTCTACTTCTCAGGGCAGCAGAATATGCAACTAGATTAAAGCCCATCTTATATACTAACGAAAGGCCCATCAGTGGAACTGAGCTGGGCTACTCACTCGTTCGGTAGGATGATGCATGCCTGCATTTGCAGAAACGGGTGGTACTGCACTACTGCACTGTGCCGTTTCGAACGAATCCATGTAGAGGTTGACGATGAAGCACCACTGAACGTCGTTTCTCTTAGCAGCATATGTTCCCATCGTATAGATAACTGGATTCGTATTGACAAATGTGTACGTATGCATTTAAGTGTAACTTCACGTTAAGATGTGTGTATGTATACTTCTTAATACGAATCAAGTGGTACACATGATGAGATGTGCTCCAAAGAACAAATTTAACTTTACCATCACTGAATCCGCTGATGTTGACGAGACCTCACCCCTGGTTACTAACATGGCCTAATGACACCTCTTATTCTTTTCTCATCGAAGGGGTACCTTGGTCTTTAGCTTTAATGCCTTTCAGTCTTCTTTAGTCCCTCGAACCAAACATACATGTTAGGGGACTAAAATTTATTTTCTATATTTTAGTATTTAGTCTCTTGAATCAAACAGAACATCAGTGTTTTTAGTGACTCCTAGACTATAATGTTAGAGCTCGTGGCCCCATGAGCCCTATCAAATAAGGTCTTAATTAATGTAATTTCGCCCTTTTGTAATTTCTCAATGAATGCTTAGTAAGCGATCTTTAATTTAGGATTTTATGTGTATGTGCCTTTGTCTTGAAATGATCGAGTATTCTATTTGTATGTCGCGCGGAACCTAAGCAAGGTTAGCTGGGATTGTCTCAAGGATTAGATGCTATCTGTCTGATGTTAAAGCATGGTGGTAATTCCTCAAAAAAAAAAAAGCATGGTGGTCCCCGTCTGTGTTTGCTTGTCGTCCTAATCTTGCATCGTGTGCTCAAAATTTTGCTAGAAAAGAGCCATTGACGCATGCTTCGTGTATTCTTCGCGTTGGCAGGCAGCACACACAGATGCTTGGGCAAAATCAGCTCCGTCTCCGTACACAAAAGTAACTAGATGCCGCCGGAGGTTCCATGTTCCAGTCCAAGGTTAGTCATGATCACTCTCGTCTCCTTCGCTTGTTTTCATCACGCTGAGCTGATTCAGAGCTCCGAATCTACCAGCATGGCAGCAAACCATCCAGCGTTGCACCTGTAAGGTGTGAACTGATGAGCTCATGATGGGAACCAACCAGCAAACCATGCAAGCAAAGAATCCAGCTACTGGTTATAAACAGGTATATGGGCGACAGTCATTATGCAAATGCAGCGCGTTAAGAGCATCGTCGTCGTCGTCGTCAGGGTTATCCTCGCCTCCAGCCATGGCGCTCCTATTCTACAGCAGGGCTGGGGCGGCCGGCGCTCCAACAGCGCCAGACTACAACTTCACCACTACAACTACAACCTTTCCGCTGCTGCTGAACAAGACGGGATGCGCCACGCCGGCGGCCACGCTGGTGGCCAACTTCACGGTGTCCAGCGACCTGCGCAGCACGGAGAGGCTGATGGTGACCACCACGGTGCTCATGACCACGTTCGGCGCCGCGCTCTTCGTGCTCTGCATCCTGGCGCGCCTCTGGGGCCGGCACCGGGGGCACTCGACGGCGACGCGCATCTTCTTCCGCGCCTCCTTCGCGCTCTTCCTACAGCTCATGTCCTACATGTACTCCCAGGCCCGCACCAAGGGCGCCCCCGCGCGCGCCGACCTCATCCTCCTCTGTATGCTCCTCGTCGAGCTCCTCCGCAAGAAGGTGTACGCCATGGTGGCCCCCGAGGGCGACGCCTTCGCGCGCGGCGTCGGGCGCTACTCCTTCTTCGACGCCGTCGAGGAGGCTGCGCGCATGGTGTGGATCGGCTACCTCATCTACTCGTACGAGCGCGACGCCGTCGTCAATGCCTTCTTCGTCATCCTCTGGATCTTCAGCGTCGCCAAGCTCTGCAAGCGGGCCACCTGCATCAAGCTCGCCAAGCGCTCCTTCGACCTCGCCAAGAACGCCAGCATCGTCTCCGGCTACATGGCGCACCTCGTCCGTGCCAGACAGCAGTATCTCATGCCTCCTCTTGGTCGTCAACAAGAAGAGGATATTATTCCCCTCGTCCTGCGTACATGTAACTACGTGGTGATGGGGGAGAGCCAGCTGGAACGTGAGGAGGCGCCCTGCGGTTTCCGGCTACCGGAGATCGACAACATCCTCGCCCGTCAGCGTGACCACCACCGAAACGACGACGTGGTGGTGACCGCGACGACGAAGCTGGTCCGGGTGTGAGACGTCTGGCAGCTCGCCGAGAATGACCCAGTGTTTCGGTACCACCAGCAGCGGAAGCACAGGCTGCAGGACACGTGCCTCGGCCTGTCCCTCTTCAAGCTGCTCCGCCGAAAGATGGAGGGCCACGCCATGGTGGAGGCCTGCACAGACCAGGCGCGCCACCTCGTGCGCTACGGCATCATCGAGGAGCTTGGCGCGGAGCGGGCATTCGACGTGGTGGAGCAAGAGCTCACGTTCCTGGACGAGTACTACCAGCTACCAGGCCATCATCCCGCTGGCGCTGCCCAATCCCAAGCTCTTCGCGGCTAACTTCGCCTTCTCCATCCTCTTCATCCTCTTCTACTGCATCGCCGTGCTGCTCGTCACCGGCAACGGCCGCATGTTCCACGTCCTGGCGTCCCTCTTCCGCGGCCTCGTGGCGCTGTCCGCCGACATGGTCCTCCAGTACAGGTGCTTCGTCCACCAGGCGTCCTTCCTCTTCGCCATGGTGCTCTCCTCCTCGGACCTCATCATCACGTTCCTCCTGACGCTCACGCTCTTCACCGTCGAGACGCACGAGTTCATGCAGTACCTGCTCTCCGACTGGCACCTCGCGTCGGTGCTCTGCAGCTAGGCCACCAAACCGGCCCTGGGGAAGCGCGCCGGCGTCCGCAGGGCCGTCAAGGCTGCCCTGTGGATGAAGAAACGCTCCCGCCCCGTCATCAAGGTGCACCAGTTCACTCTGCTCAAGTTCCATCGGCTCCATCCACGCCGGGTCTGGGTGCTGCTCTCCCGCCTGCTCAAGAGGCGCCTTGTCGGCCTCCCCGATGTAACCGTCACCACCGAGGCCAAGAAGGCCATCGTCGGGGTCTCAAGCTCGTCCTCGACCACGCCGTCGATGGCCAAGGACAGCAATTCAGCAATGGAAGGGAGGCGCTGCGTCGACGCCGCAGCAATAATGACGCCCTGGGATTCGAGCACCTCGAGTGGGCGTGCAACGAGTCCAGGGGCGCCGCCACGGTGATCCTGGTGTGGCACCTGGCGACGACGCTGATGGAGGCGAGGGACGACACGGAGGAGCACCCGCTGCCGCCCGCAGGCGAGGCGGCCGTGACGCTCTCGAGGCACTGCGCGTACCTGGTGGCCTACGAGCTGGGGCTCCTGTCGGACGACCAGTCGTGGACGGAGAAGGCGTACAGGGACATGAGGGCGGAGGTCGACGGCTTCTTCCGGAGTTGCCTCACCACCGCGAATCGTCGGGACCGGCTGATGGCCACGGGGTTCCACCGCGGGGACCTCGGGGAATCCCCGGCGATGCATGTTAGCTAAATTGTTGCGTCATTTTTGTAACAAACATTTGTTCGGTTGAGTCAGTCATCAGGTTAGCGGGTAGCGCGTGGCCATCAGGTTAGCGGGTAGCGCGTGGCCAAAGGCGTGCTTGTTCCATGACGCAGCCTAGTCAGGTCCAGTAGTCAGCGCCACGTTGTATGTTGCAGCACGTTGCGTGTGTCGCACTGAAATGACGGCACGCAAGGCGTGCAGCGTGGTGCAGGGGACTCAGAGGTTGTTCCGAGATCTCAGGTGTGTCAAATAAAAGGCAAACAAATGGTCCTTGGAGGCTGCGACATTGGCACCACATATCTCGTGTGTTTGTTGTGTTTCCTGTTTTCATCTATCTCCAGTTCGCTCTCGCCGTGGTGATCACGGTCACCGTTGCACCACCATTGCTACGCAATGCTCCAGGACATCGCCTGGTCCTAACACATGGTATCAGAGCCGGTTGGTTGTCGAGAGAGGCGTGTTGGTGGTGGTGAGAAGGTGTTGAGGATGACCGGAGAAGAAGGAGTCGGGAACAGTCGCCGATCGTGATGGGAACGTCAGGCGAGGAGTCCATGGATCGGGCATTCAATCAGGCCGTCGGCAACTTGGTGTGGCCGATGCTTACCCGAACCAATTATCAAGAATGGTCCTCGTATATCCAGTGCAATCTGGAGGGCATGTATCTATGGGATGCGATTGAATCTGAGAAGCCGGAGAGACGCCGAGATCGGTTGGCTCTTGGAGCCATGCTACGCGGCGTGCCTTAGGTGATGCACTCGATGCTCCTGAACAAGAAGTCTATGAAGGAGGCATGGGAGGCGATCAAGACGATGCGTCTCGGTGCAGATCGCCTCAAGGAGGTTAATGCTCAAAAGCTCCTGGCTGAATTTGAGGCAATCTCGTTCAAGCCCGGTGAGACAATTGACGATTTTGCGATACAAATCACCAAGCTGGCCACCGATCTCAAGGGGCTGGGAGAAACCAGTGTTGATGATTCACGAGTTGTGAAGAAGTTCCCTAGTGTCGTACTGTCACACTATAACCAAGTGGCGGTGGCGATCGAGATGTTTAGTGACTTGAAGACGCTCATGATTGAGGAACTCATCAGCCGGTTGTGGGCGGCGGAGGATAGATTTGAACCCTCGGTGGAGCAGGTCATGGAAAAGATGCCCAAACTCTTGCTGACCGAGAAGGAGTGGGCAGCGATGAGCAAGAACCGTGCTGGGTCAGATTCCCCATCTGAATCCAGCAACAAGGGTAAAAGTCGCTATGTCAAGAAGGAGAAGCCTAGAGCGCGCGTCGGCGGTGATGGGCATGACTCGGGGACTAGGCTCACGTCGATGGGAACACCACGATGGAAGGGAAGATGTCGCAAGTGCAACATCTATGGGCACTTTGAAAAAGAGTGCAAGACGAAGATGGATGGTGAGGACCGCCAGGAGGCAGTTCATCATGCCAACGTCGAGACTGATGGTGCCTTGCTGGTGGCTCAAGTGTGCAATCTGGTGCGCACGGCGGCGCTAGGCACACAGAGGGTGTTCCTCAACCAGGAGCGCGTGTTCCTGGTGGAGTACGGTGATGGGGCATGGGTGCTTGACACCGGTGCCACTAATCATATGATGGGGTGTTGGAGTGCCTTGGTGACTCTGGACGAGACGGTCCAGGGCACAGTGAGGTTTGGTGATGGGTCGACGGTGGAGATCCAAGGGATTGGAGCTGTGGCCATCGCTGGGAAGAACGAAGACCATCGGGTACTCACCGAGGTATATTTCATTCCATCTCTCACATGCAATATCGTCAGCCTTGGTCAGTTAGAGGAAGCAGGGTGTCGTGTTGAAATAGATCATGGCATCATGACTGTGTTTGAGAGAAGGCAGACTGATCTAGAGAAACTGGGTGTGCTAATTGGAGCAGAGAGGAAAAATAGGTTGTCTGTGATGAAGGTGAACCTAACTTCTCCTATATGTCTGCTGACCAAGATGGATGAACAATCCTGGCTTTGGCATGCAAGCTATGGATATCTGAATTTTAGATCACTCAGAGATCTGGGTGCCAAGCAAATGGTTGATGGGATTCCGTTGATTCAGAAAACTGAACAAGTGTGAGATGGTTGCGCGCTAGGAAAGCATCATAGAGCACCATTTCCCAGAGCGTCAGCATACCGTGCAAGCAGCGGGCTGGAACTTGTCCATGGAGATCTGTGTGGACAGATAACTCCACCAACGCCGGGTGGAAAGTCCTTCTTTCTACTGCTTGTAGATGATAATAGTCGGTTCATGTGGCTAGAGTTGTTGGCATCCAAAGATGAGGCACTAAGTTACTTCAAGAAGTTTAAGGTGGCAGCTGAGGTTGATTCGGGCTATCGCCTCAAGGCATTCAGAACGAACCGTGGAGGTGAGTTTAACTCGCGCGCTTTCCTTGTATACTATGAAGAGCAAGGCATTCGGCGCAACACCACCACAGCCTACACTCCCCAGCAGAACGGTGTCATTGAGAGACGAAATCAATCCGTGGTTGAGACTGCAAGGTGCTTGCTGAAGAGCATGAACGTGCCTGGGAAGTTTTGGGGAGAGGCAGTAAAGGCAGCGGTATATCTTCTGAATCGCTCGTCGACGAAAAGTCTGAATGGCCGAACACCTTTTGAGGCATGGTACAGGAAGAAACCCAATGTCCGGCACTTGCGCACCTTTGGGTGTCTCACTTTTTCAAAACGTACAGGGCCGGGGATCACCAAGCTAGCAGATCGATCAACATCGGGTGTGTTTTTGGGGTATGAACCCGGCACAAAGGGGTACAGAGTTTACAACCCAATCAATGATAAGCTCATCATCTCCAGGGATGTGATCTTTGATGAGACACGTGGCTGGAATTGGGTGGAGAAGGCTAGCAAAAGAATCGCAAGCACTGCAGCGGAGGAGATGGTGCCGTATTTTTCAGTGGACACTGAGTTGGTGCCTGACGAAAATCCGACAATAGAGCCGGGAGAGGCTGAAGTTTCAGAGAATGAGCCTGTTTCACCGGGTACACCTGCAGCCTCAATTCCAGAAGCCGGGGGTGACTCGGTGGTTACTCCTGGATCGTCCGTGGGCTCCACACCACAGTTTCAGTGGGTATCACCACCATCAGGTGCATCTGACAGCACTGACGAAGCTACAAGAAGGTACATGACAGATAGAAGAGGTACAAGGATTCAAGTACAGTGGGGTGTGTCTAACTGCATCTAATGAGCCAGCTTCAGTTGAAGAAGTGTTATCTGAACAGTGTTGGAAGCGTGCCATGGAGACTGAAATGCAGTCAATTGCAGAAAATAAGACCTGGGTGATTGCAGACTTGCCTCCGAAGCAAAAGGCAATTGGCCTCAAATGGGTGTTCAAAGTCAAGAAGGATCCAAATGGGAAGATTTTCAAGCATAAAGCTCGATTAGTGGCGAAGGGCTATGCACAGAGACATGAGTAGATTATGATGAAGTGTTCACACCAGTTGCTAGAATTGAAAAAGTAAGGGTTCTTTTGGCCTTAGCTGCTCAAAGTGGATGGGAGGTACACCATATGGATGTCAAATAGGCATTCCTAAATGGAGATCTCACTAAAACTGTTTATGTACAACAACCCCCTGGTTTCAGTCTGGGCAATGCATCAAAGGTGTTGAAACTGAGAAAACACTCTATGGTCTAAAGCAGGCACCTAGGGCCTGGAATGCTAAGCTTGACAGAGAACTCACGGCTCTTGGTTTTGAGAAGAACAAACATGAATATGCAGTGTACAGGAGAAGTAACAACAAATCTTTCTTTCTTGTAGGAGTGTATGTGGACGACTTGATCATTTCAGGGCCCAGTGTAAATGACATCAAGTGTTTCAAGCAGGAGATGATGAGAAAGTTCAGTATGAGTGATCTCGGCCTTCTGAGCAATTACTTGGGGATAGAAGTAAAGCAGAACGCAGAGGGAATCACCTTGAGTCAGGCAGCGTATGCCAAGAAGATTTTAGAATCTGTGGGGATGAAGAACTGCAATCCTTGTGCAACCCCCATGGAGGTTCGGCTCAAACTATGCAAGAAGAAAGATGAGGATGTTGTTGAACCTATGGCTTATAGAAGCATCATAGGGAGTCTCAGATATCTTGTCAACACCAGGCCAGATTTAACTTATGCGGTTGGTGTTGTGAGCAGACATATGGAGGCACCTAGCAAGGATCATTGGACAGGTGTGAAGCACATACTGAGGTATCTGAAGGGGACTGTTAGTTTTGGCTGCAAATATGATAGAGGATCTGAACTGAAACCTATGTTGATTGGGTTCAGTGATAGTGTCTTTGCCGGTGATATAGAAGACAGGAGAAGCACTTCTGGTGTAGTCTATTTTCTGGGGAAGAATGTAGTCACTTGGGCATCTCAGAAACAGAAGCTAGTGATCTTGTCTTCCTGCGAGGCAGAATGTGTTGCAGCGGCTTCTGCAGCGTGTCAAGGGACATGGTTAAGCAGACTGATTGGCGACTTGATGGGAACAAAGGAGGCGTGTGTCAAACTTCTGATGGACAACATGTTCGCTATCGCACTGAGCAAGAATCCTGTGTGCATCACAGGATAAGCAAGCATATTGATACGAAGTATCATTTTCTTCGTGAGTGCATTGAGGAGGGAACGGTGATAGTGAATCATGTCGGCACTGCAGAGCAGCTGGCCGATATCTTCACCAAGGCGCTCGGGCGGGTCCGGTTCATTGAGCTGAGGAAGAAGTTGGGCGTCATTGAGCTGCAACAAGTTTAGGGGTGTTTTGTTAGCTAAATTGTTGCGTCATCTTTGTAACAAACATTTGTTCGGTTGAGTCAGTCATCAGGTTAGCGGGTAGCGTGTGGCCAAAGGCGTGCTTGGTCCACGACGCAGCCTAGTCAGGTCCAGTAGTCAGCGCCACGTTGTATGTTGCAGCACGTTGCGTGTGTCGCAGTGAAACGACGGCACACAAGGTGTGCAGCATGGCGCAGGGGACTCAGAGGTTGTTCCGAGATCTCAGGTGTGTCAAATAAAAGGCAAACAGATGGTCCTTGGAGGCCGTGACATTGGCAGCACATATCTCGTGGGTTTGTTGTGTTTTCTGTTTTCATCTATCTCCAGTTCGCTCTTGCCGTGGTGATCACGGTCACCGTCGCACCACCATTGCTACGCAAAGCTCCAGGACTGGTCCTAACAATGCAGAAGGGCGTGATGCTGGCCAAGGAGCTTGAGCTTGCGGCCGGCAGCTGCACGTCGTCGGACGATGAGAGGGTGTGGGGGATGCTGCTCCAGCTGTGGGCGGAGCTGCTTGTCTTCGTGGCGCGCGCGCCGTCCGGGGGCGTGGACGCGCACGCGCTGGCCCTGGCTAACGGCGGCGAGTTCATCACCCATATCTGGCCATCCTCACTCACGCCGGCCTCCGCACTGACGACGTTCCCAGTAATAACCACGCAGAAACCCCCATAGTTGAGAAAATCCCCTTGATCACCATTGGAGGTGCCGCCAGGACTACCATCTCAAGTTAACCTCCATATATATAGCAAGGTAGCCCGTACATAGGTCGCCGCTAGACTTGCATGCCTGCTATGTTGCGATAAGATAGATGTTGAATTCATCTGCACATTTAATTTAATCACACAATATATAACTATATCATGCTCCATAATAAAAGATTATAGTTCTTCAATTTTCAATCAAACACATAAGATCATGCCGAAAATATTTTAGCAATTCCATTTGCCAGCAATTAAGAATGTAAGAACATATACAGACTAAAACATATAGAGCCTCGCATTTCGGGTATTGTCATGTTATGCATTTCAAAATAATGCAAGTGTGTGGGTCTTTTTTTTTCTGAATTCTTTGTAAAATAATCTAAGTATCATAGCCCGATTGAAACGCCGATAGATTTTAGCTTATTTTCTCTCACAAACCACTATTGAATTCTGCTAAAATCTGCCGGCTTTTCAACCGGATGAACATGAACTATAGTGCCTATTTGGTGACTTCATATAATTTTCGATTTCATGTTTTGTGGGAGTAACAAGTGTAACACTAGGACTACAATTGGGCGATATTTTTGGGGAATTTGATGGAGATTGACGGCGATCGGCAGCGAGGCCGCGCCTGGCGGCACGCGGAGGGCTGCGGCGCTGATGCGTGCGTAAAGATGGCAATGGGTACTTGAAACCCGACTACCCGATGGATTTTACCCGATAAAGAGGCGGGTATGGAAACAATTCTTCACCCGTGGGTACACTAGTGGGTAAAAATCTCTACCCATCGGGTATGCGGGTACGAGTATGGGAACATACTACCCACACCCGTGTACCTGCGGGTAATTTATACCCGTCTTGGCAACACATATTTATTCATTAACTATTATGAAATATACATACATATGATATATGTATGATGAATATACTATTAACTAGAGTATTTTTATTTCTATATTATAATTGTTGAATTCTTTTAAGAAAGAATTGACGATATATGATTCAAAAAATATAATATATTTATGTTGCTTTGGTTTATATCGGGTATACATTCGGGTACGGGTTACCCGTCGGGTACAATTTACCCGCGCGGGTACGGGTATGGGAGCATTTTCTACCCGCGCGCAGTTACGGGTAACCCGACGGGTAAAATTTCATTTCGCGGGTACGGGTATGGGTGCCTGCTACCCATCGGGTATGTACTCGTTGCCATCTTTATGCGTGCGCGCGTGGAGGTGGCCCAACGGCTAGGGTTCCGGGTGGAGCCGACCTCTGCACTGACGACGTTTCCGGTAACCACGCTACCAGGGAATCAGGTTGGTGATGACTCTGGCCCTATTTGACACTATTGACGGGTCCTGCCCTCATGGCTTAAGAATCATGTAATCACTAGTGAAACTGTTTTTTCATTTTTACCTTCATGAGCAGCTTTTATGATGAAACTAACTTGTTTTTTCTAACATGTTTGGTAAAACAACTCTATTGGTAAAAGAAAAAGAAAAAATTACCCAAATACCCCTTATCTTCTTCTCCTTTCTTCCCGGTCCCAACGCCCTTTCTTCCCCATCCCTAACCCGTGATAGTGTGCCAGGCGCATCCTTTGGCGCCACGCCTCCAGTGGACCGTGTCCAGCACCGCGGCCTCGGAGGCCACGCCTCCGGTGAGCCACATTTGGCGCCCGCGCTCCATCCTCATGGCTCAGCAACTGCACCCCACCTCCGGCGTTCCAGCGCAGCGCCCCAGGCGACCGCGCCTCCGGTGAGCCGCGCCGGGGGCCCACGCTCTGGCCTCGTGCCTCCGCGACAGTGCCCCGCCATCGACGCTCCGGCCTCGTGCCCCGCCACCCGCGCCTCCGTCGACCACGCGCCGATGCCTCCGACAGGCAAGATCTAGCGCCGCACTCCCGACCCTGTTCCGGAAGTCGAGCTCTTAGCGAGCCTTGCCTTGGTGGACGCGCCTCGAGGGCCTCTCTGGCGATCGCGCCCTGTTCTCTGATGTAAGCGGGCTCTCTTCCCTGCAAGCACGCTCTCACTCCTATAGTCCCATGAGGGCAGGACCCGTCAATACTGTCGTGTGGGGTCCATGCGTGACAGATGAAGCCAGGAGAAGCTATTTTTTAGCTCTCTCTTTCCTCATCTCTTTGTGAGAGGAGGAGAAAAATAGCTAAAAATAGCTTCACCCATAAAGCTATTTTGAAAATAGGTGTTTGGCAAAAAAAACATACCTAAGAGGCCGTCTATATAATTCTCGATTTAATGTTTTGTGGGGGATATAAAAATTTGCTATTGATGGGGACAATTCATACTGCATTGTGGTTAAAAATTTCATTTTTTAACAATTATATTCTCCTAATTTTCAGTTGAATAATTTGTTTATCCCTTTTGTACTAATCTCTGAGTATGGTTGTAGTTTGGCTATACATCAAATTCAATTTTTAAAATGAATTATGCAACAAATATCTCTGATGTTTATGATTTTTTTCATACCTGTGTTCAATTACATGCATGAGTAAATATTCTTTTATACTATATGCATGAATAAATATTCTTTTATATAAATTTGATGGATAATATTTGCTTTTTGGTGATTTTTTATTCTTTGCTTAGCAACATTTATTTGTTCTTAGAGTTCCATTCACTATTGGAATCGCTTCTTCGCCGAGTGCTACACTTCGCAAGTGGCACTTGACAAAATATCGATCGGGCCTTTGTCGAGTGCCTTTTATCGGGCACTCGGCAAACTTTGTCGAGTCCCCGACACTCGGTAAATTTTGAAAAAAAACCAAAAAATAATAACAAACAAATTTTAATTGGGGACATGGACCCACTGACCAACGCCCGCCTGTCTCCGTTGAAGCCGCAAATCACAGCATTTTTGCCCAACATTTGTGGCTATGTGACCGGTGGGAGTCAAACTCGTGACCTCTCACTCGCGCGATACCTCCTATAACCACTGCACTACACACTCACATGTGTTTATATGTCATTTTGGTTCCCCACATATTATACTAAACTAAGTGTAAATTGCTTATTTGAGGCTCTAAACAAATTCAAATAAAAAACTTATCAACAACAAAATTTCATGACTTTTTAAAATCTACACATCTCGTTTAGGAAGTTTCTCCATCCTAGGTCATTTATAAAATTTGAATTTCAAATATGATAAATTCAAACGCAGTTTCGCATGACAAGATGAATTCAAATGAAAAAATTTCCAACTACAAATTTTCATAACTTCTCAATATCTACAAAGTTTGTTTTGGGTGTTCCTTTTCATTCGAGGTAGTTTAAAAATTTAAATTTTAAAATTTTGAAATTCAAATGTAGTTTTGCGTGACAAGATAAACTCAAATGAAAAAGTTTTCAACTACAAAGTTTATTTTATGGTTGTTTGGTCATTTATTCATTCAACGTGGTAGTTCTAACATTGTTCACTAATCTTATATCTCTCTCTTGTAGTTTCATAAACTACGAGAGAGACATATAAGATTTGTGAACATATTTACTTTTCATTTGTCATATGAAGAAATGATCAAAATAAACATTGTACATCTTGATAAATTAAACAACTTTGCAGTTAAAGCCTTTTTCATTTGAATTGATTTACTGCTTCAAAATGTGCTTTGAAAATTGTTTCGCCAAGTGTCAAAAATCACTCGACAAAGACAGTATTTGCTGAGTGTAAAAAAACACTCAGCAAAGAGGCCTATTTGCCATTTTTTTTGCCCAGTGTTTTTCATTTGGCACTCGGCGAGGAGCTTCTTTATCGAGTGAAAACACTCGACAAAGAGCCGGTTTCCGGTAGTGATTTAATGAGAGTGACTTCCACCTCCATTGAGACTAGCATAGTGCTACGGGATTTATTAGTAAAATATGAATTTTCTATAAACCATATTGTCAGGCTTGGCAATTGCATTGTAATTCAATGGGCTCTAGTGGCAGTTTCTCAGTTCATGTCTTCATGATCATAGGTAAATTTAGGTATTACCTTGACAAATCACAATTTCCCATAATTTTTGTATCAGATGTAAATAGCTTATGAAAATTTTCACCAATTTTTGTTTCCACAGCGCTGCACCCACCTGCGCGTCAACAAATTCGCTACTCAGCTGGGTGGCGCCAAAGATGTGGTGAAATTAAGCACGCGCCCACATAGAAGTTTGGGCACCTCTTGATTTGTCTCTCTTTTGCCTCTTATTTTTTGATGTTCTATTAGCATTTTCCCTTTTTTCGTGTAATTTGAATTGCATTATGATTTTTTTCTCTTTTGCATCACAATATGTTAACTAGATGGATCTGATGCTTCATTGCTAAATAGAGGGACTCATCCTTTTCTAAAAAAATTAGAGGGACTCATTTTTTTCTGTCATGCTACCACGGAACCATATCAATGTCATGTATTTGTTCTCTAGGCGGCATCTAAAGATTACATCTACATTCCTGTTCGTGAACAGTACACTGTTGTGTTAATTTATGTTATGGTTTTTGAGCTGGACTTGATGGGTACGTTGGCAAGCAAGTTGAAGGCAAGGTGGCGAGGCAGCAAGTGCAGCTAGAGATGGTGAAGCAGAAGATTTAAGCTAAATATCGTGCTCTCTTTCTAGGTTTAGATACAATTTTGAGTTTGCAAAGTTCTATATATAGAAAATATAAAGACCCCCTCAATAATTCTTTTTTTGAAGGCGAATAATTCTTTTTTATTATGACAAGAAGGTGGATGTCAGGATCAAGACGAAGGGGAAGAAGAGCGCTAAGCCTGATGTGTTTCCGACAACAGCGACGGCGGTGGTGCGCAGTGGCTGACGATGGGCCTTTGGTGTGTGTGCGTGAGTCTCGCTGTGGGCTTGGCCTGTTAGGTGTAGGGGCTCGGCCTAAGATGGCGATACGACATAAAGGCTGGTGTAACGAACGAGTTCGGCATCAATGGAATAACAGAAATCATTTCCTCGTCCTGCTCCTCTGCTCTTCTCTTCCTTCACCTCCAAGTTTGCTAAATCTTCCCCAAATTCCATCCTAATATCTAGTTATCAATCTTGATTCAACCCGGATCGTGACAATTGGTATCAAGCTCCAGTCGATTCCAGCGCACAAATTTTTTCCACCACCGAATCACTGGCGCCTGGGTGGAGGACCTCTGTTCAGGCGAAGATGGCGGCGTCGTTGGATGAGCTCTCCGCCAAGTTCGACGACATCGCCAAGCAATTCGCGTCGATCAGTGACGTCTCCAAGCAGATCGCCGGCTTGCACGACTTGGTGAAGCAGACGCTCGACTCCGTCAACGATGTGAGCCGCCGACAAACGGACGTGGACACGGTGCTCGAGGATTTGCATGAGCAGGCTGAGGAGGCGACTCTGACGCTTCGCTCCACCACCTCTCGCGTCGACACCTTGGTTCGCCGCGTTGACTCCCTGGACGCGGTAGGGGCGGGACTGCATCCTGGTCCCGGGGTGCTGGGCGACATTCCAGCGCCGGCTTCCCGCGGCGCAGGGGTCTCGTTGCCTGGAGGTACTGCATCTCTCAATGTTGGTGGTGCTGCACCTCTCAACGCTGGTGGCACTCCAGCTCTCACCGTAGGTGGCGCGTCGCCCGTCGCGGCCACCGTGGTCGTACAGCCTCCACCACGGTGGCTCGACCTCAACGCGGTGCCTGTGTCGTCGTCCCCATCACCGACGATGACCGCAACATGGCTCAACGGGAGTGGCGAACACGACGGCGGGTTCACCTGGCCGTCGAACTTCGAATAGGGTGCATGCTCATACTCCTTATCTGACCCGTCTCTTCGTCTGCCCCGTTTTCCTAAACTGGAGTTTCCCAAATTCGATGGTTCTAATCCTCGACTATGGCGGGACGATTGTCTCAAATATTTTGAGGTCTATGCTGTGCATCCGAGTTCAAAGACCCACTTTGCTGCTCTGAATTTTGTTGGTGCAGCGAAGACTTGGCTGCACACAGTTGAGCGCCGTGGCCGTGTTGAAGATCGGGAACCATTGTGCCAGTCCGTGTTGGTTCGGTTCGACAGGAATCAATACCCCATTGTTCTCAAGTAGTTTGAATTGATCGTGCAAACTTCATCTGTTGATGCTTATGTCCTGGACATTGAGCAGGGAGCTCACAGTTTGCTGCTATACAACCCAAAGCTATGATGAGACATACTTTGTCACCAGGTTTATTTCAGGGTTGAAAGAGGAGATTCGTTCGGCACTCATCCTGCATCAACCTCCTGATGTTGACACTGCATGTGGGCTTGCTCTGCTTCAGGAAGCGGAACTCAATCGTTCTAAGTGCAGGGCGGTCAGCCGAGAGGTTGGTAGGAGTGGATTTCGATAGTACACTGACATGGCCAAAGTGAAAGGCACTACAGCTGTGGCAACTCCATAGGCCAAATGGGTTGTGTTTCAGCATGGCCAAAGGCAATCTAGCTATGCCAACTGCTTCTGATGTACCTAATAAATTCTCTGTCCTGAAGCAGTACCATAGGCAAAATGGGTTGTGTTTTAAGTGTGGCAACAAGTGAGCCAAAGATCACAAGTGTCCCCCTCAGGTTCCCATTCATGTCATTGAGGAATTTTTGGAGGCATTGGAACCTAATGATGATTGTGAAGTGAATGATGATTCTGATGTTGCTGCTGAGCATGTATTGGTACTGAATTAGCCCAACATGGCTCACCAGGTTAAGAGGATGACATGAAACTGTGTGGACTTGTAGACAATCAGGAAGTGTTCATTCTGGTGGATTCTGGGAGTGATCTTCATTCATCAGTTCAGAGATGGTGGCTAACTTGAATCTACCTACCAGTCCTTGTGAACCGGCTAACTTTGTTACTAATGATGGATCCCCTATGGTCTGCTCCAGTCAAGTGTAGGATCTACAGTGGAGTATTCAGGGGCACACTTTCATTACTACTTTATGAGTCCTTCCACTCAAGTGCTTTGACATTGTGTTGGGCCAAGATTGGTTGGAGAGCTATAGTCCTATGTGGGTGCATTGGACAAAGAAGTTGATGAGATTTATGCATCAGGGCAGGGTGGTCAAATTGTAGGGTGTGTGTTGGCAAATCTTAGCGCAACCACCAAAGATGGGTGACGATGCTAGAGATGCCTTGGGGTAAATTCTAAGTCTATTGGATAATTCCGCAAGTGCACAGAATATACTGTTGTAGCACTTCACCTGGGAGTATTCCAAGGTATTGTAATTTATATTTTCCCAGGGGAAAGCAGTAGCTAGGAATATTTTATAATAGGATGTTGAGATCCTTGTGTCTACTACAACCTAGTACCAACTAATGTAACTAGAGGGTAAACAAATAAAATGGAAGGATAGGTAATTGATCACACAACAATCCTAATCTAAAGATAACTGGTAGAAAGCTAGCTAGGTGGGAGGACAACGAGTGAATAAAGGACCCCTATGTATCTTACTTTACTTCTGTGTACTTAATTCTAACAGATAGATGACTCAACTGGACTAGTTCCTTACTACATGTGTGGTGGGGATAGGCAAGAAAGCAGGGGACAAAACCCCTACTTAAGCAGCTATTTGGCTTATGGATGCCCTACCTTTTAAGAACTAGTCCGAACATGGTGAGAAACCCTAATGCCGCCCAAGACCTATCACCTCTCGGGAGTGCGCTCACGAGTTGTCCGTGCAGACCAGCGGCAATCAAAGGTAAGACTAAGTCTAAGCACCTCGCTCACACTTAATCTTACACCTCTAACTAATGATCAAATTAGCTAGAGTCCCTATGCAAGATAGGACGACGATACCCACACAAGAGTTGGTTACAGGAAACCAATCCAACTAAGGCAACTATACTACTAGAACAAACACACAACAAGACTATAAAGACTATAGACTTGCACTAAGTAAAGACTAAGTAAAGTAAAGTAAGACTAAATATATTAATAAAAGTAAAGTCTTACAAAAGAGAAAAGGTACAAGAGCTATACCAGGCTCTCTAGAAGACGACTCCGGAGACCCCGAGCTTCGCTCGACTCGACTCTAGCTCCCACACTAGACTAACTACTACTACCTAGCTTGAGCTTGGAATATGTGACTTTGGTGTTGTTGTGATGCTTTCCAAGGGTGGTGCCACGTCAGCGATCCGTGTGCTCCTTGCTTCCTTGCCCTTGGATAAACCAACCTTGCAACTGACTTGGATGGACACTCGTGATGAGGTGAGCTGCATGGTGGCATGCTGGAAGTTGGTGGAGTCAACCGACCTAGTAGGGCCCACTTGAGGGGGTCGGCCGACCCCCTCACTTGGAGGTGGGCCCGGCTGGACCTTCTAGATGGTGTCCCTGTAACAACCCTAGAAATCCGGTCACCGAAAATACGGGCTTTCAAAATTTTTTTTCTAAAGATTACCAATGTTTGGTGAGTGTCATGTAGGAAACCCACCAATAGATGCACAAATAGCACCCGACGTTAGCCCGAGCATTGCATTTAATTACCAGAGAATGTTTTGCCTCTTATTGATCTTTATGTGATGCCTGATAAAATCGGAAAACCTTTTACCGCATGTATATATACATGCCTACTAACTCCAGAAATGGATCCATCATGACCTAGAGACCCTAGAGGACCCGCCATGGTGTATACATCATGGTCACTAACCTCACTAACCTAGGGTTGTGGCTAAATTAGTTGCTTTGCAAGAGATGGAAATGAAAAAAGGTTTGAAAATAAAAAGAAAAGGATTTAGAAAAAGGGAAAATGGGAAAGAAGATAAAGTGGCCCAACCGGCCTGTCCGGCCTGCCTGCCCCTCACTCCTGCGCTAGCCCAGCAACGGCCCGGCCGCTCGCGTGCCGCCCGGCCCGCTGCTCGCGCCCGCCCGCCCGCCCGCGCCGCGCGTCGCCCTGCTCTCGCTGACACACGGACCCCACTTGTCAGCCCTTACCTTTTTCCATTTCAGTCGCCGTGCCGTCCTGTCCGCCATTCCAGAAGTAGGACGGCGGCGCTCCACCGTCTGCCCACGTCCGACCGCACGCTGAGCCGTCCATCTCGGTCGCTCGCTGCACCGCGCTCGGAGCTTGCCCTAAACCTAGCGCGCGCGCGCCCTGACCGCCCGATGGGCATCTTGCGCTGACAGCCGTCCATGGCTGTAAAGGGAGGTCGCCAGTGCCTCTAGGGTTTCCCATGACCCGGCCACCGCACTGGTAAGACCCCTGCCGTCCTGCCTGCATAGCCTAGGGAGAGAGTGACCGAGAAGGGAAGAGGGGAGAGGTGGCCGTGGCCGCAACGTCGTCCGCCGAAATTGCTCGCACCTCGCCACCGCGCCTCCTCGACCATCATGAGCACATCAAGCTCCTCCGAACCACCGCGGTGCTACCGCACGGCTTCGCCTTCATCGAGCTGATCCGCGAGCTGAGGTGAGCTGCCCTACCCCATCCATGGTCGCCACCAGTACATCGTCGACGTTCCCGCTCTCCTTACCACCATTTCCTTCATTAGCTCCGTGCCTGACTTCGCCGTAGTCTAGAACACGTTCTTGGCAACCTCTTGGAGCCGGCACAGGCCACAGTTGGAGCCACACACTTTCGCAGCTCTGGCCTCCCCAGACTCTGGCCGTCGGAGCGTCCGCCGAGCCGCGCACGCCCCCGCCGTGCCTCGATTAGCCCCGGTAGCTAGCTCATGGAGATCCTAGCTTCTCCAATCAGAAGACAAGAAGGGAGATGGAGGCCATTTTGGTGAGGGACCCAGAGCTCCACCGTTCATCGTCGCCGTCGCCGCCGCCGCCGATGTCGGATGTTTAGGCGACCTCAGTTCAATTGGAGCCGCCTTCGCTCGCCTAAGGCAACGCGGATCCCGTGCGCACGCTACGGTTGACTCCCGTGCGCCGTAGCGCCTCGGAGCCGTGGCCATGCCGCTCGGCGCCGCCGCCGCGTGTGAGCTGGCAAGCAGGAGCCCTCGCGCGCCCGCCTTGGCCCGCGGCCACGCCAGCCTAGCCTACGCAGAGCTGCAACCGCTGCCTTAGCCACTCGAGCCGGTTGGAAGCACAGCACCGCCCGTCGTCGGCCAGGCGCCGTCGTGCCGCAGCACACGCGTGGAGAAGGGGGATTTCCCCCTGCGCCCGAGTGGACCGAGACCACGCGGCCACGTGGATCCAGCTGGACCAATCACCGCACGCCACTCAGCCCCTGAGTCTCCGGTGCACCGTGAACCGGGTCCGTGAGCCAGAGCACCGTGGACTCGGCCCGATGGAGGTCCAACCCGCCACGCGGCCTGCCTTTCCGCTCGACAGGTGTCCGGGCCGGGCCGGCCCAACCCTGCCTAGATCCAGCCCTACCCAGGCCCGCCGAGGCCCGGTCGAGGCCCGGTCGGCGTTGACCGTTGACCGGTCGACCTGGCCCCACCTGTCAGTGACCAGATCCATGGGCCCCACCTGTCAGCCACTGATTGGGTCCCCCGTCAGTGCTGACGTCAGCCTGACGTCAGCATGATGTCATCTGAACACCAGACCCTACGTCAGTGCCGACGTCAGCATGACGTCAGCACCGCTACAGCTGCACTGTGCCCGCACGCCACGTGGCCCAATCAGAAGCCACCACGTGTCAGCCTCTGGTTAATCCACCCTTTTTCTTTTTCACAAAATAGAATAAACTTTGGAAATTCATAACTTCTTCATACGATCTCCAAAAATATGAACCAAGTGTCCAAATTTTCATAAAAATGAGCTCTACATGATAGGCTTATGTATGAGTGCATTTGGAGTTATTGAATTTTATTGCTTCTTTATGTTGACTCTATAGAGAGCCGCTGACGCGGCTATTATGTCTCGTTTCAGAGGAGGATCAGCTTGAGGAGGACGACTACGAGTACGAGAAGGAGCTTGGTGATGACTACGCAGGTGCCACACCCCACCCAACCTCATAGATCCTATTACGCATGGCATAATATCTAGCTTGCTAGTGCTTTAATTGTGAATGTCACCTAATGATAGGTTGCATGGTAGAACTACTTGATGAACCTTTACCTTGTCGCAACCTTACTCCTGCACACCTGCTGATAGGCTAGACACTTGCTTATTTACTTATGATGCTTTACTTCTACTACGCTTATATCTGTGTGATGATGATGCGTGGTGGAGAGTATGGTTATAAGGTTAAGGCACGTGGTGCCACTTTACTCAGGGAGAGTGCTGCGTGCGTCTTGGGTGTGTGGTGAGGGCTGAGTCGATCGGACAGGATTCTACGATGAGCCATGTGGGCGAGTCTTGTCGGGGAATGTGTTCTGGGCATTCCCATGTGAGGTGCTTGTGGCGGGCACATTGTGAGGTATAAGGAGATCCCGGGGGTGAGAACCTTCATGGAGCGAAGCCCCGGGTAGGAGGTGCTGTTGTAGCATGGACTGTTGTAGTCCCTAAGGGAAGATAATCCTGTCTGATCCCCCTAGGACCTGATATCTCTTGAGGACTGGAACCTTGGGATTTACGTACTCACGACTCGCTCTTGTATGGGCGGGAGACGGATGTCTAACTAGCTAGGACGGTGCCACTGCTACTAGGTTGTTAGCAGATAGTGTCCACAGGGGCCCGGTACTATGTCTCACAGTCTCAGTGTGCCGGTGGTACCTATCCGGGATGTCCCAGTATTGAGTGGTAGGGTGGCACCGCACCGGTTAGAAAGCAGCCAGAATCAGCTTAGGCGGGGCACCGCCGATGATAGTGATCTTGTGGTTATGGGAGTACACGCTCTGCAGAGTATATGAATCTATATATATAGTCCGCGAGCCATTGGTATGGCTTTTTCCTAAGACCCACGCTTCTCGGGAGTAGTAAGAGGAGTCCTTCTATTTCTCCCCTTGGTGTTACCCTTTCGGCTGTGAGCCGCTGAGACAGGCTCCGCGAGAGAGTTGGACCTGTCGACTGAGTGCGAGAGGGTGAGGTGTGTGTGATGGTGATGGATATGTGGATGAGATGGGTTAAAACTTGATGAATTATATTATATAATATTGGTCACTGTTGGCATAGGAAACTACAGCCACCTATTAGGTCGAATTGATTACATCCTTTGCATCCCACCAAATACTACATAGCAAAAGCAAAGCATAGGGTGGGAGATGTGGCCAGTACAAACCGTACTGAAAATTATTTGGCAGGTGAGCCCGACTATGACTATGACGATGAGGAGGAGTAGACGTCTCGTTCCTACGCTCAGGCTTCTTTTGGAGATGTTTTGTACTTCCACCTTTCGCAGCCGTTCCAGGGGCTGCTGCTACTATGATGATTCCGCCAGTGTGGCGGCAAACTATTTATGTAAATCCCCCTAATTGTACTCTTTTATTCGATGTATGGATCCTGTATCGACTGCTGCGAGATAATGAGATGGTTTGAGGCTTCAAACTATTATATTATTTGCCATTCTGTGTATTTTCCCTTCATAGAAAATTAAGGATGTTTCAGTTGGTATCAGAGCCATGCTTGACCCTAGGACGAGACCCATAGGATTGGACGATAGAATTAGGAAAATCTTGAAATCCCTCGGTTATACACCGACCACTGCATACGCTTTTATGCATGACTTACCTCTCTCTACAACTTTTCTAACTCCATTCTCGTGTCAACCTGCAGATGGACCCCAACTTGCCGCTTGGTCCGTTATCGCCAATGGGTGTCGTTGAGTTCAGAATCGATGGGACGGAGCATGGAGCCTATGCTCACATGATTCGCGAGGTTCTCACCGAGCTGGGTGTTCTCGTGGAGAACGTCAAGTATCTTTGCCGCGGCAAGCCCACCCTTGGAGGAGGCATCGAGGACTACAAGGCAGTCCACATCAATGTGCCTGCAAGCATGAACCTGCCCGAAGTTACCCCCTTCACTGACTTCGCCTTCGACAACGACACCGGCATGTGTGTTTGGACCGTTTCACGCCAGGCACTTCGCACTGTGCTGTGCAATGGAGCTGACTATCTGAAGGAAAGTCGCTTTTGTCTACTTCCTCGTGCCCTCGATGTTCAGCAGGGTACTTGGGGAGAGGTTACCTATATCGAACAGAATACCAGAATTGACCGCAACCCCTGCCACCGCGCCTCTATGATGTACATGCAGTGCCAGGAAATGTACATTGCTGAGTTGGAGCGGAAGGGGCACCACGATCGTCGCTACCTGATGGAAGTTGACGAGAAGATCTGCAAGTCAGAGGATAAGGAAGCGGCATGGAAACAAAAGATTGCAGACCTAGAGCATGAGATAGCATGCAAAGAGCACGCTCACCAGGATCAGATCACTAGTATGATGAACGAGATGGATAAGCTTCAAATGCACAACGGTCGTCTCAACAAGAATATCTGGTAGCTTGAGACCACTATGTCTGAGAAGAACGAAGACATTGCAAAGAGGTTTTAGGAAAAGAGTCAAGATGCTGCCTACAAGGATAAACTCCGTGAGCAGTGCAAGGCTCAACGTGAGAGTCTGCTGCAGGAGTACACTCTTGCTAGCTACAACCAGGGACACCTGATCAACTACGTCCACAAGACAGCATACCTCATGGATAAGCTCAAACGCACTATGGAAGCTTGGAAGAAGTCAGATCGCAAGAGAGTCAGAGAGTACGAGGAGCTGCAGGACGAGCTTCCCTTACGTGCCCATAAGAGAGTCAGGGTTGAGACATTCAAGCTGAGGCAATCTCGCCTCAACTTGAGTGGATGTCCCACCACTGGACTCAGTGGACAGGCAGTGTCCACCCCTCAGCTCGAGGAGGCTCGTCGATACGTCTCTCACCTTCAGATGACTGACGAGCATTTCCAGGCTTCTGGCATTGGTATACCTCCCACAGCATACAGTTTGGACTAGCCTCTAGAGATGGTCTAGAGTAGTGTCTGAAACATCCTCAATTTTCCACGAAGGGAAAATACACAGAATGGCGGATAATATAATAGTTTGAAGCATCAAACCATCTCATTATCTCGCAATAGTCGATACAGGATCCATACATCGTACAAAAGATTACAAGTAGGGGGAATTACATAAATAATTCATCGCCACACTGGCGGAATCATCAGAGTAGCAGCAGCCTCTGGAACAGCTGCAAAAGGCGGAAGTACAATAAAATCTCCAAAAAGAAGCCTGAGCGTAGGAACGAGAC
>CM041645.1:16053116-16064404 GCA_023333625.1 Bothriochloa decipiens
ATATCTTGGGGCCAACTTCCCTTTTACGTGGAATCTGACGGTACCACAAAGTGGAGACACTTTGAGGTAGACAAAATCCCCAACTTCGAACTCAAGGTCTCGACGCCTTTTGTCGGCATAGCTCTTCTGTCGGCTCTGGGCGATCCTCAGGTTCTCTCTGACTTGAGCTACTCCTTCTTCGGCTTCCTTGATCTTGGCGGGGCCAAAGACTGTTCATTCACCTGGGTGGTTCCACATCAACGGGGTTCTACATGGCTTGCCATAAAGAGCCTGGAAGGGTGACATCTTGATACTTGCCTGGTAGCTGTTGTTGTAAGAGAACTCAGCAAACGACAGACACTTCTCCTAATCTGTTCCATATTTAAGAACACTGGCTCGAAGCATATCTTCTAGAATCTGATTCAACCTTTCTGTCTGACCATCTGTTTGCGGGTGATAAGCAGTGTTGTAATCAAGGTCAGTCCCAATAGACTCGTGAAGAGATTGCCAGAATCGGGACATGAATTGGGGCCCACGATCCGACACAATACTCTTAGGAGCTCCATGAAGCCTCAAAATCTCCTTGATGTACAATTCTGCCAACTGCTCAGCTCGTATCGAAGTTCTGACTGGTATAAAATGTGCTACCTTCGTCAGACGATCGACTATTACCCATATAGAGTCATGACCTTGTTGAGATCTAGGTAATCCCACGATAAAGTCCATGGATATGCTCTCCCACTTCCATTTAGGAACATCGAGTGGTTTGAGTAATCCAGCGGGCCTTTTGTGTTCAGCCTTGACTCTGTTACAGATGTCACATTCGGCCACATGTCTCGCAATGTCTAATTTCATGCCTTTCCACCAGAAATGCTTCTTCACATCTTGATACATCTTTGCACCACCGGGATGGATGCAATACTTAGAGTCATGTGCCTCTGACAGGATTTCCTTACGCAAAGCAGGATTGCTGGGCACACAGATTCTATCCTTGAACCAGATGGTTCCATGCTCATCTTCTCTGAATTCGGGGCTGTAGCCTAGCTTCATCAACCCACGAATGTACTCCATTTCTTCACAACTCTTTTGAGCTTCATGAATTCGCTCGGTGAGCTTATACTCGATACGAAGTTCGTGCAACAACCCATGGGGTACTATCTCAAGATGAAGATCTTCAATCTCTTTCTTCAATTCAGGTGGCAGGGTCAATAAGAGCAAGGCATGACAATAGGTCTTGCGACTAAGAGCATCAGCGACTACATTCGCTTTCTCGGGATGGTAGTGAATCTCCATGTCATAGTCCTTGATTAGCTCTAGCCATCTGCGCTGTCTCATATTCAGATCTTCTTGAGTGAAGAAATACTTCAAGCTCTTGTGATCGGTGTATATATCACACTTGTTGCCAATAAGATAATGTCTCCAGATCTTTAGAGCATGCACAACAGCTGCTAGCTCTAGATCATGCGTGGGGTATCGTTGCTCATGCTCCTTTAGCTGTCGGGAAGCATAAGCAATAACCTTCCCATTCTGCATTAGCACACAGCCTAGCCCTTGGCGAGAGGCGTCACAGTAGACGATAAAGTCGCTAGTGATATCAGGTAAGGCTAGGATAGGTGTGGTGGTTAGCTTCTCCTTTAGAGTCTGGAAACTGTGTTCACACTCTGGTGTCCACTCGAACTCATTAATCTTCTTCAAGAGATTTGTCATAGGATGAGCTATCTTCGAGAAGTTCTCAATGAATCGGCGATAGTAACCTGCCAATCCCAAGAAACTCCTTATTTCAGTCACATTGCAAGGTTGTTCCCATTCTTTTACAGCCTCTATCTTTGCAGGGTCTACAGCAACTCCATCTGCTGAGAGTACATGACCAAGAAAAGCAACTTCTTCAAGCCAGAACTCACATTTGCTGAACTTAGCATAGAGCTGGTGTTGGGACAACTTCTCGAGCACTATCCTCAAATGTGCTTCATGTTCTTCGGTAGAAGGTGAATAAATCAGAATGTCGTCAATGAAAACCACAACAAACTGATCAAGATCCTCCATAAATACTTTGTTCATCATGTTCATGAAATAGGCCGGGGCATTCGTGAGACCGAAGGATACAACGGTGAATTCATACTGCCCATAGCGTGTGACGAAAGCTGTCTTGGGAATGTCTTCTTCCCGAATCTTCATTTGATGATAACTAGATCTGAGATCAATCTTCGAGAAGTACTTAGCACCATGAAGCTGGTCAAGCAAGTCATCGATCCTTGGCAGAGGATACTTGTTCTTGATGGTGACGGCATTGAGGTTGCGGTAATCAACGCACATCCTCATCGAACCATCTTTCTTTTTCACAAACAGAACAGGTGATCCCCAGGGCGAAGCACTAGGCCTAATAAAGCCCTTGTCAGAAAGTTCCTTCAACTGCTTCTTGAGCTCTTCTAGCTCATCCACTGACATGCGGTACGGTCACTTAGAGATGGGACCGGTTCCGGGCACAAGATCAATGATGAACTCAACATCACGATCTGGTGGCATGCCGGGCAACTCTTCTAGAAACACATCCTCATATTCCCTGACAACGGGGACATCCGCGAGAGTCTTCTCTCTTTTCTGAGATTCTTCCTGTGACTTGAGTGCATTCAGGGCACATAGAATAGATACTGATTTATCCTTCTGAGGTGCACATCTGACTGCTTGGCCAGAAGGATAAGTTATCTGAACATATCTGGGTGAACAAGAAATCAAACCCTTGTGCTCGGTAAGCCAATCCATGCCTAGGATGACATCCAAACCATTTGATGGTAGAAGGGTAAGGTTAGCTCGAAAGGTCAGACCCTCGATAGAAAGCTTCACTCCCTTGCAGATATGGGTGCTTCTCATCTCACCAAGAGAAGAACTGGTGACTATAGGCTCCAAACGTGGAGTGATAGGTATCTTACTCTCTCGTGCAAACTTAGATGAGATGTATGAACATGTAGCTCCAGAATCAAACAGAACGGATGCTTTAATGCCATTAACAAGAAACATACCGTACACAACATCTGGGGCAGCTTGAGCTTCTTCTGCGTTCATGTGCGTGAGACGACCACGGCTTGCAGATCCACGGTACTGAGACTTGGGTGCAGTAGGTGCGGTTGTCTTCTCAGGACAGTCAAACACCTTGTGGCCTGGTTTGCCACAACCAAAGCAAGTGAACGGCACACTGCCTGTGGGGGTTGGTGCAGTGGCCTTCCAGCTGCCTGAGTTTGGCGTAGCACGAACAGGCACAGAGTGATCAGTCGTGTGACATGGCTGCGATGAGTGCTCACAGGGGTAGCGATCCTTCCCAGCACTGTCACGAGAGCGGTGGTCACGAGAGTAACGGTCGCGGGATAAGCGTGAGTGGTCAGCCAAGTAGGTACCACCACTCCTACCCGAGCCATAGGTAGAGTCCTTGCCGTAATGAGGACGGCTAGACGTCTTGTCCCGACGGAACCTCTTACGCTCATGGTCACGGTAGAAGCCCTCGGACTTCTTCTTCTCCCTTCTGGACATTTCTCCTACCTCCTTCTGGTCTTTCTCAATCTGGATGCAACGATCGATCATGTCACGAAGTGTGTGACTCTTGGTGCCTCCCAGGGCTACCTTGATCTTGGGGTTCAGACCCTTTCTGTACTGCGTGATCTTCTCCTTCTCAGAAGTCGCGACATGCAGAGGTGCATAGCGCAACAAACTGGTGAAGGTGTTGGTGTACTCGCAGATGTCACATCCCTTCTGGGTGAGGTTACGGAATTCCTCCTCTTTCTGCTCCATGACTCCCTCAGGAACATGGTACTCGATGAACTCATCTGCGAACTCATCCCAGGTGATGTGATCGGGGTCCTCATGAGCTTGGCGGTAGCTGTCCCACCAGGAACGCGCAGCTCCAGTGAGGTGGTGAGCAGTGATACCGACTCGCTCCTCTGGGGTACAAGTGGTAAGCTCCAGCTTCTTCTCGATCTCGCGAAGCCAATCGTCAGCTTCCAGTGGTTCCTTGTAGGTGCCATCGAAAGTGGGTGGCCTGAGCTTTTGAAAACCCTCAAGTTTCCTCTGGAAGTCATTCGGATTTCCTCCAAAGCGGTGATTGGCTCCATTGACCAAAGCGGCAAGCATCTGTGTCTGTTGCGCCATCACTTCTGCCAGGCTTGGCGGTGGTGGCGGTGGCGGAATCAGCTGCGGCGGAGGCACATTGCCATGGGCATCACCTCCTCCAGCGGCACTTCCTGCTGGCGGGGTCCGCTCGCGATCGTTCCCACCCTGGTTGAGGTCGATGGGTGGAACACGACCTCCCCTTTGTCCATAGCGTCTTCCACGCCCAAGCTCGGGTTCGGGTGGAGGCGGACGGTTGCCCAGACGTGCGGAGCGACGTGCAGACATCTGCGACACGGGTCGACAACTGTTTAGTACTTATTGGTTAAATACAATTAAATGATTTCAACGATTTAAGGAAAAATATTTAATCTATCCAACACTCATACAAAGAAGCAATAAGAGCCATAAAATGCGATAAGATTGATCATTCATTACATGGTTGCATTACATGGCATCATCTCTAGCAGCTACGCTAGATGACATGCGAGACTCGCACTACGAGAAGGTAACTCATGGATACAAGCTAACACAACTCTAACTCATGACGTGGCCACGCAGGGTCCACACTACTCTGACTCATACATCGGCGTGTTGTATACTCCTGGGTGAAAACGGTTGCCAAGAACTGTCAACTCTTCCTGTGACATGTGAAGGCGCTTCACATAAGCCTGAGCTTCTCCGAACTCCTTGGTAAGTGGCAGGTTGGTGGGGGCTGGACAGTGGTCGTGCCTCAAGAGAGAGTGGCCAATCTGGAAAGTTTCCTTGAAGGGGTCCTTGCGTCTGGCTGACAAAGGAAGTCTGTCACGCAACTCAGCGTACTCCTGGCAGCGTCTCTCGTTGGCATTCTTCCAAGCTGTCTTGAGTCTCCTGTACCTGTCTACCAAGGTCTCATTCTGAATCATCAGGGCAATCAGATGGCCTTGGTTGCACTGTGCTTTCGCTTCTGCTTTCTTCAGAGCTTTTACGAGCATTGACTTCTCACACTGCACGGTGAAGTTGCTCTTGCCATCTTCCCGTCTTTTCTTCTGTAGTTCTTTGATCTCCATATCCTTGTCCATCTTCTCTCCCTCCAACTGGAGAACTCTTGCATCAAGGTAGTAGTTTCGGAGCCCAATGTCCTCAACCTTGTCTCGCAGGTCAGCGACCTCGGCTCTGTGAGCCCTTGCCTGACGTGCGAGCTTGTCCTTCAGCTGGGCAACTGTAGCCTCGAGTTCTTCTTTCTCCTTAGCTTCCTGCTTGCAGAACTCCTGGTACTCCATCAGAGTGTTGCGGTCGAGGCGTCTCTTCTTCTCCAGGTGCTCTATGTAGCGGTTCTGCTCGAAGAGGTGAGCGGCGGAGGCACGGTTGCAAAGACTGGTCTCTGCTAGGATGATTGGCCTGACCAGATCATCCTGCTGCTCTGGTGTGAGGAGAGAGTTCAGGGCCTGAGGAAGAAGGCGAAACTCTGTGTTGCGAAGGTGCTCATAAGCGATCTTCATCACTTCACGCAGAGCCTTGAGTGACACAGACTGGATTCCTTCTTCGATTGAGTCCTCAATTGTCATCTCCAGGAGAGCTGGTACTGAGGGCAGAGTCCGACTTGCAGGGATCTCTAGGTGAGTGACCACGTAACCCTTGATTCCTCCTTCTGAGTCCGGTGCTCCAGTGCAGGTGTACTTGATCTCCTCGACAGGCACTCCGAGTACTCCCAAAACACGACGCAGAGTGTACGGAAGGCCTGGAAACTCCTGTCCCTGGTAGGTGAACTCAGCCTTGGGTATGCTGCTCAACGGTCCAAGCGGGGGTCCAAAGCTTGTCATCTGCACGTTTCAAAGGGAAGAAGGGTCAGCAAGTCAGTAACAATAGAGAAGCCTTCCATAAGAAGAAATGCAGGGTCGGTATATAACCGAAAGAAAAACTGGTCTGTCCTGTACTAACGTCCATTTCTAGGGTTTCGTCCTAAGGTCAAGTATGGCTTCGATACCAACTGAAACGACCTTGATTTCCGCGAAGGAAAATCCACAGTGTCGGAGTGTAATATGACCATTTAAATCACATTACCCGATAACAGTTGAATCCATAATCCATACATCGAACAAAAGAGTGCAAATAGAGGGAGATACAATAACTTATTACATCACCACAGGGTGGAATCAGAGTTCATGCAGCATAACAATAAAAGCTTGAGGTGCGGAAGCTATCTTCTTCTCTCCAACTTGAGCGTAGGCACGAAACCCTCAATCGCTGTACTCCCCAGATGAGTACTCACTCCTTGAACCTGAAACCAAATTTTCAGTACGATTTGTACTGGCCACACTCCCACCCTATGCATTGCTTTGTGGAAGTGGGTGCAAAATAAGGGTATCTCAAAAGGAACCTATAAAGGCTGGGTTTTCCTATGCAATGTTCAAGTATATAAAACAAAAGTATAATAAACAAGTTTTAAACACAAACCCATTCCCTTCATCTATCTCCATCCATATCTGTAGCATCATCTCATCTCATCTCCAACACCCTCTCAGACTCTGGTCGACAAGCCAACTCCCTCTTGGCTTGCCTCAGCGGCCCGCAGCCCTCAAACTGGCTCACGGCTGGAAAACACTCTCAGGGGAAGGTAGAACACTCCACTCGCTAGTCCGGTGCATGCGAAACATAGGAAAGGTCCATAGCCGAAGATTCGGCATATGTATCGATCGATCAACCATACACTCTGCAGAGGTTTCACTAATCCACCAGATAACCATCATCGATGCACGCGCGCACCTAGGAAGATTCCGGGCGCCTACTGCCATAGGCGATGCCACTCTACCATCCAGCACTGGATCACTGGAACTGTGAAGAGAGCATGTATCCGCTCCCGAAGAGGATGCCATGCCATGTACCCACTCCCGAAGGGGGTGCCATGATCGTCTCGGTAGGGTGTTAGCTCCATCCCATGCATATACCTTCCTATCACTTCTCGCCTAGCAGTAGTGGCATCGGCCTATCCAGCGGTTCGGCCATCTCCCCCCATGGAGAGCGAGTGGAAAGCAAGAGATTCCTAGGTCCGGATACCAGCGCAACAGTTCCTAGATTTGACCAAATCGGGATATCTTCATCAGGGTTTATCTTTAACGTGCTACCACGGCACCTTCATCCCGGGCTCCACCTTTGCGAGGATCACACCCAAGGACCACCATCACGTCTCAGTTAGCCCGCCACAGGCTCCTCTCATGGGAATGTCCAGAACCATTCCCTGGCAAGACTTGCTCCAAAAGCTCGTCGTAGATCCTGGCTCGATCGACTCAACCCTCGCCCTACTCCCTGCCGTAAGCCCACCCCAAACCCGGATATAACATCATCAGCTCACATGCTCATCTAAAACATCAACTCACACATCCAGCCTGGCACCCTCCAGGCCTTTCCCGGGTTCATCACGTCGCATCAAAATGTAAGCGAGTGAAGTATAGAAATTATAAGTATAGCAGATAAGCAGGTGGCTATCATAACAGCGGGTAAGCAGGTGATAGTTTATAACAAGGTAGGGCTCATTAAATGAATACTCTATCATGCAGTCCTAGCACAGGCATAGCATTATAGCAACATGAATTTAAAGCACTAGCCAAACTATAATTGTCATGCGTAATGGGATCTACGAGGTTGGATGGTGTGTGGCACCTTTACTGACGTAGCTATCGGACTTCTCCTGGTAGTCACTGTCGTTAGACTTGTCCTTGCTCGAGCCTGTAACAAGATTTAACGGTCGCGGAAGCGACCCCTATAGATTAGCACAAAGAACGAATGCAAAATAGAAGATCCAAATACACTCAAACATAGCCTAGATAGATAGGGCTCGATTTATAGAAAATTTGGATATGTGGATCATAATTTTCTGAGCTCGTATGAATTAGATATGAATTTTTAAAGGTTTAACCATTTTCTGAACACAGAAAGGGCTCGAGGGGTTACGGTCTCAAGGTTACGCTCTTGAGGGGTATACTCTCGAGGGGTATGCTCTCGAGGGTACTGTCTCGAGGTTTTTGGTCTCGAGGGGGTACGGTCTCGAGGGGGGTACTGTCTCGAGGACACGATCGCGAGGATGCGGTCTCGAGGGTACTGTCTCGAGTACACGGTCTCGGGGTTTAGGTCTCGAGGGGTACTGTCTCGAGGACACGATCGCGAGGATGTGGTCTCGAGGGTACTGTCTCGAGGACACGGTCGCGAGGATGTGGTCTCGAGGGTACTGTGTCGAGGACACGGTCGTGAGGATGTGGTCTCGAGGGGGTATACTCTCGAGGGGTATGCTCTAAGACAGAAACTGCTCTGCTTCGACAGCGGTGCTCGGCCGGTGATGGCGAGGTTAAACATCCGGTGAGGGCTGCTCCAGGACTTCGCCAACTCGTGCATCGTCCTCGGGTTGTCAAGGCGAACACGTAGGCGGTCATCGAGTCAGGAGCTTGGTTCCGGCGACGTGCTTTATGGCGGACAGCGGCTCGAGGGTGACGGTGCTCGAGGTGTAGAACTGGAGGGTCGACGCGTCGATTGTCAAACTCAAGGGTCTGTCCCCCGACGGGTCAAACTCGAGGGTCGGTTCTTCGAAGGATCAAACTCGAGGGTCGGTGTATTGAAGGGTCGAACTCGAGGGTCGGTGTGTCGAAGGCTCGAACTCGAGGGTCGGTGTGTCGAAGGCTCGAACTCGAGGGTCGGTGTATCGAAGGGTCGAACTCGAGGTTCAGCTCGAGCGCGTGATCCGTCTCGGACGAGATCGGCTCAAACGCGGAGTTCTTCCTCGATGATCGGCGGCGGGGAGACCCTCATTTCCTGGTGCCACAACGGATCTCTGGCGCCATTAACCCGCCCGTCGGTTTCGGGACTTCACGACGGTCACGTTGATGGGCTTCAGGGCGACAGCTTCACTTCCGTGTCGAGCTCGACGGCAGACGGTGGCTCGATGGCGACGGTGCTCGATGTACATCACACCGAGTCACTACAGCTCCAAATGGTGGCGTAGATGGACGGTTGGAGTCACGCAACATCTGCTCGAGGTGCCGGCGGTGATCAAAACACACGGCGGAGTCTACGCGGGCAGCAACTCCCGCGGCGGAGCTTCGACAGGTCCTCGGTGCACGGCAACGACACTCCGAGAGGGTCCACGGTCTCCATCTTGCCCACTCGATGCAGCTCGTCATGGCGGAGCTTCCCGGCTTCTTCCTGCTCCTCGAGGGTGGTCGATGGTGGCAGGAACGACGGTGAACGATGGCGTTCTGGAGCGGCAACGTACTGACATGTCGACGACAAGGTGGTTCGGGTCGATGCTCTGGTGAGGCAAACGCAGAGCTAGGGTGTGCACGGGGTCCGTCTCATCAAGGCGAGCGCGGATCCAGAAACAATGGAGGTCGAGGCTCAACAGAAAGGCGACTGGGTGATCTCGCCATGGCGGAGCTTGGCGCGCGGCTATGAACTGGGCGGCTTCCATTCCGGCATCCTCCCGATGCCGTGGTCCGAGGGGCTCGGCTAGTCTCGTGTGTGTGTGCGGGTGTGTCCAGTGAGGTCGGTAGTGACCTGGGCCTACGCGCTCACGGTGGAGCGCCATGGCCAACAGCACGGCGGAGGGTTCGAGAGGGCGGCGATGGCGGTGCTCACCGACGGTCGAAGAGGATGGAGGTGCGGTACAAGTCCAAGCGGCTTCGTCTCGCGGTACTGCTCCTCCTTCCTGCCCTCGACGCAGCAGCAGCGGCTCCGAGTCGACGGTCTCCCTCCTCAGCTCCGGCGGCGGCGTCTTCTTCCCCGACTCCTTCCTTCCCCTTCAGCTCTTCTCCAAACGAGGCTGGTAAGGTGGAATGGGGCTTCACCAGAGCGGTGGCGGCGATCTGGGAACCCTAGGGTGCCGAGGTGCTTGCTTTATAGGGCGGACACGGTGGTAGGTAGCAGACGGACGGCCGATCACAGCTTTGCTTGATCTAGCGGTCAAGGGATGTCCAAGTCAGCAGCTGGGGTTCGAAATGGGTCCAGAGAACAGCGAGAGGGGGCTAGGTAACACTGGGTGTCGAAGTTCTTTATGGCGGCAGCGTTCCACTGCGGCGACAGCGCAGGGGCGCGCGCACGCGGAGAATGCTGCCTGCGGCCGTGGGAACTTTACGCGGGCTGGTCGGTCCAGGTGGCTTGCGGGCGCGCGTCGATGCGGGGCGACACTGGATCGAGCGGTCGAGGGATGTTGCTTAGGAGCGACGCCGGGGAACAGTGCTGACGCGAGCACGCACGGCCGGTCGGGTGACCTCAGCGGGCGCGATGACACATGGGTTCCACTTCGAGGCCCCATCGTCAGCGACTCATCGGCAACAGAGGCTCGGTGCGACGCGCGGATGCGCGCGGCTCTTGCTGGGCCGTCGGCCTGGTTGGGCCGCGCAGCGCCGGGTCGAGCGGCGAGCAGGGGTCGAGCGGCGAGCAGGGGTCGAGCGGCGAGCAGGGTTCGAGCGGCGAGCAGGGGTCGAGCGGCGAGCAGGGGTCGACCGGTTGGGCTGCTCGGGCCGGTTCCTTCTTTTCTTTTTCTTTTTCATTTCCTAATATATTTATATATATACTTATATATATATATGCGGTGTGCTTATTTTGTGCTACAGAATAGTGAGCATACATGGCCCAAATACTTCTAGGGTATTATTCCCTTAATATTTATTTGTCAAAATAAATATTATGTTTTCATTTTTATTATCCAACTCATAAACCAAATAAAAATCCAACTCACTCTTTTAATGCAACATGATGATTAAACAAATGAAACATTAAAATGTAACAAGCGAACATAGAGCATTGTTATGAGATGTTATTTAACTTGCAACATATGAATGCCATGCATGACATGCTAGGGTTGATGCATATGTAAGGGGTAGATGATGACATGTCGCACCACATCACTCGAGGTTTTGTCGAAAAATTTTGTAGTTCGAATTTTCGGGTTGTTACAGTCCTTCCCCCTCATTGGAATCTCGTCCTTGAGATTTAAGAGGTGTCATACCCTTCGAAGAGGTAGGGATACTGTAGCAGAAGTTGATTCTCATCTTCCCACGTTGCTTCACGTTCAGTGTGATTGCTCCATTGAACCTTGCACATAGGGATAGACTTGCTTCGGGTCTCTTTGGTGTCATAACCCAAGATCTTGATTGGGTGCTCCTTGTACTCAAGAGTATCCTGGATATCCAGCACATTAGTGGTGACTGCTTCCTCTTCTGGTACCCTTAAGCACTTGCGTAACT
>CM041645.1:16071412-16089802 GCA_023333625.1 Bothriochloa decipiens
TTGAAAGCCCGTATTTTTAGAGACCGGATTTCTAGGGTTGTTACAGTGTCAGATCGGGAGATGATGGGCCCTGTAAGGCCAAGTGACCAGACTCACCATGATGCTGAGTAGTTGTCCACCCCTTTTGCTAGAACTACCTGCGTGTAGTATGTTCCTCGTGAGTCTCCTAGCATAGCTGCTAGAGACATCACCATGTACCCAACTGATGTAATGAGTGGTTCGGTTTTTATGGTGTCTTTTTGGATCTTAATGCTTCTTTGTATGAGTGTAGGATAAATTAAAAATGTTTTAAAATTATTTCAAATTAGTATATCATTAATATCGAAGTTATACTACGCACACATATGCCCTAATCTGAGGTTTATGTTAAGCAGGATGTCCACTCGTCGTGCCAGCCGCCTGAGCAACCGCTCCCCTTCACCTGCGCCTGCCAGGGGCCGTGGACGCGGTCGTGGTCGGGGTCATGGCCGCGTTGTTTACATACCCATTGACCTTGAGGAGCCACCCCACGCTGCCACCCCACGGCTTGCACACCCACCGCCACCGCCGGTTGTTGAACCGAAACCAGCTACCGGTGGCGTGGCTAGAGGACAGCCACAGCCTGCTGCTAAGCCCAAGCCCGAGCTTGCGGCAGGAGGAGATGCCGCTCCACCACCACCTCCCGTGCCACTCTTGGTGGATGTGATGGCCCAACAGACCGAGCTTCTTCGAGTCTTAGCTGAGAACGTGCTGCACCCCCAGCATCAGGAGCCCCGCGATGATTTCTACAAGAAGCTGGAGTTCTTTCTCAAGCTGTGGCCCCCGACGTTCGATGGCACCAGCATCGACCCTATCGCTGTTGATGACTGGCTTAAGGAGATTGAGAAGAAGCTAGACTTGACCACTTGCATTGACGAGGAGTGTGTTGGCTTGGCAGCTCACCATCTTGTGGGTGCTGGGCGATCTTGGTGGGACAGCCTCTGTGAAACCCACCGGGACCCCACCAACATCTCCTGGGATGAGTTTGTCGACGAGTTCTGTGCATTCTTCATCCGTGAAGGCATGCTGGAGAAGAAGGAGAATGAGTTCCGCAGCACCACCATGGGAGCTGACAAGGTGCATGAGTACACCACCCGCTTCACTAACCTGCTACGCTATGCACCTGTCTCAGTGGTGAACTCTGAGAAGGAGAAGATGTACTACTACCGCAAGGGCTTGTCTAGCCGCATCAGGCTCTCCCTCTCAAGCACCAAGAGCCACACCCTGCGTGACTTGATCGACAGGTGCATGGAGATTGAGAAGGACCACGACAAGGTTTTCGCAGAGAGGGAGGCGCTTGGTAAGAACAAGAAGCGCCGTACTGAGGGCCCCTCCCGCGCACCTGCCCCACGGAGGTCGCGTGGTGAGACCTCTCAGCCTCCCCGCTCTCGCTTCGCCTAGGGAGCTGCTCATGGTTCGAGCCAGGGCGGTGGTACCCACACCAGCAACTACCCCCGCCCTGCTCAGGACCGCCAAGCGTATGCTCGTGCCGCACCTGGAGGTTGCACGTGGAGGTCTATCGCGCCAACCCCCATAGGCAGCATGACCTACACTTGCTTCGCTTGTGGCCAGCCAGGTCACAAGGCAGTCGAGTGCCCGAACAGGGCTGTACCAGCTACACCAGCGCCCGCCAGGCAAAACTAGGGCACCCTGCACAAGCAGGTGCCATCCGGAGCACCCCGGGGCCGCCTCACCCACATCTCAGAAGAGGTTGCTCAGAGTGCCCCCGACGTGGTGTACGGTATGTTTTTAGTGCATGGATTTAAGGCATCCGTGCTGTTTGATTCAGGTGCTACATGTTCATATATATCCTCCAAGTTTGCACGAGAGCACCATATGCCTGTCACTCCATGAAAAGAAGCCTTATACACCATTTCACCTTTGGGCAACATTTGTTGTACCAAAATATGTAAGGGAGTGAGTATTACCATCGAGGGTCTTACCTTTCTTGCTGATCTTACCTTGCTACCCTTCAAAGGCCTAGACGTTATTCTAGGGATGGATTGGTTAACCCAGAACAAAGGAGTGATATCTTGCTCACCCAGATTTGTGGATATAACCCATCCAAGTGGTCGTCAGATCAAATGTGAACCAAACAAAGGGACAGATGTTTCCATGCTGTGTGCCCTGGAGGAGAAGTCACTTGAGGAAGTGCCCATGGTTAGTGAGTACCCTGATGTCTTTTCGGAAGAGCTACCAGGAATGCCACCGGATAGAGATGTTGAGTTCGTGATCAACCTGATGCCTGGTACGAGTCCTATTTCCAAGCGACCCTACCGTATGACAGTTGATGAGCTTAAGGAGCTTAAGAAATAGCTTGAGGAGCTATCCGAGAAAGGGTTCATTAGGCCCAGTGCCTCGCCCTAGGGATCTCCTGTTCTGTTTGTTAAGAAGAAGGATGGAACACAAAGGATGTGTGTTGATTATCGGAACTTGAATGCCGTAACTATAAAGAATAAGTACCCTCTGCCAAGGATAGATGACCTGCTTGATCAGCTTCGCAATGCCAAATACTTCTCCAAGATCGACCTCAGATCCGGCTACCATCAGATGAAGATCAGAGAGGAGGACATTCCCAAGACAACATTTGTCACCAGATATGGGCAGTATGAGTACACCGTCGTGTCCTTCGGTCTTACGAACGCACTGGCTTATTTTATGAACATGATGAATAAAGTGTTCATGCAGGAGCTGGATAATTTTGTGGTGGTCTTCATTGATGACATTCTTGTCTACTCTGCCACCACCAAAGCGCATGAGCAACATCTGAGGATAGTGTTAGAGAAGTTGAGAAAGCATCAGCTCTATGCCAAGTTCAACAAATGTGAGTTCTGGCTTGAGGAGGTTGCTTTCCTAGGTCATGTGCTTAATGCTGATGGAGTAGCTGTCGATCTATCCAAGATTGAGACAGTGAAGGAATGGGAGCAGCCACAGAATGTGACTGATGTGAGAAGTTTCTTGGGATTGGCTGGTTACTATCGCCGATTCATCGAGAACTTTTCCAAGATAGCTCGCCCCATGACCAACCTCCTGAAGAAGACCAACGAGTTTGAATGGACGCCCCAATACGAACAAAGTTTCCAGACCCTGAAGGAGAAGCTCACCACAACGCCTATTCTAGCCTTGCCCGATATCCACCAGGAGTTTGTGGTCTATTGCGATGCATCTCACCACGGGCTTGGTTGTGTTTTAATGCAGAATGGGAAAGTCATTGCCTATGCTTCCCGCTAGCTTAAGGAGCATGAGCAGCGTCACCCCACCCATGATCTCGAGCTTGCAGCTGTGATCCATGCCTTGAAGATTTGGTGGCACTACCTGATTGGGAACAAGTGCGAGATCTACACCGATCACAAGAGCTTGAAGTACTTTTTCACCCAGGAAAATCTAAACATGAGACAGCGTCGTTGGCTCGAGTTGATTAATGACTACGACATGGAGATTCTCTATCACCTTGGGAAGGCCAACGTGGTCGCTGACGCTCTTAGTCGCGAAAGCCATTGTCATGCCTTGTTCACCACCGCCTTGCCCAATGAGTTGCAAGAGGGCATTAATGAGTTACAGATGGAGGTGATACCTCATGGCCTGTTGAATGAGCTTCACGTGCACTACACCCTCATGGATAGGATCCGTGAAGCCCAACGCCATTGTCCAGAGATTTGGGAGATACACGAGCTCCTGACACAAGGTAAGTGCCCAGAGTTCAGTGAGGATGAGCTAGGCACTTATTGGTACAAGGACAGAATTTGTGTGCCTGCCGACCCAGCTATCCACAATGAAATCCTATCAGAAGGTCATGACTCCAAGTATTGTATTCATCCAGGCAGTACTAAAATGTATGCTGATTTGAAGAGGAAGTTCTGGTGGAAGAACATGAAATCAGACATTGCCGAGCATGTTGCTAGATGCGACATTTGCAAACGTGTCAAGGCTGAGCATAAGAGACCTGCGGGGCTGTTAAAGCCACTGGATATACCTGAATGGAAGTGGGATAGCATTTCTATGGTCTTCATCGTGGGTTTGCCTCGAACCCCAAAGGGCCATGATGCTATATGGGTGATAGTCGATCGCTTGACTAAGGTAGCTCACTTCTTAGCCATCAAGACTGATGCCCGAATCAGCCAGCTAGCAGATCTGTATGTTGAGAACGTTCTTAAGCTGCATAGAACCCCTAAGAGCATAATATCCGATCGTGGGCCACAGTATACGTCTAAGTTCTGGAAGGCCCTGAACAAGTCAATAGGGAACAAGCTAGAATACAGTATCGCATACCACCCTCAGACAGATGGATAGACAGAAAGAGTGAACCAGATCCTTAAAGATATGCTTCAAGCTTGTGTTCTAAAATATGGGACTGATTGGGAGAAGAGATTGCCCTTTGTAGAATTCTCCTACAACAACAGTTACCAGGCTAGCCTCAAGATGTCACCCTTCGAGGCTATGTATGGAAGGCCATGCAGAACACCCTTGATGTGGTTTGAAATAGGCGAAAGATCGTTCTTTGGCCCGGCCACCATTAAGGAGGCCGAGGAAGGAGTCGCCCAGGTGTGAAAGAATCTGAAAATTGCCCAGAGCCGTCAAAAGAGCTACGCCGACAAGAGGCACAGGGACCTCGAGTTTGAAGTAGGAGACTATGTCTATCTCAAGGTCTCCCCGCTTTGAGGAACCATCAGATTCCATGTGAAGGGAAAGCTAGCACCAAGGTATGTGGGACCGTACAGAATCAGTGAGAGAATTGGCAAGCTTGCCTACAGAATAGAGTTGCCCCCTCAACTGGCAGGAGTACACCCAGTGTTCCATGTGTCACAACTGCGCAAGTGTTTGCAACCGCCAGAGCATCCAATACCCACAGAGGCACTTGATATTCAAGACACTTTGGAGTACAGAGAGCACCCCATCCGCATCATGGACAAAACCACCAAGGAAACTAGAAACTCTAGTACGCCATATCTGAAGATTCTGTGGAGCAATCACACAGAACGGGAAGCAACTTGGGAGAAAGAGTCAGAAATGAGGAAGCTCTACCCCTACCTGTTTGAAGAGTAAGTTACACTCTTGAATCTCGAGGACGAGATTCTCATAAGGGGGTAGCCCTGTAACAACCCTAGAAATCCGGTCACCGAAAATACGGGCTTTCAAATTTTTTTCTAAAGATTACCAATGTTTGGCGAGTGTCATGTAGGAAACCCGCCAATAGATGCACAAATAGCATCCGACGTTAGCCTAATCATTGCATTTAATTACCGAAGAATGTTTTGCCTCTTATCGATCTTTATGTGATGCCTGATAAAATCGGAAAACCTTTTATCGCATGTATATATACATGCCTACTAACTCCAGAAATGGATCCATCATGACCTAGAGACCCTAGAGGACCCGCCATGGTGTATACATCATGGTCACTAACCTCACTAACCTAGGGTTGTGGCTAAATTAGTTGCTTTGCAAGAGATGGAAATGGAAAAAGGTTTGAAAATAAAAAGAAAAGGATTTAGAAAAAGGGAAAATGGGAAAGAAGAGAAAGTGGCCCAACCGGCCTATCCGGCCTGCCTGTCGCTCACTCCCGCGCCAGCCCAGCAACGGCCCGGCCACTCGCGCACCACCAGGCCCGCTGCTCGCGTGCTTGCCTGCACGCCGGCCTGCATGCCCACGCCCGCGGCCCAGCAAGGCGGCCTGCAGCGCTGTCGCCAGCCGCTCGCCCGCTCACCCGCGTGGCCAGCCCAGCAAGCCGCGGACCATCATGGACCGCCCGCGCCACGCGTCGCCCTGCTCTCACTGACACGTGGACCCCACTTGTCAGCCCTTACCTTTTTCCATTTCAGTCGCTGCGCCGTCCCGTCTGCCATTCCAGAAGTAGGACGGCGGCGCTCCGCCATCCGCCGACGTTCGGCCGCACGCTGAGCCGTCCATCTCGGCCGCTCGCTGCACCGTGCTCGGAGCTTGCCCTAACCCTAGCACGCGTGTGTCCTGACCGGCCAATGGGCATCTTGCACTGACAGCCGTCCATGGCTGGCGCCATGGCTATAAAGGGAGGTTGCCAGCGCCTCTGGGATTTCCCATGACTCGGCCGCCGCACTGGTAAGACCCTGCCGTCCTGCCTACCTAGCACAGGGAGAGTGTGACCGAGAAGGGAAGAAGGGAGAGGTGGCCGTGGCCGCAACGCCGTCCGCCAGAATTGCTCGCACCTCGCCACCGTGCCTCCTCGACCATCGTGAGCACATCGAGCTCCTCCGAACCACTACAGCGCTACCGCACGGCTTCGCCTTCATCGAGCCGATCCGTGAGCCCTGCGGACGACAGAGCATCACCGAGGTGAGCTGCCCTACCCCATCCATGGCCGCCACCAGTACATCATCGATGTTCCCGCTCTCCTTACCACTGTTTCCTTCATTAGCTCCGTGCCTGACTTCGCCGTAGTCTAGAACATGTTCTTGGCAACCTCTTGGAGCCAGCACAGGCCATAGTTGGAGCCACGCACTTTCGTAGCTTCGGCCTCCCCGGACCCTGGCCGCCGAAGCGTCTGCCATGGCCGCCGAGCCGCGCACGCCCTCGCCGTGCCTCAATTAGCCCCGATAGCTAGCTCATGGAGATCCTAGCTTCTCCAATCGGAAGAGAAGAAGGGAGATGGAGGCCATTTTGGTGAGGGACCCAGAGCTCCACCGTTTGTCATCGCCGTCACCACCGCCGTCGATGTCAGATGTTTAGGCGACCTCGGTTCAATTGGAGCCGCCTCTGCGCTCGCCTAAGGCAACGCAAATCCCATGCGCACGCTACGGTTGACTCCCGCGTGCCGTAGCACCTCGCAGCCATGGCCATGCCGCTTGGCACCACCGCCGCACGTGCTCTGGCAAGCAGGAGCCCTAGCGTGCCTGCCTTGGCCTGTGGCCATGCCAGCCTAGCCTACGCAGAGCTGCCACCGCTGCCTTAGCCACTCGAGCCGGTCGAAAGCACAGCACCGCCCGTCGCCGGCCAGGCACCGCCGTGCGGCCGCGCACGCGCGGAGAAGAAGGGGGTTTTTCCCCTGCGCCCGAGTGGACCGAGACCACGCGGCCACGTGGATCCAGCTGGACCAATCGCCGCACGCCACTCAGCCCCTGAGTCTCCGGTCTCCGGTGCACTGTGAACCAGGTCCGTGAGCTAGAGCACCGTGGACTCGGCCCGATGGAGGTCCAACCCGCCACGCGCCCTGCCTTTCCGCTCGACATGTGTCCGGGCCAGGCCGGCCCAATCCGGCCCAGATCCAGCCCTACCCAGGCCCGCCGAGGCCCGGTCGAGGCCCAGTCGGCGTTGACCGTTGATCGGTCAACGTTGACCGTTGACCTGGCCCCACCAATCAGTGACCAGATCCGTGGGCCCCACCTGTCAGCCACTAACTGGGTCCCCCGTCAGTGCTGACGTCAGCATGACGTCATCCGAACACAGACCCCGTGTCAGTGCCGACGTCAGCATGACGTCAGCACCACTACAGCTGCACTGTGCCCGCATGCCACGTGGCCCAATCAGAAGCCGCCACGTTTCAGCCTCTGGTTAATCCGCCCTTTTTCTTTTTAAGAAAATGGAATAAACTTCGGAAATTCATAACTTCTTTATACGATCTCCGAAAAATATGAACCAAGTGTCCAAATTTTTATAAAAATGAGCTCTACGTGATAGGCTTATGTATGAGTGCATTTGGAGTTATTGAATTTTATTGCTTCTTTGTGTTGACTCTATAGAGAGCCGCTGACGCGGCTATTATGTCTCGTTTCAGAGGAGGATCAGCTTGAGGAGGACGACTATGAGTACGAGGAGGAGCTCGGTGATGACTACGCAGGTGCCACACCCCACCCAACCTCGTAGATCCTATTACGCATGGCATAATATCTAGCTTGCTAGGCTTTAATTATGAATGTCACCTGATGATAGGTTGCATGGTAGAACTGCTTGATGAACCTTTACCTTGTCGCAACCTTACTCCTGTACACCTGCTGATAGGCTAGACGCTTGCTTATTTACTTATGATGCTTTGCTTCTACTACGCTTATATCTATGTGATGATGATGCGTGGTGGAGAGTATGGTTATAAGGTTAAGGCACGTGGTGCCACTTTACTTGGGGAGAGTGCTGCGTGCGTCTTGGGTGTGTGGTGAGGGCTGAGTCGATCGGACAGGATTCTACGACGAGCCATGTGGGCGAGTCTTACCGGGGAATGTGTTCTGGGCATTCCCGTGTGAGGTGCTTGTGGCGGGCACATTGTGAGGTATAAGGAGATTCCGGGGGTGAGAACCTTCGTGGAGCGAAGCCCCAGGTAGGAGGTGCTGTTTTAGCATGGACTGTTGTAGTCCCTAAGGGAAGATAATCCTGTCTGATCCCCCTAGGACCTGATATCTCTTGAGGACCGAAACCTTGGGATTTACGTGCTCACCACTCGCTCTTGTATGGGCGGGAGACGGATGTCTGACTAGTTAGGACGGTGCCACTACTACTAGGTTGTGAGCAGATAGTGTCGGGAGGTATGGGCGTGGAGACCCACACCCTCCTTAGACAGCATAGTGATCACAAGGGCCCGGTACTATGTCTCACAGTCTCAGTGTGCCGGTGGTACCTATCCAGGATGTCCCAGTACTGAGTGGTAGGGTGGCACCGCACTAGTTAGAAAGCAGCCAGAATTAGCTTAGGCGGGGCACTGCCGATGATAGTGATCTTGTGGTTATGGGAGTACATGCTCTGCAGAGTATATGAATCTATATATATAGTCCGTGAGCCACTGGTATGGCTTTTTCCTAAGACCCACGCTTCTCGGGAGTAGTGAGAGGACTCCTTCTATTTCTCCCCCTGGTGTTACCCTTCCGGCTGTGAGCCGCTGAGACAGGCTCCAAGAGGGAGTTGGACCTGTCGACTGAGTGCGAGAGGGTGAGGTGTGTGTGATGGTGATGGATATGTGGATGACGGGTTAAAACTTGATGAATTATATTATATAATATTGGTCACTGTTGGCATAGGAAACTACAGCCACCTATTAGGTCGAATTGATTACATCCTTTGCATCCCACCAAATACTACATAGCAAAAGCAAAGCATAGGGTGGGAGATGTGGCCAGTACAAACCGTACTGAAAATTATTTGGCAGGTGAGCCCGACTACGACTATGACGATGAGGAGGAGTAGACGTCTCGTTCCTATGCTCAGGCTTCTTTTGGAGATGTTTTGTACTTCCACCTTTCGCAGCTGTTCCAGAGGCTGCTGCTACTCTGATGATTCCGCCAGTGTGGCGGCAAACTATTTATGTAAATCCCCCTAATTGTACTCTTTTATTTGATGTATGGATCCTGTATTGACTGCTGCGAGATAATGAGATGGTTTGAGGCTTCAAACTATTATATTATCTGCCATTCTATGCATTTTCCCTTCATGGAAAATTGAGGATGTTTCAGTCCCCACCTGTCATCCAGAGTGGCTCGGTGTTTTGTAAATTGTTGTCACGTTGCTTGCTTACATGTGGGCCCATGAATCCTTGTGCAATGAGCTTGAGCCGTTGGATGTGAACACTTGTTGATCTGAGGGCTCATTTACACTCCAGGGAGCATGACATGGATCACACTCGAAGGAGAGGCTCATGTGAGGGTCGGCCGACCCCCTCATTAGGTCCCACCAAGCTAAATTTTGTTGTTCCCTAAAAACACAAGCTAAGAGTATAAGTGGAACTAGTTACTGATAAAATATGCTCATGTTATGCTATTCTTCCTTGGAACCGAGGCATGTTGACGATGTTGTGAGTTGGTATTTCATGGTAAAACCACTGTCAACAGTGTGTCACTAAGCAGTTGTCTTAATGCTCTAAGATTTCTGCCCAGGCTCTGCATGGACTCATAGCAAGAAATGCAGTTTAGCTCTGTATGCAGTGGAAGTGGGGTGATCCTAAGCTTGAGGATTCTACAGGTGTTCCTCAGTCATGTGCCATCTCTGATACTGAGTCTGAAAGTATCCCAGAGGGTATCAAACAACTATTATCCTCCTACAGTGACTTATTTTAGGCTCCAACAGTGTTAGCCCCAAGACCCTTTGATCATCAGATTCAACTTTATAACACCCTGATTTTTTGAAATTTAAAAGATTAATTGATTTTTTTGAATAGATGCTTTACATTCATTGGATAATTATAAATATTTTATGAAAATTACTTTAAAACATATAGAACGTTAGAAACCATGCATTGTTGCATTCATGCTGCTGCATAAGTTTTTGGTTGACTTGTTTGAGCTTGTTGTTTAATCTTTGCTTTGTTCTTTGTCCCCTCTAACTCCTAGACTAACCTAACCTAGTCTAACTAGCCTAGGCCAGTCCCTAGGGGATCCTGGCCACACCCAGCCTTCACTGGCCACGTATGGCCAGCACTGGCCAGCCATGGCCAAGGTAGCAGCAGCAGCCGGCCAGCAGCGGCCAAACTTGGCTACAGCCAGCCAGGCCAGCCAGTAGCACAGCAGGCCACTAGCAGTAGCCTAGCTAGCTTAGCTAGGCCACCGCCCAGCCAGCTAGCCAGGCCGCAAGCCAGCAGCCCAGCACGCGTGCAGCTGGGCCAGCCCAGCTAGCCCATGGTGCGCCAGTGCCGTCTACCTGCGTCAGCACCGCATCGCACTTGCGTTAGCCACTGGCGTCAGCACAGCGTCGCCCGCCCACCGCCGCTGACAGGTGGGGCCCACCAGAGTGATGCCCACACGCACAGTGTCGTCTCCCCCACGGAGACGGACACCAGGTAGACCCAAGTCCACGCCACACCACGCATGAGCACACGGCCCAAGGATCATCGCCGCGTGCTATAAAGTGCCTCGCGCTGTCCCGTGCTCGCCCCTTCGCAACCCTAGCCTGCCGCCACCAGGGTTCGCGAGCCGCGAAACCCTAATCCGCTGAGCTCGCACCGCCGCCGTCGTCTTTGCCTCCGCCGTAGTCCGCCACCGAGGTGGGCCTGCGCCTGAGCTCCGCGTGACTATGAGGGTCACGGAGGTGCCCTCCGTGGCTGCCCTCGCCCTCTCTGCATGCCGGGGTGCGCCGCCATAGAAGCGCCGCCGCTGCGATGCCCCGCCGCTCCGGCCTCACCCCGCCGCGGCTGTGCCGCTTATTGCGCACGCACGCACACGTGCATCACGCACGTGGCCTCATTTTGGCCCCGTGTGCCCCGCAGCACCACCACTGTGAGATCGCCACCAACGACCATGGCCAAGGTCGTCGGGGTCGACCCCAACCGCCCCCGGTCCACCGTGGACCCGTGGACTCGGTCCATGGTGATGGTCCACGGCCGATCCACCAGACCCGGCCACTCTCGCGCCGTCGTGTGGCCATCAACGCGGTCAACGCTGCCGCCACCAGCACTTTTATAGAAAGGCCGCTGTAGTTTCCTTTTATTATGATCTAGTTCTTCATAGTTCAAAAGTATTTAGATTTTAGTCCTGTTTTTTGCAGATTAGACCCTAGTCTTGTTTAGGCCATAACTTTCATGTTTTAACTCCGATTTTAGTGATCTTGTACTTTTTGGAATTGTCTCAATGAGTAGAACAGTTCTATGCTATTGTTTGCTACTATTATCATGTTTTGGTGTACTATTCTAATTAAAGTACGTTTGCTTGCATGTATTGCTCATGTGCGATGATTGTGGCATATAGAGAACGAGACGTGGGGAACGAGGATCAGCAGGACTCGGAGGACTACGTGCAGCAGGACATCAACCAAGGCAAGTGCAGGAACCTTTGATCATTTTGTGCCTATTCTTGTTGAATTAAATACATTGCATGTGTCTAGCATCGGCAAACCATAGGAATGACTAGCTACTTTATCCATATATCACCTATGGGGGTTAGTTGATAGGCTTTTAGGTTGCTAGTGCTCTACCACCTTTCACCGTTTAATGAAGATAAAACTTGCTTCTTCACCTGTTGGAGCCTTGGGCTCTTGGTTTCGGCCGTTGGAGAAGTTGATGCATTTCCACATCATTGGTTGGCGGTGAATGACGGGGGAACGGATGTCAGCGGGACTCGTAGCAATGAGGGCATACATATCACCTCCCCCTTGCAGACCTTCTTGTGGAGCGAAAACCTGGGACTTCCATACATCTCCAGGATAATGGGCACTGGCTTGGTCTATTAGCAGGATCATCATAGGCAGATGGGTGGCTGACCGACGGGTAGCATAGCTATGGCGAGAAGGGTGTTACAATATAACACCCTGATTTTGAACTTTAGTTATTAAATGAATTTGATTTTATTTCTGCATAGATGCTTTGCATTCATAGGCCAATTATAAATGTTTTATGAATTACTTTAAAATGTGTAGCACGTTAGAAACCATGCATTGTTGCATTCATGCTGCTGCACAGTTTTATGGTTGACTTGTTTGAGCTTATTGTTCAATCTTTGCTTTGCTTTCTAGTTTCTAACATGCTCTAACTTGTCCCCTCTAACTCCTAGGCTAACCTATCTACTCTAACTAGCCTAGGCCAGTCCTTAGAGGATCCTGGCCACACCCAGCCTTCATTGGCCAAGTATGGCCAGCCCTAGCCGGCCATGTCCAGCAATGGCCAGCCATGGCCGAGGTAGCCGCAGCAGCAGTTGGCCAGCAGTGGCCAGCGTTGGCCACCAGCGGCCAGGCCAGCAAGCCCAGCCACAGCAGGCCACCAGCAGCAGCCCAGCCAGCCAGCCAGGCCACTATTCAGCCAGCCAGCCAGGCCGTAAGCAGGCAGCCCAGCATGCGCGCTATGGGCTAGCCCAACTAGCCCAGCAAGCCAGCACCGCGCTTGCGTCAGTGCCGCATCAACAGCTGGTGTCAGCACCCGTAGCACCATCGCCCAGCGTCACTGACCGACGGGTCCCACCCGAGCGGGGCCCATAGCAACAGTGTTGTCTCCCTCAAGGAGACGAACGCTGAACCACTCGGCCTCCGACCGCGCGCTCGTCCTGCACGCGAGCCGAGGATCATCGCCCACGCTATAAAGTGGATGCCCAAGCCCCAGCGTCGCCCTACGTAACCCTAGCCGCCACAGGTTTCACCGAATCACGAAACCCTAGCCGTCCCTCGTCGAGCTAGCGCTGCCGCAGTCGACTTCGCCTCCGCCGCTGAGGTGAGCCCACGCCCGAGCTCCACATGAGCGCGAGGGTCACAGAGGTTCCCTCTGTGGCTGCCTTCGTCCACTCTGTGCACCGCTACGCGCCGTCGACGGAGTGCCATCGTCGTCACTCGCCGTCGCGCCGCTCTGACCTAGCCCCGTCGCGGCCGTGTCGCTTATCGCATGCGCAATGCGCGTGTGGCCTTAGCTTGGTCTCACGTGCCCCGCAGCGCCACCGTCGCAAGGTCACTGCCGCGACCATGGCTTTGGTCGTGGGGTCAACCCGCCCCACTGCCGGTCCACCGTTGACCCGTGGACTTGGTCCACGGGGACAGTCCACGACCGGTCCACAGGACCCGACCGCTCCTGCACCACCGCGTGGCCGTCAGCGCGGTCAACGCTGCCGCTACTGATACTTTTGTAGAAAAGCCCCCATAGTTTCCTTTAATTATGATCTAGTCCTTCACAGTTCAAAAGTAATTAGATTTCAGTCCTGTTTTGTGCAGATTAGGCCCTAGTCTTATTTATGCCATAACTTTCACGTTTTAACTCTGATTTCAGCGATCTTGTACTTTTTGGAATTGTCTCAACGAGTAGAACATGTCTATGCTATTGTTTGCTACTGTTATCATGTTTTGTTGTACTGTTCTAATTAAAGTACATTTGCTTGCATGTATTGCTCGTGTGTGATGATTGTGGCGTATAGAGAATGAGACGTGGGTGAATGAGGATCAGCAGGACCCGGAGGACTACGTGCAGCAGGACCTCAACCAAGGCAAGTGCAAGCACCTTTGATCATTTTGTGCCTATTCATGTTTAAGTAAATATATTGCATATGTCTTGAATCGGCAAACCATAGGACTTACTAGCCACTTTACCCAAAGATATCCTATGGGGGTTTTAGTTGTTAGGTTTTAGGTTGCTAGTGCTCTATCTCACCTTTCACTATTTAATGAAGATAAAACTTGCTTCTTAACCTGTTGAGCCTTGGGCTCTTGGCTTCGGCCGTTGGAGAAGTTGATGCATGTCCGCATCATTGGTTGGCGGTGAAAGAAGGGGGAACGGATGTCAGTGGGCTCATAGCGATGGGGGCATTTGTATCTCCTCCCCCTTGTGGTCCTTTCGTGGAGTGGCAGCCTAGGACTTCCATACATCTCTAGGCTAATGGGCTCTGGCTTGGTCTATTAGTAGGACCATCATGGGCAGGGTGGACAACTTACCGACGGGTGGCCATAGCCATGGTCGCTGGGGTTTGTTTACAAGTATTTAGTATGGAAGGGGCTAGGGATCTGTGTAGGGGGTGGCCTCACAGTGAAGTCGCCTATACACTTGGACTCAAGGCTGGTGAGTTGTCACTGCCTATGACCCTATGAAAAGCCTTGTTGTGACCTCTGCCAACCTATCTTGGTAATGGGCTAAGAGGTTGGCCGCCTCGAGCAAAAGGAGAATCACAACCTGGAGTGAAAGTGTACACCTCTACGCAGAGTTAAAAATTGATATATCGTCCGGGCTCATGGTCACGAGCGGCCCAGATCCTCGCATGATTTAGCCAAATGGTTTGAGCTGTTAAATCATGGTGATGTTGTGAGGTTGCTACCTCGGGTTTTATCGTGATGGCTATCCTGTGTTCCCTTGAGATGGCTATCTCATGTTTGATGTTGCTTAATGATATATGTTTATATCTATGTTGCTAAATGACACCTTAAATGCTACTTGAACCTTAATAAAGGGTCGGGTGTTTCAACCAAGATGATAAGAGAATAGTTTGCATGTCGTCGACCTTCCTGTGGTGAGATGGAGTCGCTACGTCTACGTCATTTAGTTGCTTTTCGCTTTGGACGATGTTATTTGATTTCTGCTTTACTCTGATGACAGTTATGTAATAATGGTATGATGTAATTGTTATACTATGTTTTATTCAAACATTATGCTTATTGGACCATGTAATTTGTCATTCATGAGTGTAATTGTTCTAGGCACACATGAGCTTTTCCCTTGGTTTCATTCCTTCGAAATCAGGGTGTGACATACAAGTTCTAGCATGGGAGTTCTGGTAGATCCGTAGACTGGGGCGGCAGCTACGAGTACGTCTCTCATGTGCTTGGGACATTGTGGATCGAGTTATGACTGCCTATGACCCTGTGAAGAACCTTGTTGTGACCTCTGCCAGCCTATCTTGGTAATGTGCTAAGAGGCTGATCTCCTCGGGAATAAAGAGTAATCACAATCTGGAGTGAAAGCGTACACCTCTACGCAGGGTTAAAATGGGTATATAGTCCGTGCTCATGGTCACGAGCGGCCCAGATTCTTGCATGACTTAGCCAAACAGATTAAACTGTTAAATCATGGTGATGTTGTTAGGTTGCTACTTTGGGTTTTATCGGGATGGCTATCCTGTGTTCCCTTGAGATGGCTATCTCATGTTTAATGATGCTTAATGATATATGTTTATATCTATGATGTTAAATGACACTTTAAAGGCTACTTGAACCTTAATAAAGGGTTGGGTGTTTCAACCAAGATGATTAGAGAATAGGTTGTAACTTGTTTAATCTTAATTGTTTACTTTAAAATGCTATCGCAGTCTACCTTTCAGCTTTACCTTGTACTAGCCTTGCATGTCATTACTTTCTGCCTGTACTTGCTAAGTTTCTACATGGAACTCACCCTTGCTCATTCACCAACAAAAGGATGCTCAAGTGATGACTCGGATGGTGATTTCCCTGAGAACTACCCGGGCTACTAGGCGTTGTGATGCTGCTGTCGACCTTCCTGTGGCGAGATGGAGTTGCTATGTCTACATCGTGCTTATTGGACCATGTAATTTGTCGTTCATGTGTGTAATTGATCTGGGCGCATATGAGCTTTTGCCTTGGTTTCATTCCTTCAAAATTAGGGTGTGACAAAGTGGTACCTAAGCCATGTTGACCATAGGATCACGAAGCCTTAGTTAGAAATGGCCGTCTTAGGTTGACCTTTATAAGTTATTGCATATCTCATCATTTGTTAACTCAGGATCTAGGGCACCACCTGCAAGGAGTTGGTTCATCTCAGGGTTCATCTCGGGCAACACATGCAAGGAGTTGGTTTGGGAGCTAGGGTGCAATCGCCCCAAGACCGTCGATGAACTGATGGATGCCTTCGCCAACTACGCAGCTGGCGAGGAGGTGGTCGGGGCAAGGGAAAGGCGCAGGCGCCCGATGGCGAGGGCATAAGCAAGAGCTCCAAGAAGGGCAACAAGAAGAAGAAGAAGACCCAATAGGGAAAGCACGAGGCTGTGGACGATGGTCTCATCACTGCGGTCGAGCGCAAGAAGCTTTGAGGTCCCCCCGAGGGAGCCATCTTCGACAAAATGCTGAAGGAGCCCTGCCCTTACCACAAGGGAGGGGCTAACCATAACCTCGATGACTGCCACATGCTCAGGAACTACTACGAGAGTCTGGGCATCAAGAAGGATGACCAGAAGAAGGACAAAAGTGGCGACAAGGGCGGTGACAAGGAGGACGATAAGTTCCCCGAGGTCTTCGACTGCTACATGATTTATGGCGGCCCCTCGACCCAGCTCACACCTCAACAACACAAGAGAGAGCGTCGAGAGGTCTTCATCGTCCGAGTCGCTACACCACAGTACCTCAACTGGTCCAATGCGCCAATCACATTCGACTGTGATGACCATCCGGATCGTGTCGTCAATCCCGGAGTCTACCCGCTCGTCGTCGACCCAATCATCATCAACACCTGCCTCTCCAAGGTGCTCATGGATGGGGGCAGCAGCCTCAACATCATCTACACTGAGACCCTCGACCTCCTGGGAGTCAAGAAGTCATAGCTTCAGCCCAGTGCTAGGGGCTTCCATGGAGTTGTGCCTGGGAAGAAGGCCCTGCCCGTCGGTCGCATCGACCTCCCCGTCTGCTTCGGTACCCCCTTGAACTTCAGGAAGGAGATCCTCACCTTCGAGGTAGTCGGGTTCCACGGCATGTACCACACCATCATTGGTCGACCCAACTACACGTAGTTCATGGCAATCCCCAACTACATGTATCTCAAGCTCAAGATGCCGGGACCCAAGGGCGTCATCACCATCAGCTCCTCCTACGAGCACGCATACGACTGTGACATCGAGTGCGTCAAGAATGGAGAGGCCATCGAGGAGTCCACTAGGCTGGCCTTGACACTCGAGGGCCTCACCGCAGAGGCCCTCGAGCCCAAGCACCACGCAGGCAACATCGAGCCCACAGAAGACACCAAGAAGGTCCCTCTCGACCCGAGTAGCTCCGGCGAGAAGGCGCTGATGATCAGTGCCACCCTCGACAGCAAATAGTAAGCAGTGCTCGTCGACTTTCTCCATGCAAATGCAACATGTTTGCATGAGTCCATGCCAGGCATACCGAGGGAAGTCACCGAGCATGCCTTGGAGATCTAGGCCAGGTCCAGATCGATGAAGCAACGCTTGCGCCGCTTCGATGAGAAGTGCAAGATCATCGATGAGGAGGTGCGCAAGCTTTTGGTGGCTGGGTTCATCAAGGAGGTTCATCATCCCGAGTGGTTAGCTTTATACTAGTTAAGAAAAAGAATGTAAATTTGAGGATGTGTGTCAATTATACCAGTTTAAATAAAGCATGTCCTAAAGTTCCATTTCCTTTACCACGTATTGATCAAATTGTTGATTCAACTGTGGGATGTGAGACCCTCTCGTTCGTTGATGCTTATTCCAGTTATCATCAAATCAAGATGAAGGAGTCTGACTAGCTTGCGACCTCCTTTATCACCCCTTTTGGCATGTATTGTTATGTTACCATGCCCTTCGGCCTTCGAAATGAGAGGGCAACGTACCAGCGATGCATGCTCCATGTTTTTGGCAAACATTTTGGGACGACAGTCGAGGCCTAAATTGACGACATCATAGTCAAATCCAAGAAGGTTGACAGCCTCATCGACGACCTTAAAATCACGTTCGGGTGCCTTTGAGCCAAGAACATTAAGCTCAACCCCGAGAAATGTGTCTTTGGCGTGCCTTGAGGCATGCTCTTAGGATACATCGTCTCTCAGCGTGGTATCAAGGCCAACCCCGAGAAAGTCGCGACTGAAACATCCTCAATTTTCCACGAAGGGAAAATACACAGAATGGCGGATAATATAATAGTTTGAAGCTTCAAACCATCTCATTATCTCGCAATAGTCGATACAGGATCCATACATCGTACAAAAGATTACAATTAGGGGGAATTACATAAATAATTCATCGCCACACTGGCAGAATCATCAGAGTAGCAGCAGCCTCTGGAACAGCTGCAAAAGGCGGA
>CM041645.1:16109802-16158483 GCA_023333625.1 Bothriochloa decipiens
CGCCCTGTGGCGATGTAATAAGTTATTGTATCTCCCTCTATTTGCACTCTTTTGTTCGATGTATGGATTATGGATTCAACTGTTATCGGGTAATGTGATTTAAATGGTCATATTACACTCCGACACTGTGGATTTTCCTTCGCGGAAATCAAGGTCGTTTCACCATCCACGCCCGATACTCCTCCGCATCCTCCCAGTGGTTTATCTCTGCCATGTCATCCATCCAGATCATAGGGGTGCTGGGCTCCAGTAGGTTTTGGAGTGGGAGGCACTCCCTACACCAAGAAGGGAGAGCCACCTTGACCCTCACTCGCACCGATAACCTAATGCACTCCATCGCGTCAGGCGAAACGCCGTAACGGGCCACCCGATCGGCCACGGTGGGGAACGGCGGCTTGACCTCCGCTCTGGCCACCGACAACTTGGCCTCACCGCTCACCTGCACTGCCAGGTCAAAAGAGCCAGGTCAGACTAGCTGGGGCTGTGAGGGGCCCCCTGAGCGACTGTCGCTCCGGCAAGAAGGGCGCCTCCCTCCTCCTCGCGCTGATGCGATAGCCACGGGCTCTCAACAGCACCTCCCCGGGCTGCTCTTGCGGCACGAGCAGAACCGCTAAAACCCCCTGTGCTGTGTTCTGCTGCTGTGATCGTTGACCAGAGGTAGTTGCAGCCTCCCCCTATGGCTGCATGAGGCTCGAGGCTATCGGTACCTCCAGCGATTCATCCTGTCACCGAGGCAGCGGGGCTGAGGGAACCGCACCCTCCGGTGTTTGCTACTACTGGTGCAGCTCCGGCTGGCTCAGCTCCAACCTCTCCACCTCTCATTGCTTTTTGGGCTAGCTCGGCTCCAGCCCCTCTTCCTTCTGCTACCCTTGTGGCTGCTCCTCCCGCTACTTCTGCAGCCGGTCTCCCTCCTCCTTCTTCTGCGGGCTCTCCTGCTCCCGCTTTCGCTACACCTCCACCTTGTGTAGACCCTTTGGCCATGGCTCCCGCCCCTCTTGCTAAGGAGGTGGCACTCCTGCTTCCTGGTGGTGCACCACCATCTCCTCGACAGACAAAGAAGGAACCACGACCTCTTCGCCCTTAAGGATGATTGGGGTATCTTCCGACCCCGGCTCACAGCTGTCGAGGGCTCCACCCTCAAGCAAGGTAGCAGGGGCCTCAACCTAGCTAGGTGTAGGGGCCACAGATGTCGAGACAGGGGCACCAACCCTACTCTCCAGCATCTGCCCCTGGTCGAAACTGCCGCCTGCCACGGCCCGCGCACTGCTCGAGCCTGCAACGAGAGCGGAGCTCGTTAGTCTGCCCCGAACAATTGCCGCCTGGACCTGTGATAGCTAGGCCACCTCCAACTTTGACTGGGGTCTCGGGGCTGCACCCGCTACAGTGGCCGCCATCCTCGTGGCCACGTCCACCTTGAGCCGTTTGGCCAGTGAAGGGTTTGCCTCCTCCACTTGGCACTTGAGCCTGGGCAACATAGAAAAAAGCAAGGACATCAAGTAATTCTACAAATCATAGGAAAAAGGAAGAAGACTTGGGATGGCAACGCTTACCCTAGAGGGATGATGGCCGTTCTAGGCCCCCTCGAGTTGCCCGGGTGCCTTGAAGGCCCCCTCCAAACTAGATCCTATCCGGAGCCAGAGCTAGATGGAGCGACCGGCTCGGACCTTGACACCTCTTGCTCCGTTGGGGCCGCCTCCCATGAGTCATGCATTGAGGGTGGCATCGCCCGCTCCTCCAAGCCCGTCTAACCCTAGGTCTTCACTTTGAGCATCGAGGACCTGGTTTGACACGGTGAGGCGGTGGACGGACCCGGGACGAGGCCAACAGAGTACTGCCACACGGGTGGTGAGAGGAGGACCCTGCACGGGTCAAGGAGCCACCTTGCCTCCTCTCCTGCGGTCGCTCCAAGATGTCCTCCTGCGTAGGAGGAGTGTTAGCTCAAGAAAGGCTGGGAAGATGGGGCTCGAGATGCCCCACCACGCCTCAACATCATCATCATCATCACCCTCCTCATCCATCTCCTCCTTCTTGGAGGGGACTCCTCAATGGGGAGACCATCTCGCTTTTGCTTAGCCCGGCGCATTTTGAGCGCCTGGCACTTGAGGTTTTTCTTTTTCCTCTTCTTCTTCTCTGAGTCCTCCCCTCTCTTCTCCTGATGAGCGTCAAAGCGCCTCACCTGGCGGTTGGGGTCATCTTCTTGAACTAGAGGCACCGAGACCCTGAAGTCAATGTTACCCTGTGCATGAAGCCGCAACCAGAATATTAGGACAGATCGAAGAACAAGGAAGAAACTTGAGAATGTCAAGTTAAGGGACTTACTAAGATGATGCTACAAGGATCCGGCAGCATCGGGACATGATCCACTTCTCCTGGCCTGAAGTCGCTGGCAACCAAGCTTCTAACCCGTTTCGTGGTGTCCTCGGGAGGCAAGTCCGTGGGCAACATCCGGCACTCCTCGAGCTGCTCGGGGAGTGCCTCGGGCCCCATCTGATCTAAGTGCAATGGACGCGCCATCAGAGGGAGGACCCTCCAGCTGTGGAAACCCGCAATGACGTACATGGCATGCACGCCTTGCTCAGATAAGGTGTGCAGTGCATCGAGGAGGGGATTCAGCCTTCGCTGCAAAGGCTGGGCCACACCCCAAAGCCAGTGCTCTAGGCGCACCTCAATGATGCGCTCGGTGTAGGCGGGCAGCAGGCCGTCATCGTTGCGGATGTGGAACCATCCGGACTGCCAACGATCGTGGTTGGTGGACAAGCCCATCCCGATGTAGAGCTCGGACCTCTTCTGCACCAGGCTGCAGCTGCCCATGCAGACGATTCTCCTCTTCCTATCTGAGATCCACTTGGTATAGTGTTCACCCTTGAAAAGGTGGAGCCACAGCTCCCAATGCGACTCCATACCCAAGTACCCCTCGTAGAGCGTGGCAAATATCGCCGCGATGGAGATGGCATTGGGGGTAAGGTGCTGGAGCTTGACCTCGTAGAAGTTAAGCAACACGCGCATAAAGCGGATCGGAGGCGAGCCAAGTCCCAGCTGGTAGAATTGACAAAGCTCACCATGTAGCCCTTCGGCGGCTGCGGCTCCTGATGTTCCCTCGGCAGCACCCGCCACTCTGGCCTTTTAGTCGAAGTAACAGGGCAAAGGAGTCCCTCGTCCACCAGCTTCTCCAGCTCCCGTTGCGACACATCAGAACGGGGCCAGGCCTCTGGAGGAAGAAACGTGGGCGCCATGACGACGGCACAAATATGCTCAGCGGATGAACGACCAGGAAGGTTCCCAATCCTGATTTCTCTCTTACCAACTCTTCTTCTCAAGCGTTAACAGGCAAAGGATTTGGACACTCTGGTGGCGGTGGCGGCGGAGGCAAGATGGCAAGATGGGGAAAGGGAAAACCCTACCCCCTCCTATTTATAGGCGAGGGGGCCGAGTAGCAACGGACCTATCCTGCAATGACACGGTAATTCCCCACATTTAATGTGCTCACCTAACCGCCCCTCGATCCTCGGAGCAGGTACACGCGTCGTCCGCACAGTCTCTAGCCTTTACTTAGGTCCACCGTGATTGCACCGCTTCAACTTTTGTCTAAAAAGACGTGCCCAATGGACGAGAGAAGTTATCCACTGGCGATGACTTTCATGAGAAGGAAAATGGGCCCCAGCCCCACAACAAGCCTCAAGGGAGCGAAGGCTGACCCTCGGTCAGGGTTCGACAGCCGCCCTCGAGCACTCGATTTAGGGGTGACCAAGGGGGAGCCAACATGAGGCCCTGCTCGAGAACGAACTCTCGAGGCCCCCTCAGACATATCCAAGGCAAAATGATAGGGAACATTATGGAATCCCCCCGGAGGGAGGCATCGAGCCACTGAGTCCTATCGAATGGAATCAACATCCATGTATCCACACATTTGCTTCAATGAGGATGCCTCAGGGCCACTAGTCGACCCCTATCGAATGGGGCACGAGTTCTCACTTGGATTTCTTGCATCAGCTCACTGAGGACTTTGAGGCTCGCCCAATCAAGGGTAGCACGACACTCCCCACCTCACATCGATCGAAAGGACGCATGAGATGAACGCTGAAGGCAAGCGAAGCCCTAGCTGCACGAGGCTCGGGGGCTCGACTATGCATGGCACCCCTCGACGAAAGAGGGTCAAAAGCACCCAAGGGCTTGACGACTCAAGATACCCCTCGATCAGGTGCTACAACTCCAGTTTATGTTAACCTAACCTTTTAGGAGTGCCTACTATGCCCAGTCGGATGAACACCCCTTGACCAGAATCGTATAAAGCCCTTAGAGGAGTCTATCCACTCTTCCGAGGCCTTGGGGGCTACCCCCGAAGGGTACGCTCGTGCGCACCCTTCGAAAAACCACGGATGACACCTCGGTCTCGACTCATGACCCCCCGCATAACAGCCATCACTATTGCGAGGGCTTGGGGGCTACTGTCGGGTACCCAAATAAGGGGTACCCTTAACCCTCGACTAAGCAAATCAATACCGGCATCAACAACTAAATTCGCTGTTATTATTCCCTAGCCCAAGGTACGTAAAATATCAGGTCCAAGAATCGAACTATGCCGGGCCGACCCACGAACGGGTCTCGATGGCCTAGGCTACCGTACTCTCAATGGAACCCTCTCAATTTGAGGCAGTCTACTCGAGGGGACGACCACCCCCTCGAGTGATGGAACTCCTCGGGCGAACGAACGCCCGTCGAGTGCCATGCACCCCCTCAACCCACCTACTTCCTCTACGGTGCTCAGAGCATTTAATGTGTTTTACCTGCCCTCGCCTAACCTCATGGCTATAGCCGTGGTAACAGTGGGCAGTACACTGGTCAAATCCCCTTTTTTACTACCCATACCCCGAAAACCAGCGGATCATACCACACTCTATCGCCATGCTGTGCACTTTGCCTCGTTCGGCACCCCCTCGAGACACCTTTGTCAAAACAGATCCCATATTTCCTGGGGCTTGGTCTTATCCACTCGGGTCTCGACCTCCCTCGACCACCCCTCGAGGAAGTCCTCCAAACCACTGTCCAGCATTCCAACAACTCCCTAACGGGATGGCTCCAAGAGTGCACACACTCGCGTATGGGCACCAGTCTTTCACCGGTCATCAGCAACATCATCAAACATGTAGGAAGGACAGCCATCACATCTAAGCCCATCACTACAGGGCAGGACACATCCAGCGCACGCCTCTACAGCAATCGCGACATGATCGGCATCATCTCCTCGACATCAGCAACTACGATAGCCCTGGATTCATGTACCCCTGTGCCTCTCCTTCACCTATAAAAGGGGACACCGGGGACTAGTCTAAAAGAGGAGGGACAACCAAAGCACACCCATAGCAAAGAGCTACCAGAGCCCAAAATGCTCAAGTCCTAGCTCTAGTCACTCACTGGCTTGTATTCACCCCTGTACAAGCACTTCGGTGCAAGATAATACAAACTCTTCCCCCCTGCTGGATGTAGGGACTTCTTTTGCCCGAACTAGGATAAACCTCGTGTGTTCTTATTGCATCACCATTTGGATTAGGAAGCATGCAATACAGATTCACTCGTTGGTGCTCAGCCCCGGGGTCGAAACACCGACAAGCTACAACTAGGAGCACCAGGAGGAGGACCTAGCGCTGGAGAACCAGGTGTAGGAGGCCCTGGGACGCCAGGTGCTGGAGGACCAGGAGGTCCAGGAGATCCAGGTGGACCATAAGGGACAGGAGGACCTGGCGGCCATGGAGGTCCTGGCGGCCATGGAGTCCAGGGAGTGTACCAGGCACACGATGGCTAGATCGTCACCCTCATTGTTTTTTATGGTGGTGATGACTTCTTCCACACCCACCAGATGAGGATTCTGCACCAGCTCTTCGGCCATGGGATGGTCAGAGTTGAGTACCACAGCGAGTTCTGGAGCTATCCTGTCTACGCAGACTTCTGGAGGGTTGGGTGCTATGTTGGGTGCCCCAACCCCACTCTTCATGCTCTCCGAGTTACTTCCGTCCACGCGGCGCTAGCAGACAGAGCTACTCAGCTTTCAGGGATTACAGATGCAACACTTCATGCCCTGTTTGCTTGTAGGGAGTAGTACTTCTACCTGATCAGTGAGGACACATGCCGCTACTTTCCTCGCTGCACTCATGGTCAGATTGCTGCTAGAGTCGCTACTACTGCTGGGGAGGAACCGAGGCTGCGTGCCACTGATCAGATGATGGCACATCTAAACACGGAGCTGAACTTCACTCTCTTGGAGCTACGCTAGGTGTGTCTATAGTCAGAGGAGGACTGGAGGAGGATTGCTCAGCTGGAGACGCAGCTCACTGGAGTAGCACCACCACCACCATCTCAGTGGCCTGGTCTGTCACCTGCACGTGACCCCATCCCCTATGGAGCAGCTGGAGGACGTACTAGGATTAACTAGGATGTCCCTTTTATGTAATAAATAATGCTACGTTAGCATGTTAAATGTTAGCTTATCGAGTCTGTGGTGAGTCTAGTGCGAGTATGCTTAGATTGTGCTTTGCTTTATTGGTGTGAGAACTTGTTTATCATTATGAACTATGGATGATTTGCGTCTTTGTAATGATTGAGATGAGTTGTGGGGTGATGTCCACACTTATCATATTTATATAAGTTTAAGACTCCATTTAGTAATTCGGGGTTTTGGGTCTCTCTATATATATTGTGCTTTATCTCCCTTTCTGCTTCATCGTATCAGTTTTTTTGTCATAGCCTGCTGTCACTTGTTCATATCAGCTATCAGTTTGGAGAATTATATATTTGCTATTTGTTAGTGATTATGTTATTGGAGGTTGTGTCAGATGGGTTATTTGAGATGAGGAGACAGTATTGTTACAATTATATTCACAGTTTACATTCAGCATAGATATATATATATATATTGAGACTACATATCCTTATACCCTGCTATTTATTTGCATCAGATGGTTAACACTAGGAGAACCAACACTGGTGGCGCCAGTGGTGCTGGTGGGAGTAACCAGAACCCTCCACCACCACCTCCTCCACCTATCGTGGAGCAGATGATGGCCATGCAGACTCAGTTCATGCAGGGCGTGAATGCCATGATGACCATGCTGCAGTAGAACATGGCGATGAACCAAGTCCAAAATCAGCACCACAATCAGAACCCTCCTCCACCACCACCCAGGGACAGGCGTAGTGAGTTTTTGAAGGGGCGTCCACCTTTTTTCTCTCATTCCCCTGACCCTCTTGTTGCTATGGATTGGGTGAAGGATGTGGAGAAATAGTTGGAGATCGCTCAGTGCAATGACAGGAGAAGGTTCTCTATGGATATGGTCAGTTATAGGGAGATGCTGCTTCTTGGTGGGATTCATACTATTTTGCTCATGCAGCTCCTGACACCATCACTTGGGCAGAGTTCACTGAGGCATTCAAGGAGTCCATGTTCCAGCTGGACTGGTGAAGCTGAAGAAGAAGGAGTTTGCTGATCTAAAGCAGGGCTCCATGTCTATTGGTGAGTACCGTGACAAGTTCATTGCTTTGTCTCAGTATTCACCTAGGGATGTTGAGCAAGACTAGGATAAGCATGATCATTTCCAGGGAGGGCTCAATGATGGAATCGCTTATATGATGGCAAACCTCAAGTATGGCAACTTTCAGGAGATGGTTGACAGGGCCATTGTGCTTGAGAGCATGCACAACAAGATGGAAGATAAGAAGAAGAAGAGGAAGGCCAACAAATACCAGGATCAGGGAAATAGCAGTCGTCCTCACTTTGACAACTCCCAGAACTACATGCAGCGTTCTTCTTATCAGTATGGGAAGAAAAATCAGGGACAATAGGGAGGTCAGCTCTACCCTAACACCAACAATGGCAGCAATCAAGTGCAGTGCCAGAACAACCAAGCCCCTCATCAGAACAATCAGGCTTCTCACTAGAATGCTCCCAATAATGCTCATGTGAAGTCCAAAAACACCCTCAGCAATGCTTGCTCTAAGTGTGGACAAGTGGGACATTACGCTAATGCCCGCCGCCAGAAACCTAAGGCCCAGAGCTACGGGAATGTGAACCACGTCAAGGTGGAGACTGCCGAAGAAGCTATAGATGTGGTGCTCATTACATTCCTTGTTGATTCTCATCCAGCTTCAGTTCTATTTGATACTGGCGCATCACATTCTTTCATTGGTGTCATTTTGTTCGCAAACATAGCATTGCTACACAACTCATGCCTAGTGATATGAGCGTTAAAACACCTGGGGGAAATATGGCCACAAATGTCTGGTGTCCAGATGTGAAGATTATTCTAAGGGGGGTAGATTTTCCTGCTAGACCTATAGTGCTTGAGTTAGGGGGTCTTGATCTTATTTTGGGAATGAGTTGGTTAAACAAGTGAAAAGCGAATATTAAATGTTCAGAAAGGACAGTGAACTTGACTGCACCTAGTGGAGATGTAGTAGATGTTGTGGTTTCCTTGCCATCCAAGAATTAGGGAACAGTGAATCATCACAGCGGTGAGCCATTAGAGAACATCAGGGTTGTCAATAAGTTTCCATATGTCTTTCCAGAGGATTTGCCAGGTATGCCACCTGAATGAGAGATTGAGTTTATCATTGATTTGTTACCTGGTACTACACCCATAGCTTATAGAATGGCTGTTAATGAACTAGAAGAACTTAAGTCACAACTTAGAGAGTTACAGTCTAAGGGTTACATTTGACCTAGTTCATCACCATGGGGAGCCCCAGTAATCTTTGTAGAAAAGAAAGATGGGACACAGAGAATGTGTGTAGATTATAGATCTTTGAATGAGGTGACTGTTAAGAATAATACCCTTTACCTAGAATTGAGCATCTGTTTGACCAGTTGAAGGGAGCTTGTATCTTTTCTAAGATAGACTTGAGGTCAGTTACCATCAGTTGAGGATTAGACCTAGTGACATTCCAAAGACTACTTTCACCACCAGATATGGTCTGTATGAGTATACAGTGATGTCTTTTGGGTTGACCAATGCTCCAGCTTAGTTTATGTACTTGATGAATAAATTTTTTATGGAGTATCTTGATAAATTTATGGTTATCTTCATTGATGATATTCTGATTTATTCCAAGAATGAGGAAGAACATGAAGAGCATCTCAGATTGGTGTTGGAAAAGTTGAGGGAACATCAACTTTATGCCAAGTTCAATAAGTGTGAATTCTAGTTGAGTGAAGTTTCTTTTCTTGGGTATGTTATTTCCAAGGATGGAGTTATAGTTAGTCCTAAGAATGTTGTAGATGTGCTTAAGTGGAGTCTACCTCAGAATGTCAAGGATATCAGGAGTTTTTTGGGAATGGCTGGATATTATAGGAGGTTTACCATAGCTAAACCTATGACTGCTTTGCTAGAGAAGGATAAACCATTCAAATGGACTAAACAGTGTCAAGCCAGCTTTGAGGAATTGAAGAAGAGGTTGACGACAGCACCAGTGTTAGCTCTGCCAGATATGACAAAGGACTTCTCTATTTATTGTGATGCTTCGAGACATGGTTTGGGTTGTGTGTTGATGCAAGAGGGTAAGGTCATTGCTTATTCCTCTCGACAGTTGAAGAAACATGAATTGAATTATCCAACTCATGATCTAGAATTGGCAGCTGTAGTGCATTCATTGAAGATCTAGAGACATTATGTCCTTGGCCATAGGTGTAACATTTACACTGATCATAAGAGCTCGAAGTATATATTCACTCAGAAAGACTTGAACTTGAGGAAGAGAAGATGGTTAAAATTGATTAATGATTTTGATCTAGAGATTCTCTACCATCCTAGTAAAGCTAATGTTGTAGTTGACGCTTTGAGTCGGAAGAGTCAGCTAAACATGTTAGAAGTGACAGAGCTACCTCAAAAATTGCTAGCTGAATTTGAGTATCTCAATTTGGGGTTTGTTGCAAACACTCAGGGAGTCTCTATGGATGTGGAACCAACTCTTGAACAGGAGATCAGGAAGGGTTAGAAAACTGATGAGGACCTCCAGAGATTGTTAAATTGGTTAGTGAAGATAGATCCCGAGGATTTACTATTGATGAGGAAGGTACACTCTGGTATAAGCACAAGTTGGTTGTGCCTGATATTCAGAAAATCAAGGATACTATTCTTCAGGAGTGTCATGAGTCATCTTACTCTATTCACCCTGGAGGTACTAAGATGTACCAGGATCTGAAGGAACACTATTGGTGGAAAGGTATGAAGAGGGACATTGGGGAGTATGTTGCCTTGTGTGATACCTGTCAGAGAGTAAAGGCAGAACATCAAAGGCCAGCAGGATTGTTGTAGCCGTTGAAGATACCTGAATGGAAGTGGGATGAAATCAGTATGGATTTTATCATGGGTTTACCTCAAACTCAGAGAGGTTTTGATTCTATTTGGGTAATAGTGGATCATTTGACCAAGGTTTCTCATTTCATACCTGTCAAGACCACTTATAGTGGGGCACAGTTGGTTGAGAAGTATATGGCTCGAATTGTGTGTGCTCATGGAGTTCCTAAGAGGATTATTTTAGATAGAGGTACACAGTTCACTTCCAAGTTTTTGGAAAAGGTACATGAAGCTTTAGGAACTGAGTTATGGTTTAGTTCAGCTTATCATCTGCAATCAGATGGTCAGACAAAAAGGGTTAATCAGATTCTGAAAGATATGTTGAGGGCCTGTGCCCTGGAATCCAGTGATAGTTGGGACAAAAATTTGAATTATGCTGAATTCTCTTACAACAATAGTTATCAGGCTAGTCTCAGGATGTCTCCTTTTGAAGCATTGTATGGACGAAAGTGTAGAACACCCTTTTTCTAGAATCAAGCAGGAGAAAGACAAGTTTTTGGTCCTGATGCTTTGAAGGTAGCAAAAGAGCAAGTCCAAGTGATTCATCGTAACTTGAAAGTAGCTCAGTCTAGACAGAAGAGTTATGCAGATGTTCGTTGAAGAGAGCTTGAGTTTAAATAGGTGACTATGTCTATCTTAAAGTGTCTCCAATGAGGATTCTCAAGAGGTTCAAGGTCAAGGGGAAGTTAGCTCTGAGGTACATTGGTCCTTTCAAGATTCTAGAGAGGAGAGGAAAAGTAGCTTATCAACTTGAGATGCCAGCTTACTTATCCAACGTGCATAATGTGTTCCATGTCTCTCAATTCAAGAAATGTTTGAGGGTCAAAGAAGAGGAGTTGCCTGTACAAGAAGTGGATCTGTAGAAGACTTACGACGAAAGTCCATCCAAGATTTTGAAGACAGCTGAGAGATTCACAAGAAGTAAGTTATCAAGTGGTGCAAAGTGCAATGGAAGTACCACTCAGAGGATGAGGTTACTTGGGAAAAGGAAGAGGATCTAAGGGAAGAATATCTAGAGTTGTTTCCTGAGCCTTCTAATCTTGAGGACGAGATTCTTTTAGGGGGGTAGGTTTATAACACCCTAATTTTTTATCTTTAAAAGATTAGTTAATTTTTTGAATAGATGCTTTACATTCATAGGCCAATTATAAATATTTTACGAAAATTACTTTAAAACATGTAGCACGTTAGAAACCATGCATTGTTGCATTCATGCCACTGCATAAGTTTTTGGTTGACTTGTTTGACCTTGTTGTTTAATCTTTGCTTTGTTCTCTAGCTCCTAACATGCTCTAACATGTCCTCTCTAACTCCTAGACTAACCTAACCTAGTCTACCTAGCCTAGGCCAGTCCCTAGGCGATCCTAGCCACACCCAGCCTTCACTGGCCAAGTATGGCCAGCCCTAGCCGGCCATGGCCAGCACTGGCCAACCATGGCCAAGTCAGCAGCAACAGCAGCAGTCGGCCAGCCGCTGCCAGGCTTGGCTACAGCCAGCCAGGCCAGCCAACAGCACAGCAGGCCACCAGCAGCAGCCCAGCTAGCTTAGCCAGGCCGCCGCCCAGCCCGCCAACCAGGCCGCAAGCTAGTAGCCTAGCATGCGCGTAGTTGGGCCGGCCCAGGTAGCCCACGGCCACGCAGCATCATCCGCTTGCGTCAGCGCTGTGTCATGCTTGCGTCAGCGCTGTGTCATGCTTGCATCAGCCGCTAGTGTCAGCGTAGCGTCACCCGCCCACCGCCGCTGACAGGTGGGGCCCACCAGAGTGGGTCCCACACGCGCAGTGTCTCTCCCCCATGGAGACGGCCCAAGGATCACCGTCGCGCGCTATAAAGCGCCTCGCGCCATTCCGTGCTCTCCCCTTCGCAACCCTAGCCCGCCGCCACCAGGTTTCACGAGCCAGAAACCCTAATCCGCCAACCTCGCGCTGCTGCTATCGTCTTCGCCTTCGCCGCAGTCCGCTACCAAGGTGAGCCAGCGCTCGAGCTCTGCGTGATCGTGAGGGTCATGGAAGTGCCCTCCATGGCCGCCCTCGCCCTCTCTGCGCACCGCGGTGCACCGCCGTAGATGCGCCGCCGCGGTGCCCCGCCGCTCCGGCCTTGCCCCGCCGTGGCCATGCAGCTTATCGTGCACGTGCATCACGCGCGTGGCCCCACTTTGGCTCCGCGTGCCCCACAGCAAAGTCTTCGCCGGTGACCATGGCCAAGGTCGTCAGGGTCGACCCCGACCACCGTCGGTCCACAGTGGACCCGTGGACTCAGTCCATGGGGATGGTCCACGGCCGGTCCATCGGACCCGGCCACTCCCACACCGCCGCGTGGCTGCCAGCGCGGTCAACACCGCCACCGCGTCACTTTTTGCAGTTCAAAAGTATTTAGATTTCAGTCCTATTTTCTATAGATTAGACCCTACTCTTGTTTAGGCCATAACTTTCATGTTTTAACTCTGATTTAGTGATCTTGTACTTTTTGGAATTGTCTCGACGAGTAGAACAGTTCTATGCTATTGTTTGCTACTGTTATGTTTTGGTGTATTGTTCTAATTAAAGTATGTTTGCTTGTATGTATTGCTCGTGTGCGATGATTGTGGCGTATAGAGAACGAGACGTGGGTGAACGAGGATCAGCAGGACCTGGAGGACTACGTGTAGCAGAACATCAACCAAGGCAAGTGCAAGCACCTTTGATCATTTTGTGCCTATTCATGTTTAATTAAATACATTGCATGTGTCTTAAATCGGCAAACCATAGGAATGACTAGCTACTTTATCCATATATGACCTACGGGGGTTAGTTGATAGGTTTTTAGGTTGCTAGTGCTCTACCTTACCTTTCACCATTTATTGAAGATAAAACTTGCTTCTTAACCTGTTGGAGCCTTGGGCTCTTGGCTTTGGCTATTAGAGAAGTTGATGCATTTCCGCATCGTTGGTTGGAGGTGAATGATGGGGGAACGGATGTTAGTGGGACTCGTAGCGACGAGGGCATCCGTATCTCCTCCCCCTTGTGGACCTGTTCATGGAGCGGCAACCTGGGACTTCCGTACATCTCCAGGCTAATGGGCACTGGCTTGGTCTATTAGCAGGATCATCATAGGCAGATGGGTGGCTTACCGACGGGTAGCATAGTTATGGAAAGAAGGGTGTTACAGGTTCTAGCATGGGAGTTCTGGTAGATCCGTAGACCGGGGCGGCGGCTATGAGTACATCTCACATGTGCTTGGGACATCGCAGATCGAGTTACCACTGCCTATGACCCTGTGAAGAACCTCATTGTGACCTCTATCAGCCTATCTTGGTAATAGGCTAAGAGGCTGATCTCCTTGGGCATAAAGAGTAATCACAATCTGGATTGAAAGTGTACACCTCTGCACAGAGTTAAAATCAGTATATCATCTGTGCTCACGGTCATGAGCGGCCCAGATCCTCGCATGACTTAGCCAAACGGATGAGGTTGCTACCTCGGGTTTTATTGAGATGGCTATCCTGTATTCCCTTGAGATGGCTATCTCATGTTTAATGATGCTTAATGATATATGTTTATATCTATGATGTTAAATGAGACTTTAAAGGCTACTTGAACCTTAATAAATGGTTGGGTGTTTCAACCAAGATGATTAGAGAATAGGTTGCAACTTGTTTAATCTTAATTGTTTACTTTAAAATGCTACCGCAGTCTACCTTTCAGCTTTACCTTGTACTAGCCTTGCATGTCATTACTTTTCGCCTATACTTGCTGAGTTTTTACATGGAACTCACCCTTGCTCATTCACCAACAAAAGGATGCTCAAGTGACGACTCGGATGGTGACTTGTCTGAGAACTACCTAGGTTACTAGGCATCGTGATGCTGCCGTTGACCTTCCTGTGGAGAGATGGAGTTGCTACGTCTACGTCATCTTAGTTGCTTTTCATTTTGGACGATGTGATCTATATTCCGCTTTACTTTGATGACAGTTATGTAATAATGGTACAATGTAATTGTTATACTATGTTTTATTCAAACACTGTGCTTATTGGACCATGTAATTTGTCGTTCATGTGTGTAATTGATCTGGGCGCACATGAGCTTTTGCCTTGGTTTCATTCCTTCGAAATCAGTGTGTGACAAACTTTTACCCGGGGCCTGTGAATATTAGGCCTTACAAGTACTCTCCTACTCAAAAGGATGAGATTGAGAAGCAGTTAGCAGAGATGCTTCAGAATGGCATTATCAAGCATAGCCAGAGCCCTTATGCTTCTCCTATTTTACTTATCAAGAAGAAAGATGGGTCTTGGTGGTTTTGTGTAGACTATAGGCATTTGAATGCTCAAATAATCAAAAACAAACATCCAATGCCAATAGTGGATGAGCTGATTCATGAGTTGGCAGGAGCTAAGTGGTTTTCCAAATTGGATTTTAGAGCTGGTTATCACCACATTTGTATCAAGCCAGAGGACACTCATAAGATAGCTTTCAAAACCCATAATGGCTTATATGAGTTTCTTGTGATGGCATTTGGCTTGACTAATGCTCCTGCTACCTTTTAGAGTGTGATGAACCTCATCTTTGCTGAGTTACTCAGGAAGAGAGTCATTGTGTTTATGGATGACATTTTGGTGTATTCTGCTACACTAGAGGGGCATGTTATTCTGTTGGGGAAGGTATTTGCTATACTCAGGCACCATAAATTTTGCATTAAGTTGTCTAAGTGTTCATTTGCCAAGCAAGAGATAGAGTATTTGGGCCATTGTATTTCTGCTAAGGAGTAGCTATAGAATCTTCCAAAATAATAGCTGTGTAGCAATGTCCAGTGCCAAAGAATATCAAGGAACTCAGGGGATTCCTAGGATTGATTGGGTACTATAGGAAGTTTATAAAGCACTATGGGTTAATCTCTAGGTGTCTTACTGATTTGCTCAAGAAGAATACTCCTTTTGTTTGGACCTTCCAGCACCAGTCAGCATTTCTATAGCTGAAGCATGCTCTTGTCTCAGCATCTGTGTTGGCTATACCAGATTTATTAAGCAGATTATATTGGAAACTGATGCAAGTGATGTGGGGTTTGGTGCAGTGTTGCTTCAAGATTCTCATCCGATGGCTTATTTAAGCAAGGCTGTGTCACCTCAGAATCAAGCCTTGTTCACATTTGGCTATTGTGTTAGTTGTGGACAAATGGAGAGCTTATTTACATAATGCTGAATTCCTGATGAAAACTGATCACAAAAGTCTCCTCCATCTTATTGAGCAGCGTGTTACTTCAAGAATCCAGTAAAAGGCACTGTTAAAATTGATGGATCTGCAATTCAGAATCATTTACAAGCCTGGAATCTCTAATCAGGCAGCCGATGCCTTGTCCAGGTGCCATTCTTCCATTGGGCTCTTCAGCATCTCTTTGTGTAATCATGCCTGGATGAAAAATTTGAAGCTAGCCTATTCAGATGACCCCAAGGCATCAGAAATCCTAGCTACACCTTCTGGTGATTATACAGTCAAGGATGGAGTCATCAAGTTTAAAGGGAGAATTTGGTTGGGTACCAAAGCCTTAGCCCAACAACATGTCCTGGAAGCTGTTCATAACTCTAGGATTGGTGGCCATTCTGGGTTTCAGGCCACATATTACAGGATTCAAAATCTATTTTCCTAGCCTGGCATGAAAGATGCAATTCTCAAGTTTGTGCAATCCTGTCAAATATGCCAATAGGCCAAGGTGGAACATGTGAAGTCTCCTAGCTTGCTTCAGCCCTTGGAAATTCCCACTCAGGTTTGGCAGGTTATATGCATGGATTTTATTGAAGGGTTGCCTAAGTCCTAGAAATTTGACACCATTTTGGTTGTGATTGACAAGTTCACAAAGTATGCTCACTTTATCCCATTGGCTCATCCCTTCTCAGCCCTTACAGTAGCTCAAGCCTATCTGGAGCATGTCTACAAACTGCATGGTCTTCCTAGAGCCATTGTCTCTGACAGGGACAAGATATTCACCAGCACTTTGTGGAAAGAATTGTTTACTTTATCCAAGACTGATCTATGCATGAGTTCAACCTATCATCCACAATCTGATGTGGGCAATCTAAACATCTCAATCAATGCTTGGAGAGTTATCTTCCCTGTTCTATTAACTCTTGTCATCACCAGTGGAGTAAGTGGATGTCTGTTGCTAAGCTTTAGTATAACACAAGTTATCATTCAACACTGGGTAGATCTCCCTTTGAGGTATTGTATGGTTACCCTCCTCGTCTCTTTGGATTAGACAATGAGATTGAATTGCACTGCCCTGATCTAGAGCAATGGTTGCTGGAGCGTCATTTGTTGTCAGATGTGATTCAGTTTCACTTATACCGTGCTCAGCAACGCATGAAGCATCAGGCTGATAAAGGCCATACAGAACGTCAGTTTTTGGTTGGTGATTAGGTCTACTTGAGATTGCAATATATATACAATCATTAGTTGCTCTGCGTTCCAATCAAAAGCTGAGCTTTAGGTATTATGGTTCATTCACTATTCTAGAAAGAGTTGGCTCCGTGGCCTACCGGCTGCAGTTTCTTGATAGCACTCGTATTCACAATATGGTTCATGTGTCTCAAATGAAACATCATGTGCCTCCCTCAATTCGAGTGGAAGATGACATTTCTCAGGTTCCAGTTGACCCTACGTAGGTTGTGGTACCACTTCAGTTTCTGAAGAAACGCTCTGTCCAGTCTGGATCATCAGTCATCTCTCAAATCTTGGTGTTGTGAGAATCGATACCTGCATCAATGGCTACATAGGAAGAGGCGACTGATCTTCATCATCGATTTCTAGCACACCCAGCTTGGGGGCAAGCTGGTTTTCAAGGGCAGAGGAATGTCATGATCAAGACGAAGGGGCTGTTAGGTTTAGGGTTTAGGGTTTAGGGTTTATGGTTTAGGGTTTAGGGCGGAGGAATGTCATGATCAAGATGAAGGGCCTGTTAGGTGTAGGGGCTCGGCCCTGTTGATGCTGTCACTTTGTAATCGTGAAAGATAATGTATCCATGTAGTTGCATGTATTAGGTGCTTATTTTGGTTGTAATCATGTTTTATAACAGCGTAGAATCAGGGGTAGTGCGGAGGCTGCATGTACTACGCCTTGACCGCATCAGGAGGGCTAGCTCCACCTTGGCGTATAAGCCATGCATGTCGCACAACACCGAGAATAACAGCGTACTGTGCAGTTATGTGTCATGGCGGGGAAAGCGGATCAGAGCCCGATATATGTGAACAAACAATGCATCAAGAAGCTACGCCATTCGCAGTGGAAAATTGCTCCCTCTCTCACCAGTTACATGCTCGCATCGTCGCTAGGGTTTTAGTCACTGCGTTCACCACTTGCTGGTGCCCACCATCATGGTGGATGTTCTATAGTGGCTCTGTGAGCCCACCGTCGTCGCCGCCGAAGAAGGTTCGCGTTGTCCCTCACCGTTAACCGAAGAAGATGGGAGATGTAGGAACCAGTGTTCATGGCATGCCCGATATCAAGGAGAGTAGTCTGATGTGGCCGATGCTGACGCGGGACAACTACTCCAAGTGGGCGATGCTGATGCAGTGCAATTATGAGGCTTTGGAGATCTGGGAGGTGATCGACCCAGGTACCAATCCCAAGCATGCGCAAGATCATCAGGCTATGAGCGCTTTGTTGCATTCAGTGCCAAAGGAGATGTGGCAGATGCTCGGCAGGCACAAGACGGTGAAGGAGGCATGGAAGGCGGTGAAAGTCATGCGTCTCGATGCCGATCGAGTCAAGGAGGTTAATGCCCAGAGATTGTTGAGAGAATTCAAGAATATCGAGTTCAAAGAGGGTGCAACCATTGATGAGTTTGGGATGACGATCATGAAGTCATTTTCAATCTAAAGATATTGGGTAAGACCGTGGACGACAATCACGTAATCAAGAAGTTTCTGGGCATTGTGCCCGCCCGGTTCACTCAGATTGTCATCTCGATCAAGATGTTTTGTAACCTAAAGGAGCTCACAATCGATGAGCTCATTAGGCGTCTGCGTGCAGTAGAAGACAGGTTTGATGAAAAGGTAGACCACATCGTCGACAAGGCGGGATGACTCATGCTGGCCGAGGAAGATTGGCTGGAGAAGCACATGCACCGTTTCCATCCCGGGGCCAAGCCGGGTGGAAGTGGTGGTAGCGCTGGCAGCAGTACCTCAAAGGGCAAGGCGGTGGCACGCTCTGATGGTGGTGCCTTGGCTCTGGTCATATTGACCTCCGAGGGCACTCTAAGGAGAAAAGGGCGTTGCCACAACTGTGGCATCTATGGCCACTGGGTGGAGGACTGCAAACGCCCAAAGAAGGAGAAGAAGAAGGACACACGAGCACTTGAGGCGAACATGGCGATCGGAGGCGGGGACGTGACGAGCGCGCTAATGCTGGCAGCCTGTGACATCGTGCACAAGCCACATCAAGTTGTCCACCTGACCGAGAAGGTGGTGCCCGTGAGCATGCTGGATGGTGTGTGGGTGCTGGACACAGGCACCAGCAACCACATGACCGGCGCAAGGTCCATGCTGTCACAACTTGATGAGTCTGTCAAAGGCTCAGTTCGTTTCGGTGATGGTTCTAGTGTCAAGATCAAAGGTATGGGCTCTGTTGTGATGCAAGATCGAAGTCAAGGTCACAAAGTGCTTACCAATGTTTACTACATACCTAAATTGCAAGGTAATATTGTCAGTCTTGGTCAGTTAGAAGAGAAGGGTTTTAAGTGTGAGGGTGGAAATGGAAAGTTGTGTGTTTATGATCAAGAACAGACCCTGTTGAACAGACTGTACTTGGCTAGATTTGGTTTGACTTCACCTGTCTGTCTGCATACACATTCAGTAGATGAGTCCTGGCACTAGCATGCCAGGTTTGGGCATCTGAATTTTAGATCACTGAATGATCTTAGTGCTAAGTCACTAGTACAGGGAATACCAAATATCAAGAAAGTAGAGAAGGTATGTGATGGGTGTGTTCTGGGAAAACAACATAGAAAACCATTCCCTCAATAGTCAACTTTCAGAGCTAAGAATGGTTTAGAGCTGGTTCATGCAGATTTATGTGGGCAGATTACTCCTAAGAGCATAGGGGGTGCCTCTTATTTTCTATTAGTGGTTGATGATCATAGTAGATATATGTGGGTGGAGATTCTCAAGACTAAAGATCAGGCTCTTGAATGTTTCAAAAGAATCATGTTGAGAGCAGAAAGTGAGTCTGGTGGCAAACTGAAAGAACTTAGAACAGATAGGGGGTGAGTTTACATCCAATCTGTTCTTAGTGTACTGTAGCCAAGGAGGAATCAAGCACTACACCACTACTCCCTATACACCACATCAAAATAGAGTGGTTGAAAGGAGGAACCAGTCTGTTGTTGAAATGGCTAGGTGTTTGTTGAAAGCCATGAGTGTTCCTGCTATATTCTGGGGAGAAGCAGTGAGGACAGCAGTATACTTGTTGAACAGGGAACCTACAAATGCATTGAACAACATGACTCCTTTTGAAAGTTGGCATGGAAGGAAAACCAATGTTAGTCACTTGAAGGTTTTTGGCTGTGTAGCATATGTGAAACCTGTAGGCCCTGGATTGAATAAATTGTCTGACAGATCAAACAAGATGGTTTTCATTGGCTGTGAATCAGGCACAAAGGGCTACAGTTTTTTTGATCCCAACACTAGCAAACTGATTGTCTGTAGGGATGTCATTTTTGATGAGAGTAAACCCTAGGATTGGAAGGATGATGTATACAACACAGAACAAGTGACAGATACCTTTGTGGTTCACTATGAACAGACTAATCAGAATCCAACAATAGGAGATGGTGTCCTAGAGTTTCACGGATTTTATGGTTTTTGCTAAGTCACTACCTCTTTCTTATGGCTAGGAATGTGCTAGAGTTTGGGAAGGCATGAAGTGTGGGCCTTACTTTACCTACCGTGTTGCCTTACCAACTCCACTAGCTATATGTGCGTTAGTAGGTGGCAGGTTCACCTGGTCTAGTTATGCTCTTTATCCCACAGTCTTATCCACGGGATGCTGACCGATTGACACCTTTTTTACCAGAAGGTTCACTTACGCTACTCATTTATATACCATTTCGGATTTTCTTTTTTACCCTTTTTCACTGCCTGCCTCGCTGCGTGCCATATATTCTTCTGATCCGATTACGACTCCAAGGAAGGGGTTTTTTCCTATGAGCTAATCATAGCTGGAGTTGAACTAACTGTTCACAGGTTCTTATTTAGTCCTGCTTATCACTCCGGAACATATACTTTCTTGTGGTGGCTAGACACCTCTCTGATAGCCTTCTTAGGTCATCCCAGACAAAGGGTAAGCTCCGCCCTCATATGATAGAACAGCTATCTACACTGCTGGTCTGGCCTTATATGTAATAAATTTGTTGAAGTTTGACATACCGACAAACATTGCTTTCTTTGATCATAGGCAAATTATACTAAACGGCTACTATATTGATGCTGGTATGGGTCATAGGTTCTATGATTATATGTGGAACAGGTCGGACATATATTCAATCTCAATGTAGCACAAATTTACTAGAGAGTTTATTTGGAAAAGGAGCGAAGCTATATATGCCTCTGGTGTTTAGCTTCTAGAACTGCTAACTGGGAAACCTCCAGTAGACCAACAGAGCATAGTTTCAAATGAGCTGCTGGCGTGGGTCCGGTCTATCAGAGAGGAAGGAGAAAGTGCAGACGATGAAAGACTAAGCATGATTGTGGACATAGCGGCAACATGCATTCAATTCTCGCCAGAGAGTCGACCGACAGCATGGGAGGAAGATGATCCAAGAGGCGTGTGCAAAGCCAAAGCTGGAGACCGGGGAACGATAGTTTTGACTCTATTCATCATGGTGTATGGAGCTCTCTTTCCCCGATCACCAGTCTACAATTGGCAGTACCGCATCGATTGGGAGACATAGAAAGCGATCGTTTACACAAATTGATCCACCCGCACAAGGAAACTGCACTCATGAACTTCTGGGGACTTGACCTATCAAGCACGGACGAAGCTATGTTCCAAGAAAAAATGCTTCTCATTCCTATTAGTTTCTCGATTTGTTCTCCACAGGCCCACCAGCATCAACAGTCATACATAGATTGATCGCCACATGGGCTATTCTGACTACAACTCTTAACTTCTCTATTTTACTGCTATAACACAGGATCGCAAACAATCATGGGCCGATTGAGCAGATGCCACAGCGAGTTCATTATTCTTTTCAGTGCGTGTTCCAGGAAGTGAGTTATCAAATGAATAAGTGGTAGTCCATCAGATTGAACTAAGTTAGTTGTTGGTGTACCTGATTCCGAAAATCCTATACCTGCTTTCGTAGCTGCGCTCCTACTCCTCTGGTCTTTCTCTTGTGAAAAGCTATGACACATAAACTGGCACTTCTACCGACTTTCCCAAGTTATTGCTTCAGATTTTGACAGCTTGTGTTTTATACTCTTTGATTCCCTTACACCGCAAGAGCCTTCCACACCTCAAAGAGCCCCCTGTTATAATCATCACGAATCACTCCTCGAAGCTTATGAGGAATATTTGAATGAAATCTCCAGAGAGGCTATAAAGAGATCCATCCCACCGTCAGAGAGATATCACAATCACTAGAAATAAAACACTTCAGGCGGCTTTCTTTCCAAAAGTTCCTCACTAAAATTTAGACCAGTCCCTTGGTGGTAACAGTGGCTAATGGGCGGAGGGTATACAGCGAGGCTAAGTGCCCCAATGTGAATTTGACATGAGAATTATGAAATTAGGAATCCATGATGTTGTGTTAGGGTTTATTGGATGAAGAGTCTCGGGCCTTTGCATTTAGACATGAATGCATTTGCATTAAAGAATTCAACAGAGGAGAAAAGCAAGTCGAGTTGAAGGGAGCTCGAAAGTTGCAAAAAGGACAGATGAGCCTGCCTACCTGATGAGCAAGGTAGCCTTTTTAATGAGATGACTCTTATGTTGTGCAAGTGTGACCTTTTAGATCTTTCTTGTTCTACACTAATGACACCGCCAGTTGAAACTCTGGTGGAAACAACCACTAAGATTTTTCAAGAACCTACATCCCATCCCTGTCATCCTGGTTCCCACTTCCGCCTAGCAAGAACTTATTACTTCCCGATGCCAACTCCTTGCTTTTAGTTGACATTAGTAACATTCGTCTTCGTCTTCCACACCGGCATCAACAAAAAACTACTACTCCTCTGAAGTGGCATATTTCAATTCATTCATTCACATCACTTCTGCTACCAATCCTATCCTTACCTTTCTTTTTCCAATGGGCAGATAAAGGTCATTCTATGCTTTTTATTATTGAAAATATAGCAGATCTGAAGTCTTTTTTGATTATTTTTTTTGTTTTTACTCGTTTTTAGCAGGTGTTCCTATAACGCTGAAAATGCAGTCAGTCCAAATAAAGGTGGGCATGTTGGAAGTCCTGCAGATCATGGGGGTGAGATGTCTCAGAATAGAGCTCCGAACTCCCCAAACACTCCAGGATCAGATGCTGGTCAAGCCATAAATTATGCAACACCACCAAGTCAAAATTCTGAAGAAACCTTTGGAGGTCCTCTGAGATTCAGATACAGGACTATGATTACAGTGGTGTGTGCCTGCTTGCAGCAGAAGAGCCGGCTAGAGTGGAGGATGCATTAGAACAAGATTGCTGGGTTAAAGCTATGAACTCAAAGCTGAAAATATTCAAGAAAACAACACTTGGTACTTTGCTGATTTGCCAAAGGGTCGCAAAGCAATTGGTTTGAAGTGGGTTTACAAGGTAAAGGAAGATCCCCAGGGCAACATTGTCAAGCACAAGGCAAGACTTGTGGCTAAAGGTATGCTCAGAGGCATGGAGTGCACTATGAGGAGGTGTTTGCTCCTATTGCTAGACTAGAAACAGTGAGGCTAATTCTAGCATTGGCTGCCAATGGGAAGTGGGTTGTACATCACACGGATGTTAAATCTGCTTTTTTGAATGGTGAGTTGTAGGAGGAAGTGTATGTGCAACAGCCTTCAGGCTTTCAGAACCCAAAGTTTCCAAGAAAGGTGCTAAAACTGCAAAAGGCTCTTTATGGGCTAAAACAAGCACCCAGGGCCCGGAATGCTAAGTTAGATCAAGAGCTAGTCAGGTTGGGTTTCAGCAGAAGTGAGAAAGAGCATGCAGTCTATAAGAGGGGCAGTGGTGATTCACTATTGCTGCTAGGGGTGTATGTTGATGATCTCATCATCTGTGGGCCAAACAATGATAGCATCAGTAAATTCAAGCAACAAATGTGCAGAACATTCAGTATGTCTGATTTGGGCTTGCTTAGTTATTATTTGGGTATGGAAGTGAGACAGAGTCCAGGAGAGATCATTCTATGTCAGAAGGCATATGCCACAAAGATCATTGAAAATTGTGGTATGACAGGTTGCAATTTAGTGGATACTCCAATGGAGCAAAATTGTAAGCTGATCCCTGGGAAACCTGATATGTCAAGAGATGTGACAAAATTCAGGAGTTTGATTGGTAGCCTGAGATACTTGGTGAATACAAGACCTGACATTGCCTACTCTGTTGGCATGGTCAGCAGGTTCATGGAATCTCCTACAACTAAACATTGGGCTGCTCTGAAAAGAATTGTGAGATACATAGCAGGCACTACTGAATATGGTTGCAGATACACATGTAAATCATTTGCAAACCTCTGAAACTGTTGGGGTATTCTGACAGTGACCATGCTGGTGATTTGGAGAAAAGGAAGAGTACTTCAGGAGTGGTGTTTTTCTTGAATGGAAATGTTGTGACTTGGACTTCTCAGAAGCAAAGAGTTGTGTCATTGTCTAGTTGTGAGGCTGAGTATATTGCTGCAGCTTCAGCAGCCTGCCAGGGTGTTTGGCTGAGCAGGTTGATTTCAGACTTGATAGGAGAAAAAGGTTCAGAAGTTCAAACTATTGATGGACAGCAGTCAGCCAATGAGTTAAGCAAGAACTCGGTGTATCATGAGAGAAGTAAGCACATTGACACAAGGTATCATTTCATCAGAGAGTGTGTCAGTGAAGGCATAGCAGAGGTGGAACATGTCAGTACTGACAAGCAGCTTGCAGACATTCTAACAAAGCCGCTGGGCAGAATCAAGTTTGTTGAAATGCGTCAAGAGCTTGGAGTCATTGATGTCAGTCATGATTAGGGGGTGAAATGTTGATGCTGTCACTTTGTAATCCTGACAGATAATGTATCCATGTAGTTGCATGTATTAGGTGCTTATTTCAGTTGTAATCATGTTTTGTAACAGCGTAGAATCAGGGATAGTGCGGAGGCTGCACGTACTGCGCCTTGACCACGTAGAGGGCCAGCTCCGCCATGGCGTATAAGCCATGCATGTCGCACGGACTCCGAGAATAACGGCGTACTGTGCAGCTATGCGTCGTGGCGGGGAAAACGGATTGGAGCCCGATATATGTGAACAAACAATGCATAAGAAGCTGCGCCATTTGCAGTCGAAAAATTGCTCCCTCTCTCGCCAGTTCCATGCTCGCGCCGCCGCTAGGGTTTTAGTCGTCGTGGTCACCACTTGCCGGTGCCGCGCCGTCGCCGTGCTCGATCTCAAGTGCGGTTCTAACAGGCCCAAGATGGCGATACGGCATAAAGGCCGGTGTATCAAACGAGTTCGGCATCAATGGAATAACAGAAATCATTTCCTTGTCCTGCTCCTCTGTTCCTCTCTTCCTTCACCTCCAAGTTTGCTAAATCTTCCCCAAATTCTAACCTAACTCTAGTTATCAGTCTCGATTCAACGCGGATACTCACCAATAATACATTAAAACATCAATACTACTGCTCAATATTGCCTCTTAGTACTCAATACTACTGCTCACTAAAATACCACCCGTACCAGTCGTTGAACCACGACAGAGGAGACGGTGATCCCAACGACGACGACAGTGGAGGTGAAAGTGCCTCAACTGGCCGACCATACTGTGGCATATCCAGCACGACGTTCTGGATCCCCGCAGTGAGGATTGACTCGAGCTCCGCCCCCGCTTCCATGTGGGGGGGCGCCAGCGGCGCGCTCGGCTCTGGGTAAAGCCTGCCGGGATGCACGAGGTTGCGGCCGCCGTGTGCGCCGGCCGCCGTGTGCTCCGGAACACCGTGGAGCGCGTGGCGACGTCCGTAGGGCACGTCGGTCACCGGGGCCCGGGGCCATGTCCCCCGAGCGCGAGGATGGCCTCCAGCTGCGCCAACGCGTCGATGTACGCCTCCATGTACGGGGGTGCTGGCGGCGCGCTCGGCTCCGGGTCACGCCCGTCGGGATGCTCCGAGGCAGACCCGGTGTCAATCCCACCGGGGCGCACAAGGCTGCATCCCCCGGGCGCGCTGGTCGCCGGGTGCTCGGGCCCGCCGTGGAGGGCGTGGCGGCCACGTCCGTCGGGCGTCGGGGGCGCGCGGCCGCTGGCTGTCGGGAACGCGGGGCCACGTCGTCCCTCGGGCGCGCCGGACGTCGGGTGCTCAGGCGCACGATGGAGCGCAACACCGCCGGCTGCCGGGACCGAGGGGCCTCGTGCGCGAGTTGCGCCGGTCACTGGGGGCCCCAGGACACGTCTGCCGGACGTGCCGGTCGCTGGGTGCTCGGGCCCGCCGTGGAGCGCGTGTCGAGGGCCCTCGGGTGCGCCGGTCGCGGGGGGCGCATTGCCGCCTGGCAGTGCGGGGTGGTGTCCTCCGGCTGCTGGGGGCGCGTGGCGACGCCTGCGCCGAATGTACCATGTGCATAGGAGAATGGTCGCTATGGCAACGAAAATAGCCAGAAGTATGGCGACAAATTTCCACCAATCTTTGGCGTCGTCGTCGGCGGCCATCTTATTTACCTGGATCGTCGACGGAGGGGAGAATCAGAGATCGAATTCATCATGTTGATAATGTTCATACTGCGACGAGTGGAGTCCGCCTTGGGGTTTTGTGGATCTGAATGGGGCGAGGAGCTGGGGTTTTCTGCGCGGCTCTGGCAAAAGCAGCAGGCCGTTGTGCCTTGGTCAAGCAAGAAGATGGGGAAAGCGCCCAAGAAAGAGAGCAGGGAGACAGTGACTCAGTGAACAGTATTCTGTAGATTGGAATGGGAGATGGCACGCTCTCCATACCATGCTTATAATGTTGCAACAGCCAACAAAGAAAGGGCTGCTCAGGTGGGTACGTGCATGCATGGAAACGGAAATTGAACGGACGCGTGCCAACGCGGTCCTTGTGGTTTTTTGCTTTTGAAGATTCGTCCCAAGGACGACAAGAAGACCATCCCAATCGTCTCTACAGCGCGCAGGCCAACATCCTCACTTAAATCACATGCATCTACACCTTAATTATGCTTCATCTTATCACAAGACTAACCAATTTGATTATAGATTCGTATCGCAAATATTGTTGTAAGGTTTATTTCAAGACTAATTAACCACCTTATTGGTTTGCATATACATGTTCCAGGCAGTTTGATGTGAGACACAAAATCAAGTTCAAGATCCTTTTGTACGTAGCTTTTCAAAAGTATGAGGAGACTAGGGTACCACGCAGCGACTGGCTGCAGGCTGCTACCCGCTTGCCCTCCGTACTATTGATCATGGAACTGTAGTATGAAGGCAACGAATAATGTAGCTACTGATGTCAAGTTCCTCATGGCCCGTTCATACAGACTGAAGAGTAGTGGCCATATATTATATTTACTTTGTTTGATCTATGAATAAGAAAATGCACGTATTTACTGCTGTCAAGCTCGTGTCATCATTAAGAACTAACCCAATAACTATGTAAAATGTAATACTCACGCTGCTCTTCTGTGCAGTAGCACCGCGGGATCAGCTGCTCTATTCCCTCCCTCGATTACGGCACGCAGGTAGCAGATTCGATCGATTCCTTCCACCGGGATCTGGTTCTACCTTTCCATGATTTACACCTGACGAATTGAGCAGAGCTATCTGCTCTCATAGGAGAGCTTGAAGATGATTTTGTACTTTTGTTCGATTTAAGTTTCTGAATGTCCTGAAACTTTTCTCCTTCTGATGGTGGACTAGTACCCTCATCACGTGCAGTACTAGCTAGTGTGAATTTTAGCTAGGATGTCTTGCTCATGATGACGCAAGGCTTTAGTCAAATTTTCATGTCAATTGGTGCTGTATTAGTGTGAACAGAGCTAGGATCTACATGACAATGAGATTAACCTCACATTTAGAAGATCTTTTGGCAGAGAAGAAATGAGTGAATAGCAGTGGTTAATAGATCAGATTGGGGATTTTCAGTTACAGGAGGAGCAGGACACTTTTTTATAGGCTTTGGATAAGAGAGAAAGGAATTAACCTTCCCAGGAATGGTTAACAGAGAGGTGATGACCATACGGAGAGCTAGAATACCGCTGAAAATCAATTTTTTTTTTTTTGTATCGACTATCTACTCAGACTGCTTATCATCTGCAGAGCAACATGTTAAACGAAATTGGCCTGGAGATGAACATTGTAAACTGTGAAGGCAAATTGATCTTCACAACATATCTTTTTTGAATGTTTTCTGGCAAACTACTTGTGGTGAACAGCGCGGGATGCCTTGGGCTGGTCACAAACTCCTGTTATTCTGAATCATTTTCTAACCTTTAGCCGTGGCAGAGGAGAGATGCCCAGACCAATGATGATATTCCTATTGGCTTGTTTCTGTTGGAGTCTTTGGTTGATTCGCAATGATTATGACTTCAATAATAGAGTGGTAATAGGACCTAATGTGGTGATCCATCGATCAATTGTTTTTATGGAGAAATGGAGCGCTCTTCTCCGGGAAAAAGGAAAGAGGATAGATCTCGAAGATAATGGAAAGACTTTCAATGTTTTTGGAGCAAAACGCCCCAGGCTAGTGGCATAGGAGTTTGCTGGATGTAATCTCTTCAGGTATTTTATTTTCTGTATGAGCAACTGAGGGCTATAACCTTGAACTCTGTATGAGCTGGTAACCCTAGCATAACATTTTGCTTTCTATAAAAGCAGGGCCAATGGTCTTTGGTCTACAAAAAGTATTTGCAACCAAGGTAAGCTTGTCTGAACTACTGTTTGATCTATTTGTGCTTGGATGTTAGTTCTGAATCTTTGGCTGCAGAGCTGTACTTGGAGTTACAGTATATTTTTAGCTACAGATGCTCATAGAATTGCAGATTTAAATAGCTATATGTTCTGCTTCATCTAATTTTTCAAAACTGAAATTATCTCTAGTTGTTTTTTTTTTCTGGAAAAAGCTGAATCAGAAACAATCAGAAACCCATCCTATCTCTAAAACTGTCTATCTATATACAACATATGATCTCTAAAACTGAATCAAAAACCCCAGCTTCCCCACCTTCAGGTACTGGTGCTCGTCCTTGGCCCGGAGCACCCGCAGCAGGCCGCGCACAGCTCGTCCTCCAGCTCCTGGCTCCACCCGTTGGTGTTGCAGGTGGTGGTGGCGGTGGTGGTGACCATGCCGCGGCGGGCGCCGAAGCTCCTGGACCGGGTGCTCTTTGGCGACTGCTGTTGCGGGCGGCGGCGCGCCGGCCACCACCGCGCGGGCTCGACTGTCTTGAGGAACTTCTCGAGCATCCCCGGGAGCAGCGGCAGCGGGTACGCGGCGTCGAGAGCGAGCACCCTGTCCAGGCGTCCTGCACGTCCGCCTGGGTGTGCACCTCCTGCTGGTCCAGCGTGGCGCGGACGTCGCGCTCCAGCTGCCTCCAGAGCCTCGTGGCGTTGCGCTGCTTCTCGGCGAGCTGCGACGGCTGGATCTTGTTGAAGGCGGCCATGGTGACGGCGGCCGTGGCGAGGAGCGCCCCCGCGGACCCGGCCACGGCGGCAGGCGCCGGCGCGGCGGGAGCCAGAGCGGCCATGACGGAGGCGGCGAGCGTGAGGGAGTTGGTGGAGTGGAGCAGCAGGTGGTTCCAGTTGTCCCGCTGCCGCCCGATGATGTCGTGCATCTTGGCCCGGTCCGCCGCCGCCTCCGCCACCGCGCGGAGCTTCTCGACCGCCGTGTTGTTGCGGTCGGTGGGGGAGGAGCCGACGGTGGTGGTGCTAGTCACGTCGATCCAGTCCAGCTTGGTCCGGCGCCGAGGCCACCGTCAGACGACGACGACGCGGTTGTTGTCTGGACGCCAGAAGGTACACGGAGGCCGGCGCGGCAAGGAGCGGCGGTGGTCCGGCGCGGCCGGGACAACGTCGAGCAGGAGGAGGTGGAGGCCGTCAGGAAGAGACGCTGTGTCTGAAGAGCCGCCGCCATGGCCGGTTCGGATCAGGTGTCGGTGCGCGTTCGAAGGTGAAACGAATTGTTCGCTGAGTCGCTGCGGATTGCTGTTGTTGCTTCTAGTCGATTTGGATGGGCGTCGACGACTGAGAATGTGAGAGCTGGTGGTGGTGGGAGCGAGGGGCGAGGCTATTTATACAAGAGGAGAGGTCCTGGCGCGGGACGGACGCGGATTCAGTGCCTTGCCTCTGGCAAGTCACCGCGTACCTTGCGGCCATCTATCGACCATTCAAATCCAATCCATCGGCTCAAACAAAAATTCTCATCTCTCACCTAGAGTCTACACCGGCTGAGCCACAAGGACGGAGCTCTGTACGCCGCGCCGCCACTGCCCGGAGCAACGCGCGCCATGCCGCCATGCGCCGCCGCCGCTACTCTCGCGCTGCCCTTGCCCTCCAGGCTCTAGCGACGCGCGCCACGCGCCGCCGCTACTCCCGCGCTGGTGCTGCCCTCCTGCGCGGCAAACGCCAAGGCTCCTCCCGCTCAGTACGACCTCGTGCCCACGCAGCCCTCCATGGATGAACTCTGTTGCGCGGCGAGGCGAGCTTGCCGGCCTGGAAAATTAGCAGGGTCCTCCAGCGCGGCCGCAGCAAGCAACGATGAGGTCGACGCAGAAGTACAGCGGAGCCGACGAACGGTAACGCGACGAGCAGGTACGGCGGCCGGCTGGTGCGGCAGAGCGCGGAGGTGAGGATGCGCAAGCTCGCCACGCACGTTCGCCGTGCCTCCCTCCGTGATGGTGGCGCGTGCGCACCGCATCCCAAGTCTGTGACGGCCGGCGCCGCCGCTCGCAGTATATGCGACGGCCTCACGCGCTCGCCGCATCCCAAGTCTGTGACGGCCGGCGCCGCCGCTCGTCGTATCTGCGTCGGCCTGACGCGCTTGCCGCATGCCGTGCCCCGTGATGGCTGGCAGTTTGCCGTGCCCTGGCCTGCGCAACCGCGGCGGGGCCGCTCAATGGCCGAGCGCTGCTCGATCAGCCGCCGCGCAAGCTTGTCCGTTCCACACGCCGCCATCTCCATACGCTGCCGGCTCATGGACGCACCCTGGCCGCGCGAGCGCCCTTGCGCCGCCATCTCCAAGCGCTGCCGTCGCGGGGCTGAGCGCCGTCACCGCGAGTAGATGAGCGGCAGTGCGGCGGCAGGGCATCGGGGACCCCAGGCCCGCGGCGCCGGGGTCTGGGACGACCCGTACTCCGTAGGAGCCTTTACTGTCCGCCTGTCTCCTTGTTGCCTAAATAAAATACTACTCCGCAGTACTTTATGCTTGATTGTCTGTGAGCCGTTGAATCTGTGTTGAACGGTGGATGGAGGTGCGCAAGGTACGCCGTGACTTGCCAGAGGCAAGGCACCGAATCCGCGTCCGCGCGAGACGGGGACACGGAGAATGGTGGGTGGAAACGTCTGACCGGGTGTCCTCCTGGGCTGGGCCGGGTCAGGTCAATTCCCGACCTGCCTGTGTGGTCTGCTCCGGTCTGAAGAGGCAAAGCGGTTTGGATCGCGTCCAAGCGTGGAGACCGGACCGTCTCTGGTTCTGGCAGGTGGACCGGGCAAGCTCGCTGCTGGTCCGGTCCGTAGTCGTCCGTACACCCTCCGCCGCGGCTCCGCGTTGTCTGACTCGCTCGTAATATCGGTACAGTACGTGGGTGCGTCGATAGCTGGCTCCTCCGGTCCTCCGTTCCGTTTTCACTCAACTTTTCACTTTTCAGTGGTCCGATTCCATATACTAGTTCCGTATACTATAGCACAGGCAGGTTTTGGCTTCAAAAGGTGCACGTTTTTTTAACAAATGTAAACTTAGAGGGTCGCCTTGTGTTATTTAATTATATAAATTATATAATGGCATGGCATATTTGGGAACTTTGGTTGAATATTTAGAGGACTGTTGTCACTTTAGGTTATTTTTCATACCAGCGGATCGGATGCTCACGGTTTTCGTATACTATTTATTTACGGGGTTATTTTAGATATTTTTTAGAGTTATATGTTTATAATAATATTTGTAAGAAAAATGGTAGATTTGATGGAGTTGACAACTAGATGAAATTGTACAATCACTACTACAAGTAGAGAAGGAAAAAAATATAGAGAGAGTAATTGGTAAACAACGTATATCATATAAACAAGTAAGTATAAGAGGAAAAAAAATGTCAGATAAATATATTGTGATGATAAAGATTAAATATATTGTGATGTGAGGAAAAGGAAAGAGAATAGATGCTAAAGAGGATGGAGCAAATCTCAAATCTTTTGGCGCCAAACGACCAAGACTAATGGTGTAATCCTAAAGACCAAGAGGATGCTAGCGTGTTCTTACTTATAGTCGGTGTTATCTTTGTCTACTTTGGTGTGTGAAGTTTGTAAGAGTATACTGGTTAAAGTTTCGTTGACTGTGTTTTTGAATGCTTGTAAAGCTGGTATCCTCAATAAAACCTTTATGCTTTCTATAAAAAGCAGGGCCAAGTGGTCTTTGGTCTAAAAATGATTACACGTATGTAATTACATTTATTTATGCCTCTTGTCTTAGCAATGCTGGCCAATTAATGTAGTAAGAGATCGGATTTTTGTGTGTGGACTTTGTTTGAAAGATCATTGCGGGTAGCTGTGAATGCCGTACATCAGGCCGGGTGCCCTTTTGTGCAAACCCCAACTGTCAACTTTCGATATTTATAGTGTGTGGACTTTGTTTGAAAGATCATTGCGGGTAGTTGTGAATGCCGTACATCAGGCCGGGTGCCCTTTTGTGCAAACCCCAACTGTCAAATTTCGATATATATAGTGTGGACTTTGTTTGAAAGATCATTGCGGGTAGTTGTGAATGCCGTACATCAGGCCGGGTGCCCTTTTGTGCAAACCCCAACTGTCAACTTTCGATATATATATTACTACTGTTGTTAGAGTGCGCAGCGGAATACGGCCTAGCTCGCGTGTCCACAAGCCGACAGCCCCTCGGGTCCAAGTTCATTGGAGCCCACAACATATCCAGGTCTTAGGCCTAGCTCAACCTAAAAGACTAGTATATTAGGTGAGGACTGCCCTCGCCTTATATGTTGGGCTCCTCCACCATTAATTATCGATGTGAGATTAAATCCAACAACTATGGCTCAAAAGTCATGATGATGATCCTCTTTCACAAATGCATCATAATAAGGTCCCATCATCCATTTTTTTTATACAAAAGAAGAAACTTTTAGCAATCCGCTCTGCTCGTGACATTAGCGTGGGCACCTATCTAGTGTATATATCTTTCGGCCGGCCAGCTGCCCAGCCGGCGGCATGCGTGAGGCGTGACGTAGTACGTGATGAGAATGTGAAGGCGAGAACCAAGTATAGTATAGCAGCACCGGAAGCAGTTTCGCTGGCTGGCTGGCTGGCCAGATCGGCGCTGCATTTGCATGCGTTGCGCGCGCACTGATGGACACGGACACGGTTGTTGGTGGTGCAGACCGACAGATAGATGAGATGAGATGCGATGCCGTGTCCAGTGTCCGCTGTCCACCGGCGTGGCCGCGCTGTCAGGCCCGGGCCTGAAGACGAATTCTGAATACTGCACCGTTCCCGATAAGATGGCCGTACCGTATCGTACGTGCCCTCCAGGCCCACTGTAGTACGCATGTGCAGTGCAGACGTGTCCTCTACATACGCGTATATATATAGGCAGAGCAGCAGCCGCCACCACGGGAGACAGGTTCTCTGTCCAATGCCAGAAGCAGTTGACAAAGGCATAAAAGCAGTCGGCGAATCCTTTACCGACTGCTTTTCACGCTAGCAGTCGGCAAAGGTCCGTTGGCAAAGAAGTGCTCGGCAAATAAATCTTTGCCGACTGCCATGTGGACGGCAGTCAGCAAAGACTTTGCCGACTGCCGAACCTGGAGTCGGTAAAGGAAGCGGCCCTCGTCGTCTGGCGTCTTCTTTGTCGATTATCGAAACGGCAGTCGGCAAAGATTTTTTATTTTTATTTTTTTTAAAAAGTCCTTGCCGACTGTCAGAGCTTGCAGTCGGTAAAGACGTTTTATTTTTTAAAAAAAACAGCCTTTGTCGACTGCCAGCGCAGGCAGTCAGCAAAGCTGGTGCGTGTGCAGCTCGGTGACCAGTTTTGCCGACTGCCGTGGCAGTTGGCAAAGCTGGAATTTTTTTCTTTTTTTCTGTTGTTCCATATATATCACACTAGGCAAATCACACACACATATATACATTTATACATATGCTGGAATTTTTTTCTTTTTTTCTATTGTTCCATATATATCACAGCATGCAAATCATACACACATATATACATATATACATATATACATATATAACACAAATTCACACATATATAACACAAATCCACATATATATTACATGTCATCCATAACAAACGCATCCAACAAGTCCAACATCGCAAGTCCAACATGTCCAACAGACCCGCGGCGCCGACGAAGACGATCGGCGTCGCCGAGCTACTTCGGGTGCCCTCCGACAAGACCCACTCTGCAAAATAAGAAAAACAACACTATAAGTACAAAATTTCGAAAGAACCTCTCCTATATGGGGATGTTTCCAAAACCTACAAGAAAGAAGCCGGCTCGATGCCCGACAACACATATCCGGCACGAAGGCCACACATCCACAAACTCGGCAGGCCGTCAACGACACATACGGCACGATGGCCGACAACTTGGGGCTTTATCTTTTTCTCCAGCGACGGGCGGGAACGACGGCGTGGACGAACGTCGTCAACGAACGGCGTGGACGGTCATCGGACCAAAGTCCTTCTCCTCCTTCTTCCTCCTTCTCCTTCTTCTTCCTCCTTCTCTTTCTCCTTCTTCTTCTTTCTCCTCCTTCTCCTTCTCCTTCTTCTTCTTCTTCCGCCTCCTCCTCCTTCTCCTTCTTCTTCCTCCTTCTTCCTCCCCTTCTTTTTCTTCCTCCTCCTTCCTCCCGTCTCCTCCTTCTTCTTCTTCCTCCTTCTTCTTCTTCTTCTTCTTCATCATCCTCCCCTTCTTCTTCCTTCTTCCTCCCTCCTCTTCCTTCTGCTAGGGGCGGCGCGGTGGAGGCGGGCACAGCCCGGCCGCGGGTCAGGCGGGCGGCGCGGTGGGGTGGGGCAGCCCGCCACGGTGGCGGCTGGCGACGCGACGGCGCGGGCGACTACGGTGGGCGCTGGGGCGGTGGCTGCGGCGCAGTGGGGCCGCTCGCTGCGGCGCGGGGCAGCGGAGGGGGAACAAGGCCGCGGCGGGGGGGGGGGGACGGTGGCGCTCCAGTTGCGGCGGCTATGCTCCGGGTCGGCGCGGCGACAGCTGCGGCGAGTCATGTGGCGCCGGCGGCGTGCGTGTGTCTGTGTGTGTGCGTGAGTGTGTGCTTGAGTGTGTGTGGTGTTGTGTGGGTGTGTAGTGTAGTTTTCAATTTTTTTTTAAACAGAGAAACTCTTTGCCGACTGCCAAGATGGGCAGTCGGCAAAGAATGCATCTTCGCCGACTGCCATGCCTCAGGCAATCGGCAAAGGACCTCTTTGCCGAGTGCCATACTTGGCACTCGGCAAAGATTTCCTTTTTTTTGAATTTTGAATTTAAACTTTTTCTGTGACCCAAGCATATTGTTGACAATCACATGTTCGAATTTGAGACCTTTTTATAATATTTTGCTATATTTTGTTCATTTATTTCATTTACTTGAATTTTTTCGTATAATCTAAATTTCAACTGCAGGTGCATGAAATAATAAAACGTAGTCATTCAAAAAATAATATTCATGTTAGAGAGTGTATTTTGAGACTGTGTCCATAAACTCACCCAAAAATTTGAATGTTTTGTCCACGAAACATGACCATCCAGGTACGGTAGAAGTGTTTTTTAATTATATAAAATCCAAACGAAGTTCGAAAATCATGAAACTTGTCGAGGTGTCATGTTATCGCATGTAGAGGCTATGATAAAAATTTGAAAATATTTAGAGCAAGTTACGACGTCGGATGTCTAAAATCCTGACATCTCCACATGTGATACATATATGGCTCGTCCGGGCAACAAAAATAATAAAATAAATTAAACGAAAGCCAGAAGATGGCTCATGTCTTTCTTCTGTAGTGTAGACGTGTGGTGATTAAAAAGAGTCATCAGTTCAGCATTTGTTTCTTTTTTTTCCTCAATGCGCGGGTCGCTTTCCATGCATTGCGTCTTGATGCCGCCGTTCGTGTTGCTTCGCTCGCAGGTCTCGCAGCGCGCGTCGACGCCTCCCCACCGTGCCGCTAGCTAGTCGCTATATATGGTCTCGGCTCTTGCTCCAAGGAGGAATACGAATGGATTCAAATTTCAAGACCGGCTACAAATCAAACTCTGACCTCGTATCCAGAGATCTCGAGCGAGATCTATCTATCGGTGTCAAGTCTTGCCTGCGCGCGCGCGCTTGCTGGTGTACGTTTGATTTGATTATTTCAGTTATTTACCGATTGCATGTGGTAGTAGGTGCATAATCTGCTACACGCCAGCCAGCGCCCTGCATGACGGACGTCGACCATGCGTCCATGAATAATTATGAATGAATAATCGTAATCTGATGAAATAACGCATTTGCCCATCGACGATATATGCTCTGTTTTCATTCGTTGACTTTTCTTGATCGATGGATCGAGCACGCCATTCGTGACGATGACAAACGCCGCCGATGCCTGCAGTCCTGCTGGCTGCTGCTGCCCCGGCCTTCCCATCCGAGCCACAAGAGCTAGATGCATGCATAGAACACGAAGTTTACAGCAGAAAGCAAATAATTAACTTGCTTACTCTCTTGTGCTGCGTCCACTGTTCACCAGCGTGGCCGCGCTAGCTGGCTGTACGCCTGTACGTGCCCTGAAGACGATAGATATTCTGAATACTGCACGGCCCGAGTTCCCTTCGTGCTGTGCCAAACGGAGCACCCGTACCCTCTTAAGCTAATTGGCTATTTATATTCGGATCTGATCTGATCGGATCTAATTACTTAACTGTATTATGCCTGCTAACTTCTACGTATACTTTGCACTCGAATGTTCTGTGCAGCTAAGTCTGCTAGATTATAATTGAACTACTAAATCAAGTTTTGCAGCTCTGATGGTTTGTATCACTACGCCACAATAGATTTGTAGGGGCGGCTCCAGAGCCTCTATAGGGGCGGTTGGTCCAGCCGCCTCTCATGGTGTTTTTACTCAATCTGGGCACAAAAAACTGATAATCGAAAACCGAACTGAACTTACCGGAACCGAAACCGAAGTAACCGAAACCAATATTAGGTTCCTAATTCGGTTCTAGGTTTTCAGAACCGAAATTATTATGGTTAGTTCGGTTCTGGGCTCCGGTTAACCGAAATAACCGAACTATGTATAAAGGCCCAGAATAGAATGTGGCCCAGCCCACGTAATAGAGCTATAGCCTTAGAAGCATGCGCTCTCAGCGCTCCATCCCGACTCCAGCCGCCACCGGTGCCATCCTCTCCACCTCTCGTCCTCTCCAGTCTCCAGAACCACATCTCACTCCCCGTCGCCCCTCATCCCCCTCACTGCTGCCCCTACTCCCCTCACTGCCTCCTCCAATCCCACCGCCCCCATCTCGCCGGCCGCCGCTCCCTATAAGCCACAGGCCTCCCCGCCGCCCCTACTCCTCTCCCCTGACCGAACCGCGTCGTGGCCTCGTCGGGGTATCACGAGGAGGCGCGAGCTCGTCTGCTGCGTGTCACGTGGCCGCGGAGGCAAGGTGCTCGGCAGCGGGAGGCGAGGGGCTCTTCGGCTACGCGTCACGCGGCCGCGGAGGCAAGGTGCTCGCGGCGGCGTGCAATGCGGCGGCGAGGGTCTTGGCGGCGGCGCGTCACGCGAAGGAAAGACGCTGAATGGCGACGTTGTTGGTATTTATTAAGTGCAACTAAAATATGAAGGATTCCGCAAGCGTACAGAAAAATACCATTGTAGCATTTTACCGGGAGTATCCAGGTATCATTATTTATATTTAAGTTGTAGTCTTTTATTCTAAAATAAAAGAAAACGACAATATTTAATTGTATTATTGAGGCCATACATCCCATATCTGCCCACTAAAAAAACCATAGACTATATATTCTCTTCCTCCCTTTATCTTTTAGAGTAAAGTCCGTTACTAATCCCTAAACTTGTTGCGCTATGCTATCTTGGTCTTTAAACTCACACATAAACCGTTTAGGTCCTCAAGCTTATTCGACTGTATCATCCTGATACCTAAACTTGTTTGGTTGTGTCATCCCGGTCCCTAAACCTGAAAATCAACCGCACTACCCCAGCTGACTTCTCTCCCTCGGTGTATTCGCTCCCTACGGCTGCGCTACCCACGTCAGGAAAGGTCCAGCGTGCCTGACGGAAGTCAGAAACCGACCGGGAAACCTGTGCAACCGACGGGGAAGATTCGTTCGTGGCTGGCGCGGTGCACAGGCGCGAGCGAAAAATCAACGCGCCCTCAAAAGCAAGTAGCAAGTCCCACATGGCAGAGAAACAGAGGGGAAAAATGAGCGCGAATAGAAGGCGCCTTCCGGAGGTCCGTGACTATCGTCCAAATCTTGGATTCCTTTTCCCCCAAATCTCGCAGCCTCTCTCTCTCCGCATTCCATTCATCGCTCCCCACCACCAGCTGCTCCCTCGCCAGTCACCGCCATCCATTCCGCCGCCGGTCGCCGCCATCCGCTCCCTCACCGGTGTGCCCCACCAGTACCTCCGCCACGGCGCCACCAGAGATCCTACGCGCCGCCGCCAGGGCCCCTCGCAGCAAGGTCATTCCACCACCGCCGCAAAAGACGCCGTGAGCCCGTAACCCTAGGCTGATGCGTGCTCTGCCGACGAGCAGCGCCTCCGCCTCGACTCATCCATGGGCCGCTGCTCCTCTAGCCCCCTGCATCGACAACGCAGGTACCAGCAATCTAACCTCTTCTCTTCCAATCGACTAGTCCCAACGTTTCCCCAAATCATACCCCAGAAAAAAAAATGAAGATCTGTGTGGCTTCTAGGTACATCATTTGGATTTGCCATCCGCCAATCTCGTACTTCTGCAAGATAGGGTAAGATCTACCATGCAACCCTGAGTGATTTGGGCTTTTATTCTTTTCACAGTTCAACGTTTAGCATGCAAAAGCTAAATGGATCCGATATTAAAAGTAAAATAATTTATTTGTGAACATGAGAGTAGGGTGAATTTTTTTTATGAAACATCAGCCAAAATTCAGTGCATTGATGCAATCCATGCAGTAACTTGCAGTATTTCTCTGCATCAGATTGGTTGCTGTTAACTAACGAGGCTATCGTTGCTTTTGAGGAGGTTGCCAGATGTGTTGTGGTAACATGGCAGTTTCTTGATGTGTCCATATATTAGTAATTGAGATGACAAATCCTAAATTCTAAGTGCAGAACCTATTTTGCTTCCTGAGTTGAACTACTGTATGACATGTGTAGGTCTTAATTTGTTACATGTGTTGTGTCTGCAGCTTATAGAAACTTGGATTGTCCCAACTCATAGTTCTGCCACTGCTTCTAGAACACAGCTAGTGTATCCTACTTTAATGTTTTGATGAAGTAGCATTTCTGAATTCTGCGCATTTCATTTTTGCTCTAGTTGACCTTCCCAGACCATCATGTTGGTACTTTTTTTTTGCAGCATTGTTGACAAAAAGTAAATAGAGATACCTCCAGACTTGCTCAAGGAAGCATAAAGTGACATGGTAATACTAGAAGCATACACTAGTAGTCTATTTGTCAGCTAGTACCATATTTAGTTATTATATCTATTATTAATGGCAACGTCCTATCGAGGTCAGAGCACTGGCAAAATAGGCAGTTATCCCATCATATTGTCAATCTCATTTTAGAATTAGATGTGGTATGTAATGTGCAGTGAGTTATGACTTCTTGGTTGAAATTTTAGATCTGCTTTAGTTACTATATTCCTGGTTTTACTGCAGTAAATTGTGAAGCTAGTCAACAATTATACTGTAGTCTGGATCTTTCTGTTTCACTAAGCTATGCGTTATTACAAACATGCAGCTGCTGCATAGTGCCATCTAAAATGTCGCAAGTCTTCTCCCATCTCTGTTACAGAACGGTGAGATCCCTGACTGCGCTTTGGTCTGGTGCAACTATTGTTGTGTTATTTACATGCATTGGACCATGCTGCTCGATACATGTTTTAACAGGGACTGTTTTAGTGTTTCAGACAATACTACAAGACTGTTTTCTTGTTCTTTCTATATTTGAATGCAATTAGAAGATTGCTGGTTAGTTCTTCTCCCTAAATATACTTTTCTATGCTTGCTAAGATGAAACACTTAAGTTGAAATGAAGTCTGTAATCTGTGACAAACTTTGATCAAGTGCAACTGTTAAGCCTCGTTCTGAATGTATAGCAGATTTTTTTTGAGGGATTAACAGTTGTTCCCTGCTGTTTATTGTATATTATAGATAGATAAGAAAGAGTGCCATACAGAACAAGAACAATAGAATGTACATCAGATTGATAGAATAAGAGATTCATAGCTCTGAAATAGTTCATTTCCATGTGTCCTACAAGATCAGGTTCCATCCCTGATTTAAATAGCGGGCTATAGCGCCGCTCTAGCCCCGCTATAGCTGCTGGAAAGGCTCGCCGCTAAGCTATTTGTCTTCTGCTATAGCACCGCTATTTACTGCTATTCACCGCTATTTACAGCTATAGCGCCGCTATTTACCGCTATTTCGTATTTCATTTGCTATTAATTTAGTATTTTGGATAATGAAACTTTCATGAACCATGTTGTAGTGTCATATTGGTATTAGGTAACGTTATCAAGACTCGTAGAACCTTAGAAACATATTTATGTTCATTGAATATCATAATTGCCTTATTTTTTTCATTCAGTTACATGTGTTTTTCATGATTTTTCTTATAAACCGCTATATGGCGTAGCTCCGCTGTAGCTCTGCTATAGCTTTATAGCCTCTGAAAAAAACATGCCGCTATTTGCCATAGCCCATTATTTAAAACTTGGGGTTCCATATGCATGTACATCAGATTGATATACAGAACAAGAACAATCGAATATACATCAGATTGATAGAATAAGAGATTCATATACAGAGACGTTGGATAAGCAATCATCTATATTGTTGTACTGCATATTTAACAAGATTTCTCATAAATTGTTATATTTTTCAGGTTTTGGCTGTAGGATATGGAGATGAATGGATGTGTAGCAGCTGTGTATTGCTAAGGGATTGTAGAAAGTAGTAATTACTTAACTTCTATCTATTTTCTATATGTTTGGGTATAGCATTGTAAGTTGGGTCTGCCTTTGGAATGTAGCTTAAGATTATATGTATGAACAACTTGAATGATGATTATATGTATGACACTTGAGATTTGTGGATTCTGGATGGTATATGTATGACAGTTGTGCAATTCTGGCTGGTGTGTGGTTAGAACGATTGGCTATGATTTGTATAGTTTAATGATTTTTTGTCCATATTAAAATTACAATTAAGATGAAGTATTCCTGACGGTTCAGACAGAGAAAGGTTGGTTCTTCCCTGACGGCTTCACTGACAAAGGAAGATTGGGCTTTCATTGACGGGATTATGACGAACAGGGTAAGTTTGAACTTTCCCTGACGGATCTGTAACTGACAGGAAATATTTTCCTGACGGTGGTGAAGAAAACGACAGGGAATTTCTCTCCTGATGGGAGGTACCGTCGGTAAAAACCGTCAGGGAAAGCGGACTTTATCATTTTTCTCTGACGGCTGTTCCCTGACGGTAACAGTCAGGGATAGGCTTCCTGACAGTTTTGACCACTTTCCATGACGGTTCTGACCGTCAGAAAAAATTTTCTGGGGTAGTGCCGTTTAGGTCTTTAAACTTGTTCAGTTGTGTTATTCCGGTTTCTAAACTTGGTTTTTAGTGTCATCTGGATGAAAACTAAGACGATCTAAAAACTATATATAAAAAATTCATAACTTTTTCATATACACTCGAATAAAGACAATTTTATATTAAAATTGTAGCCCTCGACGTGATCTACAACCCTGTAGTTGAAAAGTTGTTGAATTAAATCTGTTTAGGGTACCAAAATATTGTTTTATGTTTATAGATTTTGAAATTGAAAATTTAAAACTAAATTTTGGGAGACTAAATGACTTCAAATAAAGTGAATAACCCTACTCTTGGCCTCGGTGTATGTAGGTTCATGGTGCCCACGGTGGGGTTGCATTGCACGTTGACTGCAATGTTAGTAGCGCAAGGCCTCAGGTACGACATCGCCGTGAAGAACTGTGCCGTAGAGCCTTGTGCTGCCCAGTGACCAAGCAATTGTGGAAGGCCGTGCTTGACGAGGTATGCATCTCCATATATGGTCACTAAGAATGCATCTCTATATATGGAGCTCCAGCACATAGGGGGCATGAGCCCCCATGTCCTCCATGTCCCCACTCTGGATCCACCCCTAAAATTACGAAAGCACCAACTTCATCACTAATCATAACTCTATCAAACCTTCACTGTCCAGTACAAAAAAAACAACCAATAAAAAATGACCAGCACATGAAAACTTTTAGTGGCACAGTAACATCGGATCGATTGTTGTTCACTAACATGTGGTGGCCAAGGCTGTGGCACCAAAAATCCAGCGCCGTTACTGTACTTACTCGATGAACTCTGGAGTTGAAGGTCCATCTTCATCCTCGTCGGAGTCGTCATCACCGCCAGGCTGTGCCCAGAACTTGGATCGAATCACCACTGCCTCTTGTTGAACAACGTGAATCGGTTTGGGATGACGACTTGCTGCCACCGCCAGATCAACCGCCCTGGACAGAGCTTGACGACCGCCTCTGCTCGCTGCAGAACTCCATGTTCTCCCTCATCAACCTCCTCGCCTTCGGACGATGCTGAAGATTGCCGCAGAACGTTCATCGGGGCCAGCGTGAGTCGCCTCCTCCGACGTCCAACGCCGAAACCACCACATCTCGCATCCGGCGTCAGGGAAGCAGTCGCCACGGCAGGCTGCCCCCATCGCCAGACGCAGAAGGAGAGGCGGCGCTGCAGCATCAGATAGGGGCGATGCCGGCTGTCACCTCCGCTCGACCCGCAGCACCACAGCCCGAGGCTCCTCGACCCCTCGGCCCCAACTCCTTAGGCGAGGCCGTAGCTCCGCGCTACGCCTGCCCGCGCGATGCCGAGGCCCCGCCGCGCGAGGCACCGACGCCCACCCGCGCGAAGCCGAGGCCTGGCCGCGAGGCACCAACACCCGGCCCACGCACCCGCCCTCGTGAGGCCGCGCGCCGCCCCTGGAACACGATCGCAGCAGACGGCGAGGGCAGGCACGGCCGGCGGCGAGGTGCGTGCAGAGACACGGCCGGCGGCGATCTGATCGTGCGGATGCAAGACTCCGCGTTTTTCGGATCAGTCTACTGCCAGGCAGAGGCCCTGAATGTATTTTGCTATGTATCTATATAAATAATATATTTAAATACATAGCAAAATACATGCATAAAAAAATTAAATTAAACTATAATTTAAAACGGAGCAAGTACTTCATCCGCGTGCTTCACAGTAGTCGTGCCTTTCCTTGTTGTGCGGCTACGCCTCTCACTGTCCATATAGCCTTGTCACGCTGTTCGCGCACGACGCCTTCGCCTCCACCGCCATGCTCGTTCCCCCCGCGGTTCGTCCATCGCTCATCGCACTCAGGAGAGATAGTCCATGTACAAGCGCTCGTTTAGTATTCTAAACTTTTTGGTTGCCAAGTAGGGTCATATCCCTAGTATTTAGACATACCTATGCATTCTAGAGAGTAACTGAGGAAAGGTTCAAGCATAAACCAAGTACCTGGAACCCAAACGTGCGTCTATCATCTTATGGAGGTCTATTGGTTTTATTAAAGTCAGTTCTCAATATATAGCTTGCCGATCTTTACCATGTTCTTCTTTTAGGAACATGCACTACAGGGCTCGTTCTCTTTGCCGACTGTAATGCGCACTCGACAAAGGCAGAATAGCAGTCGACAAAGGCTTTGCCGACTGCAATTCCACGTGACAGTCGGCAAAGGGCTGTCGGCAAAGAAAACGTCGGCGAAGGCGGCTTTGCCGAGTGCCACGTGGCATGCAGTCGGCAAAGGCTTTGCCGAGTGCCACGTCAGCACTCGGCAAAGCCACGTGGCGCCGTCAGCCTGACGGCTGGCTTTGCCGAGTGCTGACGGCGAGGCACTCGGCAAAGAAAAAAATTATTTTTTTGAAAATTTCTTTGCCGAGTGCCGACACTCGGCAAAGAAAAATTTTATTTTTTTTAAAATTCTTTGCCGAGTGCTGACACTTGGCAAAGGCATGACCCCTTTGCCGAGTGCCGGCACTCGGCAAAGAAAAACATTTTCTTTTTTAGAAAATTCTTTGCCGAGTGCTGACACTCGGCAAAGGCATGACCCTTTTGCCGAGTGCCACACTGGCACTCGGCAAAGCTGGAGATTTTCCCCAGCTTTGCCGAGTGTAAGCACTCGGCAAAGCTGGCAAATTTTTTTCCCTTTTTTTTCCTGTTTTCTTGCATCCAAATATTGCAAAATCATAATTTATATCACAATTTCACCTGGACCACAAGTAGCAACATTTATATCATAATTTTATCACATTTATCACCATCGTCACCATATATATCACAATAACACATATATCTCACAATAGCATCTCTTATCACCACCACAAGTCCATTACAACCATGAAACTCAACGCAACGAGTCGAACACCACAACTCGAGGTCCATCACATGAAGTTCAACACAACAAGTCTAGGTCCATCACGAAGAGAAGAAATACATGACAGAGACTTCGACGATACTCAAGTCCAGGAGCATAAGACAAGCGACAAGTACCTAGCTCGTCGCGCCGTCCCCGGAGCCGTCAGGTTGTCCGTCCCCAGAGCCCCCAGGGTTTTCCCACGGAACCCACCCTGGATCACGCGGCGCCGACCAGTACGGCCGCCCTCCGCCCACCGGCCACGAGTAAGGTATAGGAGGGCCACGCGGAGGTGGATACGGTGGAGAAGGGCCACCCGGAGGTGGATACGGCATCATCTGAGGGCCGGCACCTCTAGGAGACGGGTTCGAACCCGCCGACTGTACCTGCACAAGTTAAAGGCCAAGTGATGTCATTAGTATCTGCAGGATGGACGCACAAGCTAAAGCAAGAGTCAATGTACTCATCGGGGTCCCAGCAGGAGTGACAGGAGTAGGCACAGGAAAAGACGGTGGAGGAGGCGGTGGAGCGAATAATTCAGGCGATGGAGGCGGCCCGGGGATCTGTAGGGATTGGAAGTAGCCGGTAAAGCCCTGCATTTGACTATTGTAGTGCTGCTGCATGGCTGTCAGGTGCTGCTGGTAAGCCATCTGTTGCGCATGCAACTGCGCCTGCATCTGCGTCTGCATCTGCGCCTGCATCTGCGCCATCCGCTCCTGCACCTGGGCCTGCAATATTACATCCACAGTGTTGATTGTAAGTATAGGTGTGAAACGAGTGAACGACGAACGAAACCACACTTACCCGGAACTGCGACATGCTCGGCAGCCGCGACGCTATGGGGATGTCGGTGGAGCTCGTGGGCCTGGATCGAACCTGGCTCAGCGTGGGAGCATCGGACGGGTCGATGGCGCTGTGGGCCATGTAGTACCGGCCGTGCTGCTTCCCTGGTCCCAACCTCTGTAGGAGGTCTGTGTCCAGGGGCTCGGTGGTGGGGTCGAACGTCTCCCCGTAGCGCTGGCGAGCCGCGGCGGTGTACTCGGTCGCCTTCTCGTAGGCGGTGGGGTTGCTGTACACCTCGGGCCCGTCCTTCGGGTTGTAGACGTTGTCCGGCGCTGTCGCCTTGCCCTTGTGGGAGAGGAGGTACCCGGTGAACTGGTTGATTTCCTGCCCACCGTGCGCCTACGACTGCATTGAAAACAGAAACATGGTTACAAGTAATGATAATTGAGGGCTACAAAAAAGACATGAACGGATGCATACCCATCTTCTCATGTACGTTGGGAGGGGCTGGCTCCCTTGGTGGTGTGGCACCCCTCGCATCTGCAGGCGGCGGCCCCGACGGTCGTTGCGCCTCGCGTACGCCTCGTCTGTTTGCCACATGCACACAATCTCCTCCCAGCAGTCCCTGTGGTTGTCGCACCACCCCGGACAGAACTGCATGACATCAAGTATTTGACATACGAGAAGATTAGTGTAATGTTTCACTGAAGGAGTCTGAACAAATGTTTTCCTACTTAATTACATGCACGTATTGAGCGAAGGTGAGGCCGGTCTCCCTCGAGTTCATGATCTGGCGGATTTCGGGCTTCTTGATGGACTCTGCATGCACGTCGGCGTAGTAGTCGCGGATGGCCTGTATGCGCCTCATGGTACAGGTCCTTGAGATGATCTTTGCAGACCGCCTCCTGCACTCGCGCCGCCTGGTCCGCTTTACCCTCCTCGCACGTGAAGAAGTCCTGCACAGAGACACATCATGTAACAATATTGCATTGTTTTAAGAAGTCTGACGAATGCGTACTATTTAGCAATGCAGTGCGATGAAAGATTCACCCAAAACTCCCTCTTTATCTTTGCCGCGAGGGTCTCGCCACCCACGTTGACGAGGTAGAAGTGAGCCCACCTCGTGGGCACCTTCAACTTGCCGTCCACGTTGACAAGGCCAGGGTAGTACTCCTTAATTAAGAGGCCCTGGATGCCATTGATATGGCGTGATTCACTTTCTCCGCTCACAAACGCCCAGGTACTGCACGAGTCATTAAGAACAATTGTTAGTCTGCAGTTCGATTTTCAATATGTCATATGAACAAGTAGTGAAATCAATAATGGTTACTTACGTCTGGCCCACGGGTGTAATCACCGGGTGTCTGTTGAATTGCGGCCGCATCCTAGGAAGCTGCGTGGACCCACGCGAGTACACCTTGGCCACGCCTGACGAAGTCGAAGCCGTCTGGCCTGGTGTGGGCACGGCGTCGTCGGTGTCGTCGTCGTCGTCGTCCTCGTCGTCCGTCGTCGTCTCCTCGTGCGAGGACGAGAACGGCAGCCTCCTCGTCGCCTGGCGACGTCCGCTGTGGGGTTGCGACCCCCTACTGGATGACCCGCCCGCCAACACCTCCTCCTCCTCCTCGTGATCGTTGGCGGTCTCCTGCGGGGGGACCTGGTACGCCGAGCGTACGGCTCGATGCGGCCGCTGCCGCCGTCCGCCTGGCATTTTGCCGAGTGCCTGCAATGACAAAGAACAAAAGAGTTAGCATAAATAAATGACAAGTACTTGTAAAGGAACATAATAATAACAATATAGTATTACATGGCCTCGTAATTATCTCCGCGAACGGCAATATCGCGGGCGTGGAGTCGTCATCACTATCACTATCGTCGTCATCGCTATCCATATTGTCGAGCTCTCTTAAGTCATCACTGTCATCATCATCCTCATCACCTCCATAGTCATCATCATGTTCATCCTCCTGGACAACTCCATCGCGCTGCATTTGCCATCGCTCAAGCATTCTTAAGTCCTTGGAATCCTGCACCTCCTCACCCTCGTCCTCATCGATTTCGTTGTCTACTTCCATGCCCATGAGCGAACCAATGTCTATCTCCAAAGTACCTTCTAGCCCCTCAGGTTGATAGAACTCATCTTGGTTTGGGTCAAAGTCGTAATCATCGTCGTTTGGGAGAGGCGGTTTGCCGCGCGGCGACACCAAATGCACAAGGCTCCAACCCGCAAGCTTCTCGTCTTTTTGGCACGCCCATGGGAGGTAATAAACTTGCGTGGCATCTCGGTTGGCCACAATGTAGACATCGTCTCCTTTATAGCTGGAGTCCTGTTGAATCTCGACTTGCCCTATCGTAAGGTCTTGCCTCATGACATCGGGATCGAACCAATGGCATTTGAATACCACCGGCTTGAAAGTCTCAGCACCCTTAAAGTTGAGCTCGTATATCTCTTCGACTATGCCATAGTAGTCCTTCTGATCCGTGCCGGCCGTACGAACTCCACTGCACATGGTTTTTAGGTTGGGTCGACTCTCCTCGTTCCTTCTCGTGCGAAAGCGATAGCCATTCACATCATAAATGGTGAATGACTTCACCCTACAGGAGAAGCCATGGCTCACCTGTTTCAATTCATCACTCATTTCTATATCCGTTTGGGCCTGCAAGGGTGAGGACAGGTAGATCGTTACATTACTCGCTCCGGGGAGCAAAGAACGCATACTTCCAACCGTATCCGTTTCGGACGGGAGACGCCTAACTAGGTAACGCAACCTACGACTACATGTGACGGAAAGAGAGGTCATACCGCAGGTGCCGGTGAAGACAGGATAGCAGGGCAGTGCCCAGTTGTGCTCCTCCGGGTAGCCTCCAACGGGAGCCCTCCTGAAAAAGAAAAACAATTAGTGAGAATGAAAAATTTCGGCAGCACCTCCCCTGTACGGGGAGGTTACCAAACCTGCAAGAAAAGACGACACGATGGCCGACAACCACAGATACATGTCAGGCACGATGGCCGACAACTACACGGCACAATGGCCGACAACTACACGGGGAGGTCTCGATAACCTGCAAAAAGAGCGGCACGAAGGCCGACATCCACAAACAACAGCACGAAGGCTGACAATCACAACGGCACGTAGGCCGATGACTAGAGCGGCACGAAGGCCGACAAGCAGAGAAGGGTGATATACCTAGTCACGACACATGCGTTGACGGGGATGCGACACAGAGAAGATGGCGGGGTGAAGGCCGACGAACCTCTTCCCTCCTCCTCCTCCTCCTCCCCTCCCTTCTTCTCCTCCCCTTTCTCTTCTCCTTCTTCTTCTCTTCCCTCCTCCTCTCCTCCCTTCTCCTCCTCCCCTCCCTTCTCCTCCCCTTCCTCTTCTCCTTCTCCTCCTCTTCCCTCCTCCTCCTCCTCTCCTCCCTTCTTCTCCTCCCCTTCCTCTTCTCCTTCTCCCTCTCCTTCCTCCTCTTCTTCTTTTCCTCCTCCCTCCTTCTCCCTTCCCTTCCCTCCTTCTTCCGTTCCCTCCTTCCCTTCCCTTTCCTGTCCGGGGCGGGCCGGGGCGGGCGGCCGGCGGCGGTGGGCGCGGGGGC
>CM041645.1:16158883-16263588 GCA_023333625.1 Bothriochloa decipiens
TTTTAGGCACGCGACGTCACAACTTGCTTGAAACTTTCTCAATTTTTTACCATAGCCTCCACATGCAATGGCGAGCCATGTAGTCAGGTTTCGTCATTTTTGGACTCCGTTTAGATTTTATAAAATTTAAAAATACTTTTCACGCGCGTGACTCGGCGTGTTCCGACACCAACACGGTCGAAATTTCATGCGAGGCCCTGCATACGGCCTCAACATGCTCCAAAAATCATGAATATCATTTTTTTAATCACCGGATTCCAATATTTTATGTACTTGCAGTTCAAATCTGTAGTTGCCGAAAAAATCAAAGAAACAGAAAAAATTAACGGAATATAGCAAAACAAATCAAAATTACCTCAAACATGAAATTTAGAATGTATTTACTGTATCAAGGCAAAAGAAAAAAACTAGGATTGAAAACCAAAAAAAAAACTTTGCCGAGTGCCTCATGTCGCACTCGGCAAAGAGCCTTTGCCGACTGCCTGACAGACTGGCAGTCGGCAAAGGCTGCCACCTTTGCCGACTGCTGACGGCGTGGCAGTCGGCAAAGGTGACGGCGTGGATGGCGTCCAGTACTCGCAGCCTTTGCCGAGTGCCAGGCTTTGCCGACTGCCTGGCACTCGGCAAAGCCTTGGCTTTGCCTTGTGTCTGGCAGTCGGCAAAGCCAGGCACTCGGCAAAGCCGGCTTTGCCGACTGCCCAACATGGCTCTCGGCAAAGGCAGCTCTTTGCCGAGTGTCGATAAAAAACAGTCGGCAAAGTATTTGGCAGTCGGCAAAACTAGCGTTTCCTGTAGTGATGTATCCTTTCGAAGAGCAGATGTTGGTGATAAATGGATAATTAGTTTATGTTCAGCTTTCTAATGAAACAGATAGACCTACATGAATATGGTCTTTCAGTGCGCTCTATGTATCGGTACCTAATTAATCAGGAGTGCCTTCAGTGAATAAATTCATATGGAAGTTGAGGTTATCTTTCAAGATTAAAGTTTTTCTTTGGTATCTTCAGAAGGGTATAATTTTAAGTAAAGAGAACTTAGTTAAGAGGAGTTGGCTGAGAGAGCCAAAAGTGTTGTTTTTATGAATGTAGTGAAACAATTAAATAGCTGCTTTTTTTACTGCTGCCATCATGCATGCTAAGAGTATTTGGCGTATTATTCACATAGCCACTGGGCTAACTAACCCCGCCTAAATTCACAGTTCACATGCTTTGGAAATTGTGTAACTTGCATCAATCAAAATGACCTCAAGTTAGTCTGCACGGAGGTTGCAGCCATTATTTGGGAAATTTGGTGTACGTGTAATAATCTTAGTATTTTTGAGAGAAAAAAAACGTGTCACTTCCCCTTTATGGAGGTCATCTTTAGGAAAACTTATTGGCTGCGTTTTCTGGGCATTGTTGTAGCGTGGGGATACCAGGGATACTGTCCGATCGGCGAGCAAAGTTTTGGAGGAGGTTGTTTTGGATGTTTTTGCCAAGCATGGATGGACAAACAATATAGAATTTGTTTTAAATTTTTCCTATAATTTAGTGTTCTCTTTTCTGGCCGATCATATAATTCGCAGAGGCTGAAACAATTCCTTTTTAAAAGAAAAATGTACAGGCGCTCGCTGTCGACCGGCTCCTGCAGCCGGTCGCTGATCTGCAGCAACACGCCAGGGAAATCCGCCACCCGCCCGCCAGACACAGGACGGCGAGGTCGGGCGATTGCTCAACAACTCACTAGTGTTGCCTGCAGCTCTGAAGGAAGAGATGTATGTATGACCTGCTCTGCTCATCTGTCGGCATGATGCTCCGCACAGATAGGGCGGTGCTGGTGCACAGAAAGTCGGTGGGGGGCACTACATGGCCGGCCGTCGCGAGGGAAATTGACGTGTTATTCGGTTGACATGTGTAAATAAACCATCGTCTCAGTTTTACCCCATGCACATCTGCACTGTATTTTGGTGAGGACCATCTGGCCAGAAAATCACTTTTGGCAGGCCAATCTTACTTCCTTGATATGAGTGACGTATTGACGTGCAAGACCAATGCACGGCACAACAGTTTGCTACCTCGGCCAACGTAAAGACCAAGCTTTTTGTGCATCCCCGTGACCAGACACCAAGCAAAAGCAGCACAGGTAGTGTTCGTTGTTGCCCTGTTTTTCTTGTCTCACGACAACCTCTCTGCCTCTCTTCTTTACCGTGACTCGCCGCCGCCACGCTCGATACGGTCCTCATCCAGGGCGCCGCCATCGGTGGTACTGGAACGGCGCGGCCCCCGCCTTTTCTTCTCCAGTTCGCCGCGCCTGCTCAGGTGCCTGCTAGGTCTTCGTTAGGCCCTCCGTCATGTCTTAACTCTTAACGTGGCAGTCACGTGCTCAGGTGTGCCAATCCCATCTCTTCCCTTCCCTTCGTGCTGTGCCAAACGGAGCACCCATACTCTCTTAAGCTAATTGGCTATTTACTAGTCCATTAACCCGTGCACATGCACGAGCTAGTGATTTATATTATTTATACCTTCATTAATTTTTCATGTGAACAAAATATATATTTCTTATTTAATGACATGTTAGGACAGATAAATATGTCCATGACAGTATGGGTATAGGCTATATATAATTTAGAATGTTGTGACTTTATTGAACTATATAAAAATGAGCCATTCATCAGTCAGTAATAAGGCCTTATTATGCTCCCTCTATTAAAGGTGAAATGCGCTTTTGAATTAGAAAAAAGATAAGTATGCTCATGTAAATCATGTGATTAGGTTTACTATATTATTATTTTTGTACTAAAAAATGTATTATAAACCTAAGAATGGCATGCAAATATTAGCATTCTATAAAACCAAACGAATAAAGGCATATATATAGATCTAAATGCATGGAAAGCAAAATGGACTCACATCCGCAATAGAAACATTTAAAATCACGCTTGAGATAGCTAATACTCACATAGTGACAATTTATAAATATTACACTCAAGCATGCAGGCAACCAAACCTATGTAACTTTGACTACATTACATGACCAAATAATTGGACGGTTGTTCATATGCATATAGTGGTACTGAACTTGTTTTGATTTTTTAATGGTAATTTTGTAACATATTATTTTTTACCATTTAAAACAACATCTATTGGCCCATATACCATGTCCATTCAAAATCTTGGAGGCAGAATAACACAATAATAACTTCAACCTCTGTTGCAAAATCCTAGCAAAAATGATAATCTGATTGTGTACAAATGGCTTGATTTTGGATGGATTATTATAATGAAAACACCATATTTACAACATCCTAGAATCTATGGGAGACCTATTTTCAGAGGTTATCTGGTGTATTTGTCACTTTAACCAACAATAATCCACCATAATAACCTAGGGATCCAAACTCTCTGATCTGTAATTCGTATCTACCATATACCTTCTTGTTCGACCCATTTTTTTTTATCTGGTAGGTAACAAATCTTCTTTTTGTGCATACACCACATGCTGCCTCTACGGTAAAATAATTTATAAGCCGAACTATCGTTCATTTCGCATGCCAAGCACGGGGTTACCTGCTTGTATTCTAGATTATAATAAATCAAACTATGATCTACATATCCTTAATTATATATACTCATGATCCCTTAGCTCCTAAACTTAATCCTCCATATCTTGGTCATATAGGACGGTAACAAAAATTCTCCATTAATATTCATGTTCTTTAATTGCTTTCACATGCTATCTCAGATAACATACATGCATGGTGGACAATATGTCACCATAAAATTAGGGGAGATGGAGGATTAGTTTTAGTTTACTACTAAATATAGGATGTCGGATAGAGTAAACTGTTGGATGCCAGGGTGTGTTTTTAAATCACGTGCACCTTAATTTTGACTTTAATAGGTTGGGTAGGAAACTCCGAAACTCTTCAAGATACCCTACCTGGTCTCTTGGTTTCAAGATTGCCTTACAGTATTGGTTCGGTGATGAATCACACAACACTTTCATCCCAGGTTATCAAATTCAAGATTGCCTCCAGATCATAATAATCAGTTCATGTCATCATTTTGATCCAAAGAACATTTATTATGTGATGGATTATTATAATAAAAACTCATGATTACCATAATCCCAAAATCTTGGTGAGATCAGGTTGCTGAAAGCCCAACTTGCCGCCCAACTGACTATCCAACTTGCCCTCCAACCGATTATCCATCTTGCCAAACTACAAAGTAATAAGATAACAAATTCTCACTTTAACAAACCATGCATAATCAATCACCACAATCCATTGACCCAATCAGTCTAGTTATTGTTATCCATAATAATTCTATGCATAATTTAGGTTATAATAATTCAATTTTGATCCAAACATACCCTAACTCAGGTACAACATTCTTCTTTTCCCAAAAAGTAAATAAGTAGGAAATTAAATACTTACATGTTTAAATGTACCTGCTTGATGACTGACACCTTATACTTTTACACTCAATTTTTCTCGGTCTATCATAACGTTAGTCGCAATTTGCCATTGGTGCATCTTTTCCGTCATGGAGGCCGTCTGCAGGTCGATACATAGCCAGGGATGATGCAATCTTCAGACCAAGCATATCAGCTTTCGTTGTAAGGATGAACTGCGAGGCAGAGACAATGAATGGAAAATGATTCATACATGGCCACACAGGATGCATGCAGAGATATCTCTTGCACCTCGCAGCAGACCTTTGCCACCACGATTATGAAGAAGGGCGTTTACTCAAAAAAAAAAAAAAAAAAAGAAGAAGAAGGACGTTGCCACCCATGAGATTTAATCTGGCTGGTTATGAAGAAAAGGCATGGCGGTGTGTAGCCTCCTAGCGGCCTAGCGCAGGCACACGACCGATCCTATCTTTATTTGCAATCGCCGGCCTCATGCACAGTTGTGGGCAATGACGATGCCTGTCCACAGGCCTTACTTCACACAGATGCAGATCGTCATGACATAAATTCTGGCCGCGAGCGCCGCCTGCCTATCCGCGCCGATCCTCAAACTATATATGGCAGACAACTGCACTCGTGAGATTCTCATGCATGCGGCAGTCGACCACTTCTTCACAAACCGCAACACAGTTGAAGCAATCTTTGAATGGCCGCTGGATCCAAACCGGGGTTAAATCGATGGCTAGATGTTTTTGATTATTGTGAGAGTTTAGAGAATTTTTCTTTTTTATAGCGCGTCTAGTGAGAGTTAACGTGATGCCTCTGTTGAAGCCTCCAATTAATAATAATAAGATATTCATATCAGATCTGATCTGATCTAATTACTTAACTGTATTATGCCTGCTAACTTCTACGTATGCTTTGCACTCGAATGTTTTGTGCAGCTAAGTCTGCTAGAAAATAATTGAACTACTAAATCAAGTTTTGCAGCACTGATTTTTTGTATCACTACGTCACAATAGATTTGTAGGGACGGCTCCAGAGCCTCTATAGGGGCAGCCCCCTGGTGTTCTTACTCAATCTGGGCACAAAAAACCGATAATCGAAAACCGAACCGAACTTACCGGAACCGAAACCGAAGTAACTGAAACCAATATTCGGTTCCTAATTCAGTTCTAGGTTTTCAGAAACGAAATTATTACGGTTAGTTCGGTTTTGGGCTCCGATTAACCGAATTATCTGAAATAACCGAACTATGTATAAAGGCCCAGGATAGAATGCAGCCCAGCCCACGTAACAGAGCTATACTCTAAGAAGCATGCCCTCTCAGCGCTCCATCCCGACTCCGGCCGCCACCGGCGCCACCCTCTCCACCTCTCGTCCTCTCCAGTCTCCAGAACCACATCTCACTCCCTGTCGCCCCTCATTCCCCTCACTGCGCCCCCACTCCCCTCATCGCCGCCTCCAATCCCACCGCGCCCATCTCGCCGGCCGCCGCTCCTTACAGGCCATAGGCCTCCCCGCCGCCCCACTCCCCTCCCCTGACCGAACCACGTCGCGGCCTCGTCGGGGTATCACGAGGAGGCGCGAGCTCGTCTGCTGCGCGTCACGTGGCCACGGAGGCAAGATGCTCGGCAGCGGGAGGCGAGGGGCTCTTTGGCTGTGGCGTCACACGGCCGTGGAGGCAAGGTGCTCGCGGTGGCGCGTCACGCGAAGGAAAGGTGCTCGACAGCGACATTGTTAGTATTTATTAGTGCAACTAAAATATGAAGGTTTATTAAGTGCATACACTCGCTCATCTTCTACCTTCGCCTCTCTCCTTCTCACTGTCCTCCGGTGGCCGGCGAGCGACGGCGGCGCGCTCCTCTCCTTCCCCCACGCCCCCGGCTCCTCCAAACCCCACCACCTCCATCGCACGCCGCACCAGCACCCGCGCCGGCCATGGCGGCAACCCCCGATCTGGCAGCAGCGGCCTAGGGGTTCCGGTGAGCTTTCTCCTCCTTGCCGTCGCGGAGGGCGTCATCAACGTGGTGCACGCCACGGAGACTTTCTCCGACGGGTGGTGGAGCGGGATCCGGTGCTGGAGCTGGGCAAAGCGAGGAAAAAGGAAGAGAAAGTGCAAGCCACATGAGCCGTCGGATCGTGATTGAACCGTGGAGAGGGTGTGCATTCTGTTGGGCTAAATCCTACGTGTGCAGGCATTAGCAAATTCCTTTTAGAATTATATGGCCGAGCCATTAATTAGTCTTTTAACCATAGGCAAAAGACAAAATAGCGTTTATAGCATAGCAGATGGTATACCATCTGTAACATTAATGTACTTGAGCCAAACCGAACACCAGATATTACATCAGAATGGACAACCTTAATAGAACTAAAAGTTTCCACACATGAATCAACCCCAAGCGATCGAAACAACCACGACCCCAAGCAAAACAACAACAACTAATGACCTCCATTAGACGTCAAGATGTAGACTGAAGCCGGCTGATGCTTCCCATCTGTTTCGCATGTTCCAACAACTTCTAATAACTCTGAAGCCACATCACTTAAGCAACAGCTTCCTTAAGCCTTGCAACCTTCGAACACAGGAGTTCCCTCTTCTCTTCCTGGCACAAGATATCCCCCGTCTCTGCACGAGCACAATCACTCGGTAGAGGAGTTGAAAACAAAGGTCATTTCTTAGCTTCCATAGGCTCTAGACAGCAGTTGAGGTAAACATATTTAAAACTTCATTTCTTTTATTGCTTAATTAACCAGAATTTCCCTATAGAATCCAAAGAACCCCAAACTGCACCTCAAAGACAATGGATAAAGTAACCCACAAATGTTTAGCTACAACACAACTAAAAGATATATGATGCACTGATTCCAACTCATTGCAAAACAAAAAAACAATTAACATCTTCTACATGTCTCCTTTTACTTGGATTGTCTCTAGTTAAAAGTTTATTCTTAATAAAGATCCAAAGGAAGTAATAGACTCGAAGAGGGATTTTAATCTCTCAAAGTGAAGAGACATGCACCGGCTGAATTACATCTGAAGTTGGTGATTTTATACAGATATTGAACTGAATATACACCATTTAAGTTGAATTGCCAAACAAAAAATTTTCTTCATCCCTAAATACAATGGTAGAAGCCAATTGGCAGACTTCAAATCACAACTCTAATAATCTCTCATCACCCATCCTATTAAAAGTGCTCTTAGGAGATTCTCCGTCCCAAAAACAAACCATAGAGCTATTCTTTTCATTCACAATTCTATATAAATTCTAGTACAATAGATAGACTCAAAGCTCCAATCCAATTATGCTCCCAAAAATACATTTTTTGTATTCCCTATTGCTTATCTATATCTCATCTTGGTTGCTTGAATAGCGCACATAGAACCTTAAAGTTAAAGAAGAAGCCGCTACACTTTTGCACCAAAAATATTGATGTTACTAGTATTATATTTAAATTCTATTTACTCTTTCCATAATTTATCTTTATCTATATTATATCTCTTAAACTGGGAAGCTAGCAAACATATATTGAAATGTCTAAGATTAGGAATCCCTCGATACTCTTTACATATAGAGATTGATTCCAAGTTAGCTAAATGGTATTCTTGAACATTTTTATATCATTTCACAAACAATTATACGTTTATGAAAGATAACCGGTGGATAATGGATAATGGGCTATTGGCAAGAAAAGTTTTTATCAAAAGAGCTTTAACTGCTCGTGGCTCCAAATCCGACTATTCTGACTACTGCGCCCACCACAGCATTCGCTTCTTTAGGAGTGTGGACACGTTGTGTGCGGAGCATCCCGACGTGGTGCTCATATGCAGCTCCACCCTGTCCATGGAGAGGGCGTCGTCCAAACCATCTCCTTCCACAAGCACCGCTTCGACACCATCGTCCACGACATGCGCTCTGTTAAGATGTTTCCCCGCAACCTCCTCCTCGAGGTAACCATATTGTACTATACCCGTGTTCTCTAGGTATCTTAGAGAAGTGGACGAAAACCACCCATTCGACAATTAAATATGTGGAACTCATTGGAGAATTAAAAATGTGAGTAGCTTGATGAACTACATCCTTCTCTATATCCATATCGATCAACTCACTTTTATTGAAATTAATTCTCATTCCTGAGACCAATCGGATGCAAGGCCAACTTGCTGAGATGATCGGCAGAATGGCCCTAGTGCTCAATGTGCTCGCAGAGGACGATGCTGATGACATTACCCCATCGACACCGTTGGGGGGTTGTGATCAGTGCTTGTAAAGCATCTTGGTCGCGTCTGAAGGGGTTTACCAAAGAGGATGCGGAACATGTGGGCTCGCATGTGCTAGCGGTGGTGCGCTCCCAATATCCAGAGGTGCACTTAGTCCATTTAGGTAAGGGAGTGTCAGCCGACACTGATGATGTTGCCGCAGAGAACCTCAAGCTTGAGTCGGTGGCGGCGACGAAGGAGATGGTAAAGGACATCCATATAGTAACCTAGATGTGATGTTATTTACTGTGTTGCTGGCACGTGAGGGTGCCATTTTTATGAAAAAACTTTGTTTAGTCATGTGGTAATTGTAGCACTGCGTAATAGTACTTTCCTGAAGACAGCATAACCCTGAGGGTTATATGTTTAATATGCTTTTCGGAATGTCGCCATGGTGGAGTATGAATCGTTCATTGTGGTAATGAGAATTTTATGTGGACCAATAATAGCGATTCTCATATTAGGAAATACAACAAGTTCGTATTTATATTCATTTGAATGAGGATGAAACAGTAACGATCTTTATTCAATCGACTTGTATCGAGAGTATATAAGACAGATACATGTGACACATAGTACTAGCTATCACAGATAGAATCGCCGAACGAGGTCGATGTGCCAGGAGTTGGGTACGTCAACTGGAGGCTCGTCAAGGGTGCACAACCTGTAGGAGGTCGACCTGGTGACTGCCTTCACCATGAAAGGTCCCTCGCAATGGGATGAGAGCTTATGGAGACCTTCAATCTTCTGCTTGCGTCGTAGGACCAAATCACCGACCACAAAAAATCTGTCTTGACATTGCAGTTGTAGTAGCGATGTACGGAGGCGAGGTATTTGGCCGTCCGTGCACATATGTCAAGGCGCCTCTCCTCGGCCGCGTTGATATCAAGTGTTCTAGCTTCATTGGAGCGTTCTTCATCGTAGTTTTCTACTCTCGGTGACTGGAAATCTATATCCTTTGGGAGGACTGGTTCTGAACCGAAGATCATGAAGTAAGGGGAGACGCCAGTGCTATGGCTTGGTTGGGTACGTAGGCCCAAAATGATGGCTGGTAGCTCTTTGAGCCATCGACCGGGGTGCGTGTCCTTGTCACGGTAGAGACGTTTGCAGAGAGCCTCTAGGATCATCTCGTTGGCTCTTTCCACCTACCCATTGGCACGAGGATGGGCCACTGAGACATACTTCACCTTGATGCATTTATCATCACAGAAATCAAAGAAGTCACTGCCGGTGAAGGTGGAGCCTAAATTGGTGATGATGGTGTTAGGGATGCCAAAGCGGTGAATGACATCGTCGATCATCTCAGCGGCTTTCTTTGCTATGGCTTTGACCAAGGGCTTGTATTCGATCCACTTGGAGAATTTGTCTATCAGGACATAGACGTATTCAAAACCGCTTAGGGTTTTTTTGAATGGACCGATCATGTCAAGTCCCCAGCATGAAAAGTGCCATGATGTGGGGATGGTTTGTAATTCGTGCACGGGTACATGAATCTGTTTTGCAAAGAACTGGCAGTTCTTGCAACCGTTTTTCCATGTCGGCGATGACCGTTGGCCAATAAAACCTGCTCGAAAGGCTTTGCCGACCAGTGTGCGGGATGCTGCGTGGTTGCCGCATTCACCAAAGTGGATTTTATCCAACAACTTGATACCATCTTCTTGTGTGACGCACTTTTGCAAGATTTCTTGTCGTGCATTTTTGAGCATCAATTTGCCGTTCATAAGGACGTAATATTTGCTTCATTGGATGAGACGTCCCTTGAGGATCTTATCTTCGGGTACGTCTTCATCAATGAGGTAGCGAATGAACTTGATTCGCCAGTCTGGCTGTGGAGATTTTGGCTGTGCCACAGGCTGGTTGATCAGCGGCTGGTCAATCTGCATTGGTGAGACATCATCTTAGAGTTGGTGCTGGTTGGCATTGTTCTTAGTTACGAGACATAGCTCAACCAAGGGGCCAGCGTCAAGGACCATGGCCGTAGGCTTTTTGGAGTGCTGCTGTTGGTTTTCTCTTGCAACAACGGGTGGCTTCACAGGAGGTTTCTCGACTGCTATTTGCTCATCTTTGACAGATGGTTCAAATATATCCTGAATGAACACGCCGTGTGGTACCGCTTCCCTTGAAGAGCCTAGCTTAGATAGCTCGTCGGCGGCTTCATTTCGGCTCGTACCACATGGATAAACTTGAGGCCGTAAAACTTGTTTTCAAGCTTTCGGATTTCTGCCACATAAGCCTTCATCTTTTCACTGTTGGTGTCCCATTCTTTGTTTACTTGGTTGATTACGAGGAGGGAGTCACCGTACACCATAACCCTCTTTATGCCGAGCTTGACAGCAATCCGTAATCCATGAAGCGCGGCTTCGTATTGGGCTGCATTGTTGGAAGCTTTGAAGAGGATGCGTAGAACATAGTGTAGCTTGTCTCTGGAGGGGGCGACGAAGTAGACGCCAGCCCCTGCTCCATCAATGTTGAGGGAGCCGTCAAAGTACATTTCCCAATGCTCATGACTGGTGTCTTGCCATGGCATTTTTGAGGTCCGACCACTCGACGAGGAAATCGGCTAGATCCTAAGATTTTATGGTACTACGGCTTTTGAACTTTATGGTGAATGACATTAGTTCGAGTGCCCATTTGACGATCTGACCACTTGCGTCCCTATTGTACAGGATGTCGCCAAGCGGGAAATCGGTGACCATCGTGATATGGCGAGATTGGAATAGTGTAGAAGTTTCCTCTTGGTAATCAAGATGGAATAGAGCAGTTTTTCTACGTGCTGGCAGTGTTGTTTGGAGTCATTGAGTACTTTGCTTATGTAGTAGATTGATCGCTGCACCGGGAAAGTGTGGCCCGATTCTTCGTGCTCGACCACCATATCCGTGCTTACCACTCGATCGGTGGCCACAATATAGAGTAGCAGTTCTTCGCCGTCAGTTGGAGCTGTGAGGACCGGGGGAGATGTGAGGTAGCTTTTTAGCTGGGTAAAAGCGACGTCAGCCTCATCCGACCATACGAACTTTTCTTTTTCTTTTAGCAATCAAAAGAAAGGTAGTCTCTTCTCTCCTAGATGTGATATGAAGCGGTTTAGGGCTGCCATACAACCTGTCAACTTTTGAATGTCTTTGACAGACTTAGGAGGCTGCATGTTTAGCACAGCTTGAACTTTTTCAGGGTTTGGGCATATGCCGTCCTGACTCATGACATTTCCAAGCAGTATGCTGGATGGCACTCAAAAATGCATCTCATGGGATTTAGTTTCCACTGGAAAACGTTGAGAGCATCGAATGTTCGCTGGAGGCCAGCGATCAGTGTATCCGATTTTTGGGTTTTTAGCACTACGTCGTCTACATACGCCTCAACTAGATGATCTTTGATCTCATCATGTAGGCAGTTTTAGATGGCACGCTGATAGGTCGCACCAGTGTTTTTAAGGCCGAAGGACATGGTCGTGTAATAGTAAGCGCCAAACGGAGTGATAAAGAAGGTTTTGATTTGGTCGTCTACCGCAAGGGCTATTTGGTGATAACCAGAATAGCAATCCAGGAAGGAGAGCAATTCGCAACCAGCGGTGGAGTCAACGACTTTGTCAATGCGTGGTAGAGTAAAGGGGTCTTTAGGTAGTGTCTGTTGAGATCGGTGTAATCAACGCACATTCTCCATTCCATATTTTTCTTTCGTACAAGAACCAGGTTGGCTAGCCAATCCGGATGATACACCTCTTTTGTAAAGACTGCGGCTAAGAGTTTAAGTACTTCTACCCTAATCACCTCCTTCTTGTCATGAGTGAATTGGCGCAGCTTTTGCTTGATGGGCGGGCTTGGCGGTCTTCGAGACATTGATGAAGTGCTCGGCCCGTTCCCTGGGTATGCCGGGCATGTCTGCTGGTTTCCATGCAAACACGCCGTCGTTATCCCGTAGGAACTAGACTAGCGTGTCTTCCTATTTAGCAAAGAGGTTGGCCCCTATGAGGGCCGTCTTGTCCTTGTTGCCAGGAACGAGGATGACCTTCTTGTGCTCCTTTCTCTTCTGGGAAGAGCGCTTGGCCTCCTTGAGAGGTATCTAGAGGTCGGCCGGAGGTATGGTTCTAGCTTTGAGGACTACGTTCGCCATTCTTGCTCGAAGGTCGGCGACTTCTGCTGTCGCGTATGCGGAGGTCTCGCAGTTGTATGCCATGAGGACATTACTATGTAAGGAGAGAATGCCTTTCTCCGTCGACATCTTGAGCACCATGTAGCCATAATGCGGGACCGCCATGAACTTGGCGATTCCCGGACGGCCGAGGATGGCATGATACACACCCTCAAAATCAGCAACTACGAAATTGATGAAATCTATGCGAAAGTGTTGGGGGTGCCGAAGTGGACACGGAGGGAGATTTGCCCCAGCGGCATTGATGGCTTGCCCGGCATCATGCTCTAGAATGGGGAGTCGTACGGCTAGAGATCTTCCTGCTTCAGGCTGAGCTCCTTGTACGCTTGGAGGAATAGGATATTGAGGGCACTGCCGCCTTCGATCAACACCTTCTCGAACCGGAAGTTCTGGATCACCGGGTCGAGGACAAGAGGGAAGCGTTCGGTGTCTTCGCCCCTTGCCCACATGTCTACTCAGCTGAACGAGATGGGCTATTCTAACAATGTTGGTGCCCTGACATCGGCCACAAGGTCCTCATCAGATTTACTTATGGCCATGATAGCGCGTCGAAGCAGCTTCTTCTCCCTTTGGATTTCAAGGGCGACTTTGCCACTGAAGATTGCTGCCACATGCCTCTCGAGCTCCTTGTACTCTTGGCATCTTTCATCATTGGAGGCATGGTCTTCATTTTTCTTTTCCTCCTTGACTTCCTTATCAGCGTTCTTGTTCTTGTTGCCACCGCGCTGCCGCTTTGCGGCCATTTTGTTGAAGATATTCGTGAAGCCCCAACATTCTGTGAATGTGTGCCCCCTATTGGGGTGGCGAGGATAGTCCTGACTAAGGATCCTGTCATAGTCATCGTCGTAGGGCTTGTTGTTTCCCTTCACGGTGTTCACGTGGTTTCCCCGATTGCGCTGGCTGTCGTCTTGCCGGCTGTGTTTCCTATTCTGCCTGTCGCCTTCGCGGCTGTCGTCACGCTGATGGTCACGGCGATCATCGCAGCGGTCATCCCTTCGGGCATTGTCGCAACATCCACGATACTGATTGCGGTCATGGTCAACGTCGTCTCGACGATGGTTGCAGCGCGAAGGGCCATCATCTCGATTGGGACGGCGGGCGTCGTCCACGCGTGTCCATTCTTGTGCAATCTTCAGGAGTTTGAACATCGTCTTAGGCTGGATACAAAGCAACTCAATTTTGAGATTTTGATTGTGTGGCTGCATCAGACAATTGATGAAGAGCTCGACAACTTTCGGCTGGGTGATGTCGGCGACCGTGGTCCAAACGTCCGAGAAACGCCGGATATAGTCATGTAAGGGCTTATTCAGGTAATCTTTGATTTGACCTAGAGCGTACTTGGTGCCAGGCTGCTGGCATGTTGTCTTGAAGTTGTCAGCCAGCATCTGTCAAAGTTGGGGCCAGCTGTGGATTGATCCCTCGCGCTGGCGCATGAGCCATTGGATAGCTGAAGTACCCAAAATGACCGGCAAATAGTTTGCCATGACGCGTTCGTCACCTCCAGCTGCTCGGATGGCGGTTTCGTATAGAAACAACCACTGATCGGGGTCAGTGTGGCCATCATAGCGCCTGACGTCGATCTTGAAGCTTTGTGGCTAGGCCACCTCCCGAAGCTAATTGGAGTAGGGTTTGGGGCCAGGGATGTCGTATCGTTCCTGACGCCCATCGTCATAGTTATAGTGACGGTCTCCCTGTCTTCGATGGTCGACCACCTCATCATTGTTCTCTGCTCGTCGGCCACCTCTTCCACGGTTGCGCTCTGGTGATCGATTACGGTGATAGCGATTCGGAGATCGATTGGCTCTATCGCGGTTGGGAGAACGGGCTCCTCAGCTGTGGTTGGGGGAGCGGTTTCCGTGGCTGTGGTTAGGAGAGCGATTTTCGTGGCTGTGGTTAGAAGGGCGAGCTGGACCATGGCTAGATTGGTCGTTCTCAGTGGAGCCCTCGCACAGATCGGATCCACGACACTGCTGACCACGTGATGCTGATTGTGCCAGTGCCTCTCGTATCCGGTTGACCTGTGCTGCTGCCGCCTTTAGGTGATCGAGCACTTCTTGCATCTCTGGAGTCGCAGCCAAAGCTTCTAACTTGCTTCTGGCGACGATGATGTTAGCACTTGGCATTTTTGGCACTTGGCGATTGTTCACTAGATCAAACTCTTCCACCAAATTGCGGTGGAGCCATTGGTCACGCTCGGCCCTTTGCTCGGCATCACGGCAGGTGGCGCATCCTGTATTACACTCGACCTAAACTTGTCTCTGCTGGGGGTCTCATTGTCGGCAATGGGTTCATCGGCGCTTACCATGAACACGATTCCTCCGAACCCTAGAGAATACTCGAGGTGGTCGGCGTCTTTGGGTTCCACGTCGACTGTCATAGTTGATTTCTTAGTGGCGTCGAGATTGGAATGCCACTCGGTGCCTTTGGCCCCTGGCTGATCATCAACGATCATCTGATCGGTTTCGGGAGCTGGTATGACAATCTGCGCTCCCGCGAGATCTCTGGCGATCTCTGGTGCGGTCGAGTCATCGTTGATGCATAGGTTGGTGAGATCTAGTGAAGTCTCATCCCGCGTGGTGCATCGATGATGTCCTCAAGGCGCACCATGTTGACTAGATGGCCTGGGGCGTGGTGACATTGAATCTCGTCTAGGAGTGAGCGTGTCGTGCGATCGTGCCTTAGAGTAGATGCGATTAATGGAGGAAACTGCTCTACATAAGATGCATCAGTGTTCTTCAGCCCGTATGGGAACGAGACTAGCCTTGATGGTGTATGCTCCTCGCTATCGCCTGGTCTTTGATCGATACGAGGCAGCTGGAGCCGATGGACACAATGTTGCCTGGGGGAACTGGACCTGATCAGATCTGAATCTGAGCGACCCTAGCGAGCAGTTCCATGTCGACGGTGGTGCACAGGAGTGAAGCCATCGTCATCCCTAAGCGTAGCCAAGTGCTGCCGTGTAGATTCGATGAAGGAGAGGATCTCAGATAACCCTTCACCTTGGCGATCGATCAGGTCGATCAGATCTGAGTTGTCGATGTGCCTCCCTTGATAGCGATGGAGTGGACTACGGGAGGATGGCATAGACGGTCGCAGGGACAAGCCCGAGATCTGGTCAGACAAGGCCCTTGTTAGAGAAGCTGAGGTGGAGACAGGTCGAACCGCCTCCACGACATCGTCAGCGTCTTCCAATGGAGGCTAACCGAAGGAGCCGAAGTTGATCTTGACATTGGCGTCAAACTCCATGGAAGATGGGAAGGAACCATCTTGCTCGCCTTGAAATCTTCAAGCGCACCCCCTACCTGGCGTGCCACTGTCGATGAAATATCGGTGGCAGTCTACCTAGGGTATCCCTACGGTAGTAGTTTATCGGTGGAGGCACACTAGATGACGAACTAGATGTAATCAAAGACACAAGATGCACATGTTATCCAGGTCCAGGCCTTAGATTGCGTAATGCCCTATGTCCTATGCTCTGATTGATTATGAGCTGGTATGCAAGATGAGTTTTGAGGGGGTCCCTGCCCGCCTTATATAGCTTGGGGGACAGGGTTACAGATCCGAGTATCTCGGGTTTGATTAGTTACATGCGGGATAACAGATTACATGAGATCATATCTCTAATTATCTTGATATCTTTCCTATCGACCAAGTTTCCTTAACCGTCAGGCCCTTCATTGCGTGGTCTTCACGATGTCCGACCAGGTCTGGGCCTTGATCGGGCTTCGTCACCTGGGATAAACCTTCGGTCCCGAGCAGTCCCAAAGGTGGACCATGAGGGTATAGGGGTTAATACCCCCACAGTAACCATATCATACTATACACGTGTTCTCTAGGTATCTTAGAGAAGTGGACGAAAACCACCCATTTGACAATTAAATATGTGGAACTCATTGGACAATTAAAAATGTGAGTAGCTTGATGAACTACATCCTTCTCTATATTCATATTGATCAACTCACTTTTATTAAAATTAATTCTCATTCCTGAGATTTCTCAAACTATATAAAAGTCCCGAAGAACACATTGGACAAGCCCTACTCTAGCTTCTCTATCTAACATATTAGAAAATGCATCTCCTAAATAAATTAAACAATAGAGGAGACAAAGGTGAAAGCAGAGGATGGCATGAGAATGATAGATTGATTAGGAGGTTAGTGGCAAGGTTACATATATAGGAAAGAAGGTCCTTGGGTTGATTTATAGAAGTACGACCACTATTGGATCTCCTTGCTTTTATAACGTTGATCAATCTATAACCGACCAATATGGGGAGATGGTCCAGGTGCATTGATTACTTTTATTGCTGGATCACCATAGGTCTTGGGTGTTGAGTGCAGTCACTCTCTTCCTTTTTTTCTTGTTTCTATGTTTATTCCAGGTCACTAACCACTAGTTACGCGGATTATAAACCATGCCATGAGGGTTTTCTCATAGCAATGTCATCTGAAACGGGTTATATTCTTTGGTCGTGGAAAAAAGCTGGTGCCACCTCCTCCTAGTACTCTAGTTGTGTCCTTGAGTCTTTCACACTGCTTCGTTTCATTATGCCCAACACTAGTGCACTACTGATGTCGTTCATGTTGCGCTTGCATAACTCGTAGGTCTCACACTAGCATCGACTCAGGTGTGGACACGCACACTTCCGCACCGATAGCTAGTCTCACTTGCTCCAAGTGCCCCGCACCAAGGAGTGGTTGTCGTTGAGTGCCTACTGTTGTGACCCTCGTTGTGCACTCACCCTAGCTTTCTTGGGCCGGTCGAAGCTACATGCATGGGCTAGGAATTGTGAACCTAGGGTTTGGAAAGTGTAGGTAAGAAGTATATAGGTGTATCATCAACACAGAGATGGCGCGTACCAAAGAAAATTCAATGGATATTGGTATTTTGAGGAGCAGGAGGACCGAGCACCTCATTGACAGTTCTTCTTGGTTCTCTCAATGGGGCGATGCAAATTTTGCCTCACGGAATCTTCGGTTTCTCTCATCCTCCAATCAGTTATTGGTGGTAACCCTAATGAGTTCAGAGTCCGTCATCTGAGTGCTCGAGTTTTTAGATTTTTAGTTCATTCTCAGGATGTTGGTTTTCATATTTTTAAGTTGAAATCCTTTGAATGTGCTAGTTTCAAGCTTTTCCTTCATCTTTTGGGTAGAGGTGGTCCAAATCATATCCATGAGTTTAATCTCTGGTAAAAAGAAAAATTGTTTGAATGGGTAGATGTCGTCAAACGATAGATCAAACCACCACCGCTTTCTAGAGCAAATTTGATCCAGTTGGGATCGCGCAAAATGCGCCATGTTCTTCATCAGGATTTTAAATTTGAAAATAAATCTCGAATCTCTAGATCCAACTCCTCAAATCCCTAGCCCAACAAACCCGCTAACATGGGCCCGGCCCAACATGCTCCTAACCAAAGAGGCAATTTCTCTGGACGCAAGGACCCTCCCTGATTCTTGCACCAATTTGGTACCGGCGTTTCGCATCCTGGAGTAAAGGCTTCTAATCAGCCTATGACCAGCGGGCCAGCAAGTTCATGCAGCCGCCCCTTCTTTACTTCCTTTGTTGAATACACTCGGATCTACCTGGGAGTCTCGCCGCCTCCACCCATCATATTTCCCTGGAGATTGCCCTGCAAAATCATGGCCCCAGAGTTCTAGGATGAATCTCCACCCTCATCGCCGACGTTGGCAAGGAGCAAGGCCTCCCAGTCCGGCGACCCATCGGTGTTCTCCTCCTTTGGTAAGTTCGCTTGTGGCAAACTCAGTTTCATTGGTCCACCACCTCCCATTGTCCATGTCGCGTGGTAGGAGAAAACTCATCATCTGTTCCCCATCCTGGCACGCTTGCTTCACAGGGACCAATGGCTTATCGGTTTGTAGATTCAACCCTTTCCTGCCAGTGGGATCGCAGTGTATCATCGCCCTGGGTAGGCCATTGATGAAAAGAGTGGTTACTGGTAGCTTCCAGAGGAAGCACAATGATCTTGCAATCACCACTTTCAACCCACTCCCTGTTGATCCTCTGCCGTTCAATGCAATTAGAGATGTGCTCCATGATATCCTTGCTGTTCAGAACAATGTACTCTATGAAACCATATAGCCATGCCCTTTTGGACAGGCATATGTTAAATTCACATATATGCATCAGCGTGACCTTCTGATCCAGACCAGTCCAACTTCTTCTGGCAATGGTACAGTCTCCTTTGCACCTCATAACCAAGGGTGGAACCATAGGGCATCTTTTATGAACATGGATCTATGGAACCATAATCTGGTGGAAAAGGCAGTCTTTGAATTTGGAAAACTAATCACCTGGGAAGAAGATCTGTAGAATATGGCAAGAGTGTATGTTAAAGCTAGGGTCAGCAGCCTTGATTCAGTACCATGGTTTTTTAACTTTACAGAGGGACTTGAGCCAACATCATCCTACTGGTCAGTATAAACAGAAATCTTTCAAGCCACTTTGCTAGGAGAATAGCCCCAAGATGAAGATCTACCACCTGGACCTGATGGCAATAATGGACCTGGTGGAAATGATAATGTAGTGCAGCCTAACAACGTTGACTACCATGGTTATGGACAGCCCCTGAACCCAATGCATGGACCTTTGCCACAACATGACATCCAGCAGAACAACCCCTTTGCAGCTCAAAACCCCAATCTTTAGTTCCTACAAGCAGTGAATTGGGCCAACCCAAACCTCAAGCAGCACAACAAAATATTGACATTGGTCAAGAAGTGCTAGCAGACCAGAATGAGGACATAGAAGCAGAGCTTGGGATGATATTAGAAGATAACATGGATGCTAATCAGATGGAAATCAATCCAGTTCAAGAACATGAAGCTCAGGTGCTGGCCATGGATGACTTAACTGATGCATCTGACAATGAAGCACCAGTCCAGCCCCCAGCTCACCCTTTTCAACCTATGGAAGTAGTAGCTTTTCCAAACCTTCAGAACTTGGTGCCAGTGATCCCCCTACCTGAAGATGAGATTCAAGAAGATGAATTGATGGGTGCTAAAAATGGAATTGGCAACATACAGATGGGTCCGCTACAAATAGGTTTGGCTCAAATCTTGCAACCTTCTATAGATCCTGTCTTTGCAGCTAAATTCAAATCAATGTCAGCTAACATCTAGGCCAGCAATAATGAGCCCATCATAGAGCCAAAACATGCAACAGGACATGCTCTTCACTTCCCTGATGATCCCTTCCAATATGATAAGTATGGCAAAAACAGTTGGGATACAACTACTGATCAATTTAGCAGCTCAACCCCCAGTCTAGTTTCCCTTAGACTGTGGGCCAAGCACCTGTCCTCCAAGGATCCTAATCAGCCTCAGATTTCTATACCAGATGATTGGATGAATTTCTTCACTATGATGCTACTGAAAGAATCTACCAAGGAATGGGCTGCTCAGTTTTTGTCCTCTCAAGCATGGACACTTATAACCAATCATGACAATGATAATTCTTTCATCTTCTCTATTCCCACTTCAAACTCTTCAATCTCTATCTCTGAAATCTGCTGCTCTGATCATGACTCCCCTCATGAGCCCTCTGCAGACAAAACTCAATCTGATCAACTGGAGGGTGAAGTCAACATCAACCCCAACCTGCCACAACTGAGGTGCCACCTACCCCAAGGAAAACACCAAAAAGGGTAAAAGTGTTATCCTATCTGAATCTGAAGTTAGGCGTAGCCCTAGATTTCTCTCTCAGAGTAAAGGTTTTAAATCACTTGTGATTAAGGATAAATGTTGCCTTGGATGTAGTACTAAACCTCCTCTTATCTCAGCAAATGTGGTAAGGAACTTGGGAGAAAGCTTTTGCAAAGTCGACCCCAAGAACCTTACAGATGACAAGCTAAGCTCCAAGTCACCAAACAAAGGAGCCATTGGAAGGCATCAAGGAAGGAAGACCAAGAAAGGTTATGACAATGATCCTGCTACAGAAGGAGCAGGATCCAGCAAGCAGGCCTAGTGCCCCTTCTTCCATCTTTTGTTTAGCATCCTTACTATCTTTTTGTTTCCATGAATTGTAAAACTTGGAAAGTGTTAAGTTGGAATGTGTGTGGGATAAATTATGATAAGAAGTGGAACTCTATTAGGGACTGTATTGTTGAAAGTGCTTGTGATGTAGTTTGCTTACAGGAGACAAAACGTGATCAGTTTGACATTAATTTTATCAAACTCTTTTCACCACCATGTTTGGATTGCTTTGATTTTCTCCCCTCAATTGGTGCTTCTGGGGGCTCTATAATCATCTGGAAAGGTGCTTTGTTCAAAGGTCACCGTGTTTTTTAGAATAACTATGCTTCATTGATTGAATTTAGTTCGATGCAAATGGGGATACTTGGATCCTAACAAATGTATATGCTCCCTGTACTACTCCAGGGAGAAGAAGCTTTCTCTCCTGGTTAAAAAATATTCAAATGCCAGACTCAGTTTATTGGCTAATAGTTGGGGATTTTAATCTTTTATCGCAATCCAGAAGATAGAAATAAGCCGGGGCTGAATGAAATGTTACTCTTTAATGAAGCCATCAGTAAACTTGGACTGATTGAATTACCCCTAAGTGGCAAACGTTTCACGTGGACTAACAAACAGCCTAATCCTCTGCTCGAAAGATTAGATTGGTTTTTTACCTTTGCATGTTGGACAATCAAATTCCCTCAGTCCACTGTTAGTACAATGTGCATGGAGACCTCCAATCATACTCCTTGCCTCATTTTAGTTAATACCTCCATACCAAAATGTAAAATTTTTTGGTTTGAAAAATTTTGGTTGTAGCATGAAGGCTTTATTGAACAGGTACACCAGGGTTGGTCCACTAATATTTAGAACATGGATGCAGCAAAGACAATAACTGCTATGTTCAAAAATCTCAGGAAAACACTGAAAGATTGGAATCATACATTGTTTAATTTACAGGCCAATATTGACAGAGTCAAGCTGATACTAAACTTCATAAATCTACTTGAAGAATTCAGGGACTTATTATCGATAGAATGGAATTTTAGACTAATTCTTGAAGATAAGTTGAAGACTTTGCTGAAGCATCAAAGATCTTACTGGAAGCAAAGAGGACAAATTAAATGGGTGATCTAGGAGATGCCAGCACTCATTTCTTCCATGCCAATGCTACAATTAAATATAGAAGAAATCTAATCACTTATTTCCTTGCAAAATGACAGTGGCACCTCTTTCTTTGAGCATGAGCAAAAGGCTGATCTTATATGGCAGTTCTACAAAAGTACCATGGGCACCTCTGAATTCACTGGTATTCAATTCAATTTGGGGGATTTCTTTTAGCATGATAGAGACTTATCTGAATTGATACAACCTTTCACCAAACATGAAATAGATCAAGTGGTTCAAAATTTACCCTCATACAAGGCACCAGGGCTAGATGGATTCAATACAGATTTCTTAAAAAAGTGTTGGCCCATTCTGTGTACAGATTTTTATATACTATTTGAGGAGTTCTATGATGGGCAAATATGCATTCAAAGCATAAATGGATCATATATCACTCTGGTACCAAAAAAAGACAATGCACAAAAGGTTAAGGACTTCAGGCCTATCTCCCTTCTGAATAATTCTATCAAGTTGATTACAAAGGTTCTTGCAAACAGACTACAACTTATTCTACCCTACTTAATACATAAGAATCAATTTGGTTTCATCAGGGCTAGAATCATTCAGGATTGTTTAGCTTGGTCTTTGGAATACTTGCACATGTGCTACCAATCTAGGAAAGAACTGATAATCCTCAAATTGTACTTTGAGAAAGCTTTTGAAAAGGTTGAGCATAAACTCATGCTTCAAATTATGATAGCTAAAGGTTTTCCATAGAGATGGCTCAAATGGATGCATGCAATTTTTGAATATGGTACCTCATTAGTTCTTCTAAATGGGACCCCTGGAAAGGTTTTTCACTGCCACAGAGGAGTCAGACAGGGAGACCCCTTGTCCCCTATCCTCCTTGTCTTAGCAGCAGACTTTCTTTAGACTTTACTAAACTCAGCATGTTCTAATGGAGACCTCTCCTTGCCTCTACCACTCAGAAGTGACTCAGACTTCCCCATTCTACAATATACAGATGATACATTAATTTTTATGCAAGCAGACCTGCAACTGCTGACCTTTCTAAAATCTTTGCTTCAACAGTTTGGAGACTCAACTGGCCTTAAGGTAAATTATGAAAAATCTATGATGATCCCAATTAATGTGCCCCATGATACTTTTCACTCTCTAGCATCTGCTTTTGGGTGTTCAGAAGGATCTTTACCTTTCACTTATCTAGGTTTACCTTTGAGCATCACAAAGCCAACAATTGCTGACTTTTGGCCTTTAGTGAATAAATGTGAAAGAAGACTAGTAAGCAGCTTTAGTTATCTTAGTGATGCTGGCAGGCTTGAATTGACTAATACAGTTTTCTCCTCTCTCCCAACTTTTGTAACGTGCACTTTTAGTCTACCTAAAGGCATTATTGAGTAGATTGACAAATATAGAAGACACTGTCTGTGGAGAGGCTTAGACATCAACAACAAGAAGCCTCCAAAAGTTGCATGGCCTCTTGTTACTCTCCCCAAGGTGGAAGGAGGTTCGGGAGTTAAAGATATGAGAACACAAAATGAATGTCTATTGATGAAGCATCTAGATAAGTTCTTCAACAAAGCACCAGTACCATGGGTACAATTAATTTTGGATAGATACTACTCTAATGGTAAACTTCCAAGATTGACAAGAGGCTTTAGAGGGTCCTTTTGGTGGAGGGACATCTTAAAATTGCTTGATTCTTACAAAACTATGACCTCCACAGTTATCAGAGATGGTTCTTCGTGTCTTTTTTGGTCAGATCTCTGGAATGGGCAAATCCTCAAGAATACCTATCCCCAACTGTTCTCTATCATTAAGGATCAGTTTTTATCAGTCAAGTCTTTTAAGAATTTTGCTATGCTCATTGACAGATTTCACTTTCCTCTGTCAGTTCAGGCATATGACCAGTTCCAGCAATTAATCACTCTCATTCAGAATTTACAGCTTACTGACCAGCCAGATCACTGGACTTATCACTTGGGAGCAGATCCTTTTTCAAGAAGGAAAGCCTATAAACATTTAATTGGCACCACAAACTCCCACCCAATATACATATGGCTTTGGAAATCCAGTTGTCAGAAAAAAGAAAGGTTTTCTTTTGGTTACTGTTAAAAGACAGGCTCAGTACGAGAGATGTGCTCTAAAGAAAACAATGCATTTACATACTTATAACTATGTGTTCTGCATAAACAACACTTTGGAATCCCTGCACCACCTGATGTTTGACTGCCCCTTTGCTCTAGCCTGCTAGAACACTCTGCAACTTTTGATTCCTAATGATTCCTCCACTGAACAGATTATTGAAGCACTAAAAATTCAACTCCATGTGTCATTCTTTCTAGAAGTGGATCACAATGTGCTGGTCGATCTGGTCAATTCAAAATGATGCCATCTTCAGAATGATGCCCCCTCAATTCAGAGATGCAAGATTATTTTCAAGAAAGAATTTGCTCTAGTTATTCTAAGAGCAAAAGCAAGATATCACCCTCAAATAGATCAATGGCTAGAAGCTCTTGTGTAATTTTGCTTATCTTTTTGGTAACCTTTTTTATTTCTTGAACTCTGTACGTACTCAGCTTTCTATTTTTTCTCATTTTCAATAGGGCCAATTGTGCAACTGCCCTTGTTTTGAGGACCAACTGCTCGTTTGCCTCTATTTTTTTAACTTCACTCGTTTGCCCCTGTTTTTCAAACTCGAAGGTCCTCATTGCCCCTATTCTGTGAAAGAGACTTAACGGTGTTAAGGGAAGGGTCAAAACACACAAAAATCCTTGGCTCCCAATCCAAGGCAGTCCCTCTCTGTCTCACTGATGCGGGGGCCCCAAGTGTCAGCTTCTTCTTCCTCCTCTCTTCCCCTTGTTGAGCAAGGGCCACCGCAGTCCATGAGAGCTAGCGAGCAGCGGTAGCCACGCAGGCGAGCTGGAGAGCAGTTCCTGCCGCGGGCGCGCAGGTGAGCCGGCAAGCCGCCGCCGCCACCATGCATGTACGAAGTAGAGGATGAGGCCGTGCGCGAACACGACGAGCGGTATGCCTGCCCTGCCGCCCTCCGCTGGAGGAAGCCCGCTCGGCTGCCCGCCACTGGAGGCCGCCCGACCGGCAGCCCGCTGCTGGATGGCGCTCGCCCGACGCGTCCTCGGCCGCTGCTAGACGCCCGCCCGCCTGCCGCTGGAGGGCGCTCGCCCGACGCGTCCCCGCCCGACACCGTGGCGCGCCCAGCCGCCCTGAGCCGTGCCTCGTCGCTAGCCCTACCCGCCTGGGCGACGTGAAGCCGCGCCGTGCCGCACCGACCGCTGCGCCTACTCGCCGCCCCGCCCGCCGCGCCCACTTGCCGCCCCGCCGCCTCACTGGCCGGCGGCCGGCGGCGCCCTAACCCTAAGCCACGCGAGGGTAAGGAAGAAGGGGTCGGGTCGGGGAAACGACGGGAACAGAGAGAATAGAGTAGGTGTGGGGATAAGGGGTAGGATAGTCTTTTTCCGTTTTTCTTTCTTTTCCAAACTTTTTTAACCCTTTATTCTCCATGACCTGATGGCATCAAGAAACACGGGCAAACGGGAGCTTCGGATTCAAAAACAGGGGCAAACGAGCAAAGTTAAAAAATAGGGACAAACGAGTAATTGGCCCTCAAAACAGAGGTAGTTGCACAATTGGCTCTTTTCAATAAAGCACAGTAGGGGAGCCCCCCCTCCTGTTTTCCCTAAAAAAAAGAAAATTCAACGGCGGAGAAATAGGAGAGGAGAATTGGCTGGCCCGACGCGCGGCTAATGTCAGTACCCAGGATGCCAACTAATGTCGATCGTAAAAGTCTTCCTGGATCAGATATGAATGGATTCAAATCTCCAGACCGACTAAAAATCAAACTATGACCTCGTATCCATAGATCACGAGGTAGAGCGAGATTGGTGTTTAAGTCTGTGCGCTTGGTGTTTGATTTTACCGCTTGCGGTACGTATCTTCCACACGCCGCGAGCCCTGCATGACGACGTATGATGTGTCCATGAACGAATAATAATCGATCTCCGATGAACAACGCCTTTGCTCATCGCATTATTATTGCAAACGACGATGCTCTGTTTTTGCTGACTTTCCTGATCGATCGAGCACGCCATGCGTGACGATTCGAATATTCGATAACACACGCCAATGCCGGCCAGCAGTGCTGCCCTGCACTCCTGCTGCGATGCCCCTTCTGCCCATCCGTTGACTTACATGACATTACACTACATACAAGCACCGGCCGACGCAGCTCATGGACATGGGTGTACAGATGTACACCCAATAATTTTGAGAAAGAAATTACGGCCACTATTGTATAATACATATAAGTAGACCAAATAATGTATGTTTGATCTAAATAAGAGATAAAATATCATGTTTCTTATTCTTTATGTCCGTCATCTAGCACTTTTTCTTTAAATTGATGAAATATTTAGCTTTACATATGCTATAATGGTTCGGTTCTGATGTACATATACGTAGTCTGTATACCCAATTTTTAATTCCTGCATCCGCCGCTTACAAGCCATGAGATAGATGGAACAAGAGGTTTATAAAATTAAATTATTTCCTTGCCGATCTTGTGCTCGGTCCAAGGGAGATCGATCGATCTCAGAAATGGACCCAGCCAACACCATTGTGCTACATACTACATGCGACAGATGGGTATATGTCAACGGTCGTCGGTCACTTGTGCTTACTCTCCCATACCACGACTTTGCTGCTTTGCATATATATACTACTATACTACTATATGAACTTAACCGGTACGGTACGTTAATAAGGGAAGGCTCCAGGTCAACTATACAGACCACGCTGGTGCAGATCACCGAAACACGCAGTATACGCATTAGGCGTAAAGCCGCCGTCAATGGATGTGTAAGCACTTTTTTACTGGTACGAAATCAATATTCAAATAAAAGTCAACTAGTATTACTAATGGATACACTACTAGTTAATAGCAATTTAGTTTGTCTTTGCGTAAATGTACTAAAGATATACTCACTCCGTTTGAAACTACAAGTCGATCACTTTGACTTTTTTAGTACATCTATTTTGCTATACATCTAGATATAATATTATGTCTAGATCGATACATAGCAAAATAGATAAATAAAAAAAAATAACTTATAGTTTGGAACGAAAAAAGTACGTAATATGATCCATCCATGATCTAATTAGTCATGTATCTATAGTTCAGTCCTCAATAGAAAAGGAAAAGGTGATGTAGTGTCCAGTGAGAGTGAGACTATCATTTAAGTAATCATGGGTGTACTTAGGCCGGACACTCTTTTGCTAAGTGTTATATGGCCGTACCTCAAATATACACTCCCTCCATTATTTATTCTTTATACATTGCAACAGGCATAGTCAACCAAAAAAAAGAGAATTATATATATATATATATATATATATATATATATGCACGCACGTACATGACCTCCAATACAGCGAAGATAACAACATTTGTACTTTTGTAGCATGCCACTACTCAAATATATTTTACACTAAAGAAAAGGTCAGTTCACTTAAAGATCGTAATTAGTGTAAAAATCAGAGGTGCATTAAGCAAAAACTGCATCTTATGCTTATGGGCCCTACACTTGCCCACGCCTGCATGTAACATTCGAGAACCAAACAAACAAAAATAAACTCCACGTACCTCTGCATATGTAACGTTCCAAAACAACAAAATAAAAGTTCATCATCGATCGAGACTCGAGATGAGCACCATGAACACGGAAAACAAAATGTTCCCTGTGGTTCAGGGACACTTTGTGCGTCACAAAATTTGGTGCCACGAACCAACTTGCCTTGCCTACTTCATCGACCAGGTCCGTGCAGTGCCTTCCGTGTGGCCAAGGGAGCTGAGCCAGGTTGATCGCGTCTTCATCATCAGCGACCTCCCAACGAAGGCAGCCAGAGTGAGCAAGCGGTGGCTGGTGAGTGTTGCATTGGTCCAGACTCGAGACTGATCAGAGAGTACCATCAACTTGCCAACGCAATTGGCATACATCAGAAAAGGTCCAAGAATTTGACAATCAATGGATGCGTGCATGTATTTGCATGGCCAACTTGGTCCAACTAATTAATCTGAAATTATCTCTCTCTCTCGGCATACAATTAATTAATTGATGGATTGCTAGTGGTGTGGCGCAACTTGATCATCATACTGCAACTAGCCTATATGATGGAGTAGGATATAAACACTGTGTCCAATAATATGGTGTTTTCACTGAAATGTTTTTCGAAATATTTTCTATATCAATTTAAAGTTTTTGATGTATTGGTGGTAAAAGCCACCCTGGTCTGACCCGATTCTATGTCTGATGTCTCCGAGGACAGACTTTTATCATTATGGATTTAGCACACCATGTATATATGACAATGTTTTCGATTGTGGTCCCAATTGCGGTATAATCTAGTACGCTTATAAGAATTAACAAGTTTGGATCTTGGGTTGTGTATGTATATAAACACAAGTTTTAGAAAAGCTACGACAAATTTAAATAGACTTATATATATTTGAGATCAAGTTAGGTATCATACTCTATGTTATATATTGTTTTTAGCAGCTATGTTCCCACAAGGAAATGGAAACATAGAACGGAAACGAGAACTTATTAGAGTGGTATATTTTATAACTTGGGAACACACATGTTCCTAAATCGGGAACGTGGACGTTCCCTGAACGTTCTGGCTATACTAATATTATTGTTATGTTATACGCTATGAGAGGTTAGGCATCGGATCAGTCTAAACCTCCTAGCTCGAATACCATATACGACACCTAAACCTCCTAAAACTAACCGTGGGTTTGCGTATAGTACACTAAGTCTCAAGAAGTAGTACTTTACTAGCTACGAGAGGTCGGTCAGGTCAGTCTCCAGTGGCGAGCGAGGTCTCGTCAACATCAGCTGATTCAGTGGTGCGTCTTCACTGCTTCATCATCGTCAACCTCGACTTGCTGGATCCGTCCAAAACGGCACACTGCAGTAGTAGTGCAGTACCACCCGTTCCCTTCTGCTGCAGAACCCTAGCCCTCGTCAACATGGCCGGCGTCTCTCCTCGACGTCGTCTATATGTGTGCCTGCCTACACCGTACCTCTCGGTCCTCTCGTGAACTCACCAGCGTGCACACACGTACAGACACAGATGGAGGCAGTGAGGCACTTCTCCGGTCGCAAAGCGTCGCCGCCGCCGTGCTCCCGGTCCCGCGCCCGCGCCGCGGTTCCCGGCTCCTCCGCCTGCGCACGCGGGCCCAGGCAAACGGCCACGGCGTCCGGCAGCAGCTGGTCAGCATCGACGACCTGCGGCAGGTCGCCGCCCGGGACGAACACCACGCCGTGAACGGCCGCGCGCCAGCTGGTACGCCACCGAAGACGACGCCAGAGGGCGCCAGCGGTGGCCGCGTCGACGGCACCGGCACCGCGGCGCAGAGGCTCCGCGCGATCGCCGAGGCGGCGGCGGACCGCCCCGAGATGCAAGACATCATCGGGCGGCAGCGGGACAACTGGAACCACCTGCTGCTCCACTCCACCAACTCCCTGACGCTGGCGGCCTCCGTCATGGCCGCGCTGGCGCCCGCAGCGCCGGGCACCGTGGGCGCGCTTAAGGCTTCGGCCGGGGTCCTCCTCGCCACGGCGGCCTTCACCATGGCCGCCGTCAACAAGATCCAGCCGTCGCAGCTCGCCGAGGAGCAGCGCAACGCCACGAGCCTCTGGAGGCAGCTCGAGCGAGGCCTGCGCGCCGCGCTGCTCGACTACCGCGGGGCGGACACGGCCACGGCGGCGACCGAGGACGACGTCCAGGAGGCCATGGACAGGGTGCTCGCCCTCGACGCGGCGTACCCGCTGCCACTGCTCCCCGGCATGCTCGAAAAGTTCCCCAGCACCGTCGAGCCTGCCCGGTGGTGGTCCAGACGGCAGCCGAACAAGAAGAAGCCGGCTCAGTACGCCACTGAGACCGGCAACGGCTGGACGCGGGAGCTGGAAGACGAGATGCGCGGCGTGGCGCGGGTGCTCAGGGCCAAGGACGAGTGGGAGCACGTGTGGAACGCCAAGCTGGCGCTGCGGCTGAACCGCGGCCTCGCCGTCGTCGGGCCAGCGCTCGCGGGCACGGCCGCGCTGGCCACGGCCTTCATCTGTGGCGCCGAAGGGACCGGCGGCACCGCCTGGGCCTCCGGCGCCGCCGTCCTGTGCGGCGCGCTGGCGCCGGCGGCCAACACGGTGGAGCACGGGTGGCAGGTGGGCATGCTGTTCGACATGTTCCGCAACGTCGGAGGGTTCTACCACAAGGTCCAGGAGGACATCGAGGCGTGCCTCGACGAGGCCGACGTCGAGCGCAGGGAGAACGGCGAGGTGTTCCGGACCAAGGTAGCGTTGCTGCTCGGCCGGAGCACGGACGACCTTCGGCAGTTCAGGGAGATGGCGTCGCCGTCGTTCAAGGACGAAGACATCAAGGACATCGCCGGGAAACTGTTTTAGACTCTCTGACCAGAAGTCTGGTTCTACAACCTATTGTACTACGGTCCTCTCCACTGTTCATATGCACTATTTTATATATACTGTAGATATTTAACGATGACAAGTTCCTAGTTTTTTTTTACAACCGTAGAATTTATTTTTACCACACCGACCAAAAGTTAACTACCTATTAGGAGTAGCCACTATTCATATACAACTATTCTTCCCCAAGGCTTGGAGATGCTCTAAGGTTTTAAACTATTCTTCTCTTAATGAAATAAAGCTATAATTCCCGCTCACGAAAAAAAATTCATAAACCATAAAGAAGGTATAGAAGACCTAAGGTTCTAAGCTCAGGAGACTCATGATTTCAATAGTGAAAATTCATACAATCAACTGATGTATCTAAGCAGAGTATTTATCTAGGGATGGAAAAGACAGTTTGATAATACTTACTTGAGGAATCCATGCCCGTACGGTCCCATTTGTAAATGGTGCCATCATCATCCGTAAATTCTTCCTATCTCTGCCTCAGCTTCAGCAACCTTCTTCTGAAATTTCTCAAAATCTTCATCAACATCTAAAGCATCTGCATGAAAGTTCAATGAATGATAAGAAAACCTTACAGAATTTTCATTACAGTACAGTACAAAACTACAAGGCAATATCATGTAACTATGTTTAGATTGATCCTTTGATGTGACTGAAGATTGTAACTCAGGATGGACTAGAGCGGCATCCATTCCTTCCTCCCTTCTACCAAGAGCGCGCATTGTCCTCTCATTGAGACAATTGTTTGCAAAATGTGTTGGGGAGCAATATTTGTTTCATTCAAAATCTTATTTGGGGGAAAATAAGGAACATAATTAAGATCTCAATTATAGTATATAGATTCAACTATACTATAGATTGATAAAATGGCGACGTCTTAACATACGACGCCTGCGTAATAAATATCACACAAGATGTAGAATCAAGAAAAAAAACCAAACAATATCACCACTGTATACACTGTTTATTATGATCTTTTATTAAATATACAGTGAGTGTTTAGTATTTTTGGTTGCAGATTCCAATGCTGGACGCCATCGCGCTACCCTCCTTTGCCATTTGGCATGGGACAGCTACGGCGGTGGACACTTTGGGTTGCATACGGGGCAATTGGCCCTGCATTTTTCCTCGGTGTCATAACATACCTCGCCTGTCCTAGTATTATTTCTCGGGCAACAATAGCAGTCTTTGAGACTTGGACCGCACTTTGTCCTGCGGCAAAATACCACCACAAACTTGTTCTCATGAAATGATGCCATTGTAAAATCGACCGTCGTAGAATTATCACTTGCCGTGGTAAGGGAAGCATGTTGTAATTGATGACGGCCTGACACAATGTATTAAGGTCATTAACATTATTCCACATTCTACTAAAAAAATATTTCACATAATAATATATACACATATATATATATAATAATAATAACTATCATCATAGACATACAAGCTTCGTATCTATTAATTAAATGAGTAAAGTACATTTTTCAACATTCAACTTAATTACATTGAAGTTCTATTTTCAACCATCAACTATGTAACCGGGTAAACCCTCCAATTGTCAAAATATATATATTCTTTTCACAATCTAAAAAAAAGTCCAGTACGTAGTGATATAATACATGCAGTATGTTCATTTACATTGCACTGTTCCTGCAAGGTTGCTGAGAAAAAGCAACGACAGCAGCAATGGGACAGCCATGTGCTTTGTGTACTTCTCCATATCTTGGAATGCAAATCGATGCTTGGTGGTGGTCAGCGGCCGGTGAGTTTGTGTGCTCGTAGAATACTAGCTAGGAAAATGCAATGGTTATTCGATCTCAACGCACACATATATATATATATATAGCAGAAAACCAAACGTTATAAGTGGAAATTATTAGCAATCAGGTTTCGATAAACTAAAAGTGCATGCATGCTTTCCATGCATGTAATGTGTTTCCAAGCTAAGTTAACTTTCCCCTAGATTAATTTCCTACTTGTTTCCAGTTATTACCCCATAAGATACAAGATTTCTCACCGAAAAAACTACCCCAGAAAAAACTATCCGTCCACGCCACGCCACGCCTATACCCTCCTGATCGATGTGTGCCCACATCTATGCTCGATTTCTTGCCCACCCACGCGTGCGTCGTTACTAGGGCAACCGCCTCCGTCCTCCTCCGACTGCTCTCCCGAGTCACACCACCGCTGCCATGCAGGACGCAGGCAGCCGGCCGCGCACGTATGATCCGCAGTCTGCACGCTGTTCCGCAAAGGGTCAATACAGCCACAGGCTTCCCGCTTCTGTTCCAGATCGAAGGCACTTTGTTATACTAATCCTAATCCTATATATGGCTATGATGCAGGCGTCCTGGCCACTGATCCAGTAATTCTATTCTCTAGCAGCAGGCACGCACGGTGCGTGTCAGGGTGATCCGCCAGGCAGCTAAGTAGCTGACGTGACGGACACAGCAGCAAACGGATTATATATTTGAATACCAGGTAGCAGGTACTAAACTCTAATCATGTACTGCCAACACTAGAGTATTCATGTAATTCTCAAAAACACTAGAGTATTCAAATAATATTTTTTTTTAATCTTTGTAAATTTTCTTGTCTAGCGTACTGCTATTTATTTGAAATTACAGTTACTAATTATTTCTCTAATTTAAATAGTACCATGTCATTGCAAAGTATGTTTCTCGCAATGACAAAAGAAAGAAGAAAAGGTGAATATATGATTTGATACAATAATCACATAGAGGGACCCTTCTTAAATTTCTTATATGAGGAGTACAAGCACTTCAAAAGATCCAGATGCATTAGTCAAAGTTGGCGTGGAGGAACCAGTTAATGTGAATACATAAGATCAGGACCATACAGAACACAATGTTGACATTGACACGGATGAAAATAATGTGAGAAGAAACATTTTAGGTATTTAATATGTAAGCAAATTATTTGACATCAACATTGTTTTTGCATTCAGTTAACTGTTTATTAGTAATATTTTGTATATGTGTGTATATATCAGCAATGAATGGTACAATATTATCATGTTTATATAAAAGGTCCAAAATTTTAGTTTGGTTCTAGGTCCAAAAAAACTCAGGACTGGCCCTAGGGACAGGGTCCGCGTGATCACTGCGTTCCCGTACCTCTTTCTGATAAGTATTGTGAATGCTATAATTGGTTGGATTTTCAATTATGTACAGTTTATGACAAGGACTAATAGCTACTTATAAAGTAAATGATCTACTATGTATACGGAAATCACCTAAAAAATGGAGTGTACGGGAACATTATTGCATTGAACTCTGTCGGTAAGCACTGATCACCGAATGAAATTTCTTGCTTTGTAGTCAAAGTTTTAGATATCTAAACCAAGAGGTTGCAGTTGTGGCGATCAATAATGTGGTAAGCTACGTAGAAACACTGCAATTATAGTTATATATTGCCTATCAAAGTTCTAGGATTTGCTTGCATTTTTTTTAAAGACTTCTATATAGCACTGAACCATCAAAGAGCTTGCTAAGCAACTTAAGAAAATAATTTACAAAGCAATAGGGGCTACTTCATGATGGAAGATAATTACAATGAGTGCAATGTGATGTAATGTTTTAAGCAACTTTGATAAGCAACTTAACAAAAAATTACAAAGCAATAGGACTTTTCTGTGATGCAAGAAAATTCAAATGAAAATAATCCCTACTGAAGAGAGGTTAAGTTGAGTGGCAACAAATTTATCTTCATAGGATAGATATGGTAAGTCCAGCGGCAAGAAGAATCGTCTGCCACTGCCGCTGCCTTCTGCTACGCTAAACCGTACCAACGCAACGTCCAGTCTGATGAACATGGATGCAGCGCCCGCCGCGCGCTGCCGCTGCCACACGACACATATATGCCTCGCGTCCGCCTGCAGCACGGTGATCCTTCCTTGTCCAAACTAAAACTCCATGGAGCCGGCCGGCTGCCGAGCTAGGCTCCTCAGATTACAGGCTTTACAACTAACACTACCATTTCTTAGCCTACCTGCCTAGGCGTAGCTACTTAGTTTGTTGTGATTGGTTTAGAGTCGTCTAGAGGTGCGCCACAATAGTGTCCAAGAGAGTGTCTGAATATGGGAAGGAAGGTAGCTTAGGGGGAGGAAGGTGTCATCTCACCTTGCCAATCTCCAATGTGTATACATGCCTAGTGCTTCTGGCCTTCGGCTAAAGCTAAAACCCATTCATTCTTTTGCACAAAGAAAAGGGAAACAAAATGCTCGCCACAGCGGGCTCCCGAGAGATAGATACTCCACTGAAGTAACTGAACCAGAGTTGAGACTGGAAAAATAAAAGAATGGAGTCGAGTGCTGACTGCTGACAGGAAAGAAAGAAAAGAAGGGAGCCTGCTGACTCCTGACAGGGAAAGCGAAACGGTGAACGGAGGCGGCATGGCGTGTGCCGTGGCCCCACACGCAAACGAGGTGTGGCAAAGTAGCTCGTTCCGTCGTCCATGACTGGTGTTCCACTGTGTAGATCGCTCACTCTCGATCACCTTGGCATTGGCGGCAGCTTAAGCATTCCCCAACTCCTAGAACAGAGGAGAAGGCTGACTCTCCAACTCCTAGAACAGAGGAGAAGGCTGACTCTGCCACGCGTTCCAGACTTCCAAGTTACTTGTTCCTCCCAGGAACAGGCCATCGCATCCATTCCATTTCCATGGCGGCGGACTGCATGACCCGCGTGTGGGCGCTCGCGATCGCCACGGCGGCGTGCATCGGCATCCCGAGCGCGCTGGTCTACGCCATGGTCCGGATCGCCGCAGCGCGGCGCTACGGCGCCACCTTCGCGCTGGGCCTTGTACTTGTCTCCTGGGTCCGCCTCCTACTACCCGCGCGTCTGCTCCGATCTCGTCCCTGGCTCAGCTTCCTGCGCCGTGCCCGCCGCGGCCGGGGCCTCGGTGAGCCCTCCCTGCTGGTTCCGCAGCGGTCGTACGTTCCCTCCCCGGCACCGGCCACAGGCACCCCTGGCACCGGCACCGGCCGCGCGCGGCGGCGGAGCGCGTGCAGTCCGCGCCGCCGATGACGTCTCACCGGCGCCGGCGCCGTACCCGTTCGAGCACCAGCGCGTGCCGTTGGCGCTGAGGTACGGAGGTCGTCGCGTTGTCATGATGCCCGTGTTTCTCTGGGAGGAACCGGAAATAGTCTCACTCTTACTATAAACTCTATTGATTTAGTGGCCCATAATATAATATTTGGTAAAGGTTTATAGTCACTTTCATAGGAGCAAGCATCGCACAATGGCGAAGACAGGGGGGCATGAGCCCTATAGTTTGCACTGAAAATTTAAAAATCAGAAAAATTTGGAATGCTAGCCCTTCTAGAAAAATTTGGAATGCTAGGTTTTGGGATGGATTAGCAAGCAGCCCTCTTTGCAGATTGAGCTATGCTGCGTCCGATAGATCGGACATGAAATCTCCGCTCCGCGCGCACAGGGGAAGGGACACTACAAGGGGAGGGGGCGACTGCGACCCCGGCCAGCCCACCGCAGACTAGTCTTCGATGGACGTTGCTGATAACGAAGCAAACCATATCCACGGACGGACATGTCAGCATCCCTCATCCAGCCCAGTCTCAAGGGTAGGCCAAGCCCAGAAGCGAAAAGAGGCCCAGACGTCCAAGCTCTCGAGTCTCAGGCCCAGAGTGGTCTTGTTCGGCCTGCTGCCGTTTCAGCTAGTGGCTAATGTACAAATAGGAATTCGGTTCCCTGAGTCTGTAAGAAAAAATATAACAACACTTTACTTCTATCGATCTCAACCGGTCCTCAGCCGGTTTCGCCTCCTTCTCCATCTCCGTAGCTCTGTAGTCGTCGGAGATTTGCCGGACCGCTGTCGTCGAGCGCCGGGGCCTGACATTGGTATCAGCTCTCTCGTCCAGCGCCGTGCTGGAGCCTGCTACCTCCGACTGCTTCTACTACACCCGCAGGCGGAAGGAGCTCGGGCAATGGAGCCCAACGTGAAGTCTGCAATCGAGGATCTGGCCAGGCGATTCGACTCCATCAACACGAAGTGGGAGGTGTGGTTCGCCTCCATGGAGGCCGCCCGCGGATCGCGTGAAGCGGAGGTGGATCGGCGCCTGACGACCCTGGTATCCGCCTCGATCCAAGGAGCTCTACCTCGACTGGAGTCCCTGCAGGCGGCCGAGCTTCCTCCGCGGGTGGCCGCCCTAGAGACGGTGGGGGCGGATCGCCGCCTGGAGCGGACTGCAGATCCCGATTCGGATCAGCACTCTGGAGGAGTATTGTTCGGCGCAGTCTGAAGTCGCCGTCGAAGTGGATGCATGGGGCCGCGTCGTCGACAGGCGCTTGGTCGAGCTGGAGTAGCAGGTCACCGATCTGGAGGTGATCCGCGTGGCCGAGATCCATGACGAGCGCGACGCCCGTGTTGAAGCCCTGGAGAGCGCTGCCTCCTTCTGTGATCTTGATAGGAAACCTAGATTGGATATACTTTTGGATGGTTGATGGAATCAGTTTCTGTTGCACTCTTTTGGGATCATTATGTATATATGACAACATGCTAATCAGGTGCTAGCAAAGTTGAAAGTCTCGAACCTCCTAAATTTTACTAGTACAGTGTCCGTGCTAGCGCTACGTTTTTATTTTAGAAATGCTCCTAAAAACAACCAATCTTTTCTCTCGGTACTGACGTTTGCAGCCTTCTGCCTTTGTTCGTTGGACATTTCAGCTCGACAAACCTGTTGCTGCAAGTTCCTTTCTTTTGTCGTCTAGTTCCTTTCTTCTATCGTCTCTTGGCATAGACATGGAGTTCAGTAGATGATCATGCAGGACCTTCGATCATGCAGCCAGCGGTGAAAATACAGAGAAGACATTCTAAACTGAGAAGGTTAGACTGAATTGGAAGATAAAAATGGCACTAAAAATAACAAGTCATAACGCTGAATTGAGAAGCTTTGACTGAATTTCAAGATAAAAATAGCACAAAAAATAGCAGCAGTCATAATGCTGAACTAAGAAGGTTGACTGAATTGCAAGATAAAAATATCTACATGATAATGCTGAACTGAACACGCCATCATCGAGCAAGACGACAATTATTGATTGTATTGTATATTTTTTTAAAACAAACAAAGATTAATGGTTGGGCATGTGACATGTCCAAGTTTTCTGTCTAATGAACAAACTTTATGAACTGTTGTTGGCATATTAAGGAACACATATTACAGTCACTAAGACTCAGAAGATTTTCATATTTGTCGTAGACAATTTTTCTACCCATTTTCTAAAACCACTATGATATTTCAGTCTGCAGTATGTTCCTTGGAAGATAATAAGAGTGCTATCAGACATGAGCAGGTTACATGGGATTCTTAACCCAGCCTTTTGCTTACAAGGCACTCCTGATCGCAACCTCCGGCAATGAAATGCACAAGCTTTGAGATCTGAAATGACAAAAAAAAGGGTGTCAGCTTCTCGTGTATCAACAATTTGTCAAATAATGCAAAAGCGAGCTGCCCTCATCCCTACTGAATTTAGCGGCTGCAATTCTATTTGTTTTCCCAAACAAGAGCAGAAAGACATAATAAGAAACTGGTCAAGACATGAATAAAAATAGCAATACAAGCATTTCCAGTTCCCTGTTTTCTTAACCAAAAAAACAATATAATCATTTATTTAAGAAATCATATATATAGCAGCAACAATGGAAGATTGTGAACAGTAGGCTGTAGTTTTGAATAGAAGCAATGAGTTTTTGTACTTCTGAATGAATTGAATTCTTAATTTCTATAGAACTTCGAAATCATTAAAATAAATGTGCACCTTCTAACGCCCTGAAACAGTAGTGTTCATGACAATCCGTAGCATGTCGCTTGTAGTTATAATTCAGAAACCATCACTTCTCAGTGGATACTACCCCGCACACTGGAATTGTGCATCTTTCCATTGATACTTGAGAAGAAGGGCAAGCCCTCTACCGTCGGGGAAAATGGCAGTAACTTTATGCAAATAGCAAGTTGAATCAGAATCTGACAAATACATGAATCACTGGAAGTCAAGAGCCACAAAATTTGTATAGTAGTAATCTGTAGTCTCAAATATTATTGAACAATGTTTGGCAACATTATGATCCATTTTCAAACTGCCTTCTATATCCCCTATTTGAATGGCACACAAACCTTAAATATGCTGACTGCTGAATGTAAATCCAATTAGATCAATAAAGCCGCAGATACCTTTTCTCTAAAAAGCATCGCTTCTTTCAATAGAAAGATCAATAGCTGAAGATGGCCTTCGGGGCTTACAGCTTTCCTTTCCACCCTGGTAATCTTGCATCAACCTTATCAATCAATGGCTGGATCTTAATCCCCCGCAACTTTCTTATGTGCAAAGGTAGTCCTAAATACTTTCCTGGAAATTTACAGATCTTTCCAGGAAAGTTTTGAAGAATATTGGTAACCACTGCTTCATCCATCCTGATAGGGTAGATTTCTGTTTTTGCAATATTGATCTTGAGACCTGAACAGAAGAAGTTGAGGATCCTGAGCAAGTTCTCCAATTCCTCTGCGGCAGGGTATGCAAAGATTGCTGCATCATTAGCGTAAAGTGAACATCTTAACTGTGCCGCTTTGGGTAATATCCTTCTGAGGATACCTCTTTGCTCGGCCATTTGTATGATTCGTTGTAGGGGGTCAATTCCAAGAATAAACAACAATGGTGACAGTGGATCACCTTGGCGCAGTCTCCGGGCGTGCTTGATTTTCTCTGTGGGTATGCCATTTACTAGCACCTTTGAGGACGCTGTTCCAAGTAGTGAAGCTAACCGGTCTCTCCATTTCAAACTGAACCCCAGTGCCCTCATAGTTTCTAACAGGAAGGTCCAAACAATTGAGTCAAAAGCCTTAAATATATCGAGTTTGATGAAGAGAGCTGGTGTCCTCTTTCGCTGCAAAAGCTGGATGACTCGCTGTGCATATAGGAAGTGGTCGTGAATGCACCTCTTTTTTATGAAGGCATTCTGTGCATGTGACACAAGCTCGTCCATGCGTGGTGCCAGCCGATTAGCAAGTATTTTGGTGATTATCTTGGTCACACTGTTAATTAAGCTGATCGGTCTATAGTCCGAAATTGTCGCCGCTATTTGATTTTTTGGTAGCAGGACGATGTTGGCATCGTTTATGAGATTGAGCTTGGCTTTTCTATGGCTGTAGAAACTCTGCACAGCCTGTGTCGAATCTTCCTTTATTATTCCCCAGCACTTTTTATAAAAGAGACCGATAAACCCATCTGGCCCCGGTGCCTTCTCTGCTGGCATATCCTTGATGATCGCTTCAATCTCTTCCTGTGTGAAGGGTGCATCCAACTCTTCCAGATTATGTGGAACGTACCCTAGTTCCTGCCAATTGATCGCCTTTGTTCTTTGCACAGGAGTGCCCATGATCTGGGTGAAATGTTCATGCACCAACTTGGCCTTATCTTCTTGTCTCACCACTGTCCCGAGGCGACTTGAAAGTGATGGGATGAAGTTCTTTCTCCTCCTTGCGCTTGCATTTAGATGAAAAAATCTGGTGTTGGAGTCTCCTTTTCTCATCCATGTTAATCTAAAGTATTGTCTTGCCCTGGATCTTTGTATCACTGCAATGCCAAGTGCTTTTGTTTTCAGGTATTGTTTGAAAGCGATCTCCTCCTGTGTGAGTTGTCTCTCCTCTTGTGCTCTCGCTAGGTTCGTTAGTGTAATGTTGATTATGGCCCATCAAATTTTCCAATCTGCGAAGTTCTTTCTTCTCCATAGTTTTAATGCTTTTGCCGTTCTCAATAGCTTCACATGTATTCGTAATATGGCGTCTTGTGTGTCGACCGGCTGTTCCCAGACTTCTTGGACTGTCTCCGTGAATCCCTGACAGCTAGTCCAGTACGACTCAAATCTAAACCCTTTGTACATTTCATGATTTGTTTCCCCCTGTAGAAACAAGGCACAATGATCTGAGCCTATTGACGCCATAGCCTGCAATTCTGCTCTTGGGAAGAGGTCATGCCATTCCGGAGATGCAAAGACGTGATCAATTTTTGTCATTGTTGGAACCTGTTGGTTGTTACACCATGTGAACTTTCTGCCTTTAAGCTCTATCGGTATTAGCATAAGGTTGTCCATGACGTTCTTGAACGCATTGAGTAAGGACAGGTTTATACTGTCATTGTTTTTGTCTTGCACCCTAAAGATTAAATTAAAATCGCCTAGGAGAAGCCATTCCGGTAGCACCTGCTGCTTTATGGTTTGGATTTCCTGCATGAAGAGCCTTTTGTCTTGGTCTGACTGTGGACCATATACACATGTGATGCCCCAAACCTTATTGTCTGCTAGGAGTGTTATGTTGGGCAGAAACCGTGTTGATGGTAACCCTGATGTTATCAAGTTTGAAGAAGCGTTCGGATGCTGCCCAGAGAATACCACCTGATACCCCGTTTGATGGAAGGACTGCAACGTTTTGTGCCATGTCACTGCGCACAGTTTCCACTATTAAGCTACGCGTCCAATTGTATATCTTTGTCTCTTGCAGACACACTATGGTAGCCCCCGATAAGTTCACTTGATTGCGGACGCTCGTTCGTTTCACCGGCTCATTTAGGCCTCGCACATTCCAACAGATGATGTTACAATCTCGTGTCATCATTTAAAAAACCTTTGGGCTACCGAAGTTCTGGAATAGGCACCACTGCGGTCGTGCTTTGCGATACGAGGTGACAAACTAATAACTTGGGAAATAAAGTTGCAGTTACATCCACTGCACCGAAGGCAACAAAGCCAGCAGGCACCCCAGCAATAGTCCAAGTGCCGAAGGCTCCAAGGCCAGCAGGCTTCAAAGTCTTTCAGCCTTTCACCTAACATGGGCCCGAATGGCCGCTTACAATCCACCTTAATCCTACGATACATTGGGCTCGTAGCCCATTCTCCCGTCCGTGGAGCACTTATCATGTAGGTGACGTCTACCGGAGCAGAAAGCCCACCTAGGCCTCCAACGCGACCTGGGCCACCAGCTTCCTGTCGCTGACTCCCGCCTTCCTCTTCTTCTTCTTTTCCTCAATCAGGACCTGAATGGCTGCCATCTTGCCGAGCTCCATAGGCTGCTGAAAATGTTGTGCATAAAAATCATAGTTAGGGCTTTGATGAGCATTGTTGTCCCCTGCTAGTTCCCCTAGTTTCTTTGCTAAAAGATCTTGTGCCACTTGCAAGGAGTCCTTGCCTACTTTTTGTTCTGCCTTTTTGGCTAACCTAGCACTCCTCCTTTTGTCTGCTGTATGCAGAGGATCAAAGCGCTCATTCTCCTGATCTACCACTGTAGTTTGTGGGTGAGCCTGTAGGATTGGCACCTGCAGGTCGGATTGGATGCTATCGAGGAATGATTCTACTATTACCCTCTCCCCCTGTGCCGTTACGTTATCAATGAGATGATGCTGGTTCTAGACTGTGGTGTGAGGCCGCTCAGGGTTAGCTATTGACGGCCCTGGCAGTTGTTGATCGGTTGTATTAGGACAGGAATCGTGAGCTACATAGGAGATGTTGCCCCTTTCATTTAGGGTTTCGCTAATTGTACAGGCATTCACACAACCCGGTTCCTGTCCACTATTTTGTGTTTCTTCAGCTACCGATGGGGGAACAACCTCTGTGTCAACTATGCTTGTTTCATGAGGTGTAGTTGAGTGGGCAGGTGTAGGTGTAGAGCTAGGCAAAAGTAAGGCCTCCTCCATTGTGGTGGAAGTCTGAATTCTAGACTGAACCCCTTCCTGGGTCGGACGACCGGCTCAACACTACTGATGGTATTATCTAGCAATGTATGGTCTTGGAAATTAATGTGATCAGAGACTAAGCTGTGGATGCATACCCTCTCGTTGCGTGTCTTGGCGAGCTCCAGGTTCATTGCCGCCAGCGTCTCAGCCACGACCTTCTGCATCACCTCCTCCGGCATCTGCTCCAGCTGAACGTGCTGCTCCATGTCCTGTGCCACCATTGCATTGATCCCTCCAGCTACATTTTCTGCATTCAACTGGTTAGTTTCATCAACGCTAACCACAGAGCTGCCCAAATTAGCGGAAGGTTGCATAGTCTACATAGTGATGCTGTCAGTGTTGTTGCCATCGAGCTCCACTCCCTAGGGCTCCTTGCTGATGTCCTTGATGAGAAGGATGCTGTCGTCACGCAGAGGTGGCTTTGGAGGCCTGAGCTCCGTGGCAATGGGATCAGCGAAGGTGACCCTCTTCCTGGGCTTGGTGACGATCTGCTTGACCCACCACACCTGACGAGTGACCTTTCCCTCCCTGTTGCGAGAGGGAGGGGAGCCCCTCCGCCCACGCCACCTGTTGGAGCTACGCAGTCATCGATCCCTGTCCGGCAACACGCGTTACGCGCCCAGCTAGACAGGCTCCTGTGGCGGCGAGTGCCATGGCTGCAGCGGTCAAGGTCATGGCCGTCGTCGTCATCCCTCCTATAGTGGCGTCCCTGCTCTCTGCCATGGTCGTCCGCCCTTCTTCCGGGAACGCGCTCCCCCACCGAGTCGGGGACCCCGTAGGTCCAGATGAACTCCCTCTGATGCTTGCGGTTCGCTGCTCCTCCTTGGCGTCCTCGACCCTGCAGGAAAGTGAGATCCTCTACCCACTCCAGATGGTTGCGTAGGGTGTAGGTGTGTGCCAACATGATGTCTGTTGGGTCATCGCGGTGCCTTGCTGCCTGGAGGAAGGGGATGGATGTCGGGGGAGGTTCGCGGTCAGGCGTGGTGACGGTGAGGATGACCTCCTTGGGGATGTTGCTCGGGTCACTGCACCAGGCCCAGAGATCAAAGGTCCTGGTGCGTTCCCGACGACGAGTTGCCTCCTCCGCGTAGTGGATGGCGCAGCTGCGCCCTATCGCCTTAGCAGCGACCTCCTCTGCCCAGCAGTGCAGGGGGATGCCCTCGACGCGCACCTTGACACGAAACTCCCAGCTGATGTTCACCGCATGCAGGCGCTCGCTCCAGGGGGCAAAGTTGAAGTCGTGCCCCCCGTCTAAGATCTGACCTCTCTCCAGGAGCCTGTCCCTGTCCACCGGCTCCTTGAAGATCACCAGGAACTGCTCCGGGTAGTGCTTGAGGATCTGGAGGTCCTCATGGTGAATCTGGAGCCGGCTACGGATGGCGTCGTCAGGATGATGCGGCTCGGTGTCGTCGCTCCTGGAGCGCAGCCAGCACACCGCCGCCCGGTCGATGAGGTCGTCTCTGCGCCGCCTGATCGGACCCGTTGCTGAGATCGCACAGAAAGCGCGGTCCGGCCTCGCCCTCGGGTCGCCAGGGTACCTTGCCGCCATCGTGGCCGACCACGCATTACTTCCGCACACAGGTCACGTACTGCCTTCAGTATCTTGTCCCATGTTCTCTGCGTATTTTCATGATAGCTTTAGATCTCATTCAAATCGGATTTCTTGTATATGAATAGACATTGATATATAAGAAAAAGTCAGATATCCATTTCTATGATATTATTATTTTACTGTACTGTTGATACCTCGTAGCTATGTTCGTATGTCGCATGTAATTAATTAAAACCACAAATTTTATCCTGATATTTTTTACGGGAGTTATGACAATGTCAAGCCTGTAATGTTGATTGGTTATGGGGAATTATGGTAGTGGCTACAATTATTAAGAAAAGTTAATATGTATATGAACGGTCCTCCACTCATAACTATATCAAGGTACTTTTTGACATCTACCGGCAACAATTCCACACTTTTGGTTTCAGCTTACATACGTACTCCAGGTATGTTTCATATGCAGCACTGAATAAATATCTATGTCATCGCAGCTCTAACTGAATTTAATTGAATTTTTTGCACAGGTTACGTACTGCTGAAGGTCCTTGTCGTGCGCTAAGCAACATCACCAACCGTCGCAGGTATAACTATGGTCCTGTTTGGCACGGCTTAGCTTCACCGGTGAAGCTGTTTTTTAGCATTTTAGCTTCATAGACAGCTTTTTTAAAGAAGTTAAAGTTGTTTTAAAATGTTGTTTGGCAAAACAGCTTCTTCTTATAAATAGAATGACAAAATGACTAATATACCCTTCTCTTTTTTTACTTTCTTCCTCTTTTACCCCTTATCCACTTTCTTTCCCCATGCGCCACGCCTCGCGCACAGCCCCGCCGGCAGCTCCCCTGCCTTGCCGCGCGGATGTGCCCTGCCCTGCTTCATGCTGGCGGATATGCCCTGCCCTGCTCCCCCACCCCCACACCGGCGGACGCGACCCCGCTCCGGCGGACCCGCCCCGTGCCGGCAGACGCACCATGCCTGGCCCCGCGCCGGCGGATGCGCCTCTACCCCACGCCGCCGAGCGCTCCCTTGCCCCGGACGCGGACGCAACAAGAGGCCAAGCGCGGACGCGCCCCGGCGGCTGCGCCACGCCGCTAGTGCCGCGCAGCGAGCCCGGACGCGCCCCGCCGGTCGAGCCGCTCATGCCCCGCGGCCGTGCCCGGACGCGCCCCGGGGGCCGGCGACCTCGAGCTCCGGTAGACAAAGCGCTAGGCCCAGAGCTCCGGTGGCCACGCGCCGGTGGACGTGAGCGCCGGTGGCCGTGCCCCGGAGGCAGTGTGACGGTGGCATCTTCCCCATGGTGGCTGCGCCCCCGGCAAGTTCGTATCCCGGCGAGCCCCCCGGCCGCCTGGCTGCTGCACTGACCAGACGAGCCCTCCCTCCTCATGTGTGCTCCCCTCGCTCGTGCTTTTCTTGCATGCGCTGCCATAGCCATGGACTCCGGCCGGGCTTTGCCGCTGCCGTTCCCGCGTTCCGCTGATGTGCGCTCTTGCGGGTCGAGCTGAGCACATCACCAGCCCTGACGGTCACTCGCAAGGCAAGCTCCGGCGGCCGAGCGCCCACGCGGTGTCAAGCCCCAACGTCCGCGCCCTGAGCTCGGAGCTCCGGCGGCCACGCGGCCACGCAGCGGCGAGTACCGACAGCCGCGCCCTGACCTCCGGTGGCCGCACGCCACGCGGCAGCGAGCCTCGGTAGTCACGCCCCGGCGGGCCGGGCCCATGGCGCACGCGCTCCTTCCCCTAGCTGTGCTCTGTCCCTCTCTCGTCTTTTTACAGCGTGGGCCCTACATGTGTCAGGAAGAGCTGCAAAAAGCTACTATTTTCTGGCTCTCTCTGTTCCATCTCTCTGTGAGAGGAGGAGAAAAACAGCTTCACTAGTGAAGCTGTTTTGAAAAAGATTGTTTGAAAAAAAAGTAGCTCACAACAGCTTCATGAAGCTATTATAAGCCCTCCTAAATAGGGCCTATGTATACGCCGCAGTGGGGAGCGCAGGTGACGGCACCCCTCCTAGCAATTCAGTATGTTTCAAGTTCTGAGTTCTCTCTGTGATGTCGACCTTAGGGTTCAGTCTGTCCTGAATCAAGCTTCTTTCCCATTTTATTCCTTTTTTCTCTCAAGTTTTGTTATCGGGTTGGTTATCTCACCGAGAAGGTTTTGTTTCCATGCTTTTGGAATCGAATAATTATGTTCCTTCTTTTCCCCCAAATAAGATTTTGAATGAAACAAATGTTGCTCCCCAACACATTTTGCAAACAATTGTCACAATGAGAGGACAATGCTCTTGGTAGAAGGGAGGAAGGAATGGATGCCGCTCTAGTCCATCCTGAGTTACAATCTTCAGTCACATCAAAGGATCAATCTAAACAAGGTTACATGATGTTGCCTTGTAGTTTTGTACTGTACTGTAATGGAAATTCTTCAAGGTTTTCTTATCATTCATTGAACTTTCATGCAGATGCTTCAGATGTTGATGACGATTTTGAGAAATTTCAGAAGAAGGTTGCTGAAGCCGAGGCAGAGATTGAAAGAATTTACAGATGATGATGGCACCATTTACAAATGGGACCGTACTTTGAGGGCATGGATTCCTCAAGCAAGTACTGCTAAACTGTCTTTTTCATCCCTAGATAAATACCCTGCTTAGATACATCAGTTGATTGCATGACTTTCCACTATTGAAATCATGAGTCTCCTGAGCTTAGAACCTTATGTCTTGTGTACTTTCTTTATGGGTTATGAATTATCTTTTTTTTCATGATTGGGAATTATAGCCTTATTTCATTAAGAGAAGAATAGTTGTTAAAACCTTAGAGCATTTCCAAGCCTTGGAGAAGAATAGTTGTACATAAATAGTGGCTACTCCTAATGGGTAGTTAATTTTTGGTGGGTGTGATAAAAATAAATTCTACGGTTGTAAAAAAACCAGGAACTTGTCATCGTTAAAAATCTACAGTATATATACAAAATAGTGCATATGAACAGTTGAGAGGACCGTAGTACAACAGGTTGTAGAACCAGACTTCTGGTCAGAGTCTAAAACAGTTTCCCGGCGAAATCTTTGATGTCTTCGTCCTTGAACGACGGCGACGCCATGTCCCTGAACTGTCTAAGATCGTCCACGCTCCGGCCGAGCAGCAGCGCCACCTTGGTCCGGAACACCTCGCCGTTCTCCCTGCGCTCGACGTCGGCCTCGTCGAGGCACGACTCGATGTCCTCCTGGACCTTGCGGTAGAACCCGGCCACGTTGCGGAACATGTCGAACAGCATTCCCACCTGCCACCCGTGCTCCACCGTGTTGGCCGCCGCCGCCAGCGCACCGCACAGGGCGGCGCCGCCGGAGGCCCAGGCGGAGCCACCGCCAGTCCCTTCAGCGCCGATGAAGGCTGCGGCCAGCGCGGCCGTGCCCGCGAGCGCCGGGCCGGCGACGGCAAGGCCGCGGTTGAGCCGCAGCGCCAGCTTGGCGTTCCACACGTGCTCCCGCTCGTCCTTGGCCCTGAGCACCCGCGACACGCCGCGCATCTCGTCTTCCAGCTCCCGCGTCCAGCCGTTGCCGGTTTTGGTGGCGTATTGAGCCGGCTTCTTCTTGTTCGGCTGCCGTCTGGGCCACCACCGGGCGGGCTCGACGGTGCTGGGGAACTTTTCGAGCATGCCGGGGAGCAACGGCAGCGGGTACGCCGCGTCGAGCGCAAGCACCCTGTCCATGGCCTCCTTGATGTCGTCCTCGGTCGCCGCCGTGGCCGTGTCCATGTCCGCCCCGTGGTCGTCGAGCAGCGCGGCGCGGAAGCCGCGCTCGAGCTGCCTCCAGAGGCGCGTGGCGTTGCGCTGCTCCTCGGCGAGCTGCGACGGCTGGATCCTGTTGACGGCGGCCATGGTGACGGCCGCCGTGGCGAGGAGGATTCCCGCCGAAGCCTTGAGCGCGCCCACGGTGCCCGGCGCGGCGGGTGCCAGCGCGGCCATCACGGAGGCCGCGAGCGTCAGGGAGTTGGTGGAGTGGAGCAGCAGGTGGTTCCAGTTGTCCCGCTGCCGCCCGATGATGTCGTGCATGTCCGCGCGGTCCGCGGCCGCCTCCGCGATCGCGTGGAGACTCTGCGTCGCGGTGCCGGTGCCAGCGCCGTCGTCGCCGATGCGGGCGCCCTCCGGCGTCGGCGTAGGTGGCGTACCAGCTGGCGCGCGGCCGTTCTTCACGGCGTGGTCGTCGTCCCGGGTGATCTGCCGCAGGTCGTCGATGCTGACGAGCTGCTGCCGGACGCCGTGGCCGTTAGCCTGGGCCCGCGTGCGCAGCCGGAGGAACCGGGAGCCGCGGCGCGGGCGCGGGACCGGGAGCACGGCGGCGGCGACGCTTTGCGACCGGAGAAGTGCCTCCATCTGTGTACGTACGTGTGTGCACGCTGGTGAGTTCACGAGAGGTACGTTGTAGGCAGGCACACATATAGACGACGTCGAGGAGAGACGCCGGCCATGTTGACGAGGGCTGGGGTTCTGCACTACTACTGCTGTGTGCCGTCTTGGTTCTTGGACGACGGATTCAAGTCGAGGTCGACGATGAAGCAGCAGCAGTCAAGACGCACCACTGAATCAGCTGATGTTGACGAGACCTCGCCGCTGGAGACTGACCTGATGACCGACCTCTCGTAGCTAGTAAAGTACTGCTCCCTTCTCTCAAACTGCAGTTCACTTTGATATTTTTTAGTGTATATGTTTTATTATGTATATAAACATATTATTTATCTAAATATATAGCAAAATGTATACACCAAAAAAATCAAAGTGAACTACAATTTAAGACGGAGGGAGTACTTCTTTGAGACCTGGCCACTGGAGACTGACCTGATGACCGACCTCTCGCCACCACTGAATCATGCTTTTACCACCAATACATCTAAAACTTTAAATTGACATAGAAAATATTTCAAAAACATTTTCAGTGAAAACACCATATTATCGGAGACAGTGTTTATATCCTACTCCATCATATAGGCTAGTTGCAGTATGATGATCAAGTTGCGCCACATCGCTAGCAATCCATCAATTAATTAATTGTATGCCGAGAGAGAGATATTAATTCAGATTAATTAGTTGGAGCAAGTTGGCCATGCAAATGCATTGCACGCATCCATTGATTGTCAAATTCTTGGACCTTTTCTCATGTATGCCAATTGCGTTGGCAAGTTGATGGTACTCTCCGATCAGTCTCGAGTCTGGACCAATGCAACGCCCACCGGCCACCGCGCGCTCCTAGTATAGCTTGCTCACTCTGGCTGCCTTCGTTGGGAGGTCGCTGACGATGAAGACGCGATCAACCTGGCTCAGCTCCCTTGGCCACACGGAACGCAATGCACTGCACGGACCTGGTCGATGAAGTAGGCAAGGCAGGTTGGTTCGTGGCACCAAATTTTGTGACGCACAAAGTGTCCCTGAACCACAGGGAACATTTTGTTTTCCGTGTTCATGGTGCTCATCTCGAGTCTCGATCGAAGATGAACTTTTATTTTGTTGTTTCGGAACGTTACATATGCAGAGGTGGAGTTTATTTTTGTTTGTTTGGTTCTCGAATGTTACATGCATGCAGAGGTGGGCAAGTGTAGGGCCCATAAGATGCAGTTTTTGCTTAATGCGCACCTCTGATTTTTTACACTAATTAAGATTTTTGTTAAGTGAAGTGACCTTTTCTTTAGTGTAAAATATATTTGAGTAGTGGCATGCTACAAAAGTACAAATGTTGTTATCTTCGCTGTATTGGAGGTCATGTACGTGCGTGCACATATATATATATAATTCTCTGTTTTTTTGGTTGACTATGCCTGTTGCAATGTATAAAGAATAAATGGAGGGGGTTGACTATGCCTGTTGCAATGTATAAAGAATAAATGGAGGGGGTGTATATTTGAGGTACGGCCATATAACACTTAGCAAAAGAGTGTCCGGCCTAAGCACACCCACGATTACTTAATTGATAGTCTCACTCTCACTGGACACTACATCATCTTTTCCTTTTCTATTGAGGACACTGAACTACAGATACATGACTTAGATCATGGATGGATCATATTACGTACTTCCTCCGTTCCAAATTATAAGTTATTTTAATTTTTTTTTAATTCATCCATTTTGCTATATATTTAGACATAATATTATATATAAATGTATAGCAAAATAGATGTATTAAAATAGTCAAAGTGATCGGCTTGTAGTTTTAAACCGAGTGAGTATATCTTTAGTAGATTTACGCAAAGACAAACTAAATTACCTACTCCGTCTCAAATCGTAAGTTATTCTAAAAATCTTGGAAAGTCAAAGTATCTCAGTTTTGACCAAATTTATATGATAGATAATAATATTTAGGATGTCAACTAAGTATCATTGGGTTGTTCGTTAACTATAATTTTATAGTACACTTGATTGATGTCACAAATATTTATAATTCTCTCTATAATCTTGGTCAAACTTAATATGTTTTGATGTTCCAAAATTCTTAGAATGACTTGCTATTTAGGACGGAGGGAGTATTAATTAGCAGTGTAGCCACTAGTAACTTTACGCCTAATGCGTATACTGCGTGTTTCGGTGATCTGCACCAGTGGTCTGTATAGTTGACCTGGAGCCTTATTAACGTACCGTACCGGTTAAGTTCATATAGTAGTAGTATATATATGCAAAGCAGCAAAGTCGCGTGTGGTGTGGGAGAGTAAGCACAAATGACCGACGACCGTTGACATGTACTAATATGCATGTGTCGCACGTAGTAGCACAATGGTGTTGGCTCGGTCCATTCCTGAGATGAATCGATCTCCCTTCTTGGACGACCGAGCACAAGGTCGGTAAGCAAATAATTTGATTTTGTAAACCTCTTGTTCCATCTACCTCCTGGCTTGTATGTAGTGTAATGTAATATTGTAAGTCAACGGAAGGGAAGAAGGGGCGTCGCAGCAGGAGTTCAGGACAGCACTACTGGCCGGCATTGGCGTGTGTTATCATATCGAATATTCGAATCGTCACAAATGGCGTGCTCGATCGATCAGGAAAGTCAGCAAAAACAGAGCACCGTCGTTTGCAATAATAATGCGATGAGCAAATGCATTGTTCATCAGAGATTAATTATTATTCGGTTCATGGACACATCGTCGTCATGCAGAGCTAGCTGGCGTGTGGAAGACTGCGCATCTACCGCAAGCGGCAAATCGATCAAACACCAAGCGCATGCAGAGACTTAACACCAATCTCGCTCTCGCTCGTGATCTATGGATACGAGGTCATAGTTTGAATTTTCGCCGGTCTTGAGATTTGAATCCATTCATATCCCATCCAGGAAGACTTTTACGACTGACATTAGTTAGCATTCAGAGGGTACCGAATACCAAGTTAATACGTACTAGTATACATTTGTTAGTACCCTGATCGAGTCCTCCACCTCTGACCTCTGCACGCGCGCTCACGGCAGCATCGGCCGCGCTTCGGGCGAGCCAACTCTCAAACCCTATTTGTCCACCGTTGATTTTTTTTCGGTACGTGCCACCTCGGTGGTGATGATACACCTATATACTTCATCCCCACACTTACCAAACCCTAGATTCACAATTCTCAGCCAATGCTTTCAACTTTGACCGGCCCGAGAAAGCTACTATGAATGCACGGCAAGGATCACGGCAGTAGATGCTCAACGACGACGACCTCTCCTTGGTGAGGGCACTTGGAGCAAGCCGAGCATATCGACTAGCTAGCGGTGCGGAAGTGTGCGTGTCCACGCCTGAGTCGGTGCTAGTGTGAGACCTATGAGTGATGCAAGTACAACATGAACGACATCAGTAGTGCACTAGCATCGGGGCATAATGGAATGTAGCGGTGGAGGTGGCACCGGCTTTTTTTCACGACCAGGGAATATAACCTATTTTAGATGACATTGCTATGAGAAAACCCTCATGGCATGGTTTATAATCTGCAAAACTAGTGGTATATGGCCTGGAATAAACATAGATACAAGAAATAAAAGAAGAAAGAGAGCAACTGCCCTCAACACCCAACACCTACAAGTGATCCTGTAATAAAAGTATTCAATGCACCTAGACTATCGGACAATATTGGCCGGTTATAGATAGATCAATGTTATAAGGACCCATGTGAGATCCAACGGTGGTCATATACTTCTATAAACCAACCCAAGGTCCTTCCTTGCCTATATATGTAACCTTGCCACTGGCCTCCTAATCAATATATCATTCTCGTGCCATCCTCTGCTTTCACCTTTGTCTCCTTTTGTTTAACTAAGTGTCTATGTGTTGCGATGGGAGAATCCTAAGTACATATGAGTAATATGTTCAAGTGATGCTATAAAGAATCAAAATCAACCACATGTATTATTTTTTACAAATGTCACAACGTCGAGTCCCATACTATTACTATCTACCACGTATGAGACCGAGACTCCAATTGCCAAAACACACTTCCACATAACAACAATAATCACTGGCAATATGTTCCTACTATTAAGAACAGATGCCCGTAGCAACAAAAGCTCCATAGTATGCAAGCTTTAGTTCTTTGATGAGATACTGAATCCCTAAACACAAGTAACGAGAAATCATATTAGTTTTTCTGGTGCCGACATGCTCTTCGACATTCTTCCAGTCATCGCGTCCAAACCTGATAAAACAAATATATTACCATCAAGTCCATTTATTCTTGCTCATCACTAAAAAGCGACAGAAAAACATGATTAAGACGTATTCAGAGATAAGTTTTGAACCAAAACACTCCTAGTTGTCTGTCTCAGATGAGCAGCGCATCGACAAAGCAGCCATGCTCCTTGGTGCTCCACCACTCCCGGTACTTGGTGATGGCGACATTTGCACTTTGTGAAGACCTTACAAACAACCTAATTGAACTAATAGCAAAATAACATTTACCCCTGTTTTGATTGGTGCATAGCATGAGTTCTACACTATACAAAAAAGGGCGTAGGGCGTACCCAGTATCGTAGGCTCCCGCACTGCGGGGTCTGGGGAAGGAAAAATAGCAAGCAGCCATCCCTGTACAAATAGACAGAGGCTGGGGCTTGAACCCTGGACCTCTTGGTCACAGGCGGTGAAGCTCACTTTGTGAAGACCTTACAAACAACCTAAGTGAATTAATAGCAAAATAACATTTACCCCTGTTTTGATTGGTACATAGCATGAGTTCTACACTATACAAAAAAGGGCGTAGGGCGTACCCAGTGTCGTAGGTTCCAGCACTGCGGGGTCTGGGGAAGAAAAAATAACCAGTAGCCATCCCTGTATAAATTTACAGAGGCTATGGCTTGAACCCTGGACCTCTTGGTCACAGGCGGTAAAGCTCTACCGCTTGTGCCAGGGCCGCCCTTCGGTTCTACACTATACAAAAACTCAAAATTTTACACCTCCCGAGCATAAAACACAATAATCAGATTGGAGGAATTTCAGAACTTGTTGTCTACCTTATTTATAAATGTAAAGCAAGTTTAGCTAGACATGATTTTTTTATCAATTAACTGGCCAACAATGTCCTGGCCAACTACATTATTTTTGTTTTGATACAATGAACGACGGTTGTGTGCCTCGATACTGATTACAATTTTGATTCAGAAATAAAATGTCATCCATGTAGAAATTGAAAGTAGCATGATGTATAAAGCAGACCATTTCCAAACGAAAAGCCTCTTGACTAAATTATGGGCGGAAACATGTTTGAATCTGACAAATTCATATGACAAAACCACATGCAGAGGATTATGACAATGTACCTGTACTTCAGATCAATTTCATTTTCAATGGCCTGATCACAGTTCGCATCGATGACAGAGCAACACTCTAGTATACCCCAAAACTAAGTATGGACGAACTACTTAGGGTGCTCCTGCAACAATACACTGATGACAACACACGAGAACTTCAGTTTAGTGCAATATTGCAGAATACGGTTCTGTGATTAATCGGTTGCTATTGCTATGTGTTGACACCGTTTTTTGACACGTGTCAATATAAGCCGAAAACTGTGCCGATCGGCAAGGGAGTGGTTATCCTCTAGTATTGCTTCTGAGTTGCTGATGGATGATTGCCGATAAAGGACATGTTGATCTCGTACATTGCCGATGAAGCCAGAGGGCTGTTGCCGATGATGAGAGAGGCATGGTTGCCGATGGAAAACAGAACTGAAGGACGTGGAAAGCAGATCTGAGTCATTATCGATGGGTTTTGCCGATAGAATCTACAGAGATGAGGAGCGTGCCGATAGAGGTTTCATCGTAAAGCAATGGATAAGGAAACTGGCAATATTTATGCCATGATTTTTAATAGTTTATTTTTGAGTCCGACCTTGGTACGAGTCGTTATTTTTTATTCCTTAGCGATAAGACTTGTTTAGGTAATACTTTGTCGTGTCTGTTTAGGACTCATAGTACCAGGGTATAAATATGTACCGAGAGACAATGTAAAGATATACACAATCAAATACAACAAATCTATTACTTTTATCTACTTTTCAAGCAATCTACTTTTCGACGACTTCGTCATCAGTACCTTTTCCTTTTCAACGAGTTCTTTCAAGAATCGACGGGCTGCATCAACTTGATCTCCGGCGACCTTGCAGGTTCCGCGTTTACCGAGCACGATTCAGGCTTTGACGTCCGGGCGTATCGCTATTGTCTCGTCTGATCTGTTCAACAGTTATCGAATACCATCTGAGCTTTGACATCCGGGCGTATCGCTGTCGTCTCGTTCGGATCTTATTCAAATTTATCATCCTTGTCGATTAACAGGTCAAATCGACTGGCACGCCTTGATATCGAACCAGGTTATTAGCCCGGTGTGTTTGCAGATCCAATGCCTTTTTGCATCAACACTATGTCAGTGCATATATATATAGAGAACCCATAAAGCCGTTCTTTCTATAACTTGGAGGGAAACAAAGCATAAGTAGAAAATTCGAAGCCAGCAGAAAGCAAAAATAATGGATCCCTATCAACATAGAAAAGATCTTCAAAAGAAACATGAAAGCATAAGTAGTTGAAATGATTTACAAGTAAAATGACAATTCTTTCTTAGTAGATTGTATGGCTTGTACTGCTCCAAAGATGCCATCTTACATAAAAAAAAACAAAGGGGATGGAGAGTAGACGACTAGTGATGCATACCGGTTCTTATCATTATTCATGGTCACTGATTTTAGCTGAGCATTTGGATCTGGTAGTTCATTCCTAAATCTATGTCAACCAAAAAGAGAAAAGGTAAAACTAGATCATTGAAGTGTATATCTACAGAATAGACATTGAAGTGTATTTCTCCACCCCTATTTGTCCATCGTTGATTATATTTGGTAAGCACCACCTCTCAGCGTTGATGGTACACCTATGTACTTCTTTCCTACACTCTCCAAACCCTAGATTCACAATTCCCAGCCAATGCTTGCAACTTCGACCGGCCCGAGAAAGCTAGGCTGAGTGCACGACGAGGGTCATGGTAGTAGGCATTGAACGATGACCACACTCCTTGGTAGGGCACTTGGAGCAAGCCGAGCATAGCGACTAGCTAGCGGTGCGGAAATCTTCTTGTCCACACCCGAGTCAGTGCTCGTGTGAGACCTACGAGTGATGCAAGCGCAACATGATGACATCAGTACTGCAATAGTGTCGGGGGGCGCATGATGCATGGAAGCGGTGTGAAAGGCTCAGGGACACACCGGAGTACCAGGAGGTGGCAACAGCTTTTTTCCACAACCAGGGTGTTTTAGATGACATAGCTATGAGAAAGCTCTCATGGCATGGTCTACAATCCACCAAATCAGTAGGTGCTCAATGAAGACCACTCCTTGGTGAGGGCACGTGGAGCAAGCCGAGCATATCAACTAGCTAGCGGTGGCGAAGTGTGTGTGTCCATGCTCGAGTTGGTGCTAGTGTGAGACCTACGAGTGATGCAAGTGCCACATGAATGACATCAGTAGTGTACTAGTGTTGGGGGGAGGGGGGCATACTGCATGGAAGAGGTGTGAAAGGTTGAGGGACACAACCACAGTACCAGGAGGTGGCATCAACTTTTTTCTATGACCAGGGAATATAACCTATTTTAGACGACATAGCTATGAGAAAACCCTCATGGCATGGTTTACAATCCACCAAACTAGTGATAAGTGACCTGGAATAAACATAGAAACAAGAAAAAAAAGAAGGAAGAGAGCGACCGCCCTCAACACCCTAGACCTACAAGTGAGCCTGCAATAAAAATAGTCAATGCACCTAGACCATTGGCCCATATTGGTTAGTTATATGATCGATATTATAAAGGCAAGGAGATCCAACGGTGGTCATACTTCTATAAACCAACCCAAAGTCCTCCTTGCCAATATATGTAACCTTGCCACTAGCCTCCTAATCAATCTATCATTCTCCCATACTCTGCTTTCACCTTTGTCTCCTCTATTGTTTAATTTAAGCAGGAGATGCATTTTCTAGGATGTTAGATTGATCAGCTAGAGTGGAGCTTGTCCAAGGTGTTCTTTAGGATTTTAGAAGAGGGGGTATCTCTTTACAATATGTCAATGATACAATCTGAGAGAGGGGATATCTCTTTACAATATGTCAATGATACAATCTGATACACTTAGTGCTAACCTATCTCATTTATTAAATTTGAAATATGTTATTATATAGTTTGACAAATCTCAGGAATGAGAATTAATTTCGATAAAAGTGAGTTGATCACCATAAATGTAGAGAAGGGTGTAGTTCATCAAGCTTCTCACATCTTAATTTAATTCTTCATTAAGTTGTTTTCCTCTATGTCTTTAATTGTCCAATGGATTATTTCCCTCCACTAATCTAAGCTATCTAAAGAACACATGTACAATACGATATGGTTACCTCGAGGAGGAAGTTGTGGAGAAACTCCTTGACTGAGAGCACATCGGCGATGATGGTGTTAGGGCGGAGCTTGTGGAAGGGGATGGCTCGGACGACACCCTCCATGGATAGGATGGAGCTGCATATGAGCACCATGTCGGACTGCTCCTCGCACAACACATCCACAGTCCTCAAGAAGTGAATATCGTGGCGAGCGCAGTAGTCGGAATAGTCAGATCTGGAGACCGCTAGCACCCTTGCAGTTGCACGCCTATTTAGCGGATAAGATGCTAAAGAAAATTGCTGGTTGTAGAGAAACTAATGTATTTAGCAGTTAAATCTCTTTTGTTAAAAAAAACTTGTCTGCCTAGTAGCCAAATATCCATATGTACCGATTATATTTCATAAAGTGATTTAAATAGGTAATTAACGTCTTAAATACTCAAATGTATAATTGTTTGTTAAATGATATGAAAAATGTCAAGAATACCATTTAGCTTACATCGAATCAATCGCTATATGTAAAGAGTTTGGAGGAATTCCTAATCTTAGATATTTCAATATGTGTTTGCTAGCTTCCTAGTTTAAGATATATAATATAAATAGAGATAAATTATGAGAAGAGTTAATGGACTTTAAATATAATACTAGTAACATCAATATTTTTTGGTCCCAAAGTGTAGGAGCTTCTTCTTTATTTTCAAGGTTTTATGTGCACTATTCAAGCAACCAAAATGAGATATAGATGAGTAATAGGAAATACCAAAAAATAGTTTTGGGAGCACAATTGGATTGGAGCTTCGAGTCTGTCTATTGTACTGGAATTTATATAGAATTGTGTATGAAAAGAATAGCTTTGTGGTTTGTTTTTGGATGGAGAATCTCCTAAGTGCACTTTTAATAGGATGAGTGATGAGAGATTATTAGAGTTGTGGTTTGAAGTCTGCCAACTGGCTTCTAACATTGTATTTAAGGATGAAGAAAAAATTTTGTTTGGAAATTCTCCTTAAATGTTGTATATTCAGTTCAAAATATGTATAAAATCACCAACTTCAGAGGTATTCAGCTGGTGCATGTCTCTTCACTTTGCGAGATTAAAATCCCTCCTCGAGTGTATTACTTCCTTTGGCTCTTTAGTAAGAATAAACTTTTAGATGCTAGATGTTTGTTTTTAATGAGTTAGAATCAGTGCATCTTTTACTTTTTAGTTGTGTTGTAGCTAAACATTTGTGGGTTACTTTATCCATTGTCTTTGAGTTGCAGTTTGGGGTTCTTTGGATTCTATAAGTAAATTCTGGTTAATTAAGCAATAAAAGAAATGAAGTTTTAAACATGTTTACCTGAAATGCTATCATTGTATTTAAGCAATAAAATACAATTGGCTTCTAAAGTCTGCTAACTGGCTTCTAACATTGTATTTAAGGATGAATACATTTTTTTTGTTTGGCAATTCACCTTAAATGGTGTATATTTAGTTTAATATCTATATAAAATCACCAACTTCAGAGGTATTCAGTTGGTGCATGCCTCTTCACTTTCGGAGATTAAAATCCCTCCCTGAGTCTATTACTTCCTTTGGTCTTTAGTAAGAATAAACTTTTGACTAGAGGTAATCCAAGTAAAAGGAGACATGTAGAAGATGTTAATTGTTTGTTTTGCAATGAGTTGGAATCAGTGCATCATTTATCTTTTAGTTGTGTTGTAGCTAAACATTTGTGGATTACTTTATCCATTGTTTTTGAGGTGCAGTTTGGGGTTCTTTGGATTCTATAGGGAAATTCTAGTTAATTAAGCAATAAAAGAAATGAAGTTTTAAACATCTTAACCTCAACTGCTGTCTAAAGCGTATGGAAGCTATGAAATGACCTTTGTTTTCAACTCCTCTACCGAGTGACTATGCTCGTGCAGAGGTGGGGGATCTTGTGCGAGGAAGAGAAGAGGGAACTCCTGTATTCGAAGGTTGCAAGGCTCATGGAAGTTGTTGCTCAAGTGATGTGGCTTGAGAGTTATTAGAAGATGTTGAAACATGTGGAACAGTTGGGAAGCATCAGCCGCCTTCAGTCTACATCTTGACGTCTGATGGAGGTTATTAGTTGCTGATGTTTTGCTAGCTTGGGTCATGGTTGTTTCGCTCGGGGTTGCTTCATGTGTGGAACTTTTAGTTCTGTTAAGGATGTCCATTCTGATGTAATATCTAGTGTCTGGTTTGGCTTAATAAGTACTTTCATGATACAAATGGTATACAGTCTGCTATGTTGTAAACGCTACTTTGTCTTTTGCCTATGGTTAAAAGACTAATGGCTCGTCTTCGCAAAAAAAAGACTAATGGCTCGGCCCTACAATTCTAAAAGGTGTGAGTTGGAATCAGTGCATCATTTGTTTTTAGTTGTGTTGTGGATAAACATTTGTGGGTTACTTTATCAATGTCTTTGAGGTGCAGTTAGGGGTTTTTTGAGATTCTATTGCGAAATTCTGGTTAAGCGAAAAAATGTTTTAAACATGTTTAACCTCAAATGTTGTCTGGAGCCTATGGAAGCTAAGAAACGACCACTTTTTTTAGCTCCTCTATCGATTGACTATGTTGATGTAGAGGTGGGGTATCGAGTAACTATGATGGTGCAGAGGTAGGGCATCTTGTGCCAGGAAGAGAAGAGGCAACTCTTGCATTCGAAAGTTGCAAGGCTCAAGTGGCTTCAGAGTTATTAGAAGCTGTCAGCATGTGGAATAGTTGGGTAGGATCTGCCACCTTCAGTCTACACATCTAGGTATCTGATGGAGGTTATTAGTTGTTGCTATTTCGCTTGGGGTCGCGGTTATTACGTTTTGCTCAGGGTTGCTTCACGTGTGAAAGCTTTAGGTTATGTTAAGGATGTCCACTGTGATGTACTGGTGTTCGTTTTTACTGACACAGATAAATACTACTCACTCCATTTTAAATTACAGTTCACTTTGATTTTTTAGTTCATGCATTTTGTTATGTAGATAAATAATATGTCTAGATATATAGCAAAATATATGTATCAAAAAAATTAAAATGAAGAAACGGATAGAGTACTTTTGTCTTTTGCATGTGGTTAAAAGACTAGAGCTCGGCCTACAATTCTAAAACACATGTACGTATAAGCGGTTATCACCACCAAACCGGCAGTGATAAACATCATCATCACCACGCGTGTAATCCGCCGGGTAAAAATAATGGTCCACCACAACTGCTTAGCAACCACGCATTTTGAAAAAAAAAAAAAAGGTGCTAAACCGACTCCTTATCACTACGCCACTGCACAGAACAGAGACACATGAGTCATCTTCTAGATTTCTTGTTTTATTTTTGCCACTGCCGCCGTACCTCTGTCTGCAGCAACCCCTGGAAAATGTAGCTCTATTTTTTCTTTCGTTGTCAATTAAAAGAACTTTTAAGGGGCGCCAAGCCAAGTATTAGTCACCATTCGATCGAGCATCTATCGGCGTGTTTCGTTAACGCGCGTACAGTGAGCACCGACAAGCCCACCAGCAACGACGAACGGTGGCGTTGATGATCAGCTGGAGAAACGTCCGGGAAGCTGACGAGAGCCTGCAGGCTGGGGCACAAACACAGCTGCTGCTGGTGCTGCTATACCTCCATATATACGCGTACGACGTCTGCACATGCGTAGAGGGTGCGGAGGGCACGGCCATGCATCTTGTCGGGAGCCGTGTAGTATTCAGAATATCTATCGTCGTGCAGCCAGCGCGGCCACGCTGGTGGACAGTGGACGCAGCACAAGTAATTTGCTTTCTGTGAACTTGTTGTTCTATGCATCTAGCTCTTGTGGCTCGTATGTATGTAATTAATGTAAGTCAACGGATGGGAAGGGGCAGCAGCCAGCAGGAGGACTGTATGCATATGCAGAGCGCACGGACTGCTGGCATCGGCGGCGTGTGTCATCGTCACGGATGGCGTGCTCGATCGATCGATCAAGAACAAGTCAACCAATGAAAACAGAGCATATATGTATCGTCGATGAGCAAATGCGTTGTTCATCAGATTACGATTATTCATTCATAATAATTCATGGACACAAGGTCGTCCGTCTCATGCAGGGCGCTGGCTGGCGTGTGGAAGATTATATATGCACCTACTACCGCATGCAGTCGGTAAATAAATCAGGCAGAGAATTGGCACCGGCCGATCTCGCTCGAGATCTCTGGATACGAGGTCAGAGTTTGATTTTTAGCCTCCGTCCTTGGAGCAAGAGCCGACCATGCATAGCGCCTAGCTAGCGGTACGGTGGGGAGTCGTCGACACGCGCTGCGAGACCTGCGAGCGAAGCAATCTAGCGCAACACGAACGGCGGCGTCAGTACGCAATGCATGGAAAGCGACCCGCGCATTGAGGGGGGGCGGGGCCCCCGCGCGGGGGGGGTGTGTGTGTGGGGTGGCGGTGGAGGGAAAAGCAAATGCTGAACTGATGACTCTTTTTTATCACTGCACTACACAGAAGAAAGACATGAGCCATCTTCTATATACGTAGGACGTCTGCGCTGCACATGCGTACTGCAGGGGAGGGCACGTACGGTACGGCCATCTTGTCGGGAGCGGTGCAGTATTCAGAATTCGTCTTCAGGCCCGGGCCTGACAGCGGGGCCACGCCGGAGTGGTGGACAGTGGACACGGCATCTCATGTCGATCTATCTGTCGGTCTGCATCACCACCCACCGTGTCCATCTGGCCTGGGCGCGCGCAACGCATGCAAATGCAGTGCCGATCTGGCGAGCCAGCCAGCCAGCCAGCGAAGCTGCTGCCGGCCCGGTGCTGCTACACTTCGTTCTCGCCTTCACATTCTCATCACGTACTACGTCACCAGTGGCGGAGCGTAGTGGCCATGGCAGCTGCATCTGTACAAAGTTGAGCAACTGATTGGATGGTGAGGTGAAGAAGTTCGGCATCTGCAGTGTTCTACACGGCCACGAGAGCGAATTGAAGGCGTGGTGGTGCGGCGTCCTGTTACTTCTACTCGGCTACTCCTGCTGTTCCTTCAGTCCCATAGAGTTTGACGTTTTTGATTTTTGAACTTTATGTTTGATCATCTGTTTGACCAAATTGAACAAGGATCCAAATCGAACAAAGAACACCAAATCAAATAAAAAAAAAGTAACGTGAAAGAACTGCAAACCAAATCGACCTAAGATCCAAATCGAATCAAGAAAGAACTAAGTCAAATAAAAAAGTAAGCTTCTCAGCACTTGCGGCAAGCCGAGGCGCTGCTGGCCTGCTGCTGCTGACGCGCCACCACGGTGCAGCCGCCCCACATCGTGCCGACGCGCCGCCCCGCCATGGCCGGGGCCGCGCCATTCGCCCACCCTGCTGCTGCCGAGGCGAACCAGTGGAGCAACACACCATGGAGGAGGAGGAAGGGGCGGGGCAGCGTGGCTAGGGAGGAGTCGCGAGACTGGCGCTGGAGAAGAGAGAGTCGCAGGGCTCATAGGCAGATATTAGATGGCGGCGACGGAAGGTGGCAGCGCAAGCAGAGGGATGGATGGGCTGGGCGAGCGGCGAGGGATGGTCGGGCGGTGCAATAGAGTGACGGGCGCTGACCGGAGGCGCGCTACCGTGGGCAACAGAATCAGCAGGCGAGGCATTCGGGAACGCAAGTGCTGGACAGCGAACACGCAGCTGCTCTGTTGTCGAGCACGAAGCAGCAGGTGGCGGCGGTGGATTATGGATGCCACGGTTTATCAATTGTAACGAACAAAGTGAGGCCTTGTTTAGATACCAAAATTGATATCCAAACTTTGCATAGTAAATGTCCCGTCACACTGTAGCAATTTTATTTTTATTTGGTAATAATTGTCTAAATATTAATTAATTAGGCTTAAAATGTTCGTCTCGCAAAGTACAACAAAACTGTGCAATTAGTTTTTTATTTCATCTATATTTAGTACTCCATATATGTGCTGATATTTTGATATGACGGGAAATAGAAATTCTGCATAGTGAATTTTAGATGCAAAGTTGGGCATCTAAACAAGGCCTGAGTTAAATCCGGATTGCAGGAGGACTGGAGGGGGAAACGACGCCCAAACTGTAATAATTTGGGTGGCCCATTCGATAGAAGAAGAGAAAAAAAATATCTACGTGTTTTATTCTATCCTGTACGTCACTCAATTATAAGCATTGGATTTTCCTAAAAAGACATTAAACAGCTGCATTGACAACGGCAAGGAGATCATCGCTGGCAGCGGCAGCGGCAACTGCACTGCGTAGGGATTATTGTCTCCAACGGAAGCACGGGCATCCTAATATTTTTTTTTATTTTGCTTAGCAACACCACCAGAATTACATATTGTTATACACAATTATATTATAACCAACATTTATTTATATCTTGAATGTCGTTACAAAATAATTTATAATTCTCAATTTTTATAAAAAAATATAGGTAGTTTATAGCATATTTTTTCTTAATTACAACGCAAGAACATAGTTGCTAGTAATTGCTAAAAGTTTCTTCTTTTGTATACAAAAGACGGATGATGGGAGTCAGACAACGCGGAGCCGCGGCCAGGCGGGCGCGGCTGTACGGACGACCACGGACCGGACCAGCAGCCAGCTTGCCCGGTCCACCTGCCTGAAACGGTCCGGTCTCCAAGCTTGGACGCGATCCAAACCGCTTTCCCTCTTCAGACACACAGGAGAAGATCGCGGATCGGGAATTGACCCGGCCCAGCAGGCAGCCCAGGAGGCCAGGTCAGACGCCTCCACCCACCATTCTCCCCGCCGTGTCCCCGTCCCGCCGTGTCCCCCGTCCTCTCCTCCTCTTCTTCTATAAATAGTCTCGCCCTCGCTCCCATCAACCCACCACCACCAGCTCTCACATTCTCAGCCGTCGCCCGTCTAAGTCGACTCGAAGCAACAGCAATCCGCAGCGAGCAATTCTCAAACCTTCGAACGCACACCGAGTCACCGACACCTGATCCAAATCGACCATGGCGGCGCCTCTTCAGGCACAGCGCCTCTTCCTGACGGCATCCACTTCCTCCTCGTCGTTGTTCGCTACACTTCCGCGCCGGAACAACGCCGCTCCCTGCCGCGCCGGCCTCCGTGTACCTTCTGGCGTCCAGACAACAACCGCGTCGTCGTCGTCTGACGGCGGCCTCGGCGCCGGACTCAAGCTGGACTGGATCGACGTGACTAGCACCACCACCGTCGGCTCCTCCCCCACCGACCGCAGCAACACGGCGGTCGAGAAGCTCCGCGCGGTGGCGGAGGCGGCGGCGGACCGGGCGGAGATGCACGACATCATAGGGCGCCAGCGGGACAACTGGAACCACCTGCTGCTCCACTCCACCAACTCCCTCACGCTCGCGGCCTCCGTCATGGCGGCCCTGGCGCCGGCTGCGCCGGCGCCCGCCGCCGTGGCCGGGTCCGCGGGGGCGCTCCTGGCCACGGCCGCCGTCACCATGGCCGCCGTCAACAGGATCCAGCCGTCGCAGCTCGCCGAGGAGCAGCGCAACGCCACCAGGCTCTGGAGGCAGCTCGAGCGCAGCGTCCGCTCCACGCTGGACAACCAGCAGCAGCAGCAGAACGTCACCGAGGCCGACGTGCAGGACGCCATGGACAGGGTGCTGGCGCTGGACGCGGCGTACCCGCTCCCGCTGCTCCCGGGGATGCTCGAGAAGTTCCCCAAGGCAGTCGAGCCCGCGCGGTGGTGGCCGGCGCGCCGTCCGCAGCAGCAGTCACCAAAGAGCACCCGTTCCAGGAGCTTCGGCGCCCGCCGTGGCGTGGTCACAACCACCACCACCGCCACCACCGCCGGCAACACCAACGGGTGGAGCCAGGAGCTGGAGGACGAGCTGCGCGGCCTGCTGCGCGTGATTCGTGCCAAGGACGAGCACCAGTACCTGAAGGTGGGGAAGCTGGTCCTGGGCCTCAACCGCGGCCTCGCCGTGGCGGGGCCCGCGCTGGCCGGCACCGCCGCGGTGGCCGCAGCCTTCAGCGGGACCGACAACGGCTGGGCGTCCGGCGCAGCCGTGGCGTGCGGCGCGCTGGCGGCAGCGGTGAACACGGTGGAGCACGGGGGCCAGCTGGGCATGCTGTTCGAGCTGCTCCGCAACTGCGCCGGCTTCTACCGCAAGCTTCAGGAGGACATCGAGGCGGCGCTGGCGGAGAACGACGTCGAGCGGAGGGAGAACGGGGACGTGTTCCGGACCAAGGTGGCGTTGCTGCTGGGCAGAGACGCGGCGGAGCTCCGGCAGTTCAGGCGCATGGCGTCCGCGTCGGTGAAGGAGGAGGATATCAAGGACTACGCCGGGAAGCTCTTCTGATCACCATCGGAATATGTGCATACCATCGAAAAGCGGATTTATTAGTTCGATGTGTTCGAATTTGAACACAAATCAGTGCTCGCACATACTAGCAGTACTACCTAGATAGGAGGAAGAACTCCATTCCATTGATTCTTTTTGTAAGTAACAATTACCATTAATTGAAGAAACTGTGAAATGACAATTCTTCGATTGAGATTATATATATTCACCCATGCACATCTCGTTGAGTTCCAATTAAGTTTGACACGCCGTATATATCGTCGTTCTGATTCTGAATCAACAAGCTGAGTTTACCATATGCAATGGTAGTGTGATCTCTGCTCAGGCACCAGTGCCATGCCTCGGAACATGGTCCACACGGACTCGCTCGTGGCGGTACACAAAACCGGCCGTTGGTGCCGGCAGACGAAAGCACCGGGCACCAGGGTCGCATTGGCATTTGTGCAGCATGCTACGACGAGTTGTGTCACGGCGCGCGCCACCAACCGATCGACCGACGCGAAATGAGAGCCAAGCGCGGCCGGGCCGGGTCACATGATCTTTGTCCCTTTGTGAGTGCGCTAGCTTTGCCATTGCCATTGGCCATGGCCAGCGTTTCACACTTGTTTTCAATTTCAATTCTGTCCGTGTGCGAACCGACGAGACAAACTGGCGTTGGTTTTGGCCTTTATTTGACCGGCAGCTAGCTCGTGCACGCTTGTCGCTTGTGATGCATGGAACGGAAATCGGAAATGTTCGTCGGATCGGGGCGAATAGTTAACGGTTAGGGTGGTCAATTCAACCTGATGGTCGCCGCTCGGCGTTGAGTTTAGGAGCGACGACGAGCCCGGAACATCCGCGGGCGCCTCAGAGTTTGGCGATTAGTATTGCATGACGATTATTGTCAACTGCGGCCGTCGTGTTGAACTTGTTTTTATTGATGTGTACGTGGACGAAGTTTGGTGATTTTTGTGGTGCTCACAATTCAGGATGGCACCACTGGTGCCAACATTGCAAAGTGTTTATATGATACAATTGAAATAGCACACACAATGCAGAGTTTTATTTTTGCTCTGTCAGACTCATAGGAAACACATGCCCAATGTAATTTCAAAATAGTGTGCGCAAAGTAAAATCACTTCATTAGTTTCTTGCCACATCACACACACACACAAAACACTGACATGGAACTCTAACGAGTTTAAAAACTGCCCACTACAAGTGGCCTAGCCTAATGCGATGACGATAATATCCAATTATCCATAACGTTGATGTTGTCCACCAAATAACCACCTCCTTAATGTACAATGCATCATAGTACGATCAAATCAGCGGCATGCCTTTCAGAGCCCATCATGAACATGGATTGTCTTTTCTGCATCGGCTGGCCGGTCTAGCCTGTGTGCATCCTTTCGCCTCGATTAGCTTAGAATAAACTTATAAGTGAAATTTATTGTCTTATATACTGCCCTTGATGATTCGCAGTTTGGCACCACATCACCACTAAGATGGCTGGGTGGTGTGTGCTTTCTTTGTGTTCTTCCTTGGAAAGTGCCTGAATCCAACTATCCAAGGGTGAAGCCAACCGGAAATGGCATCGTGTCAGCTTCACTAAAATGATAGAGTTAATCCATATATACAAAAATTTTATTAAGGAAATGATTTTATTGGGATCGGTGGACCCCCCCTGAAAGGGCCTGGGTCTGCCCCTGCTTGAATCATCTTTTGGGGCTCGTTTGTTTAGCCCTGAGTTCACTAGGAATTATCCAAGTGATTAAGATAGTATAAATTGACATAATATTTTAGGTTATAATTGTTACAGAGATCCATTCGCTAGGAACCAAACATGCCCTATTGGGGAACAACTTTGACATACAAACATCCTTTCCAGACTTTGGAGACAAACATTTTATTATAAATATTTGAGATACTAACATGTCCAGCGAAGATAACGAAGATAACTTCGCCATGACTGTTTACAACTTCGCTTGTATGTTTTCGTGTGTTCCAAGATTGACTGGCGAAGATGACTTCGCCGCATCTCAGGCACTCAGCGAAGATAACATGGCAGCTTCGCTAAGACTATTTCGAGCTTCGCGTATACGCTCTTTACATGTTTCAAGTTCTCCGGCGAAGATGACTTCGCTAGACTTTTGAGGACCAACAAAGTTGACAGCGGCTTCGTGTGAAGATTTTGTGAAGTTGCCAGCTAAGTTAAGAAATCATGACCAAGACCAAAGTTGCATAAGAAGACAACATGGAAAGGGCGAAGTATGTTTCACTACTTCGCCGATGTGCCTTCTAGTCGAATGTATAGGAAGTTTATGGCTGATTATGTAAAATTTTTCGAATACCGAAGCTAGGGGGCCTATAAATACCCCCTGAGGTTTAAGTTCTTGGGACGAAATAAAATATAATTGCAACCCGCCATATGATTTTCACCTTTCTTTTACACGTAATTTCATTACCCAACAGCTGGCGCCGTCCGTTTGTGTGATCGAAGACACCCACGACCACCACGCGAACGCAAAATGGCAAGACCTAGCAAAAAAGCAACTTTGGCCGAAGACAATTCAAACCAGGACAGAGACCCACTTTTGAAAGATGAGACAGAAACAAAAAACAGACGTATTCAAGAAGAAGAAACCCAGAACAAAGAAAGAAGACTCAAAGAACTCAAAGATCAACTCATCGTCAAGAAAAAACACCTGAAGAAAGCAAGAAAAAAGACAAGGAAAAACTCTTTAAAACAAAGAATTGCATAAGCAGAAGCTGAATTAAGAAAGCTCAATGATGAATTAGAAAATGAGAGCGAAGTTATGACTCAAGAACCAAACTCAGCAAGCAAAAACACCGATAACAAAGAAAACCAAAGTCAAATAGTAACAATTGACATAGAGTCGCCCTTGTCAATCCACATTCAGCTAGCGAAGTGGCCAACAGGTTTCAAATTCAACATCGTCCCAACTTACAATGGCATGTCCGACCCAAGACAATTCCTTATGAGTTTCGAAGCAGCAGTTGCATCAAGGGGGGAGATGCAAACACCTTAGCGAAGTCACTCATCATGACAGTAAGAGGACCAGCGTAGCAGTGATACTCTTCGCTAAAACCAAGGTCAATCAAATCTTGGGATCAACTTCACACAACCCTGCTCTTAGATTTCCAAGGCCTACAAAGAGTTGAGCTTACAAGCGATGATCTTTTCAACATCAAGCAGCAACCAAAAGAACCGCTGAGCCAGTATTACAAAAGATTTGTGCAAGCAAAAGCTCAAATACCAAACATACCAGACGAAGTCGTCATCATAGCAGCAATCAAAGGACTACGAGCAGGCCAACTTTCCTCGCACTTTAAAAGGGAAAGACCGACCATAGTTGAAAAATTATACGAAGAAATGAGAAAGTACTATGAATCCGATGAACACTACAGAAAAAGAATGGAAGAAGAAAACGGAGAAAGAAACATGTCAAGAGCAAACAACAAGTTCCAACACTCGAGAGTGACAAACATAGAACGAAGACCATTTCAGAGAATAAACCATATCAACAACACAAGCGAAATCAACAGCCAAGGTCCAAGCTCGAGCAATCAAAGAAATTTTCAAAATAGTAGAAATTTCAAAGAAAATTTCCAATAAAGACCCAACTATAACAACCAAAGCAGAAACTTCGAAAGAAAAATTTTGAGGCCCGAAGAATTGTACTGCATCATACATGGCAAAGGGGCTGGTCACACATCAAAGATGTGCCCAAAAGTAAAGAAAAGCATTGAAGAAGTGCAAGAAGAAAATAGAACAACTTCACAGCTGAAAATTGTCAACCATCTAGCTCCCCAAAGAACAAGTTATGCGCTAATAACTTACCCCCAACACATGTTTCCACCATCTTCACCAATCTATAATTGTCAACCGTTAGCAATATGCCCGCAAAATCAATGGGGCTCAAATCAGCAGCAAAGTTTTTACCCTGAAAGTTCAGTGGCAAATAACAACCACCAAACTCAGTATAACAACAACACGCCTGAAGCGTCAACAAGCAATGGGAATGCGGTCATCCCAAGCAAAGGCAGAATTATGACAATATTCGGAGGAAACAGCATGGAGCTCGATACAAGAAATGAAAGAAAAAATTATTTTAGAAGAGTAAACTCTATAGCGGTTGAAGGTCCATTCAAGAAAACAATATGGTCCCACATGCCAATCACATTTTTAGAATAAGATCTCAAACTTAAAGATTACCCTCATATGGACGCAATGGTCATAGAAGCAAACATTGAAGGTTGGTCAGTAACAAAAATTCTGATAGATGGTGGCAGCTCAGTAGATATCATATTCACAAGAACTTTAGACGCAATGCAAATCAACAGAAAAACTTTGGGAAGAGCCGAGCACCCATTAGTAGGCTTCGGCGGAAAGAAAATAAACTCTATTGGCAGAATTGTCTTGCCAGTTTCATTCGAAACAGTGTATAATGCAAGAACAGAACAAATAGCATTCGATGTTGTCAAAATGCACAGCCAGTACAACGCAATCTTTAGAAGGGAAAGTTTAAATGCTTTCAAAGCCATAGTAAGCTACCCATACTTATGTATGAAGATGCCAGCAGTCAATAGCATCATAACCGTCTTCGGTGATCAAACAGAGGCAAGAAACATAGAAAGAGATGCAAGCCCAGCTTTCAAAAATATCCATGTGATACAAGAAGAAGAAGAAGATGACGAGTTTGAAAATGAAAACACGAAGACACAAGAAAAAGCGAAGCCTTGTGAACACACAAATAAAGTACCAATCAACCCAATGGTGCCAGAAAGACAAGTTATTGTCGGCACAAACTTATCAAAAGAAGAGAAAGAAAGAATAGTACAAGTCCTGCGAAGTAACAAGGATATCTTTGCCTGGTCTGTACAAGACTTAGGAGGAGTAAGCAGGGATGTCATAGAACACAAGCTAAACATCGACCCAAACTTCAGACCAAAAAAGCAAAAACTTGGAAAGTTATCGGAAGATAGAACACAAGCTGCTAAAGCTGAAGTCCAAAGATTGTTAGATGCAAAAGTCATAAGAGAAGTTTAATTCACAACTTGGCTTGCAAACATAATCATGGTACAGAAGAAAAACAAAAAGTGGAGAATGTTCATAGACTTCATAGATCTCAACAAGGCATGTCCAAAAGACAATTTCCCTCTACCAAGAATAGATACTCTAGTAGACCAAGCAGCAGAAAGTGAAATGCTCAGTTTTCTAGATTTCTATTCAGGCTACCACCAAATTTGGATGAAAAAAGAAGATGAAGAATACATAAGTTTTATTACACCATTTGGAACTTACTATTTTCAAAGAATGGTCAAGGGGCTTCGTAATGCAGGAACAACCTTCATCAGAATGACTTCCACAGTCCTCAAAGATCAAATACCAAGAAACTTGCTTGCATATGTGGATGACTTGGTAGTCAAAAGCAAGAAAAGAGAAGACCATGTTGAAGATTTACAAGAAATCTTCTCAAATCTCAGAAAAGCAAACTTAAAGCTGAACCCAGAAAAATGCACATTCGAAGTTCAAACAGGCAAAATTTTGGGATGCATCGTATCCACAAAAGGAATCGACCCAAATCCAGAGAAGGTAAAGGCAATACTGAACATTGAAATGCCAAAAAATATCAAGGACATCCAAAAGTTGACAGGAAGATTAGCTTCGCTGAACAGATTTATATTCAAATTAGCTGAGCGAAGCCTCCCAATATTCCAAGCATTAAAAGGGAAAAAGGAAACATTTAACTGGGGTCAAGCACATCAAGAAGCTTTTGAAGAAATAAAAAAGTACCTATCCAATCCTTCAACTTTGGCAACACCTGATCTAACGGCAGATTTACTACTATATATATCAGCAAACAAAAGTACAGTTAGTGTAGTATTAATCCAAGAAGAAGAAAATAATCACTCAACAAAACAAGTTCCAGTCTACTTCGCATCCGAAGCTCTGTTTGGATCAAAAATTTTTGATTCAGAAATTAAGAAAATTGCATATGCAGTACTTATGGCATCCAGAAAGTTAAAACACTACTTCTAAGCACATAAAATAAGAGTACCAACAAATCAACCCCTCAAAGAAGTGCTACAAGGCTGCAAATACTCAGGGAGATTGGGAAAATAGGCTGCAGAATTATCCCAATACTTCATCAAATTCGAGAAAAGAACAGCAATCAAATCTCAAGTGTTGGCTGACTTCGTGGCAGATTGGACACCCTCAAAGTACAATCAAGAAAGAATGGAGCAACCAGAATGGATAATCTATTGCGATGGTGCTTGGGGCTTCGCCGGCGCAGGAGCAGCAACAGTCATAACCTCACCTTCTGGAATCAAACTCAAATACGCAGCAAGACTAGACTTTCAATGCACCAACAACATCGCAGAATATGAGGCAGTATTACTAGGACTTCATAAAGCAAGAGCAATTTGAATCCAAAAGCTAATAATCAAGATAGATTCTCAAGTAGTGGCTGGGCATATAAAGAAAAATTACAAAGCAAGAGATCCAGAACTAGTAAAATATCTCTAGCTACTGAGGGACCAAGAAAAACACTTCGCAGGAGTCACAGTGAAAAGTATATCAAGAAACATTTTTAGCTTCTAAGGAAGCGTACGCGTCTACTTCGCTCGAAAAAGAAGGGATGACATTTCAAAATTTGCTAAGGAAAATTTTTTGACTTTATTTCACTAAGGTGAAATGTTTTCAGCTTCTAAGGAAGCGTACGCGTCCACTTCGCTCGAAAAAGAAGGGAGGCATTTTAAAATTTGCTAAGGCAAATTTTTTGACTTTATTTCACTAAGGTGAAATGTTCTCAGCTTCTAAGGAAGCGTACGCGTCCACTTCACTTGAAAAAGAAGGGACGGCGTTTCAAAATTTTGCTAAAGCAAATTTTTCAACTTTATTTCACTAAGGTGAAATGTTCTTAGCTTCTAAGGAAGCATGCGCGTCCCCTTCGCTCGAAAAAGAAGGGACGACGTTTCAAAATTTGCTAAGGCAAATTTTTCGACTTTATTTCGCTACGGTGAAATATTTTCAGCTTCTAAGGAAGCGTACGTGTCCACTTCACTCGAAAAAGAAGGGACAGCATTTTAAAATTTGCTAAGTCAAATTTTTTGACTTTATTTCACTAAGGTAAAATGTTTTCAGCTTCTAAGGAAGCATATGCGTCCACTTCGCTCGAAAAAAAAGGGACGGCGTTTCAAAATTTGCTAAGGCAAATTTTTTGACTTTATTTCACTAAGGTGAAATATTTTTAGCTTCTAAGGAAGCGTACGCGATCACTTCGCTCGAAAAAGAAGGGACAACATATCAAAATTTACTAAGGTAAGTTCTCGATCACATGTTTCTATACAAAGTGCATACACAATTCAATTCAAAGTATTTATTCTGTACCCAGCCATACAAGCGAAGAAAAACTCATAAACTTCGCAACATAAGATGCCTTGCAATACAACCTTTCCAATTACAAAAATATGTTTTCCAAATTAGTCATCCTAAGAACTAACTACCTCGGCAGCATCATCAAGTATGTCGCTCACAATTTCGTCTATAATCTCATTCGCTTCATGGCGTAAATAGTCCTCACAAACACTCGCCGGCGAAGTACTTGACTCATATGAATATAAGAAGAAGAGGTTAGAAAACAAGAGCAACCACAGAAGAAAAAATAAACCCCACACGTCAAACTTTTACCTGCGCAAAGCCGGTAAAGTCAAAAACTCGACAATTAGGAGGCCGGACACTACGGCATCGCTTGTTTACGTCTATAAAAGATTTGTAAGACAAAATCACCAAAAAAGTTCAAGTATAAAACGACGAAGAGCAAAACTTACGAGCAAGAAATTCATCAACATCACAGCCATCGCACTTCACGCGAAAACCATAAAACTCGGCAGGTTCGAAAACAAAGTCATCTTTACACATTAACAGCGGAACAATATCTTCGACATCCTGCGCAGCCTCACCATGAGGAACCTGCGTAGGACGGATAGACAATCAAATACTTACCAAGTGTATATCTTACAAAGATCATAACTTAGAGTCATTGTATCTCAAAATCCCTCATCTCACAAAAAACAGCTACAGCCTAAGGATGACCACCACTAACATCGCTGGGTCCGGCACCGCTTCGACCTCCAGCATCAGCTTCCTTCTTTGCGGCTTCTTCTGCCTTCCTCCGAGCAGCTTTCACCTCCTTTGCAATTTGCTGATACAGAAAGAGAGAAAAGTTAGATACAAAGCACAAAAGAAAATAAAAGCAAGCAAGATAAAATTTACCCTCTGAAGTTTCTCTCTAGCTTTGTCAAAACAATGGACCCGACCACCTGACCTCCAGTACTGCTCGAGATATTTGTTGCACAACACTTGTGTCACCTTCATCACGTTGGTCAGTTCGCTCACAGAAGGGAACTTATAATTAGCATCACAAAGTTGTGCAAACAATGGATCCTGGCTTTGTCTCATCAGATGAAACAAAGCACGAGCAAAGTAGAAAGCACCAATATCAACAGTGGTCTCCATGACCTAGGATAGATCCTCATATTGGCGGAAAAGCCAACTGAAAAACCGTCCCGCTCACCAAGTTCTCAACACTTGTCTCCAGGTCTGGCCCCAAACTTATCATAACATTCAAAGCAAAGCTCCCAAATGCGATTGCAATTGTCAAAGAAAGACTTATCCTGATCCTTAATTCTTCTTTCAATACACCTCACATCTTCCTTTAACTTCTCTTTTTCCTCCTCAATCCTCTTGATAACATCATCTCTTTCCTCAACTTGAGCAAGAGCGCTGATAAGTTTGCCCTCCAACACATTATGAGCGTCCACAGCGTCGTCTCTCTCTTTCTTCTTTTCAGCAAGTTGTTTCTTTAGATTCTCAATTTCAGCTTGGTAGTCATGTTCACAAAGGGCAAAGTTTTTCTCCCTTTCTTCTAACCTAGTTCGCAAACCCCTCATCAAAAGAGAACCCTTATACATCATTGACAGCCCAGCATCAGCAACCTCGAGCAAGGGTTTCTTGGATATCTCAAGCTCCGCGTCGGGCATAGTTGAAAGGTCCCTATGTGATTTTGGCAATTGAGTGAAAACGTTAGGTTGGACTAATGTGTTAAATTGAGAATACACAGGGAATTAGTCCATTAGGTGAATGTGTAATGGAGGAGCTAAATTGCATATGTGACATGACATGGAGTCATGTGACCGAGATGGAGAAGATCAAGATTAGGCTTGGCTCGATGGACCGGTGGATGTGTGAAGGGCAAGTCAAGGCTTTGAAGCGATGGACCATGAGACAGTGAAGCTTGAGCAAGATTTGGCGTCGATGGACCATGAGACGGTGAAGAGCAAGTGAGGTTAAGATCGATGGACCAAGAAGATTGCATGATGATATGAAGTGGATCATATCATTTTGTGATTGTGTTGGTGCATGTGTTGCATTGGCACATTAGAAGAAGATGGTGGAAATAGAAATGTGCAAGGTAAAGGTATAACCTAGGACATTTCATTTCACCGGTCATGAGGTGTGTAGACAAGTTGATGACCGGGTTTAGGATTGATAGCCGTACTATCAAGAGGGGCAAACTTGTTTGCATATCGGTCATCTAGTGCCACTTGAGTGATCTAACTTTGTGACATGCTAGGATCAAGTGGCATTGTGAGAGCAATAGAAAATCCTTTTAAATGATTGTGAAAATGCTGACACACATACACATGGTGATGTACACTTGATGGTGTTGGCACCTTTGCAAAGGAGAAGGAGTTGGAGATGTTTCCGCGAACTCGTATGCTTAGAAAAGAGAGATGATGGTTCTTAGGTTGGAAAACTGATTTGATATATTGTGAATTAGATCAAGTGGCTAGGTTTGTGTATCCCTCTAAGTAAGCTTTCCAACGAGTCTAAGATCATCAAAAATGGAGTTCGGAGCTAAGAGATATGCCCGTTTTAGTGCGGGGTGGTGCTGGACCAGCGAAAGTTCCGGTGGGTCTGGACCGAAAGTTCCGGTCAGCCCAGCCCGAGCAACCGCGCGCCCCGATTTACTTCCGGTAGGTGACCAGAAGTTTCGGTGGAAGTTCTGGTGGATGACCGGAAGTTCCAGTAGGTGACCGGAAGTTCTGATGGAAGTTCCGGTGTAGTTTCGGTGGATGACCGGAATTTTCGATAGGCGACCGAAAGTTCCAGTGGAAGTTCCGGTGTAGTTTCGGTGGATGACCAAAAGTTTCGGTCAGATGACCGGAAGTTCTGATAGGCCAGATCTGGGTTGACTTCGCATATAACAGCTATATTTGTACTAACCGGAAGTTCCGGTGGGGCTCTGTCGGAAGTTCCGGTAGGCCATTTTCAGCCCGAAATTTAAACCTAACGGCTCTATTTTGAGTGGGGCTTATAAATAGAGGAGTGGCCGGCCCTTGCTCGTGTGAGAGCACCATAGGGACTTTGTGTCCATGCTTGTGAGTGCTTGGAGAGCCCTCTACTCACTTGTTCTTGATAGAGTTCATCCATTCGAGTGAGAGAGCGATTCTAGTGCGTTGCATTGAGAGATTGCATCGAGTGGCACTAGGTGATCGTGTTGCAAGCCGGTGGGCTTGTTACTCTTGGAGGTTGCCACCTCCTAGACGGTTTGGTGGCAAGAGACTCCGTCGAAGCACGCAAGGAGCTTGTGCGGTGCTCCGGAGAAGAGCTTTGCGATGGGTATTGTGCTCAACCCACGGGAGATCGCAAAGGGCAACTCTAGTGGAGATCGTGGCTTGGAGGATCCCCATCTTGTGTTGATTCATCACACCCGAGGCTGTGGGTTTGGCTAGGTGACGCCAATTAACGAGTGAATCTCCAAGTGGGTGCATCACCACAAGAGGACATAGCTTGGTGACAACCAAGTGAACCTTGATAAAAATCGTCGTGTTATCTTATGTCCACACTTCACGGTGGTTTGCAATCTCTTTCACAAGCTTGTATTTATATTCATATATATTGTGCTTGTGTTGTTGCTCTTATAATTAGTTAGCTTGTGTAACTATCTAGTTACATTCTAGCTTGTGTAGCATAGAAGTATCTCTTGTGTGGCTAATTAGCTTGTGTAGTCTATTTAGTTGCTTTGCTTAGTTTGTGTAGCTAAGTTAAGTTGTGCTCTTAGGTTCGGCTTGTGTAGCCTTGTCCTTGAGAATCTAGTGAGCTTAGGTTGGCTTTGTGCTTTTGCTCATTAGAATTATTTAGGTGCTCCCTTGCTTGATAAAGTACTAGTTGCTTAGGTTTGTGTGACCTTGCAAGCTAGATTTAATTAGAGGAGCACTAGCTAGTTTGGCACCTTACTTTATTGTGTAGGATCTTTTACAAGGTGCATCTAGAGTTATAGTTAGAGGGGTGAAGTCTTCGCTAGACTGATAGTTTTAATTCTGCATTTGTTTTGGTTAGCCGGTGCGGTAAGTTTTAGAAAGGACTATTCACCCCCTCTAGTCTACCATCTCGACCTTTCAACAGTGAAAGCCTCATCTATGCACTTCGATAGTTGAACCTTAGAACTGCAAGGCATCATCCGAAATTTATCGTCCCCGATACCAATGAACTTGAAACTGTTAAGACCTATACTTTTCTCTTGACAAAATGCCAACCCACACTTGTGAGCTTCAGAAACCTCCCCTTCGCCATCAACGGGGACAACGGGAGTAACAGGATCATGACCACCAAACTTGCTCAAATCAACTTATTTTCGAGGAGAAGATGGTGCATGAGGAAAGATAGTTTCTGCAAGAAAAAATAAAAAGTTAACAAAATGAAACAGTTCAAATCAAAAAGAAACATAAAATTCCAGTACTTACCAGTAGAAACACGGTCACCCAAATTGCATCCAATACTTTTTCTGCTCTCAACATGGATAGTAGAACTGGTTAAGCGCGCCAAGCGATCATCATTGACAACGTCATCAAAAACTTTATCATCGCTATCTTCAAGATTGATAGAATAGGCTCTAGAGCCTCCAGCTTTCTTTGGAATATTCTGAACACCAACTTCACCGGCTTCAACTGTAGCTGGGTTTTCAACCGAAGTTGTTCTCCTAGCGTCAATATTTTCTTTAACCGGCTCAACAAAAGAAGCCTCAGCATCAGGCCTCGGCGAAGCCAAACCACCAACCTCCTAGAAATCCCTAGTTTGAGTCTCTTTCTCAGAAACCAAGCTGGCTTCCGCACCAACTTCGTCGGAACCACTGGCAGAAGCACCACGAGCTTGCAAATTCTATAAGTTTTCGTTAAGTGGAGTAAGTAACAGTGGAGCCAAACCACTAGAAGAGAAAGTCATACGAATTTTCCTCACCTCATCCTCAGCATCTCGAGAAACAGGAAAATCAACATCACCACCATCACCATCACCTTTGACAACCTCAGCAATGCCTTCACCACCAGCACCGACATCAGAAACCAAGTTCCCCTCTATATCCAAACCCCGTTCAAGCACAACATCAATTTCTTCAGCATCCAACAAAATAGAAGGACTTTGATTTTTCTTCAACTTCTTAGCAACAACTTTGCTAGAAACATTAGAATTGCATTTCTTCTGAATAGCAGTCTCCTTTTTACCTTGCTTCTTTTCACAGGCATAGGCAGGAGGAGGCCTATCGCCATATTCAACATTAGCAACTTCAAAAACTCTATTCAAGCGCTTATAATCGCTGCCAAGAGCCTTATCAATATTGTTCTTCTTGCTCAGCACATATTTGCCAAGCAAATCCTCAGCCCGGCTTTCCACAGACTTCACAAATTCTTCATCAGAAGAAAATGTCCTCGGGTGATGAAAATCGTTATCCAGGAACTTGTAGTTTATATCCCGGACCTTCTTAGGATGAAAACGTTGAAAAGACCATCCTTTTTTCAATGGCCAAATTTTGGCAGTAGCATACTCCTCAACTAGATCCCTAGCACATTACAGCGAAGCTGTACACTTGTACGCCTTCACAGCAGTCTTCGAAATCATGGAAGAAGGAATAGTCAGAGATAGTTTGAAATTCTCAATCTCCATTCTAGCAGCCATTGGATACTTCTTCACCATCTTCTTCGTAATAGGGTCCCGCTCCTCAACCATAGGCACTTTATGATAAAACCAGAATCTAGACCAATCTCCAGTACCCCACTTGTTCCTAGTTGCCGGAGAAACTTGAACGGCATTGCAAGCCGTCTTGAAACTTGAACAAGCAAAATACTTAGTGATCACCCGTCCTTCAAGCATAAATTCTTTGAATTGAGTATGCATCTCAAAAAGTTCGCAAAAAGCCACAATATCTGTATTAGCCTCCTGAGATTTAACGGCCCAGATAAACTGAGCCAGCCTAACCACACCATTTGGAGTCAGATGGTGCATTTGAATGTTGAAAGCCTTCAACACATCTTCAACGAAGTCCTGGCAGGGGAAGCGAAGTCCAGCAGTAAACAAATCCCGGTACACAATACATTCGTCAGGATGAGGCTTCGGGTTGGTCTCCATAGGATCAGGAATCCTCACTTGATCACGTTCAACAATTCTCAACCGAACCATCTCATCAAGGTGACTCTTTTCAAACAAAGTCTTACCAAAAGTTAAGGTAAAACCTTCATCATCTTTCACCAAATCTTCAACTGACGCGTCAACGCCTTCTAGGCCCTCTTCATCAAAATCCATTTCAGCCTTATCTTCTTCGGTCTTGGAACTCTTCTGAGACTGAAGCTGATCTTGTAAATCTCGCGAAGACATCTATAAAAACCGAATATCAGGGATATCATTCAACAAAATCGCAAAAATAAAAAGTTAAAGGAACAAACCTTAGCGAAGATGTGACTCAAACTTTGAGCAAAGATTTAAGACCAGGCGAACACAATGGCAAAACGTCAGGAAAAGTTAACTCAAACTTCAGAGCTCAAGAAAAATTTCGGCAGAGTTTCCCCTCTCCTGAAAACGACAGCCGCTAAGGGGGATGCCTCGCTATTTATAGGAAGTGTCTGGTCAACCGGTCAAAACTAGCCGTTAGATCCAAAATTCAAATAGGCCAACTCCAAAGTTTGGACGGTGTTTGTTAGCCAAAGTTTTATATAAACTTCGCGGGATTCAGACCCTTGGAGTAGGCCTTCGCCCGCGAGGGGCTATTGTTGGGGAATTGACATACAAACATCCTTTCCAAACTTTGGAGACAAATATTTCATTACAAATATTTGAGATACTAACATGGCCAGCGAAGATAACGAAGATAACTTCGCTATGACTGTTTACAACTTCGCTTGTATGTTTTCGTGTGTTCCAAGATTGACTGGCGAAGATGACTTCGCCGCATCTCAGGCACTCAGCGAAGATAACATGGCAGCTTCGCTAAGACTATTTTGAACTTCGCGTATATGTTCTTTACATGTTTCAAGTTCTCCGGCGAAGATGACTTCGCTAGACTTTTGAGGACCAACAAAGTTGACAGCGGCTTCGTGTGAAGATTTTGTGAAGTTGCCAGCTAAGTTAAGAAATCATGACCAAGACTAAAGTTGCATAAGAAGACAACATGAAAAGGGCGAAGTATGTTTGACTACTTCGCCGATGTGCCTTCTAGTCGAATGTATAGGAAGTTCATGGCTGATTATGTAAAATTTCTCGAATAACGAAGCTAGGGAGGCTTATAAATACCCCCTGAGGTGTAAGTTCTTGGGACGGAATGAAATACAATTGCAACCCGCCATATGATTTTTACCTTTCTTGTACACGTAATTTCATTACCCAACATGCCCTGATTCACGACAAGGAGCAAATCTGGTATATTTTGTCTGCTATTTTTTTGGGGTTCTTAGGTTTTTTTTAAACATGCATCAGCATGTATTTTATTAAACAAAAGAATTAGAGTTTTGTTACAACCACCTTGAAGTTACACTAATCCAAAAATTACCGAAACATAAAGCCAACACACCTCAACTTACTCGCACAAGGTTATGATTACACCAGAAACAATGCTTGTGCAAGAAATAAAGAGAGGGGGGGGAGGGCCTCCATCTACGAATGCAAACCAACTAACTAACTAAACTATGCATGCGACCATTGCACAGATGGAGGTATAGTTTAGTTAGTTAGTTGGTTGGTGTTCGTAGATGGAGCCCCCCTCCTACTTCTTGTTGTCTGTTTATGCATTAGGAATTTCGTCGGTAGTTTTGGGATTACTTGCGAGTCTTTTGTATCGGCTATGTGTAGATCTGTTAATCTTAATGAAATACGTACTATATTTTTTATTAAAAAATATATGAAAATTATGAGCATCCGCTAGTATGAAAAATAACCTAAAGTGACAACAATCCTCTAAGTACTCAACCAAAGTTCCCAAGTATGCCATTATATATAATTAGATAGCCCAAGGCGACCCTCTAATAAGTTTACATTAAAATGGCGTACATTCCTTTTTACAATTTAACTAGGCACCTTTCGTTATGCGCTAAGGATGGTCTTCTATTAGCACAACAAATTGATTCCGGTCGAGTTGAGATTCAATCAGATTGCATGGAGGTTGTGAATACAATGTAGGACGATAGGTTTTTCTGTTATAGTTGCAGCAGATATCTATGATGAATGCGCCCAATATTGCAAGGGATTTGGGGCAATCTCAATTAGTCATTGTAATAGAAATTATAATTCAGTAGCCCATGAGTTAGCTAGGCAAGGTTTGATAGAAAAAAGCTCTTATGTTTGGGTAGATGATCCTCCTTCATTTATCCCTTGAGCTTCTTGTGAAATAATAAAACTTGCTGAATGTTAAAAGAAAAAAAAAACTTTCGAGGCGAAAACCTGCCTATGCTATCGTGTACATACGTGATAGATTATATATCGATGATCCCATGACGTACGGAACTAGTATGGATTGTTTTTTTTCTTTTTGAATTTTAGTATGGATTGTTTTGGATCACTAAAAAGTGGAGGAGGTTGTACGGATGACTACGGACGGGACCAACAGCTTGCCCGGTCCACCTGCCAGAAACGGTCCGGTCTCCACGATTGGACGCGATCCAAAGCGCTTTCCCTTCCCTCTTCAGACACCACCACACAGGAGCCGATCGCGGATCGGGAATTGACCCGGCCCAGCCATTCTCCGTGTCCCCGTCCCGCGCCAGGTCCTCTCCTCCTCTTCTACAAATAGCCTCGGCCCTCGCTCCCATCAACCCACCACCAGCAGCTCTCACATTCTCAGTCGTCGACGCCCATCCAAATCGACTAGAAGCAACAACAGCAATCCGCAGCGACTCAGCGAACAATTCGTTTCACCTTCGAACGCGCACCGACACCTGATCCGAACCGGCCATGGCGGCGGCTCTTCAGGCACAGCGCCTCTTCCTGACGGCCTCCACCTCCTCCTCCTCGTCACTCACGACGCGTCCGCGCCGCCGGACCACCGTTCCCTGCCGCGCCGGCCTGCGCGTGCCGTCCGGCGTCCAGACGACAACAGCCTCCTCCTCGTCCATCCCGGCCGACGGCGGCCTCAAGCTCGACTGGATCGACGTCACCAGCGCAACCAACATCGGCTTCCCATCTGACCGCAACAGCACGGCGGCGGTCGACAAGCTCCGCGCGGTGGCGGAGGCGGCGGCGGACCGGGCGGAGATGCACGACATCATCGGGCGCCAGCGGGACAACTGGAACCACCTGCTGCTCCATTCCACCAACTCCCTGACACTCGCGGCCTCCGTCATGGCGGCCCTGGCGCCCGCCGCGCCGGCCACCGTGGGCGCGCTCAAGGCCTCGGCGGGCGTCCTCCTCGCCACGGCCGCCGTCACCATGGCCGCCGTCAACAAGATCCAGCCGTCGCAGCTCGCCGAGGAGCAGCGCAACGCCACCAGGCTCTGGAGGCAGCTGGAGCGCGGCGTCCGCGCCACGCTGGACAACCAGCAGCTGCAGCAGAACGTCACCGAGGCCGACGTGCAGGATGCCATGGACAGAGTGCTGGCGCTGGACGCGGCGTACCCGCTGCCGCTGCTGCCCGGGATGCTGGAGAAGTTCCCCAAGACAGTCGAGCCCGCGCGGTGGTGGCCGGCGCGCCGCCGCCCGCAGCAGCAGCAGTCGCCAAAGACCACCACCACCACCTCCCGGTCCAGGAGCTTCGGCGCCCGCCGCAGCGGCGTGGTGACCACCGCCACCACCACCACCGGCAACACCAACGGGTGGAGTCAGGAGCTGGAGGACGAGCTGCGCGGCCTGCTGCGGGTGATTCGTGCCAAGGACGAGCACCAGTACCTGAAGGTGGGGAAGCTAGTCCTGGGCCTCAACCGCGGCCTCGCCGTGGCGGGGCCCACGCTGGCCGGCACCGCCGCGGTGGCCGCAGCCTTCAGCGGGACCGACAACGCCTGGGCGTCCGGCGCCGCGGTGGCGTGCGGCGCGCTGGCGGCGGCGGTGAACACGGTGGAGCACGGGGGCCAGCTGGGCATGCTGTTCGAGCTGCTCCGCAACTGCGCCGGCTTCTACCGCAAGCTGCAGGAGGACATCGAGGCCGCCCTGGCGGAGACCGACGTGGAGCGGAGAGAGAACGGGGACGTGTTCCGGACCAAGGTGGCGTTGCTGCTGGGACGCGACGCGGCGGAGCTCCGGCAGTTTAGAAGGTTGGCGTCGGCGTCGGTGAAGGATGAGGACATCAAGGACTACGCCGGGAAGCTCTTCTGAGTTCTGATCACAGTTCAGCAGACGGAGAGGAACCCAAATCTGACAATCGGATTAATTAGTTCGAACACAAATTAGTGTTTGCACATACTAGTAGTCTACTACTCTAGATAGGAGGAAGAATTCCATTGCATTAATTCTTTTTGTAAGTAACAATTGGCATCCATTCGAACTGTGAAATGACGATTCTTTGATTGAGATTATATTCATCATCCTTGCATCTCGTTGGATTGGATCCCAATAATTTGGCACGTCGTTCTGATTCTGAATCAACAAGCTGAGTTTACATGTGCATAGGAGTATGTTGCAACAGTAGTGTGATCTGGCACCAGTGCCATGCCTCGGAACATGGTCCACACGGCTGCGCGGGTGCCGGCAGACGAAGGCACCGGGCACCGGGGTCGCTTTGGCCTTAGTGCAGCATACTACGACGAGTTGTATCACGGCGCGCGCCACCAACCGGCAACCGACGCGAAACGAGAGCCAAGCGCGGCCGGGCCGGGGTCACATGATCTTTGTCCCTTTGTGTGTGCTTGCTTGGCCATTGGCCATGGCCAGCGTTTCACACTTGTTTTCAATTTCAATTCTGTCCTCCGTGCGCGAGCCGACGGGACAAAACCTGGCGTCCATTTTGGCCTTTATTTGACCGGCAGCTGATAGCTCGTGCACGCTTGTCGCTTGTAGTGCATGGAAATCGGAAATATTCGTCGGATTCGGGGCGAATAGTTAACGGTTAGGGTGGTCAATTCAACCTGATGGTCGCCGCTCGGCGTTGAGTTTAGGAGCGACGACGAGCCCGGAACATCCGCGGGCGCCTCAGAGTTTGGCGATTAGTATTAAGTATTGCATGGCAATTGTCAGCTGCGACCGCCGTGTTGACCTTGTTGTTATTGACGTGTGGACGAAGTTTGGTGATTTTTGTGGTGTTCACAATTCAGGATATGCATAAAAGTGAAGCGCTTACAGAGAGCAGCGATACATATGATCCTTGTTTATTTATAATTCTGACCACCTGTATGTTACTGTGGGGGTTCAGGTTGGGTCACATGCCTTGCATGTTTGATTATTCGCCCCTTCCCAGTGGCATAATTCATACCTGTGGTTTCAAAGACAAACATAAGCCAACAAGGTGTCTATACTATACGATACAGTTGAAATAGCTCACACAATGCAGAGTTTTAGTTTTGCTCTGTCAGACTCATAGGCAACACATGCTGGGTGCAATGTAATTTGAAAATAGTGTACGAAAAGTTAAGTTTCATCTAGATGAAACTTCTATCTCTCTCATTTCATTAATTTCTTGCCACATCATAAATAAAAAAAAGAAATACTGACATGCCACTGATGAGCCACTCTTAACGACGAGATTAAAAACTCCCCACTACAAGTGGCCAAACGCGACGATGATGATATTATCCACAACGCTGATCTTGTCCACCAAATAACCACCTCCTTAAAGTACAATCCCCGATAGCAGGATCAATCAGTGGCATACCTTTCTGGAGCCCATCATGAACACGGATTGTCTTTTCTGCGTTGGGTGGCCGGGTTTCGAAATTAAGTAGCATATCTGTACCTTATTTAAACCCCAAATGGTAGGTTACCACTTTAATTAAGATATAATTATCGTTTTGTAGAGTAATGTGCACTCATTCGCCTCGTCTAGCTTAGAAAATACTCCCTCCGTTTCAAATTATAGTTCACTTTGATTTTTTTGTGTATACATTTTGCTATGTACCTAGATAAATAATATGTCTAGATACATAGCAAAATGCATGCGCCAAAAAAATTAAAATAAACTACAATTTGAAACGGAGGGAACAGAGATTAAGTGCTACCTCGATGATTGGCAGTTTGGCACCACACCAAGATGGCTGGGTGGTGTGTGTAAGTGTCAAGTGTGTTCTTCCTTGGAAGGAGCCTAGAATTCAGGGGCGAAGCCAGCCAGACGGAAATGGCATCGGAGTCAGTTTCTCACTAAAATGATAGAGTTAATCCAGAGATGCAGAGATTTTATCAAGCAATTACATGATTTCGTCAAGATCGGCGGACCCGGTGAAACTGAAAGGGCCTGGCTCAGCTGTCAGTTCGAAATATAGTCTGATTCAGACATTCAGGCCCGAAATATAGTCATGTGGACAACTCGTTGCGTTTCGGCTGCGATTTTCAGGGATTCTTAGTTGTATGCAAAGACAGACCCCGATGTTCTTTTTTTTTTTAAAAAAAAAAAGAACGACATTGCAAACGACTTGGAATGAAAAAAGATCCTGAATACTTGGTCAATGGTCATTTGCGATGCTAGTGTAATGGGCCTTTCATGTTGCCAATTACGAGCAGCCATGTGGGCAACGACTTGTTCTTCAGGCTTCGTCAGTAGGGTCAATTCAAGCTAACGGTTTCAACACGACCAAACAAAACTGAGCGACGCCACGCCACTTCAAATCCTACCCCAGAGGGTTTCAGTCGGAAAACTCAGCTCAGATCTATCTTGGTGTGGATGGCTGGCCGCGCGGGTTCTGACAAAACTCAGCTTAGTTTTCTCTGTTGTATAGTGACAAAACCCTGTTTTGAATTTCAGGTGGTCCTGCACGGCGAATGGCGACCCGGCCAGCTCGGAATTGCAGTGGCTTCGAATAATCAATGACATGAGCTGCGAAGCGCTGTATGATTCTGAATACTCTGGTTCTGTTCTAACGCTGAATGATAATACCAGCAAGAACGGTGGATGCATAGACTAGGAAATGTACTAGGACATATGAACACAAGATCAACTTAGGAAAAGACTGAACCTTGCAAATCTCAATGTATTGCAGTTCCATGAACATTTTTTGGAAAGTCGATAAAAATTTAGTGAATAAATCGACATAATTATATTATTAGACATGATTTGCAAAGTATTAATTCCCCCATCTTATTGTAACACATGAGGATAGAATAACTTTTAGGGAAATATGCTTAGTGGTATTGTTGCTCTTAATGTATCATTTTTCCATCTGTGCAATACAAGCAATATTGTCATTGGAATTTGTACATAATAATGCTAGGCGATTTGATAGAACCAATACCATATAATTCCTGTACGTGTTAATCATTCTACGCAGCCACACGGATGAGCCACGCTTCCCTCACGCAAAAAAAAAAAAAAAAAAAAAAATACAAAAGCCTGTTTGTGTTTGAGATATGGCATTATGAGGACATGAAAAATAGCCAGCAGCTGTATATCCAATCATATTTGGTACTTGATTTATTTGGTAAAGTCCAAAATCTTTTGTTCCATTGAGATATCTAAAGAAATTCTTAACATGTCCAACGACGTTTTCTCAATTACTTAAACCACATTCTTTCCCTCTCTGATATACCAGTATACCACATTGCATCCTTAATAACAGCACATTCATATTTGATGTAGGAAAAGGACGATAACATCACAAAACCCTTGCATTGGATACACGCAAGCGTCTTCGCTAGTGGAGTTCAAATTATATACGAAAGCACCAAGTTTCTGCAAATCCCTAACCAAATTAAAGGGTAGCCATACATCATTTAAGGTGCAGGATAACTGGTTCAACTACCCAGATTACATGCCATAGCTCAACAAGTCTGTGGCATCACATTATCTTAAAGATAATCAAACTACTAGCTGATACATATTATCAGTACAGGACTGAAGGATAACCAGCAACCAGCCGATGCAGTGCCTAACACAACATCCATGTGGCCGTGCACTGAACCTAGTGTGGTATCCATCTGGCAGCACGCACAAGTAGTAGCATACCAGCATGACACAAAAGGAGCCAAAGCATGCAGATTAACCCCTACAGAAGTTGAAGAATATATGAGAAAAGGTTGTTGTTTGATGCAATATGAACATTGACTTTCCTAGAGTAGCTAGATCAGATTTCAGTATGATTTAAGTAGGCAATACAATACACATCCAATGCTTAAAGCTATATTTGTGCAACACTATGCAGACTGTTTCTCATCCTTAGCGCTTTAGGCATCTAACAACAGGGCACAGCACAACACTGTTGATCAAGGCTGCAAACCAACCAATATTGCGCACTGTAGATTACCAATACCTCCCTTTACCATAGCAATAACTAATTAACCACAAGAATGTCCATTAACCATCTATAACTCCTGTTCAAGTGCCAAGCAGTAGATCCGTGAACTTCACACTGTTAACCAACCAATAGTGGATATAGGAAGCAAAAAAAAAAAAAAAGTAGTGTTAATCTGCCGATAGTGCTTAGCTCCTTGGTGGGCTTCAGCTCTATCACAGTCATTTCGAATGTTGTTTACTTCACAAACTGAGCGCTGGGTGCCTAGATGTGATAGCATCATTTGTTTGTGATAGGTGGTCAGAGCTGACTCTTTAAAAATCTTTATGATGAGATTCTGATGAGAAAAAAGAAGAAGAAAAACTTTCTTTGGGTAGAAGTTAACAAGTTCAGTATAAATCAGCACTAAACAGCATGAAAGACTTGTGAATGCAATACAGGCAAGCAAGAAGCTCGTAACTAAACAATTGCTCCCAACGGAAAATAGAAAAGCATGCTGTTTTACTACACAAAGATCATCTAAAAAGTCAGAATTATACCTACTATGCAGTCGGTAACCTATGTGTGGAAACATGGCCCATCACTAAAACTTATATACCCCCTCCATCCCATTGGTCCCAAAATAAGTGTCATTCTCGCTTAATGAGAAGTCAAACGCTTTTAACTTTGACCAAATATATACGAGAAAATAAATTTATAGTATATAATTAGTACCGTTAGATAGATCGTTGAATCTTTTTATAATGAACTTGTTTGGAGATACACATGTTGCTTATATTTTCTACAAATCTAGTCAAAGTTATTAAAAAAAGTTTAACTAGCACAAATATCATAGCAACACTTACTTTAGGATGGAGAGAGTATATATTAAGTATTCTCTCAATTCCAGATTGTAAGAAATTTGGGCTTTTCTAAATACATAGCTTTTGCTATGCACTTAGATATATACTATGTCTAGATACATAGCAGCAATGTATCTAAAAAAGCCAAAAATGTCTTACATTTGGTACGAGGGGTGTAACAAACCACAGAACGCTAGAGCACAATGATGTTCAACAGCATTTCAAAGAAAAAAAAAAGTACACAGTTTAAGGGGAAGGGATGGATTCACAGGCTTTCCAACATCACCATCCACCAAATAAAAACACATAACGGAACCATCTAAATAACAATTACCTGTCAGACCACCAACAGTTAGGCAACAAAGTCAATCATAAAGAACACAATGTTGACGTAACTACAATAAGACATCTAATAAATAGGACAGCAAGACACATTTCAAAAACAATGCCTTCACATTAAGGGCCCCAATGCTTCTAAACAGCAGTGCATAAGCAGATAAAATGTAAGCAAGCTTACCCCTTCATATAGTAGGTAACGATAGTGATGGTGGGTAGCCATTATATGGGGCTGTGTCAGGACTGAAGCGATCGTTAATAATCCCTCGAATCCTCTGAACAAGCCCAGTCTTGAAGTCCAGCGAAATACAACCATACTCTTCTTCAGAATTATGTTCACGTGCTCCATGCTATAGTAATTTCCCATCAGCAACACCTAGCATGCTGAAGTTACTCGATCCAGACAATGAGACTGTATTCTTTAGTGCCCACTCAGTAGCACCCTCACCATGAATTTGGTTGCTTGCACTAAATAGTCAGACTATCATATCATAATAATTGCTGGGATTACTTCTATTCAGTACAAACATCCCACATCTGTTTTCCCCTAACTCCACAATAGCAATTTTCTCACGCTCGTGGTTGGATGGATAATTGACAGGATAGAACTCCATCCTGCCCAAGTCTAGCACAATCAGCTTGCTGCAGAAGTGGAATCCTGACAAATACCAGTAGAAACAGCCATATGCGTAGCTGCGCCACACCAATGGGGGGCTCTCCATGACAGGGGACATGGTAGGGTTCAGATTCAGATCATGCCAACTCCTAGATGCAATTGCTCGCCACTGCCCGCTAGCCGAGGAGAATATGAATGCGATTAACTGAGTTGGGCTCTGGGCCATCCAAATCACACTGAACGCCCCCTCTGCCTCCTCCTCACTGCAGGGGGCAAGGAAAACATCGTGCCCACACGCAAGAGACGCTCGGAGCAGCTGCCGAGCTGCCGCGGCCAAGTCTTGGGGCAGTGGCGGAAGAAGTTTGTAGCGGCGGAACAAGGGGTCGCAGACATAGCGTTCGAGGACAAAGCGGCCATCACGGCCGTCGCAGACCATCCAGGAAGCCGGACCCCTTTCCCTTTCCCTAGTGCGGAGGAACGAGAACTTGAAATCAGCAGCTTCGGCGACGGCACGGGCGGCGGGCGCAGAGGGGTGTGGCGGCTCCGCGGGGTAGAACAACAAGTTTAAGTAGTGGAAGCCGAGCAAGGTAGGCGGCGGAGGAAGGAGTGGCTGGTGATGGTGCGGCGGAACGCGGGGCAGGATGTGCAGGCGCGGCCCAAGTCCTCGAGGGTGGGGAGGCGGATGAAGATATCTTCAAGGATGTCGTCGCAGAAGGGCATCACCTCACCCACTGCCGCCCGCGGTGCCATCGGGAGCCGGGGCCTGGGCCGACGCCGGTGAGGCTTTACGAAAGGAAAATTAGATTAAAAGATCCAAAGTTTAGAAAATAATATCCAAAGATCAAGCTTTGGGAAAATAGCATCAAGAGATCACTCTGAAAACTAGAGCTGGGAAACAATTGGATAGCGATACGGCTGCACTTCCAGGTTCCATTTCAGCATACCTTAAGCCCCAATTTAACAGCATTATAGCAGGATATAGAATGGACATGTAACACAATATCTTGAGAGGGTATAACACATCTTCTCATCAAGATATATAGCACAACTTTAAAGCATGACAACAAGAATTTTGGAAGGGATGGCAAAAGCTTTGCGGCGAATTTTATTACACGGAGCATTAGCACATATCTCAGCAGTACGTTCACAGGTTACAGCATGACATTTGTTCACACAAAAGACCACAGTCACAGTAAAGCCATGTGCACACATAAATACCTACACATTGAAAGAACGTAGGGAGGGTGAGAGAAGATTACCATACTGGAACATCGGGAGGATCCAATGCCTAACCCCTCGAATCAGCGCTACAAAATCCCACGAAACTAGGGTTCATACTCAAAAATGACTGATCGAGGAGATGGAAACAAGAGATAAAAAGAGAAGGGGTGGAGGCGGCATGCACCAGGGATGAGAGGATCTGCAGTCCCGGCCGGGAGACGTGCCGCCGGGCACCTGAATCGTGCGTGTCTTCTTCCTCCCTCTGGTTCCCTTGGGTAGTTGGGTGCGTCCGTGCGTATGTTGGGCTGTGGTTCCCTTGGTAGTTGGCTGTTCACACCTTCGTCTTTGATCCCAGACTTCACGCCCTGCATGCCGGCTCAGGCGTGTCCTAACAAAACCTGATTGGTTTAGTTTTCTTTTAACCTTGTGTTGTGACAAACTTGTTTGAAATTCAAGCGATTCTGCACGGCGAATTGGCGACCCAGTTCGGAATTTGCAATGGCTTGGAATAATCAATGTCATGAGCCAGTCGCCCAGTTTGAAATTCTGAATCTGATAATACTTCGGTCTAATGTCTGAATGGAGCTGCCAAGAGCATATCTAGTCAGGCAACAGGTTTCATTTACCAGCAAGAACGGTGGATGCTGGAACAATCTCATGACTATTTATATTTAGCTGAAGAATGAACGAACTGGTTGTCAGAGGTAGCCGAATTCACCATACTTTGTTCCCATCACAATTCACAAAAGCGTAATCTGTCTTTGCATGCGTTGACAATCAAATAAAAACTGACTACTACCGTTAACAGACAATAAATAGCCAACAATCCCCAACTACTTGAATGGACTCAACAACGATTTTGTGCAGAACAGTACAGGATATAGCATCCAGCTTCCTTGATATCCATTTTATCTGGTACCGGGTTGGAGCTATGCTGTTATTCCTTCCTTCTAAACCATCTACGCCTGCTTCAGAGACGTGGCCCTTGCACGAAGGTTCAGAAATATCCCCCTGCGCAAGCAAAAAAAAAAAAAAAAAAAAAGATAGATGATTACATATTCAGATAACAAGGGAGACTGGTACGACAAGTGGTACATTGGGGGAAAACTTATTCTAAAATGTTCAGGCCAAAAGAACATTACCAACAGCATGCGACAAAGCTGTGGAAGATCACACGGAATTGTAAAGGCATGTACTGATGGTTTATCCAACCAACTATTGGCCAAAACTGCATATATCAATCAGAATTAGGAAGGGTTCACAGAGACAGAGAAACTCAAAAGACAATATAAATGCTTAAAGAAAAACACGTACCATCCAAGCACTCAATTGTACAGAAGGATATTGTTTCTTGACCCTGGTTGACACCTCCTTGAAAGGCCTCCCTACATTGAAAGATGGGATAAGTATGGGTGAACTGGAAACATATGTTAAGATATATCAACAGTGATGCATATTTTGATGGATTGACATATCATTCAAGATGCATTGCTCTGATCTCATATTTCTGCATAATTAAACAACATATACTTATGATATTGTCATGTCTCAGGAGACTGACAATGTGATCAAAGCTATAAAAACAAATGGGAGCGAGGATGAGGGGTGGTGGGGAAGGAATTTTGAGGATGCAAATGCAAACTCAGTACAGAGTGATTGCCAACAGAACTAATTAAGTTTACACACTTACTCTCTACAACATATCCATAATAGAACAAGAACAATATGTTATTCCAGGGAGAAGATGTCACTTGCTCCAGCAGCACCTGAAAAGAGTATCATACATGAACAATGCATGACAAGGTCTTCAACAAGTATAACTTTACTTCAACCCAGGCCCTCTTTATAACATAAGGGCTCCAAATCCCATCAGTAAGTCACGGGGAAGGCATAGTTGGCTACTAATTTGAAGAAGCTAGCGCTGTATAAATTTCACAGGCAAAGCTATTTATATGAATTCTCCAAAAAGAAAAAACATTGCCAAAAATTCATCAGGACACGAGGTTGTTGTGTGCTGGCTAAAATGTCACAATTAAGTTCGGGACTTAAGCTATGGGGACTGGCTCAAAATTTATGCATACCATGCATGGGGAGAAGTGAAAGCTATGGTCAAAATTGTCAATGATGAAAGATATACCTTCTTTGCTATGGTTTTGGTATCCTTCTTCCCTTGGAAGATATAATCCAAAATTTTGTGTAAGAAATGTCCAAATGGGCCACCATATGCAAAACCAAAGAGCTGGAACATATCATCAGCACATGATGTCAGATTATAATAGATAGGTACTTGCAAGCAAGGATAATAAACAAAAGAAGAGAAGGATACAAAGAAGATGCCCATATGCAAATAAAGTATTTTAGCTCAAGCACATCAGGCATGATGGATTGGATCAGAGTATGTAGAGTGCCATTTGTTTCTCAGAAATCAATGAAACAAAGTAGTACAGACCACAGCTCAAGTTAACTGTGAAATGTCTTTCAGTTTCATTTGGATTCAACGACTCAATATCCTCATAAAATCTATATGTAGGCAGCAAATGTTACACCAGAAAACAGCAATGACAATTGAGACCTGAGACCACAACATTGCAGAAAAATAGAAACAGTGAGAAACTCTCTTCCCAAAAGAAAAGAGCCTCATCCTAGTAGAAGAGATCCTGAATAAATGGGGTGCAGATCATTTTTTACAGAATTTGGCAGAGGAAACTAGCACACAACCCAAAAGAAAAATTGTGATGTTGATTTTATTTTGAAAAATGGCCAGATATCATACATGATTCTGAATAAGTAGCAAAAATTCATTTGGAAGTGTACACTAGCTATTCATGATTTCACTCAGCATTAAGAAACCATAAAAGTTTGGTCGTCCTCTACCAAATTATCTCCAATTTCAACTTATAACAACATAAATCACACAATAATTTGGCACAGGTGGCCAGGGTTTTCTTCTCACAGCCACATGGGTGGCATTCTAGTCTACAGATTGATAGTTACTTAGAGTCTGTGTGGTCCCCCTTTTTCAATTGGCCGTGTGCTTATTGTAAGGCAGAGGCCAGAAGAATTATTTTCAAGGTTTTGTATCAACTTGATGTAATGGGCTTGAAAATTTAAAACAACATTCCTCTATCAAAAAAATAACACTAATACCAAGCCCAAGCAGATGACATCCACATTGCTTTCCTCTATCAAAAAAATAACACTAATACCAAGCCCAAGCAGACGACATCCACATTGCTGCAATTCATCAGCTGAACTGAAACTAGTTGCTAAATGACTAGAAATCAAGCAAAACATCTTTCAACTGCACCTCCATGTCCTTCCAAGAATTTTCCCCAGAATCAGTTTGCCTAGAACATCAAGATTATAGTTGAGCCGATTTAGGGAATTGCCACTACATTACATATCAGTATATTAGAAATCGCACTTAGTTGATCTAGGGAATTCCCAATACATTATAAGTCAGTATAGCACCATAAACCGATCATAATCTGATATAACTAAATCTGATGAACTTCAATTGCAACATATATGCCAACATAAATCACACAACAATACCAAGCCCAAGAATATGACATCCACATTGTTGCAATTCAACAGATGAACTGAAAGTCTGAAATTCGTTACTAAATGACTAGAATCCAAGTGATACATCTTTGAACTGCACCTCCACGTCCTCCCAAGAATTTGCCCCAGAATAAGTTTGATAGAACTACTCACTCCTACAACAGTGAAACTAAAGTTGAACTGATATAGGGAATCGCCAATACATTACAAATCAGTATATCACTATCAACGGCTCCTAATCTGATATAACTAAAATAAATGCTCTATTCCCCCAATGAATGAACAAGGAAAGATCCAGTTCCCCCGGCGACTGCATCTGTATGTACCGGAAAACTAAATGCAAGTCATCATCGTCCTTACCATCTTGAGCAGGAGTCGGCGCTTCTCAATCTTCTGGTACCCGGAGAGCTTCTGCGCGACGGAGTCACTGACGCCGGCGAGGCACCCCGCCGTGATCATCTGCAGCAGACAACCAATGAACCAAACCAACCCAATTCAAGAACCGTCCCTGCATCCGAAAGAGCGAACAAAATTCCAAGAACATGTTCGAAAGCGAAGACCTTTGTGCGGAGAGGATGTTGCTGGAGCTGTAGCAGGTACTGCCTCCACGCCCTGCGAGCCAGCGACCCCTCTCCCTTCTTCCCTCCATCTCCTTTCCCTCTTCCTCGTACTGCAGCACCTCCCACTGACGCCATACCTGAAGGTGAAGGCCTCCAACCCCTTCTTCGACCAATCTGCCAACCTCCTCGGCTCCTCCTTCTACTCCTAGCACTGCGCACGCGCGCTTTGTATGCCCGCTTGATTTTTTTGGTTGGATTTTACAATTGCTTGGGTCGGCGAGAGGATCCAATCGCGTGGGAATCGTGGCCGCCGGCGGATAGCTGCCGCGGTGGTCCCTCGACGGCCGGACGATGCACGTAGTGGCTGACGTGTGGGGCCGGAGTAAGTTAACACCACTTTAATAACCTAATGATGACAGGTAGTTTGCCGCTTTAATAGGCCCAACCATACGCTTGTATGGACCGGGTTTTGATGGCTCAGTTTAGATGTTGGGCTCCCTTCTTTCTGAAAAACTAATTGGGCTAGGGTTATTCCATACAACATCTACAAAATCGTGTTTTGAGTCTAGAAAGGCTTATTAGGGCCTACTTGATTGGAATCTAAATTTTGCTAAATCAAAATTATAGCGTGCCAAATTGATGGTCATCAATTGGTTTGTTGCCAAAGAATTGCCACTACCAATTTCATGCCAAAACTTTGACAAGTCTCTAGAATGTTCTTAAATTACATGTAAAAGAGAAATTTGGCAAGCTTCTGTTTTAGCAACCAACCAAATGCATATATATATTTTTTCCTAACTTTAGCATGCCTGATTGATTAACCTAAGTTTTGGCTTGCCATGATTTTGGTTAGGCAAAAATTAGTACCCAACCAAGCAAGCCCATAATTTTATCATCCCTGACAAAAAAAATGCCAGATTTTGTTTACTTGAGAAAAATATTTTTTTAATTATGGATAACTATGGCATTGCATCCTCCATAAACCTCAATGTCGTATTCTTCTGCAAATACATACCAATTTAACTAGGTGAATAAATCATGTTCCTTAAATTGCGGTTGGGGTTTTATAAATTTAATTTGGAAGTGGATTTTTGTGGAAAAAGATAAATATGTCCATTGTTTTTACTTCCTATGGAAAAATAATGTTGTTTTGTCTAGGATGTCTTTTTATGGAGAAAATGAAACTTATTGATAAGTATAGCATATTAGCATGCGAACTCATACACCTCAATGCTACATTCTACCCCAAATGAATACCAGTTTGAGGTGAACAAAACATGTTTCTTAAATTATGGTTAGAGTTTCTTAAGTTTCCATTAGAATTAATCTTTTATGAAAAAAAATTTGTCAAACATTTTTGTATGCGGCACTAGTAATCGTTTTGGTACCTTTGAATCTTTGCCTTTCTTGGATAGCCTCCTCGGGCTGTCCTAACTTTTTTTTTTTTGAATATCACATATGTATACTCTTTCCTATGGATGCGCGCACGGCGCGCCTACATGCTCTATCTCTACTATGAGCACCTCACCCCCCTACCCCCCCCCCCCACCCCCACCCCCAAAAAAAACTAACATGAATATCTTGAGAACGGTGAGGTTACTATGGACACATCGCCTATCTAACTTTACTTAATTGATTCCATATCCTTTTTCGCTAATTATATATTGATGTTGTGTTCCAAGTGTACATGCAAATCAAAATATGTAAAGATCTCCTCGCTTTGAGTCAAAGATTCTAGCTCCGCCACTCTTATGTCTCCACATATCAATATAAGTAGTACCTTTGGCGTCCCTGTCGTCGCCAGGCACCTCACTGGTTTGGTAACCGGCATCACCATTGTCACACCGGAAAAGGAGAAGAAAAGATGACATTGACCAGGTCAAAAACATGGTGAATGACCATGAATGGTGCGTGTGGCGTTGTTAAACCAAAGATTGTAAAATAAAGCAGGTCCATAATGATAGATTGCCTCTTCGATCATGATCATGGGCGAAAAGGAAACACTCCTACCAAATCTTTGTTCCACTTGCTATTGCTTCACTACTACATGGGCGTATCCATGGTGCTCACATCTTTAGTTAACGCACTGTTGTTTGAATGGGATATAACAAGATGGGAGTGCAAAATTTCAGCAAAGTGAGTGGTTAGCGTAACTGTTAATTTAATTTTGTGGTGTTTGTATTGTGATAATTTAATTAAATTATTTTACTAGGCAATATTAGTTAATTTGAAAGGCGGAAATCCACAAATTAAAGGATTTCTGATTATCATATATATATATATATTATATACTTTATGAAATGATGCGAAAATTAATAGTGATTTTTGATGGTCTAAAAATATTAATCTTGGTTTCCATTTAATTATTATATATCAACTTTCTGGTGGTTGATGATTGAGACACTAAAAGAATGCTATCGTAACGACCCCTAATGCACTCAACATCAGGTCTTTGTTGTTATTTTTGTATACCCTAGGCCGGTCAGGTCATGAAATCAGAATGCCACATAAAGTGAACAACGTCTCCCAACATACATATGTGGTCACTGTCTCCAGAAAGAGTGACACTAACAATTCTAAAGAGAACCTTTAATAATTGCCTGATTTAATTGTCAGCTACATATGGATGGTTAACATGAAATTTAATAAACATATCTCCTAGTAGCACTAGAGTGTGGTCCAAAAGCAAAATAGGATTTGCTTTATTTTCTCTGTCGGACCTCACTGGAAGAGCATTATTATGTTAAATTAGCATATCAATGGCAACATACACATTTTTCTCCCCTTTAGAGCATCTCCAGCAACGCTACCCATGTGACCACCCATCTCCAATATGGGTAGTGGAGGCAAAAAAACGAGCTCCAGCAGACTACCCATGTGACCCAACAAATCTATTGTCTACCTAAATCTCGCATTTCACTCTCTATTCTTGTTGGGCCAAGGGTGTCTACCCAAGCCTTCTCTCTCCTCTCTTTTCCTCCCCACATGCGTGCCCGACGCAGGTGCCCAGTCTTCTTCTCCTCGCCCGATGCAGCGCCGGCGGCCATGGCTCCCCTGCGACGCCACCCCGCCCTTCCGCGGTGCCATGACCGGCGAGGCCGCCTCGCGAGACCGTAGTTCCCCGGCGAGGCGGCGCGGCGAGGCGGCGATTCTCGTCCCTGTCCTCGACCCACGAAGCGCCAGCGACCGCCCCTCCCTTCCACGGCGCCATGACCGACAAGGCCGCCCCTCGAGGCCGCAGTTCCCTTCTGCGGCGCCATGACCGGTGAGGCCACCCCCACGAGGGCTTGATTCCCCGGCGAGGCAGCGATTCCCCGGCGAGGCGGCGGTTCCCCGGTGTGGGCGCGTGGCTCCCGGTGCCTCCCCGACCTCTTGATGCGGCACATTGCCGGCCTCCCAGCCTCCTCGCCCCTACTGGCTCTCCTTGTGAGGAAGAAGATGATAGGATGAGTGGATGACAATCGGGCCTCACATGTCATTCTCTGCTATGATAGGTTTGGGGATCCAATTTAGGTAGTATTGCTGGAACAGAGAAAAAAATATGGATAGTTTTAAAGTTGATAGCTGCTCAATCAGACAAGTAGGTAGTCTAATTTAGGTAGCATTGCTGGAGATGCTCTTAGATCTTGATAGCTTACTAATGTGTGGGAGGATTTTGTGTATCCTGTAAAATTATTGATATCAATGGACAATGGGGGTGGCCCAGCCGCTTCGTCGGTGGACGATCAAAACATGCACCACAAATAATAAGGTCCAGTTTAACACACTCCAGCTCTAGCTAGTTTCACATTAGATTTGGAGTTTAGTATGTTAAAATTAAGAAGTATTATTAGATAACAAAGGACGAAATAGTTCAAATAACTCGTCCAGGTGTGCCAATAGCTCCGCGTACGTCCACAAATTACACAATTAGAAATATCCAACTCTAGAAATCCACCAAACCAAAACCATAAACTATATGCCTACGGCCTACGGCTACGGGTAGCCCGACATTCAGGCCAAAAGGCATGATACACATCAACACGGTGGTGTCATAGGGTATCTCATGTATAAACCAGGTAGTATTTTTTTTTTTTTTGGTTATGTAGAGGATAGAGGAAGGTAGAGAAAATATATCGTTATTATTCTACAAAGTAACCATCATAACGTGACATTCAGTTTCTAGAGATTATAATAGGGTTGCCCATGAATTGGCAGCGGTAATTTTGATAAAGGATGTGAGACGATTATCAGCTCATTTCTGGAACACGACGATATAATTGTTGCTGAAGAGTCTTCAACTTATGAATGAAAGTCATCCAATTTCAAAAAGAAAAACTTGAAATCACTGCTCCCAAAAATAACTTTCGTCGAAGGAACCACTTTTATTGCAAAGGTAGTTCGTAAAAACTCTTTTTAAATATATTTTTGGAGGTGGTCGGCTTAGGTAACTACCTCATAAAAATATTTTATGACCTATGATGAAAGATTAGTTGTTGTTTTTTAGTCAATTTCTATACATGACGGCTTAGGCGAAACCGGTAGAAATGAAGTATTTTCACGTGTGCTGTTAGAGGATAGCCAAGCAATCCCCTATATGGATATGTTATTTCAGCCTAAAAACTGTTTCTATAGTAGGTTGTTTCTAGTAGGGTCTCTTTGGAATGCATGATTCGAAGAAGACAAGAATAGGAAAAAAAAATGTAGGAACTAAACGCTCTACCATCTTAAATCTTATGGATTGAAGAAAATACATAAAACTGCAAGATCGAATTAATGTTTGTGTAGAAGGTAGGACAGATATAAGTATTCAATAAGAGATATTGACACAGAGAAAATTTTCCATAAGATTTAATATAATGGTAGAATTTGCTCTAAATAAAGTCATATAGAAATACGTAAGCCATTTCATATGAATTTTCGTAGGATTTGTGACAATCCAACAATCCTTTACTGTAAAAAAAAAGGTTTCATAGGAGTCTTTCTTATAGAGATTTCCTCCCGTTTTAAAAGGAGACCTAAATTTAAAACTACATCACTCTATTGTGTTGGTTGTCATTGGTACAAAATCCTGAATTCCTGATACCAAGTACTAGCAACTAGCTAGGATGACATCTCGAATGTTGGGAGCATCGCGGCTCTCACGAGAATTGACACTGCCATCGTCTGGGTGTAGAAGATATTTCCCTACAAATAACATCATCGATCCTGTCGATCGGACTGTAATGTCTGTATTCCTATACATTCAGACTGAATGATTCAGTCTACTACGGCACGGCTTCAGTTTCGACATTTTGGTCGACTGGATTGGCTCACCGGCGTTATCCAGGCCGCAGTTGATTCGATCTGCTGGGTAGGAGCCGGAGCAGGAGAGACCATATGCCCCGTCCGGAGGATACATTTGCGAAGCCGGCCACGGTTGCAGACGCACGCGTTGCGGCCGTCAGGTGCCCAGAGAGCTCTTCTTGTCGGACACGTGTGTACAGGTGTGATATATAGGCAATAGCTAGTTAGCCAATGCAAATCCTCAGCTGGTTCCTGTAGTCATTCAAGCTGGTTATAAGGGCATTTTCAGCTTATTTTTTTTCAGGGTACTAGCAAGAGAAAAAAAAAAGGATATGTGAGAGTCAGAGTGCTATGTTCTAGCACTTGGTTTCTAACTTTGTACACCTAGGACCTCGTGCTCTGATTGAAATATTTGTTTCAGTTAGTGAGGAGAGAAGGACTTAATTAAAAGACGAAAATAATGACTACTTGTTAGCTGAAAAGAGAGGAAGAAATTTTCTAATATAATTATATCATTTGTCTTAGAAAGATCCACACAAGATACTCTACATTGAACCAGTTTCTTTTTTGCTAAACCAGCACTTTTTACCTTAATTAGCACTACCTTGGGTGTTATACACCGTGGATGCCCTAATACATACATGACGTGTCCATGTCAGATAAAGATACTAAACGAGCTATCTTAGCTCGTTCAATAACAATGTCTATATCATATATCTTTTAAATCCATTCATCTGTCATCTTCCTCGTGGAGACTATCGTCGCGTTGACAGTCAGCCCGGCATGAGTGCCCTAAGTATACATCTAAAGCCATGTTTAATAAATGTAACAAGGTGCAACTTCTTTTGTTGGGTTATTTAGCTCACAAGAAATAATTTGCTGTTTCATAAATGATAACCAAAAACCTTTTTTGCAGTTACTTTTCAGGACGACATATTGGCTCTGGTTTCAGGCTCTATTGCAATGACTAGATAAACACAAGATGCTTATCCAAGATGTGTATAGAAATTTAGCGTCAAAAGCCATGTTTATTTTTTCTTTAAATGGTTGGAACTTTTTTTGTGGGCATTTAAATAGTTGGAACTTTAGTTATATAATATATCACCTTGGCAACTAGTTTGCACCTATGTGAATTTTATTTGGAGTGAGTTTGTAATAAGTTTGGTGTGATGCTTCTCTTTTGTGAGAAGCTGAAGCTGGAACATTTGGTTCCATTGTCTAAAAAAAACTAATACATCAACCTAAAAGGAATGTTCGAAGAATTATTCAAAATCGATTTATTTTTTGTGATTCAAATTGCCTAGCAAATTATTGTTGTCCATTCAAACGTTAGGTACGCTTGAGACCTATTTTTCTCTTTTGCTTAGGGAGGTGCTTACTTTAAAATGCTGGTTTACTTTGCGACGCTGATAATGCTGGTGCTTAGAGAGGACAGAGGAGAGGATCGATGTGCTCAAATTTGCTTCTGTGCTTACGGTAGGCCAAGAAGCTAAGGCTGCCAAACCTTTCGATGCACCTCATTTTTATCAAGATAGAAAAGTTCGTCTAGCGTGGTTATATTCCCTTCCCTGCAGATGAGAGGCGGATCTAGCAAAGGATGCGATAGGATTTGGGTCATATCATTACACAAGTTTGCATTGTATTTAGGATGAGCCATTAGCAGCTACAAACTGTGTTTTATACTGAATTTGCTCAGTAAGGTGATGTCCTGCATGTCGGTACAAAAATCGCGCTAGCTCCCGTAGCCAAAGCTTACCAAAGCATTCGGCCATGGAAACGCTTCCTCTAGCTCATTCACAGCCCAAATGGAGGCAGTTTCGTAAATAAGAAATCTTATTTCTATTGCCACCCAGGTTCAAAATTTCAGCAAAATTCTGTCTGTAAAAAATTGTAGACCCCTTGTGAATAAGATTTCACTCTTAGGACCTTTTTTACGGGTTTTAGTTATTGCTACAGTACCACATGAAGAAAAAAAAGTCTCACTTCATGGGCTGTTAATTTCTTTGAGGGAAAGACGTGGGAGCTCATATGAAAAAGTTTTCTTTTTTCCTTCAATTGGTTACTACTCCTATTTCAAATTATAAAATGTTTTGACTTATCTAAATACATTGACGTTTTGGCTTTTCCTAATTAATAGCAAAAGAAATGTATCAACAAAACAAAAACGTCTTTAATTTAGAACAGAGAGGGTAGCTTATTTGATATATATAGAAAAAAAAGATCATGCGGACAGTATTGGATATAGTGCTAGTGTCTAGTGTAGTCAAAATGAAAACGCCACCAAAAATGGCTACCTTGATATGTCCTTCATCCGTTCCAAATTATAGTTCATTTGATCTAAAATTTGACCATTCATATTATTTAAAATTTATGCAAAATATCATTTTTTTTCTTACGGCTTGCTTTATTAATAAAAATTCTTCAAAAATAACTTAAATTTAACTATTATTTTTATAATTTTTTTGAATGAGACAAGTGATCAAACTTAAGGTAAAAAAGTTAAATGAATTATAACTTGAAACGAAAAGAGTAGTAAGCAACTTATCCATGGCATGCGCCATGTGAGGTTAAGGAGAATATATATATTGTTCTTAGCGAACCAGCACTGATGGTATCTGTTTCTATCGACATAGAAGACAATAGAAGCTGGTCACTCCAAGAGACCACTTTTAGGAAACAACTTCAAACTCAGCAGTCGGTCGGGTAAAAGAACAACACATAGCATGGCACACAAGCCACCACAACTCTACACCATTAATTGTCGGCTGCACAACAATACACTACACAAACAACAGTTGATCGTCAAACCATTAATTTGCTAGAGAATTCGTGGATTCCTGTCCCCACGGCACGACAGCGCGCTAGCCCAGCCAGCCGTGTTGCGGCCTTCCCCTGAAAGCTGGGACTGCCACTCTGCCACGCACACGTAACGCAACGCACCGCCCTTTGTAACCGCCTCCAAGATAGAGCACGGTGGCGGGAAAGCTCGGAGCTCAACGTATACCTACGACACGCGAGGCAATCTCTACGTAGCTAAATACTATAAGACTCTCGTTACAAGATTTTCCGATTTCTTATGTAGCCACGTCATCATCAATTCATCATGCATACGTTTTTTTTTTTTTTTGAGTAACATTCATCATTCATACGTTACGAGACGAACTAAAACCTCCTGGGCTCCTGGCTGTCGATCGGAATATTCGCAAGAACAAATGCGGTCGATGGATGTCACCTGAAATTTAAATTTGTGGTGCACCCGGCCATCCAGGCCAAAAGCAGAATTAGGCCTTGCATTAGTCTTAGTTTGTTGTGGACGCAACGCAATAATGCAGACGCCATCAGAGCGCATTAAGGCCGGGCACGGTGACGGTGCCGTCTCCCCTGCGTAGCGTAATGTTCCATTACGTCCTGCTTACGTGTTGCATCCGCCAATTCCGGCCGCTTCGTCCTCGTCCATGGCCATAACATATCCCAAAGAGCTGCCTGCCATGGCCCATGGCCCATACGTCGTCGTCTCGCCTAGCTAGCTTCCCTATAAATGCATCGCCAATGCCGGTCCAACGGATCCGCGCCCAGCTCAGACCAAGCTCTCGTCTCAGTCTCTGCTCTCGATCGCTCTCCTCTGCTCGCGCGCTCTGACCAATCGATGGCGGCCAGCAAGGGCAACGGCAACGGCAACGGCAATGGTGCCCCGCTGGTGGTGTTCGACTTCGACAAGACCATCGTGGACTGCGACAGCGACAACTGGGTCGTCGACGCCCTCGGCGCGACACGCCGGTTCGACGAGCTCCTCCGCCACCTCCCATGGAACCACGCCATCGTAACTGCCGTGCCGGCAATGCTCTGTTTTGACGGATTTCGTCGTTTAGTTTGGGTTGTCAATCATCCATCACTGCTGAAGACTGAAAAACTGAACCCCTGGGTGCAGGATGCGATGATGGGCGAGCTGCACGCCGAGGGCAAGACGGCGGAGGACATCGGGGGCAGCCTCAGGACGGCGCCACTGTCCCCGCACGTCGTCGCCGCCATCAAGACCGCGCACGCTCTCGGGTGCGAGCTGCGCATCCTGAGCGACGCCAACGCCTTCTTCATCGACGCCATCCTCGCGCACCACGGCCTCGCCGCCTACTTCTCCGGCACCGACACCAACCCGGCCCACGTCGACGCCGCCACCGGCCGCCTCAGGATCCGCCCCTACCACGACTTCGGCGCCGGCGCACACGGCCACGGGTGCGCCCTCCCGACATGCCCGCCCAACATGTGCAAGGTACGTGGGCATAGCGTGCGTGTCCGATCTCAGTCGCTTCGTCTTGGCCATCGGTTGCTGGACATGGCTGGCCTCGCCCATGACGCCGATCATGATTTTGCTTGGTTGTTTCGTTCAGGGCAAGGTGATGGAGAGGATCCTCCACGAAGAAGAAGAAGTCGCCGCCGTAGCCTCGGCGGCCGGCACGGCGAAGAGGAGAGCCGTGGTGTACCTGGGCGACGGGCGGGGCGACTACTGCCCGTCGCTGAAGCTACGGGAGGGCGACTACGTGATGCCGCGGGCGGGGCACCCCGTTTGCGACCTCATCGTGGCCTCGCCGCCTGCCGCCGCCGTCCGCGTGTGGGACGGCTTCGAGGACCTCGCCAGGGTGCTGCTCGGCATCGTCGACGCGGAGATCGCCCGCGCCGCCGCCGACGCTGCGGAGCAAGACGCTGGCGCTGGCGTGGGTGTGGGCGTGGGCGTGGGCGCCGTCGTCGTGCCGGCGGACTGCCGCGCGCCGCTGCCGCTGCCGGCGCGTCAGGAGGCGATCATGCCCCAGGCGGTCCGCGCGCCCAACTGATGCATCGATCTGGTACAGTTACAGGACAGGTGGATGCATGGACAATGCGCGCCAAATTAGTACACTAGCTATTATATTAATTAATAACTCCAGGCTCCGTTTATTGATTGTGCTGACTGGAACTGGACAATTCGCGCTCGAAATCCGCTGCTTCTCCTTAAAGAAACTGAAAGCCAGTTAAATTGCTAGTTTCTTCAGTATGTACCATGATGATATATGTACTACTAGTTATCCACCCAAGATATTCATTCCCTTGCTGCCCGATTCTTGAGTGATTTGTTGCGTCAGGATGATTAACCTGCATCCTTCTAAAGTTGTACAATTAAACCGTCAACCAAGCGACCGTGCCAAGATCGGAGACGCGGGCAAAACGAGGCAAAAGCGGATTAAAATGGAATGCATTTTAAGGTCCAAACATTCGATCAGCTTCCATTTGGGCCTCTGTATATTTGGGCGTCAATAATTGAGGCCGTAATCTTTTTGTTATTGGGCCTACGGTGGTTCCAATAGAGAATGAGGTTGGGTATTTGAGAACCCATGCCAAAATCAATGGCTGAGGAATGTTGGTCTTGACGACATGTAAAAGGATAAACATCCTTGTAAACTCAACGTGATGTAATACCAGCCATCTATGTACCATTGGTTATAAGTGCCTCAGTAGCACCTTAGGTCCCGAATTTAACTTCGCTTTTAGAAGCAAATGATGTTTTCATCAACAATGAAGCGTCTACAACTTTGTACAACAACAACAACAACAACAACCAAGCCTGTCAGTTCTAAACAAGTTGAGGTAGGCTAGATTTGAGACCCAATAAACCACCATCGGTCATGGTTCAGGCACATCGATAGCCAATTTCCAAGCACTCCTATTTAGACACAGATCTCTAGGTATATCTC
>CM041645.1:16273588-16363727 GCA_023333625.1 Bothriochloa decipiens
ACCTCTCTGTGCCGCCGTGGATAGACCATGCTTGAGTTTCTGGTTCTGATTCCAATGAATGGTATGCGCCTAGACCCGACCAATGGATGTGATTGTGGATGGCGGATTATGATATTGTAAGCATCTCCTAAAGACGTTGAGACATATACAAGGTTACCTACATAAATGCCAAAATAAAAAAAAATCAACACATGTGAATTAATAGGAGTCATTAGTCAGAAATGTGTGGACTCTATTGACGCCAACCTATAGGCTAACACATTTTAATTAGACAGAGAAAAATCATAACCTCATTTTTCGATCAAACAAGATGCCTGAAGAATAGAGGAGAAGTATATTAGTACCGATCTTCAAGAATAAGGGAGATGTTCAAAGTTATACTAATTACCGCGGGATTAAGTTGATGAGTCATACGATGAAGCTCTGGGAGAAGGTTATCGAGCATCGCCTAAGAAGAGTGACAAGTGTGATCCAAAACTAATTTGGGTTTAAGCCTGGTAGGTCGACCACGGAGGCGATTTTCTTAGTACGACAGTTGATGGAGAGATATAGGGAGCAGAAGAATGACTTGCACATGGTCTTTATTGACCTCGAGAAGACATATGATAAAGTACCGAGAAATGTCATGTGGTGGGCCTTAGAAAAGCACAAAGTCCCAACTAAGTACATCACCCTCATCAAGGATATGTATAGGGATGTGGTGACGTGTGTCCGAACATGTGATGGTGATACTAGTGACTTTCTAATTAAAATAGGGCTACATCAAGGATCAACATTGAGCCCTTATTTATTTGCTTTGGTGATGGATGAGGTCACAAGAGACATACAAGGTGATATTCCTTGGTGTATGCTCTTTGCTGATGATGTGGTGCTAGTTGATGAGACAAGGGCAGAGGTTAATAGGAAGTTAGAACTATGGAGGCACACGTTAGAGTCAAAAGGGTTTAGACTTAGTAGGACAAAAACCGAGTACATGAGGTGCGACTTCAGCGCGACTAGAAATGAGGAAGGAGACGTTAGTCTCAATGGGTAAGTGGTGGCCAAGAAGGATACTTTTCGGTATTTAGGATCGATGCTACAAAAGGATGGCGACATCGATGAAGATGTTAGGCATAGAATCTCAGCCGGTTGGTTGAAATGGCGTCAAGCTTCAGGTGTCCTCTGTGACAAAAGGGTGTCTCAGAAGTTAAAAGGTAAGTTTTATAGAACAGCGATTCGTCCGGCGATACTATACGGTGCTGAATGTTAGCCTACAAAAAGGCGACATATCCAGCAATTGAGTGTAGCGGAGATGCGTATGTTGCGATGGTGTTATGGGCACGCAAGGAGGGATAGAGTCTTGTCGGCGTTAGGAACCCGGGGGTGTCCTAAGCCAACGAGTAAACGTATATGTGTGTAACCCGTTCGGATGGTGATGCAAGAAGAACACAGCGATTTATCCTGGTTCGGGCAAAGAAGGCCCTACGTCCAGCAGGGGGAGAAGATTTGTATTATCTTGTACCTAAGTGCTTGTACAGGGGTGAATACAAGCGAAGGAGAGAATTCGAGGGGGGTCGAGTATAGAGCGAGAGAGTTATTCAGAGTCTAGGAGTCTGCCTAGGCGTGTGTTCGGTTGTTCGTGAGATCATTGTCTGGAGTCGGTTCCCCTTTCCTATTGGGTCTCCTGGCGTCCCCTTTTATAGGCCAAGGGGAGGCACAGGGGTACAGATATCCTGGTTCGATGACGCGGTGGTGACGTCGCGGGTCGTGGTGGTCAACTCGAGGCCTCTGTAGAGACGTGCGCTGAGCATGGCTTGTTCTGTAGCAGCGTGGCTCGGAGTTGACAGGCGTCCTTCGGAGTCGTGGTTGCTGACCGGCGAAAGACGCGATCCCCTGTAGAGGACGTGCGAGTTCCTGTTGGGGTCGCATCGGGAGTTGTTGGCGCAGCTTTTGAAGTCGATATAGGTTGACCGGAGGGCGTCGATGCGTACTCGAGGCCCAATCGAGGGGTAGCCTCGAGCGTAGTGGTTGAGCGGATAAGATTGAATTTAGGTAATCCGATGTCGGTTGTTTGTCGCGTAGCGCGTCGAAGGGGGGCCTCGAGCTACCTAACAGCGCTGAGTACGGCGTAATAGTTCCATGCAGACCGATGCACGTCCTCAGTATGCGCGGTAAAGTGGGATTCGACTGCTGTACGGACCACTGTGCGGGCACTATAGCCATACGATTTGACGAGGTTAGGTAGTTTTGCATTAAATGCGCTATCGGACGCACCTGGAGTTGGTGGATCGAGGGGGCTCGACCCTTGTTGTATCGAGGGGTCCGTCCCGTCGGGGCCTCGACACTTGACGCGGGGTCCCCCCTCGAGTGATCATCGACTGGTGACGTCAATGATTTGTCGAGGGTTGTGGCAGAAGTTAAGTACTCTGTTGTGGGCCGGCCCAGTGTGTATTTGCCGGTGGGCCCCGGTGGGTCAAGGATGTACGGTCTGGTCTTGCACGTGTTTTTTACGAGGGGCCCGCAAGATTATTCTGAGGGTAAACTCGGGGTTCAACCGAAAACATGGAAGGTTTAGGTTACCCCTTTTCTCGGTAACCGACAGTAGCCCCCGAAGCTTCGTGTAAGTGTTGATACTTACACGGAGGCTCAGTTGAATGGACTCGGAGTGTTGGTCGTATTCTGAAGGGTGCGCACGAGTGCACCCTTCGGGTGTAGCCCCCGAGGCCTCGGGTGAGTAGAATACTCGCCCGAGGTCTTTTATTTTTCGTTTGGTTGATGCGTGCTCGAATGATCGAGCCCCCGGGTGGTTGGATCCTCTTTCGTCGAGGCCACCTGGTCGCGAGTCCGCTCCTTAGCTTCTTTCGTCGAAGCCGGTCAGGTGCGAGCTCGACTTTTTCGTTCGACCCTCACGAACCCTTTCGATCGGGTAGAGGGGGGAGAAGCATTGTGCTACCCATGCTCGGGCGAGCATCAACGTCTCAGGTGAGCTACTATCGGGAAATTCAAGTAAGAGCTCATGCCCCATTCGATAGGGGTCGACTAGTGGCCCTGAGGCGCTCTTATTTGAGCAAAACAGTGGGTCCTGCGGATGCCAAACCCTTTCGATCGGGTCCGGTGGCTCGATGCCTCCCCTCGAGGGGATTCCGTCATGGTCCCTTAGTTTTGCCATGAATGTGTCCGAGGGGGCCTCGGGAATTTGTTTTCGAGCAAGGGACTCGCGTCGGCCCCCCTCGGTCACCCCTAACTCCGGTACTCGAGGGCGGCTGTCGAACCCTTTTCGAGGGCCAGCCTTCGCTCCCTGGAGGTTTCGAGGGCCTGGGCCCGTATCCCGTATCGTGGGAAGATCCGTCTGTGGATAACTCCTCCTGTCCATCACGCGTGCCTTTTTACGCAGAAGTCAGAGCGGCGCGGTAGTGGATGATTCCTGTACTTGAAGCGCATTTCGAGGAGGATAACTGTCAGTTCTCGTTTTTCAAGAAAAGATTCGAAGCGGCGCGGCCGTAATATCACGGGAGTCAGAACGGCGCGGTCATGGTGGAGCTGGCATGACGCCTGATTCGCGGATGCTTGACGTGTGTCCATGGTCGATGGCAGTCGAGGGGGTGAATGCGAAACGGCCCTGTCCATGACGCACTGGAATCGAGAGGAGAGTGCTTTGGGCGCATTTAATACGGGGACTTACTGGTCGGGCAAGCGTCGGCCGTCCGTCGGTCTTCTGCCCCTATAAAAGGAGGCACTCCGTGCACCGTTGCTCTTCACTTGCTTTCCTGCTATTTTCGCATTCGCCTTCCTGCGCTTGTTTGCCTTACTTGCGCTCGCTTCCCGGCGCTTACCTTCCTTGTGCTCGCTTCCCTGTGAAGATAGGAAATCTTCCAGGTCGTCCGTCCACCGAAGAGCTCCGTGCCCGATTCTTCAGCCCGCGGGGTGGCTCCCCTCGGATGTGACAAGGAGGGAGCTAGAGGGGTTGGTGGCGGAGGGGCTCCTTCGCCCCATCACCAACAGGCCGAGCCCGAATGGCTGGTTCCGCCGAAGGGGGACCGCGAGCCGAACCCATCGGAGGGCTATGTGGTCAGCTTCGTCAAGTTCCACCGACTGGGCTTCGGTTCCCCGCCGAGTCGGTTCATGCGCGCACTTACCCACTACTACGGGATCGAGCTGCAGCATCTCTCCCCCAACACGATCTCCTACGCCGCCATCTTCACCATAGTCTGCGAGGGTTACCTCGGGGTGGAGGCGCACTGGGAGCTCTGGCTCCATCTTTTTCGGGCGGAGTACTTCTCCAACAGCGCGTCGCCGGGGGTGCGGAGGCTGGTACGGGCTGGGTGCTGCAACTTCGCCATGAGGAAGGCCGACGCCTTCATCCCTATCGGCCTGACTTCGAGCCACGGCGCCTGGCCTTTGAAGTGGTTCTACATCAGGAACGACGAGGGGCTGCTGCCTCAGTACACGGGGCGCGTCATCGAGTCGTGTCCCCACAACTGGGGCGCCCCAGCGCGGGACCATCAAGAGAGGCTCGAAGACCTCCTCGATGCCCTGGCGACCCTTCGAGGGCAGGGGTTGACTGCCGGGGTCGTTGCCTCGGCCTTCCACCATCGACGGGTGCTCCCCCTGATGCGGCGCTCGCTTCGCATGAGCCAAATGTTCGTTGGAGCGGAGCTCGGGGGGAGCCGGATGGTTGCCGAGGATATTATGCCAGAGAGCGTTGCCAAGAGGGTTCGAGGCACGGTGTCGGGCCCCTTCACGGCGCAGGATGTCAACCGTCTTTCGATGCGGCCGGATCCCGGTTGCCCCGAACTGGTGAGTGTATTACTTCGTCGAGCCCTTCTTTTTGTCTCTTTTCACCTTACATTTTTTGGGCTTTTGCGTGTAGGGGGAGCTCGACTATGAGTTGTCGCTGCCCCCCGTTAGGGAAGATTTCGGGGCTTGTCCGACGGGGCTTCTCGATGCCTCGTCGGCAAAGAAGACGAAGGAGGAGGAAAGCAAGAAGAGGCGGATGCATAGCCTCGATCTCTCTGCGGGCGAGCAGCGCTCGGCTAAGCAGAGACGAGAGGTGGGGCCCGTCGGGAGGTCCTCCTCTGAGGAATCGGGGGAGGAGTGGAGCGGAGAAGAGGAGCACCTCTCGACCCGGAGGGTTGTAGCTGGTGCCCCTTCAACGCAGGGCGCCGCTGGTCCTGAGGGGCCCACGGAGGGGCCCCGTGAAAGTCACCTGGCCCTTGGGGCCGGGCCGGTGGCGCTGGCCTTGGCCGCATCGGCGGCGGCCTCCGCTCGTGGGGCTGCGGGGCCTCGCGGCGTGACGCCACCGGTAGCGACCTCAAGCCTTCCGGGTGCCGGGACGCGGCCGTCGACGGGGGCCTCACGAACCCCGGGAAGGTTCCCGGTGGGGTAAGTTCTTATCCTTGGAGCAGTTTCATATTTCGCGTCTCGATTCCACGCATCTAATTTTCCCTTTCTTATAGACTCAAGCGCGAGCGGGCACTGGCGGGGCCCGCTCCGGCCTAGCGCCTTCGAACGGAGGTGATGGCGGTCACGGCGGCTTCGGTTATGGGCCTGGTTCCTTCGGCGACGAGCGCCGCCTCGACTCCTCCATCGATTTCGAACGCGGGGGTCGTCGCTTGGGTCAAGGCCGCACGCGCGGCGTTGGCCCGGGGAGCTGATTCGGTTATCGGCGAAGCGGCCACCGAGCCTGCGGTGGCTGCGGCGTCGAGCCCCCGAGCCGAGATGGCCGTCGAGGCGCCGAGAAGCAGTGTGCTGGAGGGCCCCTCGGATGACTCGAGGCTGGGGTTTTCGGAGGCGGCGCCCATCGTCCTCGAGGCCGAGGAGGGTGAGGCCTCCATCGACGGAGGGAAGGAGAAAGACGCCGCGCCCCCCTGTCGCCACCGAGGTCGGGGGTCGTCGATTCCGGGGGTGCCGAAGCGGCCCCGTCAGGCGGGGCCCTCGTGGGTGATTCGGTCGAGGAGGCGAGCGTCGCCGTGTCTGCCCCGGCGGACCTTTTTGTCGAGCGGGAGGAGCCGCAGGCCGGCTTGCTGGCTATCGTGCCGTGGGAGGGTCCGTCTCCCCCCGCGGTGCCCGAGCAACGACCTGCGGCAGGCGCGGTCGTCGACGTGGAGGGCGCCGGAGCAGAGACGGCGCGACGGCGCTCTGAGGCAGAGACTTCGGGATGGGGCTCGGAGCCCACACGCGTCCACGACCCCACGAGTCACGACGCTCCCTCGTGGGAGGTGGATGACCCCGCGGAGCTCGAGTGCTGGAGGGCCGTCGAGGAGGAGCGTTCCTGCCTTCAGAGCTCGCTGAAGGCAATGCTTGGTCTCGTCAGTGACAACCTTTACCAGCGCCTCGCGGTAAGCATCCTACTTCGAAGTTATGGAAATCGGGGTGTGTTCTCTTCGTTGATGATGTCCTTTGTTCTTCTTGGTCTTAGGATCTGAGAAAGCGCTCGAACATCAAGTCCTATCTCATCCACGGCGCCAAGGATAAGTGGGACCAGACCCCCGAGCTAGAAGCAGCGCTAGAGGCTGCCCGGGTCGAGGCCGCGAAGGCGAAGGAGGAGGCCGCTGCCGCTCGGAGTGAGCTTGAGAAGGCAAAGTCCGAGACCGCCTTGGCCCGAGAGGTGGCCGCCCAAGCCAAGGAGGCCGAGGCCAAGGCGAAGGAGGAAGCGGGGAGGGCCCTTGAGCAGGCGAGGTCCGAGGCCGACGACGAGCTGGCAAGGATTGGCGCGGCCCTCGAAGTGGTGCGGAAGGAGCTCGAGGTCTCAGTCTCCGAAAACGCCAGGCTTTTCGAAGCCTGGCAAGAGCAAAGGCGGAATGCCATTTCGGCAGGCGAGGCCCTTGAAAAGCTCAAGGAGGAGAATGCATCGATGGTCCGCGCTAGTGAGGCGTTTGCGAATGAGTATCTTGTTCTGCAAGATACGCACACGAAGCTCGAGACCCACGTCGTCGGTGAGTCTTCCTTCTTCTCTCGAAGAGTTTTTTGCCTTTGTCTTCTTTCTTAAGCGTTACTGACTCCGTTTGTTTATTTTTAGCCTTGGAGGTGGAGCTGACTCGGGCTCATCACGATCTCGGCCTACTTCAGAAGTCGTACACGGCTGAGGTGAAGCTGACCGGCGAGCTCGGCGGTATGCTCGATATGGTCTGTGACAGCCTCGGCGTCCCTCGTCCCGAAGCGGCCGCGGATGACGTCCATGGGGCGCCTCTCCTTGACCGGCTATTCGAGCTTGGCCGTGTGGTTAAGGAGAAGGTGCGGGGCGCCCTTCATGTCGGCGTGAAGCGGGCGATGGCGGTCATCGGCTCCGGCTACATCTACAACATGGAGGTCGTGTCCCACGGCTTCGTCAGCGACCCTTCGAAGACTGACGAGGAGAACGAAGCCGTCTTCATGGGGTTGGTCGAGGCTGCCGAGGAACCTGGCGGTCGTCTTGCGAGCCTCTTCGAGCGTGAGGTGCTTCCGCCTCTTGAGGATGATGGCCTGTGAGCCAAGCCTGGGCAAAGAGGCCTTTGTAAGAAATCTTGTAATCTTTTGTTCTCAAGGTCGCGAAGCCTCGAGCCAATGTACATTTATATTCGTATGTGTATGTCTAAGTGTGCTCTAAGTCTTTTCTGTCTCTACTGCCTGATCGGGTCTCTACTTTTATCAATTTCGTCACACGATCGTGCCCTTCGAAGGGGGGAGTGAGTGGAGGTGCCGTAGCCCTGGGGCATCGGCGGTCTCCCGACCCGACATCCCTCGACCTTTCGGACCTTCTCGTGTCATTTTTGACTTAGTATCAACCCATGTCGAGGCATATCGAGGCAGAGTAGACCTCGAGACTTAGAAAGTGTATGATTTTTAAGTCTTTTTCTTTCTCGTGTTCCTGATAACGTTTCTTACTTAGTGAATTCGACGCATGTTCGTGCCCCTCGTCGGGGAGCGAGTGGAGGTACCGTAGCCCTGGGGCGTAGGTGGTCTCCTGGCTCGACAGCCCTCGATGCTTAGGACATTCGCATGGTGTTTTCGACTAAGTATTAGAACGTATCGAGGTGCGTGGGAGAAAATAGACTTTTTGAGTTTTGAAAAATCATGCGAGTTTTTTGGGGACTTCGGGGGGTTCCCCCCTTATAGCCCCCGAGGGAGGTTCGACTCTGGGGGAGCAGAGTCGAGGCTACCTCTTATATGTATAAGGAAATTGAGCCTGTGATCGAAAGCATTCCGTTGTGCGAAAATGTAAGAAGAAGGCATCGACTAGGGATAGAAGCGACGTAGCTGGTCGATGTTCCATGCGTTGTTGAAGATTTCGCCTTTGTCGTTAGCGAGCTTGTAGGTTCTGGGCTTCAACACCTCTGCTATGATGAAGGGGCCTTCCCATGGTGGAGTTAACTTGTGCCGGCCCTTATTGCTCTGTCGCCGTCGTAGGACGAGGTCGCCCACTCGAAGGTCCCTTTTGCGCACATGCTTGTCGTGGTAGCGTCGAAGCTTCTGCATGTATCTTGCGGAGTTGAGGAGGGCCATGTTTCGAGCTTCTTCGAGTTGGTCAACGGCGTTTGCGAGGGCTTCTTTGTTCGTCTGCTCGTTGTAGGGTTTTAATCGAGGGGACCCGTATTCGAGGTCGATGGGGAGGATGGCCTCAGACCCGTAGACCATGAAGAACGGGGTAAATCCTGTGGCTCGACTGGGTGTTGTCCTTAGGCTCCACAGGACCGAGGGCAGCTTGATGGCCCACTTCTTGCCGTGCTTGTTAAGACGGTTGAAGATTCTCGACTTGAGTCCCTGCAAAATCATGCCATTGGCGCGCTCGACCTAGCCATTAGTTCGAGGATAAGCAACCGCGGACCAGTTCACGCGGATGTGATGGCAAGCGCAGAAATCCAAAAACTTCTTGCCAGTGAACTGTGTGCCGTTGTCAGTAATGATGACGTTTGGGACCCCGAAGAGATAAATGATGTCGGTGAAGAACTCGATCGCCCGCTCGGAGCGGATATTGCCGATAGGCCGGGCCTCGATCCACTTGGTAAACTTGTCGACGGCAACGAGCAGGTGGGTGAAGCCTCCAGTTGTCCTTTTGAGGGGACCAACGAGGTCGAGCCCCCATACGGCGAACGGCCATGTGAGGGGGATCATTTCCAAAGCATGTGTAGGGAGGTGCGTCTGCTTGGCATAGAACTGGCACCCCTCACATGAGCGGACGAGGTTGATGGTGTCAGAGACAGCGGTCAGCCAGTAAAAGCCTTGTCGGAAAGCGTTTCCGACGAGGGTCCTGGGCGCAGCATGATGACCGCAAGCCCCCGAGTGTAGGTCGTTGAGTAACCTTTTGCCTTCCTCGACGGTGATGCAACGCTGCAAAACTCCGGTCGGGCTCCGTCGATAGAGCTCCTTGTCTGGACTGAAGAGGACGTAGGTTTTGGCCCTTCACGCAATGCGTCGAGCCTCGTTTCGCTCGTCTGGCAGCTCCCCTTGAGTAAGGTATTCGAGGAAGGGCTTACGCCAATCGGCTTCGTCGCCTGCTCGAGGGGTTGATACCTCGAGGTCCATGACCTCGGCCCCGGTCGAGGGGGCTTTGGTTGGTTGAGGCTCGACCCCCTTGGACGGATGTTCATGTTCACCCACGAAGTCAACTGATGGTTTGTAGAGATCTTTTGCGAAGACGTCGGGTGGCACAGTGCCTCGGGCTGACGCGATCTTTGCAAGCTCGTCTACGGCCTCGTTGTAGCGTCGAGCAATGTGGGTTAATTCGAGGCCGTAGAATTTGTATTCCAATTTGCGGACCTCTTGATAGTACGCTTCCATTTTAGGTTCGCGGCAGCTCGAAGCCTTCATGACTTGATCGATGACTAACTGCGAGTCGCCCCGAGCTTGGAGGCGTCGAACCCGAGCTCGATAGCGATGCGTAGTCCGGTCATGAGGGCCTCGTACTCCGCGACGTTGTTCGAGGCCGCAAAGTGGAGTCGAATTACGTAACGCATGTGAACCCCGAGGGGCGAGATGAAGAGCAGGCCCGCGCCCGCTCCTGTTTTCATCATCGACCCATCAAACTACATGGTCCATAGTTCGGCCTGGATCTGTACGGGCGGTAGTTGAGCGTCAGTCCATTCGGCCACGAAATCTGCCAGCACCTGCGACTTGATGGCCTTTCGCGGTGCGAAAGTGAGGGTCTCGCACATGAGCTCGATTGCCCACTTAGCAATTCTCTCTGTGACCTCCCGATTCTGGATTATCTCCCCGAGGGGGAAGGACGAGACCACGGTTATCGGGTGGCTTTGGAAGTAATGTTGGAGTTTGTGTCGCGTAAGGACTAGAGCGTACAACAGCTTCTGAATCTGAGGGTAGCGGGCCTTGGTCTCCGAGAGTACTTCACTGACAAAGTAGACTGGCCTTTGAACGGGCAGGGTGTGCCCTTCTTCTGCCCTCTCGACCACTATAGCTGCACTGACCACCTGGGTGGTTGCGGCGACATAGAGGAGGAGGGGCTCGGCCGGATGAGGAGGTACTAGGATCGGGGGCGAGGCTAGCGTAGACTTAAGCTTTGAGAGGGCTTCCTTGGCTTCGAGGGTCCATTCAAAGTGCTCCGATTTCTTCAAAAGGCGGTAGAGGGGCAACGCCTTTTCCCCAAGACGGGAGATGAAGCGGCTCAGGGCTGCCAGGCATCCTGTGACCCTCTGAACGCCTTTGAGGTCTCGAATGGGCCCCATCTTGACGATCGCCGAGATTTTCTCCGGGTTGGCCTCGATGCCGCGCTGAGAGACTATGTACCCTAAGAGCATGCCTCGGGGGACGCCGAAGACACACTTCTCGGGGTTCAGCTTGATGCTCTTCGCCCGGAGGCATTTGAACGCGGCATCGAGGTCAGAGATGAGATCCTCGACTTTTTTGGTCTTGACCACGATGTCGTCGACATAGGCCTCGACCGTCGAGCCGATGTGTTCTCCGAAAATGTGGAGCATGCACCGCTGGTACGTTGCCCCGGCGTTTCGAAGGCCGAAGGGCATAGTAACATAGCAGTACATGCCGAAGGGGGTGACGAAGGAAGTCGCGATCTGGTCAGACTCCTTCATCCGGATCTGATGGTAGCCAGAATAGGCGTCGAGAAAGGAGAGGGTCTCACATCCCGCCGTCGAGTCAACGATTTGATCGATGCGTGGCAAGGGAAATGGGACTTTAGGACATGCTTTATTCAAGCCGGTGTAATCTACACACATCCTATATTTCCCATTTTTCTTTTTGACTATTACAGGGTTAGCTAACCACTCGGGATGGTGGACCTCCTTGATAAATCCGGCCGCCAAGAGCTTGTTGACTTCTTCCTCGATGATCCTGCGCTTCTCCTCGTCGAAGCGGCGCAGGCGTTGCTTCACCGGCTCAGACCCGGGGCGGATCTCCAAGGCGTGCTCGGCGACTTCCCTCGGTATGCCCGGCATATCCGAGGGACTCCACGCAAACATGTCGGTGTTCACGCGGAGAAAGTCGACGAGCACTGCTTCCTATTTGGCGTTGAGGGAGGTGCTGATGAGCAGCGCCTTCCCCTCGGAGCAACTCGGGTGGAGGGGGATCTTCTTCGTGTCCTCGGCAAGCTCGAAGCTGCCGGCATGTCGCTTGGGTTCGGGGATCTCGTCGGCGAGGGCCTCGAGAGTGGCTGCAAGCATCGCCGTCTCCTCGAGGGCTTCCGCGTGTTCGACACACTCGACGTCGCAGTCGTATGCGTGCTCGAAGGAGGGGCTGACGGTGATGATGCCGTTGGGGCCCGGCATCTTGAGCTTGAGATAAGTGTAGTTGGGAACTACCATGAACTTGGCATAGCCCGGTCGCCCAATGATCGCATGGTATGTGCCTCGGAACGGGACTACCTCGAACGTGAGGGTCTCCTTTCGGAAGTTTGCGGGAGTACCGAAATACACCGGTAAGTCGATGCACTCGATGGGAATAGCCTTTTTGCCTGGCACGACGCCGTGGAAGCCCCCAGCGCTGAGTTTCAGCTTTTCCCTTGGGATTCCGAGAAGGTCGAGGGTCTCGGAGTAGATGATGTTGAGGTTGCTGCCTCCGTCCATCAAGACCTTGGAGAAGCGGGTGTTGACGATGACAGGGTCGACAACAAGCGGGTAGAGCCCCGGGTTCGGGACGTGGTTCGGATGGTCATCATGGTCAAACGTGATAGCCGTCTCGGACCAGTCCAAGAATCGAGGGGTGGCGACTTGAGTGGAGAATACCTCCCGACTCTCCCTCTTACACTGTCGAGGGGTGAGCCGGGCGGTAGGTCCCCCGTAGATCATGTAGCAGTCCTGCACCTCGGGGAACCCATCAACCTTGTCGTCATTCTTGTCGTCGGGCTCTTCCTTTTCCTCTTCCTTTCCTCGAACCGTACCCCCAAAATGCCTTTTGAGCATCCGGCAGTTTTCGAGGGTATGATTGGCCTGGTCCTTGTGATATGGGCACGGTTTCTTGAGCATCTCGTCGAAGAGGCCCTTTTCGGGAGGGCCTCGAGGCTTCTTGCGCTCGACAGCCACCACGAGGTCATCGTCGGGGGCGTCTTCGCGCTTGCCTCGTGGGTTCTTCTTCTTCTTCTTGCCCCCTTTCTTGCCGTCCTGGTTCGAACCCTCGGGGTTGGCCGCCTTGGCTTGCGTTTGGCCTTTGCCACCGTCGAAGAAGGCGCCGACGGCCTCTTCTCCGGTGGCAAAGTTGGCCACGATGTCCATCAATTCGTCGACGGTCTTTAGGGGAGCACGCCCGAGCTCCCGGACCAGTTCCTTGCAGGTGGTCCCGGCAATGAAAGCCAGGATCACCTCTTCGTCAGTGACGTGGGGAAGCTCAGTGCGCTGCTTGGAGAAACGTCGAGTAAAGTCACGAAGGGATTCCCCGGGCTTCTGTCTGCAGCCTCAGAGTTCCCACGGTGCCCTTGAAGTTCCCCTCGAAAACCCTGGCCAGGTCGGACCAGTCATAGATTTGATTAGGGGAAGCTCCTCGAGCCACCGTCGTGCGGTGTCGGAGAAAAAGAGTGGGAGTTGTCGAATGATGGCGCTGTCGTCGCGGGCCCCACCAAGCTGGCACGCCAGCTTGAAGTCGGCAAGCCAGAGCTCAGGCTTCGTCTCACCGTCGTATTTGACGAGACTTGTCAGGGGTCTGAAGGGGCTAGGCAGTGGCGTGCTGCGAATCGCACGGCTGAAGACTCGAGGTCCCGGCGGATCCGGGGATCGACGTCGGTCCTCGTCGCTGTCGTAGCATCCGCCCCGATGAGCGCTGTAGCCTCGCGCCTCGGCGTCACCGCACTTGCGTCTGCGGTGTTCGTTGATGTCGTGACGCGCATCGCGGGGCTCGCGGTTGTCACGAACGCGATCGTGGTCCGGGACCGCCCCCTTCGAGCGGGGGGAGTCTACCGGCTGGGTCGAGGCCTGCCTCTCATGCCGCGAGGGTTCGTGGTGTTGCCCTAAGGCCGCACTTCGACGCCTCGAGGCAGAACTTTTGGCCTGCTGGATGGCGGCCACCTCGAGAAGGCCCTTGATCTCCTGTTGGACTCGTTGGGCTTCAGGATTCGAGGGGGCCGGCATGTTGCGGAGAAGCATGGTTGCCGCGATGACATTCTGGCTGGCTCGATTGAAGGCGGGACGTGCAACCGTATCCGCGCCCACAATCTGCCGCTGTACTTGCCGCGCTCGGGCCCGAGCCCCTCCGCCTGGGGGAATCCGATTGTCTTGCTCGAGGGCACGCTCGAGCTGGCGCAGTCGCTCTTTGTCTTCGTTGAGTTTGGCTCGAAGCTCCCGGACCTACGCGAGCTGGGCGACGCGAGCGCCCTGCGAATCGTACGGGTCATTGGTCACGACAGGGGGGCCTTCCTCCTGTCCCGCCAGGAGGAGGGGCCCACCTGTTGCAGCCGGTGGTATGGACGTCTCTGCGGGATCGGCGTCGTCGTCGCCCGACGCGGCGACTATGTCGACTTGGAAACACTCTCGCGTGAGATCATAGTAGCTGGGGTCGTAGTCGGAGTCGGAGTAGAGCGGGCAAGGCACGATGGTCCGCCCAAATTGTTCCACTTCCAGCCACCTTCGAAGCGCGCGAGGGCAGGCGCTGCGTGAGAGAGGGTTAATCGGGCGTTCGGGGGCCAGTACCGGTACCTCTCGGCGCGCTGCTGCGCGTGGGGGGGTCTGGTCCGTTCCCTGTCCGCTCCGAAACCCGAGCGCACGATAGTGGAGTACGTCGAAGCGGCATTGTCGAGCCCAAATAGCAGTGCCGGTCGGGCGGCAAACTGCTCATGGGGCAAGAGAGCCGTAGATGTGAGGGGCGCGTTCACCTGGGAAGAAGCGTTCAACCCTGGCGAGCGCTGCCCCACGTCGGGCCTTACGCGTAGTAGTGGGAGGCTCCGGGCCAGAGAGCTCAAGTCATCCGTCGAAGACGAGGAGGGTGTGACGACCGTGGTCGCACGGCAGCGCCGCCCGCCCTGCGATCCACGTCTCCTTCTTGATTGGGAAGCGTGGTGGTGAGGACGACGCGGGGCTCCTCGCGGAGTCCCTGAAGCGCCCCCGCTTGGGTGCCCGATTGAGAGCAGGACCATGTCATGGCTCGTGCCGAGCGACATGAACTCCAGACTCCCAAACCAGATCACCGAGCCGAAAGGGAGCGATGATACGAAGTCCACCATCCGGACAAAGCAGTTTGACACACAGGCCCCCTACCTGGCGCGCCAACTGTCGGCGTTAGGAACCCGGGGGTGTCCTAAGCCAACGAGTAAACGTATATGTGTGTAACCCGTTCGGATGGTGATGTAAGAAGAACACAGCGATTTATCCTGGTTCGGGCAAAGAAGGCCCTACGTCCAGCGGGGGGAGAAGATTTGTATTATCTTGCACCTAAGTGCTTGTACAGGGGTGAATACAAGCGAAGGAGAGAATTCGAGGGGGGGTCGAGTATAGAGCGAGAGAGTTATTCAGAGTCTAGGAGTCTGCCTAGGCGTGTGTTCGGTTGTTCGTGAGATCGTTGTCTGGAGTCGGTTCCCCTTTCCTATTGGGTGTCCTGGCGTCCCCTTTTATAGGCCAAGGGGAGGCACAGGGGTATAGATGTCCTGGTTCGATGACGCGGTGGTGACGTCGCGGGTCGTGGTGGTCAACTCGAGGCCTCTGTAGAGACGTGCGCTAAGCATGGCTTGTTCTGTAGCAGCGTGGCTCGGAGTTGACAGGCGTCCTTCGGAGTCGTGGTTGTTGACCGACGAAAGACGCGATCCCCTGTAGAGGACGTGCGAGTTCCTGTTGGGGTCGCATCGGGAGTTGTTGGCGCAGCTTTTGAAGTCGATGTAGGTTGACCGGAGGGCGTCGATGCATACTCGAGGCCCAGTCGAGGGGTAGCCTCGAGCGTAGTGGTTGAGCGGATAAGATTGAATTTAGGGAATCCGATGTCGGTTGTTTGTCGCGTAGCGCGTCGAAGGAGGGCCTCGAGGTACCTAACAGCGCTGAGTACGACGTAATAGTGCCGTGCAGACCGATGCACGTCCTCAGTATGGGCGGTAAAGTGGGATTCGCCCGCTGTACGGACCACTGTGCGGGCACTATAGCCATACGATTTGACGAGGTTAGGTAGTTTTGCATTAAATGCGCTATCGGACGCACCTGGAGTTGGTGGATCGAGGGAGGGCTCGACCCTTGTTGTATCGAGGCGTCCGTCCCGTCGGGGCCTCGACACTTGACGCGGGGTCCCCCCTCGAGTGATCATCGGCTGGTGACGTCAGTGATTTGTCGAGGGTTGTGGCAGAAGTTAAGTACTCTGTTGTGGGCCGGCCCAGTGTGTATTTGCCGGTGGGCCCCGGTGGGTCGAGGATGTATGGTCTGGTCTTGCACGTGTTTTTTACGAGGGGCCCGCGAGATTATTCTGAGGGTAAACTCGGGGTTCAACCGAAAACAAGGAAGGTTTAGGTTACCCCTTTTCTCGGTAACCGACAAGTCTGGAACGACGATGTTCGGGATAGGGTTGGGGTGGCACCAATTGAGGAGAAATTGATTCAACACCGGTTGAGATAGTTTGGCCATGTCCAACGGAGACCACCTGAGGCGCCAGTGCGGGGTGGTAAGTAAAGAACGGTAGAGGTCGACCTAAACTGACTTGGAACGAGTCGGTTAGGAGAGACCTTAATGAGTGGAATATCCCTAAGGATTTAGCTATGGATAGGAGCGCTTAGAGACTAGCAATTAACGTGCCTGAACCGTAATCCTTTTTTCTTGTATCCTCTATGTGTCCTTTGTTTCCTGATCTTTTTTGGGTTTCATATCTAGCCTACCCTAACTTATTTGGGATAAAAGGCTACGTTGTTGTTGTCTCGTCGTCGTAGAGAAAAATCATAACCAATGAATTTGGATACTACGAGAGCTTCAGAATATGGCAGACTGGCAGAGAGACATTTCAGATGGATCAAGAAATAAAAAAAATCCAAGCAACATATTTGCACAGAGTTATACATATCAGCACAAACATATATTGTATTTTGTATTCTATGGCATGGCACACATTTTTGCACCTCAGATCATGCAGAAAACAATGTTTGTAATGGCAGTTGTACCAATCCACCAATTCAAATCAGCAAAAATCAAGAATAACTCTGAACCAGACCTAATTGCCATTCAAGCCAACTCACCAGCACAGCGTCAGAGGTAGCAACTCCTTTTGTTTAGCTTCTTGTTTGCCAAGAGGAAAATGTTAATTAATATTTTTTTAACTACTTCCACATCAATCTTAGCAAATCCTCCTACATGCTTCAGAGATGTGATCAATCAACTAAGAAAAAAGCCCGAAATAAACTCACATGTTAGAATCCGACTACAACCAGGGCTCTAGGGGAAACTTACTAACCGTCATTCCTGAAAGGCTCCCACAAGAAAGTCATTCTTGAATCTAGGGACAACATACTAAGTATCACTATAGGCAAGATGGCACACAGCATAACAGAGCTGAAATTGTACATAGCCTTGCACTGACAAACCAGCCATGCCTTCCCCAGTCTGTGCTAGTGGAGGCCAGTGCAACAGTAGCAGAATAAAATCAACCGGGGACGAAAGGAGCACATGAACCTTTGCCGCGGAGCCAAGTGGATGATAATCATTCCAATGTCTAACCATATCCAAAATATAGCAGAACAGTAGCAGCGTATTTAGAAAGTAAAGGATCGTAGATGCTGGACCTGGGGACCCATAGACATGACGATGCGGCGACTACGAGCCTTACGTCTACGGCCGTCTCGATGCGCCCGTGTGGAGACGTCGACCTCCGCGTCGACTACGCCGCCGGGTGCGCCACCGCCTAGATTGCCCAGCAGCGCAGGACGGGGAGGAGCGGCGGGCGCCGGCAGCAGCACCGCCTTGCGGTGGCCTGGCGGAGTCGAGACGTTGGGGGTGGAGTCGCGATGGGGCGGGAGCACGGGGTTTGCGGTGGGGCGCTGATGCGGTAGCACATCGTAGCGGGGACCGGCGATTTGGGTTGGGGAGGCACGCGATGCAACTGCTCCCGCGCGCGAAGGCAAGGCGGGCCGCGGAGTGCGGGCGGGGGAACTACTCGCTCTCGGGCGTGCGATCGAGCGCCGGGCAGCGTCGCCCCGCTGGTAGAGTCTGGGTTTGGCTTTTTTTAGAGTAGAGATAAATGTACACTAATACTAATTTTTTCATGATATAGTCACTAATTTAAATTAAAATATGTTAAATAGCACCAATATCCTAATTAGCACATGAAACATGCACTAATCAACGTATTAGCTTATCAAAACTAACTCTACCATCATAATTACTAATTAATAATATAACATGCTAATAATTCTTCATTTATATTTACTAATGACAAAGATCAGAAGACATAGATGAGGCCATCTTCTAGAAATTTATGAACCGAGAAACCCAACATCTCCATAGATATTCTCTTTTCAATCCAATTTAATTTAATCTAGTCCTTCAACCAAACACTACACATATCCATGGATGGATGATCTCAGACTATCCAATCCAAGCAACTAAAAACACCTTTATTGCACGGCTGTAATCTTTCACTCGTAGCTGCCAGAGGCCACAATACATGTACATATTCCTTAACTAAAAAGGGGACATCATCTTTTATATTATCTATAATTTAAAAAACTAATGAATAAACATATTTCAATCCTATAAAGCACTGCTTTTAGGCCTTTTTTTACAAGAATTGTAGGTGGCATACCACGTGCACGGTGCACCACAAAAACTATCGAGGGAGGCAGCATGAACCACGCCACGCGTGTCTATTTTTTACTTTATTATAATAATAAATAAATAAAAAATCCCATCTCGTTGGCTACGCGCGCTCAGCCGCTCACCACCACCAACCACCTGCAATTCGATTCCACGGCAATTCGATTCCACGGCTGACCGGCCGGCGGCTGCCTTTCGCTTTCCGCCGCCGCGTCCACCCGGCCCCACACCGCTCCCACTTACACGTGGGCCCCGCGCCGCTTTCATGGTCTTCTGATTCCCTTCCGCCTTCCGCCCCGACGCGGTCTCCCTTCTCCTCTTCTCTTCTTCCACCTCTCGCTCTCCTTCTCCTCCCGCCGCGCGCGCGACAGGAGGGGAGGGGACGGGAGCGGGCGCGGCATGGACGCGCGGGCCAGGGAGGCCGCCGCAGCAGAGACCAGCGGCCGCGGCCCCGGGCTGCCGCTCGCCGTGCGGGAGCTCCTCGCGGGAGGCGTCGCGGGGGGTGTCGCCAAGACCGCCGTCGCGCCGCTCGAGCGCGTCAAGATCCTGTTCCAGGTGCGTCGCACACAAAGTTGCTCTTCGAGGACGGATAGCGATGTGCATAGAGAATATTAGATGAATTGAGGAGTTTGTTATCTTGGGTTGAATGTTCCCGTGCCGTAATTTGTTTCTCTGGAGGGCCGAGGAAGCTGAGATTCGTTCTCGTGTGGCGGCTCTTCTCGCCCGATCATGGACGCTGGATGGGTTCTGCAGTATGTGTTGTAATTGTAGATGCGAGTTGCGTGATCATGGAATCTTGAATGGTAGGTGAACTTCAACAGTCTAGTTACAGTTTGCTGGAGGTGTCAGGTCGAGGATCGGTTCTCTAAAACCCGTAACTTATTCTTTGTTCTTGGGTAGTATTGTGACTTTGAAGGATTTATATGACATGGAAGGTTTAATAGAGTGGTTGGTTTCTTTGTTGTTGAGATTGAATGCGGTACAAACATGCTCCATTGGTAAATTAGATGGGAAGTAGAGGTCGAGTATTATGTTACAGCAAAGAACTCATTTTGGGAAGGAAGTCATGTCTTGCAGCTTAGCAAACATTCCCAGCAACCTTGATATCAACTTATAACTGTCTGCTACTTTGGCCGATGGTTGGAACTCTTCTTTCAGAAGTGTGCATCGCAATTAACACTGTTAGCTAAGAATTGCCATCATGAAACTGTTTGAAAGAATTATAGTCCAAGTTAATTATTGTCATGCTTTGAACCTACGCTTATAAAGAGTCCTGTTCCTCTATATCACTATAAATATTAAGTAGTCTTCTAATATTTAAAACTATATTGGATCTTCCAGACAAGAAGAGCAGAATTTCGCGGTTCTGGATTGATTGGATCCTTCAAAACAATCTATAGGACAGAAGGTCTTTTAGGGTTTTACAGGTTTGCCTCCTCGTAAATTGCATGACAAATGGTAGTCTATTAATACATGTTGCACTCTTGAGCTTGACTTTTTAATTGTCTTTCCTTAGGGGAAATGGAGCTAGTGTTGCTCGGATTGTTCCTTATGCAGCTTTGCATTATATGGCCTATGAAGAATACCGCCGGTGGATCATTCTTGGCTTTCCTAATGTCGAGCAAGGGCCTGTTCTTGATCTCGTGGCCGGATCAATAGCTGGAGGAACAGCTGTCATATGCACATACCCTCTTGATCTAGTCCGTACAAAGTTGGCTTATCAGGTTGGTTTTCTTGCATCATTCTCTAAACTGGAAAACCACACTTTTGTTGTATTTCAAGTCACATTTGCTGTATTGTGTATCAACATATTCTTTGAACAACGATCTGATTAGCGTAATTTACTTATGTATATATATGTCCTATCTCTTTTCATTGTCGATACCATTCTAATTAGTTATGTTAAAAAATACCTTTGTAATTAGTTGTTCTCTCTGCAGGTAAAAGGTGCAGTCACTGTGGGCCTCAGAGAGTCTAAGCCCTCTGAACAGCTTTACAAAGGGATCATGGATTGTGTCAAAACAATATACAGACAAAACGGATTGAAAGGCATATACCGTGGCATGGGTATGCATGTACTGCCTTTCACTGTTTTGTCAAGGCCAATTTCTGATATACTCCTGGCAATTAACTAAAATTTATTGTTCTTCAGCTCCTTCGCTATATGGAATCTTCCCTTATTCTGGTCTTAAATTCTACTTCTACGAGAAGATGAAGAGCCATGTTCCTGAAGAGCACAGGAAAGATATCATAGCAAAGCTTGGTTGTGGATCAGTTGCAGGTTTGCTAGGTCAGACAATAACATACCCCCTAGATGTTGTTAGGCGGCAAATGCAGGTATTTTTTTGCTCATAGCATGTGTCCGTAAATCATTTATATGTTCTAAATAAATAATATGCGGTACATTATTTTCAGGTTCAAGCCCTTTCGTCGTCCAGCCTTGTTGGTAGAGGAACATTCGAAAGCATGGTTATGATAGCGAAACAGCAAGGTTGGCGACAACTATTCTCAGGATTATCTATCAACTATTTAAAGGTGAGATATTTCCTTTACTGTTCCAGTAAATGTTTATTGAGTTGTTTTTTTTTTTGGCTACTAGACGAATGTGACAGATAAGCAGAAGCTGTTAAAACACTGCAGTTACCATTTGTCTTGAATGTAGAACTTGACTTTGCTTAAGCTCTGATTTGTATTGTCTGTAGTCTCCGAAGTCTTTTCGTCATTTAAGAACTTGCCCTTTTATGTCAATTAATTATTTAGCTGAACAGTGGAGTTGTTAGAATGTTTTCCTTTTTACAAGGGCTTTGGTTCTGGTTGTGTGACCATTATTTACTAGTACTGCTATGTTTTCCTTTCCCTTCTGTGCTCCTGGCATAAAAACAAGAAAAAAAAAGAGTTCCTTGCATTATCTTGCATATATTTATGATATGGTTATGAGTACTGCATACATACTGTTTATCTCTCATTATTAAGTCAGTAAAGTAAATATGCTGAGTTTAATGTTCAAAATATACATCTTACACTTGCTTTCACAGGTGGTGCCATCAGTAGCCATAGGATTTACTGTTTACGACTCAATGAAGGTCTGGCTAAAAGTTCCATCAAGGGAGGACACTACTGTTACTGTCTTGACAGAAGAACGAAGTAATACAGCCCCTATCCCCTCCAGTTAGAACGGGTCTTAACTCATTGGGTGATGTGATGCTCCTTTCCGCCTTACCATTCATAAGGCGTGTAGCATAGCATTCTTTCTTGGAGCTGCATCACCATAGATACTAGTGTTCTCCAATGCATTGGAGAAAATAAATTCGACCACTATCAATAAGCGCCATAGGCAAGTCTTCGATGCCAAGAAAAGCATTGGCATTTAACAGGAGGAATAGAATTCCAGGCGGATTAGTGTCTCTTTGTGGAATTCCACTCTTGTACAGACTCTGTATATAGCTGAATAGCTTGTTTCAAACAGAGAAGCTCTTGGAGAAAGTCAGAATTCAGAGCAATATATGCCTGTGTTCGAGCCTGCTGCAGGTTACGACATGTATGCGTCCCCCTTTTGCAATGAGTACAAAGAATCTATGCCTAGCATTCCCCACACTATTGGATTCTTGTGGGTTGCACAACACGGCATCTAGGATTTTGGTCGGATTCTCGCAAATTTCAGATTCGTTACCTCTACGATCTACTGGACAGTATATGGAAGTAGCCTCTAGCCTGTACTGGTTCTCTCGATTCTCTCCAAATCGAAATCACATTCACATTTTACAGTTACAGTTGAAGTTTGTAGGAATGTACAGTACTACTATCCAGTTAACTTGCATATCGAATTCACATTTTACAGTATATCGAATTCACATTCACATTCGCACATTTCAAATTTCTAGTACAGACGTACAGTACTGGTATTGGTTGGTGTCGAAAAGGTTGATGCTGTAAGGAACCGTAAGGAGCAAGGGGTTTAAATTAAAAAGAATTCAGGCTCAACGACATAAAAAAAAATCAATAGTTACCATTGTTTATAATTTTCTAATTCTATGAACCATGCATCGAAATTCAACAAAAGATGGTCTGCCTGATCTGTTTTTTCACCTTCGGTTCGTTCTGTTAGGTGGTGTGTTGACCAAAGTTTATCGGAGCTACTGGCTTTTTGGTATGGCTTCAACAATGACCCATGCTGTGGAGCTGTGTCAAACAACTATTGCAAAACAGTTTAGAGGAGCTAGAGCCAGGCAAAACGTGGATTCTCTCGGCTCTTCTCACAATCTTGACGCAAATTATCACTGGAGGCTCTTCTTCCAAAATGATTTTATCTCCACTAGCTAAACTAGCTCTAAGAACAACTCAGCTCGCCTTCTCTAAACTTCATATATGCTAGCAAACATGGTTTGTTGTAACAATTATCCTATTATTACAATCGAAACTATATTATAGGGGCCTATTTTTTTTTCTGCACCAACAAGATGGCACGTATGGATTTCCTGTACATTGTATTTTGGCTTTTGCTCATATATATAAAAGACTAAAAATATAGGTAGGGGACTCCCCTGCTGTTTTTTTTTAAAAAAAAAGATGGCACGTATGGACGGATAGTCAGATCGAGCGAGCCAGGATGAGTTTTTACACAAGCTGAGATGGTGCAGTTTTTACACAAGCTGAGATGGTGCAATTCCTAGTGTTTGGTAGTACCATGTAGCCTATTAGCCTTACCTCCAAAAGCGCGTGGGTTGATGGGTAAAGTTACCACCATTGCATCCATGTTACTTGAGCCGTTGTGTGGGTTGTCTAGCGTGGTGGTTACACCCGGACAGGGGAGGCACAACATCGTCACGCCATCGACAAGCCCGTGAGACTGTCAACGCGTCTAGACAAACAAACATACCCGGCCGGTTCTAGTAGCCCAGCTGTGTTATGTTATGTTATTACTATGGTTGATGTCTAGACAAACAAAACTACAGCTAATCACATCTTCTGTTTCAGAGCTATAATCATAAAACCAAACAGGCAAACGCCACTGGATATGACAAATTGCATCACTGGCAAAACGAGTTTTATTTTAAAAAAATGAATACAGTGTGCAGAAAGGCAACAATAATGTACGAGTATGCGTGCAGCAGGGCCTGGGAACCAACCCTGCACAGCAGACTGCCTTGCCCTTGCAGTGGATTACCTCCATGTGCAATTGTGCAGTGCAGCGCCGGGTGCAGGCGTAGGCGTGCAGATGGTGCAGCCCTAACAGGCGTAGGCGTGCAGATTGTACACACACCATGCACCGATGCCCTGCTCGCTTCTGGCTGGCTGGTTCTGGCTGCTGTTGATTTTTTATGAGAGAAAAATACTGTTAAATGGCTGGCTGATTTGGCTGATAAGTTTAAACGAACAGGCTGCAAGTTGGGTCGGTGCTTGAGTATTCCACCTGGAATCTGAAAAGGGTACTAGGGCCATGTTTAGATCCCTCTAAAAGTTATAATTTTTTCACTCTCTCTCCATCACATCAATATTTAGCTGTTTGTATAGGGCATTAAATGTAGGTAAAAAATAACTAATTACACAGTTTAGTTGAAAATTACGAGATGAATTTTTTGAGCCTAGTTGGTCTATGATCGGACAATATTTATCAAATAAGACGAAAGTGATACTATTTATCAGGTTTAGTTTATTCCATTTTGTTCATCTTCTGGACTTATTATTGTTGCTGATTCATCAAGTTTCAAGAAAAGGAAAGTGGTGCTAGCAAAACTTGTACTATGTCTATATTTTCAACTGCTCACGTATTTTAACTGGCCTAGGATTCACTTGACCCTTTTCCCTCGGGTCATCTCTGTGCCATTACAAATTTATCATCGGCGCCTCACTTTGCTTTATGTCTGAACTTATATTTTGCAATTGTAACTTCATTTTATATTTTCATAATGCTTCAACTCAACCGGACCTTGCTGCCTCTGTTCCCAGAAGGCAGGGATCCGTATCTTCATCATCAACACTGAGGTGCAGCTGCAAACACGCTCGTAGCGCGGTGGTCAGCTTCGCGGTGGGCGGGCGACCGGTCGAGAGTTGGATTCCCGGCCTCGCACCTGGGGTGCGTGCCCCGTAAATAAAATCTCCGATTGGACTACCAAGTGTCTGCCTCTCACGCGTGAAGCCATAAGAGGATCGTAACATGCTCGTTACTTACGGAATCAGAGAATTTCGGTGATATCAAGAAGGACGCGGTCTTGGTTATTACGGAATCAGAGAATTTCGATGATATCAAGAAGGACGCGGTCTTGGTTATAGGTTTATTTATACACGGGTAGTGTGAGTGCGTATGTGTGTCGAGTGAGCGTGCGTGTGTATGAACAGATGCTATAGCTGTATCCAGACGAGAGATGTCAAAAAAAAAAACACTGAGTGCAGCCTCCACTAAGCATCTTCATCAAGGAAGCTATGCAGGATTCTTCTTCGGTTTTGATGGCGAAATCGGCAGGCCTTGCTCTTGCAGCAACCCTACTGGAACATTTGGAATGCCACAATGCAAACCTGTTAATCGCAGTTGGTACACTTTCTTAACGGCAATGATCACTCTAATCCTCCGGATTGGAGGATCAAACCATACACTCATATTACCAGCACACTTATAGCAGGTTCAAACTCAAATGTGTGCAAGATTAAAAGAGAACAAAACCAGATGGCAGACTCTTTGGCTAGACAGACACTTACTGTTATACATTCCAATCAGCTTAGTTTCTCATGTGTTTGTACTAATCCAGTACATGTACACGGCCAAGGGTGTCCTTTACTTATGACACTTCAGGATGTAACCATTAACTCTGTAATGGTTCTAACAGCTTCTTGCTGTTCATTTATGCAATGATTCCTTGTAAAAAAAACTTCAAACAAGATTGGCCGTCTTTAGGCGTCTGATTTCGAACACTGATGCTGTAATTGTTACCTGGGCTTTATCTGGGATGATTCAAAGTAAACAAGTCCTTATTTTTCTTGGCAATACCAAATTTAAGATTAGCTACAGTACACTGCGGAAGTTTCTTTTTTTTTGAATAGGTACGCCGCCAAAGTAAAATTATACTTGCTATTTCGTTGTTGCTGGGAAAAAAATCAAACCTAACTCTAATTTTGGTTAACATAGTTAAAACTTTCAAACTAGCATCAATGTTTATGAAATTTAATAGATGCATTATAAAATGTCTTATTATAAATCTAAACTAACTATTGGTATCTTTGTTTTTAATAGATTTATTTATGATATATCACTGAGGGGTAAAAAGGACAAAGGAGGCCAAAGGAAAGCGGACAAACCGGATTCCTTGGGTTCGGACATTCGGGCTCGCTCAAGAGAATTGAATTGAAGCGTCTTCCCTCTTCTCCCTCCAAAGTCCAAATTTTTCATGCACTCAAACAGTGCAATTCTCTTCGGTTTTCAGTGCCCCCTTTCCCCATGCTGCTACAGTGACATGCCAATGATTATGCACGAGGCCCATGACTAGCTACTGTACTCCACGCTAGAAATCTCCCTCCGGCTATTGCCCATTGCGTGCAAAAGCGCCCGACCGTAGTACACAAGATGCATGCATGGGTCCATTCTCCAGTGAACTAGCTGATCAGTGAATGGAGCATACGTCGTGCTTAGCTATAAATCAAGTTATGAACCAGATTATACAATATGTATATCCTAACTTTGACTAGCGAATAATATTAACATTTCTGTCTCAAAATAAATTAATTATAAAAAATATAATGTATTCTCTTTATTTTAAATTGTAGTTTTACTTTGACTTTTTTTTATATATTTTGCTATATATCAAGACATATTATTTATCTAGATATATATTAAAATAAATACATCAAAAAATCAAAGTGAACAATAATTTAGAACAGAGGGAGTATAATCTAACGATACTCTCATGGTATTAGTATTTTTATATAATTTCAGTTTCAATTGAAATCATTTAACAAGTGATAATTGTATTTTTGGTGTATGGAGGGAGGAATAGCTAATGGATTAAAAAAAGACATTCTTGCTTTAGCAAAATACTACTCGTAACATTTAGAAGTAGGGCATGTTTAGTTTCCCAAATCTGGGTCCAGATTCACTATGTAAAAAGAAGATTCCTCATCACATCAAAATGCCGGCACATGCATGGAGTACCAATGTAGATGAAATCAAAAACTAATTGCATAATTTGGTTGTACTTTGCGAGACGAACATTTTGAGCCTAATTAATTAATGTTTGGACAGTTTTTATCAAATACAAACGAAATGCTACAGTGTGTTACAATGCCATAATAGTGATTCGGCCATCCCGAGCATCTAAACAAGGCCTAGGAGTACCATTTGCCAATCTATAGAATCAGCTAGCTAGCCTACCTCTCGTAGGAGGTCATTAGACTATCCGTACCGGGACCTCTATAGACAGATGTTAAACGCATAAAGCGTAAAAAAAGCCTGCAGCGGCGAACTGTATCGCACTCGCAATCAACGCATAAAGCGTAAAAAATCCTGCAGCGGCGAACTGTATCGCACCCGCAATCAGCCAGGAGCCGCGTTCATCCGCACTCTGTGGCGTAGGTACGGACGGGACGGTATGCCTGCCGTGGGCCCACATCGCAACCGCCACGTGGAGAGAGGGAGAGGGGAGGCAGGGAAGCCGACCTTGTGCGCCGCACTGGCCTACCGCTCGCTTGCCCACCGTGCCAGAGTAGGGAAGCCGCGACCTCGCCGGCCGAGCTTGCGCGCCCGTCGCTGGAGGGAGCAGGGAGGAGGCTCGCCACGGAGATAGAGAACATGGGGCGGAGGAAGGGGAGAGGGAGAAGTAGCGCCGCCATGGACGCCGAGGTCGCGATCCGTCAGGCCCAGGAGAAGCAGCAGCTCCGAGACGGGCACCATCGCCGCCGTGTTCAGCAGCAACTCCACCATCGGGAGAAGCAGCGGAAGAGCCCTGGGAGAAGCAGCGGGGCCCGCTGCCCCTCTCCCTGTTCGGCGCCACCGTGACGACGACGGGCAGGAGGAGGCGGAAGGGCCGGCCGGGCCGCCACCGACCTCTCGTGCCCTCGACCTCCTGCCCGCCCTGCCGCCCGCGTCGGAAGGAGCAAGGAGGAGGTCGGCGCGGTGGAGCAGCCTCCAGAATAGCAGGGAGAAATTGGGGCCCGTCGCCAGCCTCCCCTACTCGCGCCGCGGCGCCCCTGGCCTCCGCTGCCACGGAATCTGCAGCCAGCGGATGTAGGAGAGAGAGGAGTGAGGAAGGAAGAGAGTGTGGGGAGGGAGGGAGGGTGCCGGCTGCCGTGGACAGAGAACGGGGAGGGAGAGGGATGGGGGGCGGGGAGAGAGAGAGTGGGGATGGAGTGAGGTAAAAAAAATGAAAAAAAATATGAGGTGTGGGTCCCACATTGGTATAGAGGGTGCCTCTAAAGTGAAACGGTAAAGGGCTTTAGAGGTCGAAAACCCCGCAGCGGTGCCTCTAAAGTTCACGGTAAGGCTTGCGGCCTTTCCTCCGAACGCCACAGATGGCGGAGGTACGGACCGCCATCCAAACGCCCTTGTGGGTCCCGCGGGCCCCGCGCGTCGTCCTCGCCATCCTCGCCATCTCCCCACCATGGCCGTCTCCGGTCGTGGGCAAGAGGAGGAGGGGAAGAAAAGGGAGGACGGGCGCGCCGACGGTGATGGTGCCCGCCGCGCCCGCGCCCCGCGCGGCTCCTGAGGAAGTAGAGCCGGAGGAGGCACCGGAGCTGAGGGAGAAGCGGTCGCGGGCGGCCTCGCGTGCTGGGGTACTCCTCCACCTCCATCCTCCATGGCCGGGGCCACGCCGGACCCTCACCAGCGATGAGGCGCTGGGGGCCACAGCGCTCGGCGAGGACGCGCCACGAGCTCGCGGAGCTCCCGGTGAGGACGCTCCCCCGAGCTCGCGAGGAGGGACGCTCCCCCGAGCTCGCCCGCCGGAGCCGCGGTCGCCGTCGAGGTGGGGAGAGAGGCGGCGGAGAGAGGCGAGGTGGGGAGGAAACCGTCGGTGGGAGAGAGAGAATGGGAGGGGGGGATACCTTTTTATTTAATAAAAAAAGCTGACAAGTGGGTCCGCATGGTGGATAGAGTTCGATTTTGTTACGTCCCGCCTCCTCGAGGCCAGGCCCGCTTACATCCGGCCGCTTATCTAGGACATAGACTGCCCTTACAGACTAACACTAGTCTTTTTCGCGCACTTTGTCCTCACTCATGCGCACCCGGGAAGACTTCCCGGTCGGTCACCCATCCTTAAATTGCTCCAGGCCAAGCACGCTTAACCTTAGAGTGTTACATAGAGGTTGGATGAGTGCGGGAAAAAAATGGTATAGAGGAGGGAATCTTGATGACCAGGACAGATAGAGGTTGAATTTATAAGTCCAAGAGTGCAGATAGTCTTATGAGGCTGTCAGCACTGGGGGGACGGTAAAACCCCTCCAATACGCATATAGCTCAAAAATGCTGCAGCGGGGAACGTTACCCGGCACGCTATGCAAGCGGGCGGCCTCCCGAATGCTGTCTGTCGCGAATGTACAGAGTGGCCAGTAAACGCTGCTGCGAGGCCCGCTCGAGGAGAGAGAAGGACGGAGCTGAGTTGCGGAGAGAGAAGACGGGAAGAGAGAAGGGCGCTCGCCGATGCGCAGCGACAGAGACCGGTCCACCGAGAAGGCCGCCTGCACGCTCGCCCATGGCCGCCGCTCTCGCCGACGGCCACCGGCGACCCGTTCGCGGCCAGACTCCCGCTCCTCCATCTTCGTCATCAGCGTCACATCGGGGCCCGAGCCCGCTCCCGACCAGGGCCCGCCGGGCGAGCGGAGGAGGCTGCCGATGGAGGTCCGCTATCGTGGGCGAGCGCTGGAGGCCACCGGGGAAGGTCCGCCGTCGCGAGGAGGGCGGGGCGCGAGCACTCTGCCGCACTCCAGGCGTGCGAGCTCCGCGCCGCGCGAGTCGGGCCTCCGCGCGCCCGTCCTCCGCTCCTCTGCTGGACAAAGAAGACGGAGGCGGCGGCCGGAGATGGAGTTGGGGCAGGGGCGCCGGCCTGCTCTAGCCCCGACTCTGGCCACCGCACGCGCCCCTGCTTCCCCTCGCCGGGGCCGTCGACGCCGCACCCCTTGTTCCGCCACGCGGCCACCTCAGCTCCTCGCCGGGCGCAGCGCGAGCGGGTTCCGCCACTGTGACGTCGGCGCTGCACGAGCTGGGGGCGCCGCCCGCATGAGCGAGCTCCGTCACCGGGCCGCGCGGGTGAAGTCTGCCGCCGGCCGCGCAGGCAAGCCGTGCGGGCGAGGTCCACCACCGGCCGGGCAGGCAAGCCCCACCGCCGGGCCGCGCTCTCCCTCTGCTCCGTCTGTGGGTCCTACGTGATATAAAATAGAGATAGAGTTTGGATGGATACGGAAAAAATTAATATAGAGGAAAGAATCTTGATGACCAGGTGAGAATATTTATTTTAGAGTTTGGGTTTAGAATTTTACGAGCACGGAAAGCCATAGTCTTAGGCTTGTAGTAGGAATCTGTAGGCTGTAGCAGAATTGCTGTTGCTAGCGTGCAAGCGTGCATGATGAGGTCAGTCACAGGGTCTAGGGTCTGATACAGTACTGCTCATCTTCTCCATCCGGTCCCATCGCCTTAATGGCTACTAGTCTGCCAGAGATCTACCCGCTAGATTTTGCTGACACAATCGATCATGTCCATGCCTGTACAGTACTAGTACTGATCTTTTTACTACTAGTACTATTGCTCCGTTGTAGCCCTTCACGATCGACGTCGATGCAGGGCAAATGCACAATGCAACGCGCGCCTGCACTGCCATTCTGCATCCACAGTCGTCCACGCCACACTACACTGTACTGTATCTATCCATCGTGGTAATCTATCTTTTCCGCCCTTTTTCTGAGGTGTGGGCATTGGGTCGACACTCGAGAAACAAGGTGAAGGTCTCACAAGGTGACGACCTGTCTGCCACTCCCTCGCGCTCCTGTGTAGTCCTCGTGTTGTTGTTGCTATTTTTGTTTGGTTCGAGAATCCATTTATCTCTGACACTTTACAGGGAGTGATCTCATTCCTATCTCTCCCTTTTTCTCAAAAAAATGACCATCTAATCATATCCTAAACCCGGAACAAATAATGATATATTTTAAAGCCAAATTATTTGAAATTTGAACGAATTTATATAAAAATACTAACATTTATATGACAAAATAAGTCCCACCAGATTTATAATAATAAAATAAAATAAATTTAATGAGTTATTCCCTCCGTTCTAAATTATAAGTCGTTTTGATTTTTTTGTTGCATGCATTTTGCTATGTATCTAGCTCGTATCTAGCCATGTATCTGGGTATATTTTTATGTCTAGATACATAGCAAAATACATGCACCTGAAAAGTTAAAGTGACTTATAATTTAAAACGGAAGGAGTATATATTTAATGTTATAAACTCAATCAAACATATATACAATAGTTTGATTGAGGATAAAACTAAATAGTTAGGGCATGTTTAGATCCGTCGCTCTAAACTTTAGACCGCTAACCTTTATTAGAGCCAAAGTCTATGAACAGGTAGTCTATAGTTATCTCTAAATTTTAACCCACCTCACATTAAAGCTTTATAACTTAAAATTAAAATGTTCTAAAGTTTCCAGAGCTCCAATGTCTTTGAAGTGGGACAAGTCAAAATATTTTGTATTTAAGTTTGTTCTTTGTCCACAAATCAGAATACGGCCTATCAGCCAAATGGTTTCACATAGTGGTTATCATTGAGACGTGTTCTATGATAATCTGAATGAGATATATCTGCAAGAATCCAGACCAAACACATTAACCCTTAGATATTTGATGATGTGAAAATGACAAGAGTTTCTTTCCCCAAGTGACTTGTGTGTAAAAATGACAAGAGTTTCTTTCCCCAAGACCAGTACTCCTTTGTCTCAAGGTGCGTAGCGAGTTTGATATGGGTTGATGCTCACAACCAAGCGCCGTGCCTACAGCTGCAGCTGCGCACCCTGCTCCGGAAAGATTCCGGATCCTTTGACTGCCTTAGACTACCCGCACTGGCGTCCAATATCCACTCCTGCAGAAGACGGATATCGGAAAAATCGCTGCAGCGGCTTCTTTATGGACGTTCGGTATCGAGCAGGACGGGAGCGCGTCTGGTGTCTGCCCCGAACGTACGGCAGCTCCGGTACGCGCCTCCGTGGGGCCCGCGTCCTCCACGTGGAGGGGAGAGAATGAGATGGAGCCAGTGGAGCAGATATGGAGATGGGGCTCGCCGGATGGAGATGGAGGAGGAGCTGCGCCGCGCCGGAGAAGGGGGCGCCGCGCCGGACGTAGAGGAGAGGGAGGCGGAGCTGCGCCCGCTGGAGAGGGAGGAGGAGAGGGCCGCCGGAGAGGGAAACCGCCGCCGCGAGCTCATCCGGTGCTCCGGTCCCTCGTCCCCTTCCCCTCCTCTTCCGCCAACAGGCGCTGGTGCCCGCCGCGACGTTCCTCCTCAACCTCGAGCGGCGAAGATAGGGCACGGGGATCCTGGATGCGGCATCACCACCGTCGCCCAGCGCTTCGGCCGCGTTGGTTGGCCTCCACAGCTCGTCCACGCCTCCTCTCGCGGAGAGCTCGCCTGCCCGGAGCCGGACTCCAAGCTCGTCAGTGTCTTCATCCTCTCCACTCGTGGAGACTGCTGGAGCCCTGCCCCTACGTCTAGAGCTCCACGCCGCGCTCGTCTGCAGCTCCCATGCGCCCTCGTCTGAAGCTCCACGCCGCGCGGTGTGGAGGGCCCGACGGCATGCCGCGCCAACGCTCTCGGCGGCGGCGCTGCTCGCTCACACGGCGGCGGCGACGCTATACTCTCTCGCTCCGAGCTCGTGGCGAACCGAGTAGCAGAGCGGGGGCGGCGGGCTCTCAAATGGATAAGGTGGAGAGGGGAAAAAAGAAAAAGGAAAGAGAAAAAAGGAAAAGAAAAAGGAAAGAGAAAAAAGGAAAAGAAAAAGGAAAAAATCTTGACCAGTGAGCCCCACAGCTAATAGAGGATGCTATAAAGGATGGATGGGTGCGGGGAAGAATAATATAAAAGAGAGAATTTTGATGACCAGACTGGAATATTGTTTTTATAAAATAATATAAAGGAACGTGAGTGCGGATAGTTTTACAGTGGATCATTTACACGGAAAATGGACCGATGCAAGTGTATGCGGCGAACAAAGCAAGACAGACATCTGAGCATAGAGAGAAGCTATATGCAGGGAGAGGCCCCTTAAGCATGCACAAAGCCAGGGGTGCTGAAACGATCCCACAACTTTCAGAGCGGCGGGTTATTTGGACACATTTCCTTGGCCTTCTCCTGCTGTTTGGTTGCTGCCTTTGCCAATTACCATGCGTTTGCCTGATCTGCATTTTTTCTCCAAACAACAGGGAAGATCCAAAATTCTACTACGTTTCATCTTAATTCTCTTTTTTTTTTAAATTAGGATTACTTTTCTAAAACCATTTAGCTAGCTCGCTGGATTCTTGAAACTAGAACTAGAATCACGAAACCAAGTTTTTGGTCTCTATGGACTAGTATAAAAACGGGGGTAATTCTCTCTGAAACATTTTTCTCTTTCTAACATTTGGCAGTAGTTTCAGTGATTATCTAAACGTTTCTCACTGCTACATGCTCCATAAACCACATCCGGATCCACTTCGGACCATGAAAGCTAGTCCATCTAGGACGTTTTTGGCTTAGATACATAGCTTTCACTACATAACTAGATATATACTGTATCCAAATACATCGGAAAAACAATAATATATGGAAATCCAAAATATCTTATAGTTTGGAACCATTGTGAAAGGCTTGTTTCGATCACCGATTGTAGGGCGGTCAGAATTTGATAGCAGAAAGCTTAGACACCGTTTGGATGATTTTAAGAACCTTGATAAACTTTCTTTTTTCAGAATCCTAAAATCCCATCGAACAGGATAGATTCTTAGATTTTAACAAGCACTGAATCCAATAAGTGCATTGTTCCACACAGGACCTTAGATTAATAATGTAGCTTATGGGATTAAAGAATTTGAGATGGATTGATTACACAGGAATCAAAACATGGTCGAAGGTGTTAGGATCAGCTGTGTTCTACTACTGTCTGGTTGGATGCAAACGTAGCTTTAGCTGCTGCTGGATCAAGACCCATAGACAGGTAAGTGCATTGTCCCTGTCCAGATTACTGGATCTTTCATCCATTAGACTAGCTTGACGTGATACGCTTCAACTTCTGTGGATGATGAGTTGTTGTCCACTTCGGCAGTGAAACGCTTATTTAGCCACGTGCATGACGCACCACTTAACTTCGTTTCATCATAGTATAATGCAGCTTCCGTTCTTGTCCAAGAAGGATGTACATTATTATACATGTTTTTGCGTTTGGATTAGCAATTCCTTCTGTTTTCTGTAGCTGAGGTTGGCCAATCATGAGATGTGGTGATAAACCCCCATAAACCTCTTATCCTGTTCCCTCACACCCTTTCTTTGCATAGCTAAACTGAACATGCCAGCAATCAACTCTCATGCCGTGCCAATGCCACTGTCCTTTTGCGTTGTCCCAGTACTATATAGGATAGGCGTGTGTGCCTGTATGGGCGCCAACAACATCTTGCCATTGCCGCATCTGCTCGGGAGAAGCAATAAAGCAGGGACCCTCCATGGTTTTCTGACTTGTGAGAGAGCCCAAGGCCAAGCAGCGCCAAGATCCGGGACAGGGTGAGATACCTGCTGCTCCTTGGGAGCTTTGAGTTCTTTGCCTCCCCCTTTGATTTGATTTCCATCGTCATGCTCATGCATGCTTGCTTCCCTGCGAAGTGATGGCGTCTCCCTCAGCCCCAATTGCTGCTGTCTTGCTCCTTGTAGGCGTTCCATTTGGAAGTGCTCATCTTTCCATTTCAGGACGTGTATCATGGGGAGTTGAATCTTCCAAAGAGTTTTGATTTTTTTTTTATCTCTTGCTGTCTGTCTGCCTTGGTTCTTGTGTTCGTCTTAGTATATTTTATCGCCTCTGCCTTGCTGTGCCTCCCCTGAATCATTGCCCTGCTATTTGTTTAGTTTCATCGAGGTCCTGGCCATTACTTCCCTGATCATCTCCATACTGATAAAATTACTTCACCCAGTCATTGCAGTTACAGTAGTATACTTTATTTGTTCATGCACCCATTCCATTCATATGCTTGAATTCAGTTTGACTCTATGTGCCTTTCAATAATGATAATGACAAGATACTGTTAGCAGTTATCAAAACCTCCTTTTTCCTTGCCAAAATCATTTCGCAATCACCATGGGGATATTCTCTTTTTTCATTTCTAGTGCTGCTATTCATCCGACAGCAAAACTGCAGCGTGTTCAGTGTTCTAATCCGTGCTGTTCTGTAGGCGTGCTGAAATCACTACAAAAAAAATTCCAAGATTCTCTGGTTGGCTGGCCGGCCTACAATGGCAAGTGATCCGTCGTCGTTCTCGCCAATCGGGGTGGACGCCATGGGCGCCGGCTATTTCATGGCCGGCGGCAGCAGCAGCAGCAGCTATGGAGGAGGAGGCGGCGGGGGTGGCATTATGAGAGCTGAGGTGCCGCACTTCCACCCAAGCATGCTTCTTGACCACGGCGGCGGCTACGGGTACGGTGGCCTGGGCGACGCGGCGGTATGCGGCGCCGGCGCCGTGACGGCGACGGACAACCTGGTGGGCGCGCACTACGTGGCCAACAACATCGTGCTGGCCTCCTTCGCCAGCCAGCTCTTTGCAAACACCACCGCGCCGCAGCCGCAGGATGATCGTACCGGCGGGAGGACGCCGCCGGAGGAGGAGATGGACGACGACGCGTACGGCGTTGCTGGCAGTGACAGCCGCGTCTCGGCGAGCTTGTGGTGCCCCAGCCAATCCGGGGCCATGGCGGTCTGGTCGTCGCCGTCGTCGTCGTCCAAGAAGCCGTACGGTATCTGGACCGGCGCCGGCGGACCAGTACCCGTGTCGGCCCATGACCCGTACTACCTCGCCGGGGCCGGGCTCCTCGACGCGGGAGGCGGCTTCAACTATTACCCCTACCCGCTCGCCGCCTGCAGCGGCGCCAACGCTTCCGCGGCGCCGGCGGCGAGCGAGCTGTCGCTGACGCTGTGCTCCAACTCCATCTCGTCCTCGGACAGCGCGCTGAACGCCGCCGCGGAGCAGTGCTCCTCGGGAGCGAGCCGCTCCGCCCTGACCGAGCTGCCGCAGGTGGCGCGCTCCCGGTCCCGGATGGCGCCGCACTTCGCCGCCGTGGTGGTGGCGCGCTCGCGGTACGCGGCCGTGGTCCAGGAGGTGCTGAACGACGTCGTAGGCCACATGCTGGACGGCGTCGCCGACGTGGCCGACGACTCGTGCAGCGGCGTCGACGGAGGCGGCCGCTCGGTCGGCGCGGCGTCCGCGGTGAGCTCCAACCGGTTCATGGTGGCCTCGGCCGACGAAGCCGGCGCGCGCTGGGGCGAGGCTCAGAGGGTCCGGAGCAAGCTCCTCAAGACGCTTCAACTGGTGACCCATCCGTTCGTCCACATTATTTGTTACCTGGCAAATTTTGGATCTTTTTTTAGTGTCAAAATTTTGATCTTTTGTGTTCGGCGACGATCTGCAGATGGACCAGAAGTACAACCAATGCTTGGACGAGATCCAGGGCACGACGGCCAAGTTCAACGCGCTGATGCACTCGCCGTCGGGCGCCGGCGCCGGCGTCAGCAACGGCGTTAGCATCTGCGCGCCGTTCGCGCACCGCGCCGTGTCGGCGATGTACCGCGGCCTGAGGCGGCGGCTCGCCGGCGAGATCATGTCGGCGGCGAGCAGGGCCATCTGCTGGGGCGAGTCGTCGTCATCGGCGGTGACCGCGGCCGGCGGCGACGCGGAGCGGCGCTGGGAGTCGGCCTTCATAAAGAAGCACTGGTCGGCGCAGCAGCTTCGGCGCGCCGAGCAGCAGTGCTGGCGGCCCCAGCGTGGCCTGCCAGAGAAGTCCGTCGCCGTGCTCAAGGCGTGGCTGTTTGAGAACTTCCTGCACCCGTAAGTCCGTCCTGTCCGTCCGTCCACAATTCTTGCTGCGCGAATGCTGAAATGCGTTCGCCAAATCCGCCATTGTTGACGAAATGCTCTGTTCAGGTATCCCAAGGACCATGAGAAGGACGTGCTGGCTGCAAGAAGCGGCCTTACCAGGAACCAGGTATACAGATCGAAATTCCATCAGACTCGTTTCGAATTCAATCTGTTTTGGGGACGGATTTGAGTGATCTTTGGGTTTTGCAGGTGTCGAATTGGTTCATAAACGCACGGGTTCGTCTGTGGAAGCCGATGATCGAGGAGATGTACCAGGACCTGAAGAGGAGCTCGGGTGGGCAGGGGCCGCCGGCGATGATGGAGCAGCAGCAGCACTTGAGCAAGCGTCGAACCTGCGAGCTAGAAGATGGTGGCCAGTGAACCAGTTCCATAGCTGCATTTAGAGTTGCTCATCTCCTGCCGTAGTGCCGTCGATCGATTTACCACTGGGCCTTGTAATTTCCTTGCGCTATGTTTATGTACATATCATTGCCAACACCAGCATCTTCATGTAAGATCAATCATCAGTGCAATGCTGGTTGTGACTGGGAAGAGCAGGGGAGGTTACTGCTGAATCTGAATCGATTTTGAATGAATTGAGCGTGTGCTCTATTCAGTTCAGCATTCAGAAGGTTGGCAATATGGGGAATTTCAGATACAACAGATTTCATGCTTTAGTTCTTGTCAGGTTGCAGCACTGCAGTAGTCAGTTTCAGCAAAAAATTGCAGCTTGATAATTGCTAGGATCATGAGCAAATCCAACGTTGAACTGTGTCATGTGTTCCACAAGAGTTATATGTGTTTGGTATCCACAAGAGTAATTGCTAGCAGTTTCACGTCCCTGAAATGGTTCAACCTAAGGTCCAAGACACATGATATAAAGAACCAGTGCTATGACAAGGATGGATGCAAACATGGAAGAAGACCATGGTATGGTGGTCCAGTCCTTAGATGAACCACTTAGCATGTGTAGGGACATCTTTTTTAGAAATTCAGAATGTTCAGCATACGTGATTTATCAAAGATATCTGTCATGATGAATTTGTAAAATTAATTTGATGTTACATATGCTAGCGTATTTTTACAACTTAGTTAAAATTAAAGAAACTAAAGTCATGACAAGTGGCATACAACTTGGGCCTTGTTTAGTTACTTACCAAATTGGTATTTTGTATAGTACCATGTCACATCAGCGTACTGTAGCATTTCGTTTATATTTGGTAAAAATTATCAAACTTTGACTAATTAGGCTCAAAATGTTCATTTCACAAAGTACAACAAAACTGTACAATTAGTTTTTGATTTCATCTATATTTAGTACTCTATGCATGTACCGGTATTTTGATGTAACAAGAAATTCTGCGTAGTGAATTTAGTGGCAAAATTGAGCATCTAAATAAGGCCTCGTAGGGAGGAGGTTTTTTGGGTAGATATAGGCTTTACGGTTCCACCGAATGTTGTTTCCACAGATTTGAAAGCCTTGGTTGCCCAAAGTAGAAAGTTATGCTGTTGTAGATTGGACTGTCTGCATATATAATTGCATTACAACAGTCAACAGGAGCGCTACTTCTTATATCCTACTCGGCTAGTGCCCTATTTCTTGATCCAGGATGTCGCCCCAAAACTCGGCACATGAAGGCACATGAGATATTGGTCCTGATTCATTGTGTCTTCATACAAAGCTCTTGTTTAGTTCTATTAATTTAGCCGTTAAATTCACTATATAGAATTTTTATTCTCCATCATATTAAAATACCAGCACATGTATGGAGTACTAAATGTAGATAAAATAAAAAACTAATTGCATAGTTTTATTGTACTTGGTGAGACGAACATTTTAAACCTAATTAGTCAAAGTTTAGACAATTTTTATCAAATACAAATGAAATGCTACAGGAATTCCGCTACAGGAATTTCAGCCCCAATTTGAGAATCTAAACAAGGCCAAAGTTGAAGTTGTCGTCTGTGTGACACGACACTTCATGAAAACAAAAATTTCACGAAACCGCCGACATTTCACGGTTGGTTTTTGAAGACACAATGAAGCAATTTGAAGACACATTTCACGAAACCGCCAAAACTTCATACAAGGTATATCATCATCAACATTTCACGGATGGTTTTTGCCCTCGTGAAATGTTGATGATGATATACATGGTTATCACAAAACCGCCGGCAGTGGTAATCGCCGTCGGTTTTGCGTTTGACCTGGCTGTGATGACGCTATGGTCATTTTGGTGTTGATGATCCTCTAGTATTGTAATTAGTTTTACAACATAACTCGGCGGTGATGAGCGTTTAATCATCACTGGTTAGGGTTGCAATATGGCGGTGATAAAATTGCATGGTTCTTTATATAATAGAATGGTATCTTTTTTCTTTATTTGGGAACACAAGTGTTACAGTTATGAGCCGACATTGATCAACTATTCATCACCACCATATTTTGTTACGTTTATGACCCGACGTTGATAAATTACTCATCACCACCATAAAAATATGGCGGTGATGAGTAATTCATCAACGTCGGCTCATAACCGTAACACTCAGGTCATAACCGCTTTTTTGTTATTCTAGCATACCAAATTGCTTTGTCTAATTTAAGGCTTTTTGATCAATTTTTACCTTTATGACTTATTCTATCTAGGCCCAGGCGCGCGTAACAATGAAGTAAAGAAGTTGCTTTAATTTAGTCTTCTTAGATTTCCATGTATTAGTTTGGAATAGTAGCGAGAACTGTGATGCCACAATATGACTATTTAAGGTTGTGTTTGATAGTTTTTTTTTTAATAACCATTTCTCTGTCCTTGCCAAACGATTCTAAAATCCAGAGTCAGGTCAACATGGTTTTTTGAACGAATCAGATCAACATGTTCTATGTGAGAACCAAAATAAATTTATCTCCTGAACCTGAAACATTCGTGCGAGAAACAAAATTCCTACAAAACAAACACAGATTAAGCCGTTGGTCTCCTGCTGCTGCCGCTCGGCCGAGCTTCGTCGTCAGTGCCCTACGCCAGCGTTGACTTGACCTGCACGAATCTTGAAGGAAAGAGTGCCGCACTCATTCCTTCTCATCGTCCTGCTCGAGCGGCCCACACTCTGCCAAGCTTGTCATCACACTTTCGTGCGTAATTGAACACAGGCCGGGCACGCCGTCGTGCTCAAGTTCGGATCCTGGGACGCCGAGAACATCGCTTGACCACGCGTGCGGCGACACACGGGAAGAAGGAGGCCAAGAGGTCCTTGTCCAATTGTCCAGGATGTACATGTGCCTGTCCCCAATGGTAGCTACAGTTCAGAATTGCTCTTTGACAGATTGTATGGTACACTTCAGAATTCGTGTTGTTTTACTGTATGGTACATAATGAATAAAGCCATGTTTCTTTTTTCGTTATATACTGTATGTATGTACAGTAGAATCACTCAATCACACAGAGAAAATCATCACTAAGGCGGATCTCTCCGTGGTGATCGTACTATGTACTAATAAGCACAAGCACGTCAGTATACATGGGCATATAAAATTAAATAAATGTGCAATAAACACAAGGAACAAGAGTTCAGAGAAACATGGCTTTATTCATCCATTGAAGAACAATTTCCCATTTTAACATATTTGCCTGACAACTAGAGAATTGTGTAGCCTCTAGTTTCTAGACTAGATCCTCCAGTTAATTAGATCCGCAGCAGTGAACACATCCAATTAAGGTATGCCGGTAATCATCGTTATCGCCTCCGAATATACGTGTCTCTCCTAAGCATGAGCTGACGGTTCATGGGCTGAATTCAGAGGCTGCAGCCTGCAGTGCATGGCATGAGTGCCTGTGCATGCCCTGAAACCTGAAGTAGCTTCTAGTTTCTAGACCCTCCAATTAATTACATCCACAGCAGTGCAACAGAATACATTCGCCTTGTTTAGATACTAAAGTTGGTGCACCAATTTTACATAGTAAATTCTGTTAAACACTATAGCAATTTTGTTTTTATTTAGTAATAATTGTTTAAACATTAATTAATTAGGCTTAAAATATTCGTCTTGCAAAGTATAACAAAACTGTGTAATTAGTTTTTTATTTCATCTATATTTAGTATTTCATACATGTGCCGGTATTTTAATGTGATGAGGAATCTTCTTTTTACATAGTAAAATTTAAAGGTAAAATCTGAAATCTAAACAAGCCCTAAGCTATACCGGTAATCATCATTATCGCCTCCCAATATAGGTGTCTCTCCTAACAGCTTGAGTTGTGATGAGCATGAGCTGACGGTTCATGGGCTTGATGCCAGAGGCTGCAGCCTGCAGGGCAGCAGCAGTGTCTGTGCATGTTGTTCCAAAAACCTGATTGTGCGCGTCAGTTATTTTAAGATGGACACATCATCAGCATCATCGAACACATCTACGAGTACATACATACTCTGCTTGGCTGATTGCGAGCTACCCAATGGAAATGGAATGGAAATGAAATGGAAATTGGAATGTCGTCCCCTCACGTGCCCCTTGTTTTACTTGTCCGAACCTTACCCTTATTGCTCTGTCAAACCTCTTCTCTTATCTTATACAACATCCCAAGAAAACCTTACCTTATTATACGATAAAATAACAAAGCGCTACAAGAGATGCCATAGCAATATAGCATCGAGAATACACATTTGGTTTACTACAATATACATGCTCATTTGGCAATTCCTTGGCTGGCAGTGTTGATGAGTAGCAGTACAAGCAAGTCTTGAGTTGCTAGCGTAGCGGTATCTCTGTATTCTCCCTGCTGGTAGTAGTGTACTGTATGGTATAAAACGGCTGCAAGTCAGGGATGTTGACTACACACTGCACCACAGCATTTCATACTCGAATAGAGAACCAAGCTTGCAGCGGAGAAGCCTGAACCCTCTTCCTCTTTGAGCTGGGACAAGCAGGCCACAGTGTCGATCTCAGACGGCACAATCACATGCCAGGCACAATCACGGACTGTAGTAGCAGCTAGCGGCTGTGACGAGACGAGACTTGAGGCTACAACTTTTACAACTGCATCCTTGCGCTCGTCATGTAGCTGTTGCAAGCAAATATACTTGTCAGTAACGCAGAGGAAGTGCACACTGTTGCTGCGCTGTGCTAAACACTTGGAAGGGCCTTCGACTCGTCACGTCAGGTCGTCAGGGTCACGGGAAAGCCGTTGCGCCGCCTGCCCCCTTCTGCAGCCAACTGGTGTCTGGCCCAAGCCCATGCATGTGGAACAGACCGCTCCAATCTCCCTTAAAAAAAATTGATATAATTCATATGCCCCAGCTCCTTCGTTCAGGTACTAGCGGTTGATCTTTGCTCAAAAAAAAAAAAAAAGTTACTAGCGGTTGACCAGAAACTGTGAATTTGGGTGTGCCTCCACCCGCTGAATCTGGCTGCTGCTGGCTTATTCCCCTCTCTATCCGCACTGTTCATTCAGCCTTTGCATTGAACAGCACAGTTGGAGGAGAACTTCTGTACGAAGCTGGAAATTAACGTACAAACATCCGATGGAGTAGTGAGGTTCTTATGATTGTATGCCATATTGTGAAGTAATTGTTGGTCAAAGTTTTATCACACCAAAAATAAACTGTACGTAGTGTATTTTTCCTGTCCCAACATAGTTGACACTTTAGTTATGAAACCTGAATAAATGTTAGTTGACACTTCGATACAAACCTAGATAAACACTTGTTCAGATTTATAGCTAAAATATTGGTGATACTAATTTAATAGAATAACTCTTCGTGTTTTTTATGAATTTAGTTAAATTTAAATAAGTAATTTAATACATCTTTATAAGAATTAAATTATTCAGAAACAAAAGACATATATTACCAGCCACACCGGTGTCCGACTTTAATACCGTTCTAGCGAGTTTATTATTACAACGTGGAGGATTTGGACCAGTGTTTCTATACGATTCGATAACCTAAAATAAATCATGCATGTTGTTAGTCCATCAATTTGTTTTCCAGAAGAACCAAACCAGAAAAATTATAAAGGATATTGCCTAATCCTAAATCACTGGCGGTTGCAATATTATTATGAGAACTATTATCGGGTTTATATTCACGTTGCTGCAATGGGCAAGGAACAGTGCTAGTCTGACACGTCACTAGCAGGTGATCAACCAAAGGTATCCTCCTTTCTGATCGGAGAAAGTCTGCTTTTGCTCCCTCATCTTTGTTGAAAGTTCGATTTTACTTCCTCAACTTCAAAATCAGACATTAGAGCTCCCTTATCTATTTAATCCGTACACTTTACTTCCTTGACTGGTTTTAACTCTGGTTTCTGCACTGTTGGCGCCACATCAGATTGCTAACTCAGCCCACATGTATTTGGAGTTGTATTTCTAGATTTATTTTTCTACAGAAAAACGGCCATAAATTATGCATGACATCAGAGTGACATCATCAAGCTAACAAGAGCAAAGCAGGCACGCACGGCCGGGCTGCTAGCTCCGCTTGCTCGACGGACGCCGGTGTCGCGCGTTTGTGTTTGTGTGCGTGCAGCAGACATGGAACCAGGTGCCGGCGGCGGCGCCATGGTGGGAGCAGCGGAGACCTCGCCGCCGCCGACACTTGACCACGAGATACGAAATAAGGGAGACGACGAGATGAAGTGTGTTCGATTCGGAGCTCGCCGTGAAAATGAGTTCGTGGCGTCAGATTCCAAGCGGAGACGGAGGGGGTTGAGGAGAAGCGAACGGTTGCTGTAGGGAGATTCGGCGACCACACGGATCCGCAAGGACGGCCACAGGATCCTGCGATGGAGTAGCATAGCATGAGCGTTGTGCTTTAGCGCAACCAACGCAAGGGGTAGCAGTAGCAGACTAGCATTGGTGAAGCCGAAATCAGCCAAAACCATGCCGAAAACGAAGGGAGAATGAATTTACCAGCGGATTCGGTAGAGCCTTGCGAAGCTCCTGGGCGCATTCGCGACGACGACCGAGCTCTGGAAAACGGACGGCGGTGGATGCTCGCAACTTTCCGGCAAGGTGCTTCCATGGACGCCCTTCTTCTTCTTCGTCGTCGTCTCCGGCCATCCCCGACTCTGTCCCGCGGGCGTGCGGCCCTTGGACCTTGGCACCCGCGCCACCCCGTGGCCCCCTCCCACACCCAACGTGCTGCAGCAGGCAGCCGTCGCCCCATGGCACTATGGTTGCAGGGCAGCGCAGCCGAGTGGGCCAAGCCCAGCCCCGCCGAGGATCCCCGCGCAGACTGGACTTCCGCAAGCTGATGGCCTGGCCGAGCCCCTTCTCTGTTGCGCGCAGGCACAACGGCAGCAGCTTTTCCGTGGCGTCCATGTCGTGAGCAACAAGGAGACAAGGTAGAAGATGAAGTATTTACATTAATGCCACTGGTCACAAACCTTTGGGTTGAGTCCGCAATTTGACGTGGCGCCAACAATGCAGAAGCCATAGTTAAAACCAGCCAAGGAGCTAAAGTGCACGGATCGAAAAGATGAGGGACCTCAGATGTCTGGTTTTCGAATTGAGGGAGTAAAATTGAACTTTTAAAAAAGACGAGGGAGCAAAACTAAACTTCTTCCTTTCTGGTTTCCACAGCACACATACACAGAAAAAAGAGGTTTCAGCCACTGCCGTCCTCTCCATCCCCGCTGGCTGCAATGTGGGCTCCTCTGTTGCTAGGCCTTAGGCCTCAGTTTTGGTGGGCTTGTTGCTAGGCCTTAGTTTTGGTGGGCTTTAGAGCTAGATTGATTGATTGATTTTTCTTTTCTTGATATACTCCATACAATGTAGTCATAGTTAGCTGTAGGGGTGTGTGCGTATTGTGAGCGTCTTTGTTATACTGTATAATTCTAAAAAAATAGGCTAGCTGGTTCTGTTGGGCTAAGCAAAAGAAAAAAAGCAACATCTTTATTTTTTTTATTTCTTCTAACAAAAAAGTCTACTTAATCCTCTTAACTATTAAGCGTGGCCTATTTCACCTCCCGAACTATGAAACGGTCTATTTTACCCTCTAAATTTTCTAAAACCTTCTATTTTACCCTCAAGCGGTTTTTAAAGTGGTTTTCTACAGTAAAATTATTTTTTTTTCTTTTTTATTTATTTTTGCTAAATTTTTATAAAATCATAGTAAATCATAGAAAAATTATAAAAATAAAAAAAAAATCAAATTTTATTGGACTCCACTTAAGTATATCTACAAAGTAAACATATAATATGATATGTTTGAGTACAAAGTTTTTATTATAACTTTATGGTGAACAAATCCAACTTTTTTATAGAAAAAACTTTTTACTAAAGCATATCATATTATATATTCTCTATGTAGATATACTCATGCGGAGTCTAACAAAATTAGACTTTTTATTTTATAATTTTTCTATGATTTACTATAATTTTTAAAATTTTAGTGAAAAATAAAAAATAAAAAATAGTTATTACCGTGGCAAAACCACGTTAAAAACCACCTAGGGGACAAAATAGATGGTTTTAGAAAATTTAAGGCATAAAATAAACCATTTTATAGTTCAGGAGGATGAAGTAGACCACCCTTCATAGTTGAGGGGGTTAAATCCTAAAAAATGTAGAATCATGTTGCCCCTTTTGAAGCCACTGTTCCAAAGAGGTATTCTTTTCATACCTATGAAACAAGTCGTACAAGATAGCGGTACGATCTCTAAAATACAACTTTGACTTCTTGTTTCTATAAAAATATTTATCAAAAAGTGATATATGTATACTTTTATGGAAGTAATTTTGAAGACAAATCTATTCATATGATTTTTATATTTTTAAACTTAATAACTTAAAATTTATTCATCATTTATATTCCCAAGATTTGACTTAAACCTTATCCAAAATGATTTAATTTATGAGTATGGAGAGAGTATAAACCTGACATATCCAATATACGCTCCAAAAGTATCGATCCACATATCGTGCACCTGTTTCTCTCGTATCGGGAGCTTTGTGACATTAATCATGCCTCGTTTGTGACACAATATTCAAACCAAGTTTCAACCAATCAGGCACTAGCCATGATTCACTTTGAACGAGACCAATCACCTATCAATTCAAACAAGACCTAGTTTAAACACATAAGAACCCACTTTTAAACACTATAAGGTCCCAATTGGAACCAGATCGAACATCGACCAGTCCTAAGAGCAACTCTCTTAAGGCATTTTTATATTCTTTCTAATTGAAAGGAATAGAAGTTTTGATGATCAAAAGCTTCTTTAATTAGATTTCTAAAAATTACTAGTATTCTCTATTTTAGATTTCTCGCAAAGCTAAAGATAAGTAGGGTCGGACGGACCAGGTTCAACAATCGATCTCGTCCCCATCGCATGAGCCCTGTACTACGTCCAACCTACGAGGAATGAGCTGCACAATCCGTGTGCTGGGTACATGACAATACGAGTCCGATTGTAGCCTAAACTGCCAACAGCCAACATAATACGTAAGCACGCGATCGAGAGATTGTTTTAGGACCGTCATCTATGCCTAAAATGCCAAGTTCTTGCACTTAATTAACGAAGCAAGTTTACTACCACCTGTACTCTAAATGTAATTTACTCTTATGACCACAAGGTAGTACCGTACAGCGTCATGAAAATAAATAACGAAGGAAAAAAGCTCCTGCTGGCTTCGATAGGTTCAGCAAACTTGAACTGCAGGAAACCATGGAAACATTAAATAAATATGTAACAGTTGCCTCAGTTTTGATGACCTTTTAATTCATTATACGCAAGTTGCATGTTTCTAGATGCATCATATCGTTGTTTAATCCTATTATATAATCAAGAAATGGCACATCTAAGAGTACTTTTGTATTCATGCGTACTGTATAAGCAGTTGTCGTCATGGCAGTTGACCATCTGGTGGGTCCCGTGGTGTGTGTGGAGGAAATGCAATTTTATTTTTTTCTTCAGGGTCTTTTCTTGTGCATCGTCCATGCTGGCCGCAGCCCCAGTTGCGTTGCTTCGCTTACCAAGCAATGCTGGCCACAGCTTTTTGCAACTTGGCCCTTATTTTTGGGATGTACACACATGATTTGTTAGGTCATAGTTTCCATCTGAAAGGCACTGAAAATAATATATAGTCTTGAAATGGATATTAAACTTTTTATTTATACAAAAAGCTTCCTGCATGTTGAAGAAGGGAGGCCCTGCAAAGCTAGATTTGGATTTGCAGTACTTTTTATTTTTATTTTTTAGGTCTTCTCTTTGTTTCATGTCCACATACGAGGATAGTCAACACATTTGAAAAATCAGTAGGTGACCACACTGCCTTTCTCTTGAAGGGCACACAAATATAAATAGCCGCATTATTCCACTAATTAGGAAAGCAACGAAATCATGCAATGGAACTCTCAACAACTGATGATGTTATAACAATTTTGTCCAATATTAAATATAATTCATGGTACTTATGCCTTAACTTTGGTTAACAATATAGAACTCCATAATGTGCTACTAGTTTCACCATGAAAAGTAGTTTGAAAAATATTTATCTACCTTTTGTTGTCATCAAAGTACCCACCTTGCTCACCTCGTTGATATTCGGATCTATTTGGTATTATAGCTCTTCATGTTTCTAATTCTCTGTGAAAAATGACTCTTTGAGACAGTGATTATCTTGGATTATCTAAAATAAACTATAGGTGAAAGGTGATTTTGTGCAATAATAAGTGAATCGGGAGAAACTATTTTTTTATGCTCCCTTGTGAATAATGTAAGCACCGGTGATGAATCAAATATTTTGTGCATATTAATTTTGGTTGTATGCTACATTTAGCTAGTTTGAGTATGTATAATCCTCAAATTTAATTTGTTCAAAGGTTCTAAATGACGTGTGTGTACAGATGATTGGACTATGTTTTGATACGTAGTTGTTAAACTCAAAAGATGAAGCATTGTATTAAGATCATCTAGAGTACCCCTAGGATTATGGCTTGAAATTAGGCACCCAATTCAACTTCTCTCTCATAGGCTCTCATGGCGCCCTACACTCTTCATATTATTTTTGTTGACCTCCTGCTTTATGTTTGTTACTCCGAAGATGTGCTCTCATATGACCGTGCTCGGTCGGCCAAAGTCCATACAACCGCCTACTAATAATGTGTTGGGGTGGCAGCACAACTAGAGGCAACATGCCTTAAAGTGGCGATGCTCGCCGAGCCATGGCCGGAGCAGGTGAAAGCAGCACTCCACTAGCACATGCATGAGGATCAGTAGAGAGCTTCATTAATTGACGGGTCTGGTCGTGGAACGTAGGAAATTTTTCTTATTCCTGTATTTTCCTATGAATTTAAATTGGTTCTTATGAGATTTCTGCATGTTTTCTATAAAATTTCCTGCGTATTGAGGCGACAAAAGTGAAGGCGGAAGGGCCCTTGTCGGATGGAAAGCCTTTCATTTGTACCCGTAGCAGTTTTGCCTAGATAATCCAGGCATCACATGATCCACTTGACTTGAGGCTTAGGGATCGACGAAGAAAGGTAAAGTTGTCTCAGCTGAACCACATGAACACACTTTGTTGTTTATACATATAATAAGGTGCCAATAACATGAAGATTTAAGTGCATGCATGCCTTCTAATATAAACTTGTATATATGTATGTATATATATATAAAGTACGAAGGAACCGAACAAAAGAGAAATAGATGTCTTCTTTTTTTGGCGATCACGCCCGGGTACCAACTACCCCGGACCGACTTGACTGACAAAACAAAATGGACTGACGACGGTATTATGACGCTGCAGGGATAAGGATAGAGCAGAGACGACGTACGTATATTTACAAGAGAAAATAAAAACCCAACATAAAATAAACGCCAACTTGCACCAGGCCCTTTCGATGTCACCAACTCATCAGATTTGCTTTGCAGTAACAAAAGGCTGAACTGAATAAAGAAGAATGCTTGATCCCCATTTGATTACAGTCGTCGTCCTTTATAGCAAACTGTTGGACAACATTTCCTCTCTAGCTTCATTCTTGTTTGTTCCAAAGAGAGAAAACGAAAACGATCGAGAATGAAAAGCAAGCAAGAAGCATCGATCGTCACCATGCAGCCATTTCTGCATGATGTAGTACACAATGAACAGGCAAGGAATCGATGGAGGGCAGTGGCGAGCTAGGACCAATCAAGAGGAGGAATTGGATGCCGACGACGACGAGGTGGCGATGGCGGCGAGCTTCTGGAGATTAAGCTTAACGACGGTGTCGGTGAACATGCGCGTATCCTCCTCCGTGTTCCCCTCAGGCACATCGACGACGTACGACTCGACGACGACGCAGTACGGCCGTCGTCCCGCTCCATCTCCCTCCCCCGTCGCCGGCTCGGGCTCGCCGCCAAACTCGGTGACGGAGGTGACGGATCGGTAGTTCCGGAGCCGGTGATCGCCGCCCACGACGCGGAAGCTGAGGATGTGTCGGTCATCGTCGAGGATCTCGAGGCGCTCGGTGCTGGTGGACGCGGGCAGGCCCGACACCACGGTGACCTCGCGGACGCTGCCCACGGTGGCGCCGTCGCCGGCCCTGAGGTCGCACGACTTGATGAAGTGCTTGTACCGCTGCGGCTTGGCGAAGCCGCGCACGATGGGCCACACGGCGGCGAGGGGGGCCTCCACGCGCTGCGTCACCAGCGACGTGCACGTCCCCGGCGCGCGGCCCGGGAACGTGTGGTGCGCGCGGACTATGGGCTCGAGGGAGCGCTGCTCCGACTCCGAGAGGCCGCCTTGGCGCAGCGCGCTCTCCATGTGAGGCTCCATGGGCAGCTGCCGGCGGCTAGCTGCTGGCTGGTGCTGTGTTGCGCGCTCTCGTCTGGGCTCTGTGACCCTCCGTTTGTATTATAGCAGTGTCATCAAATGGTATCTCAGTACTGTAGCAGGATTGCTGGTAGGGGCAGGAAGCAGGGAGGATTGATTGTGATTGTTGGGAGGTCAGGTCAGGAGGGTGTCTCACCTTTTATGGCTGCCTTCTTCAGTTGTTGGGTGACTTGTTCGGGCTTAATTTGGTCCGTTCAGGTTCAGCCGGAGGGACCATTTGCTCAGCTGGTCATGAGAGCTGTTGGGTTGAGCACCTCGAGGCACAATAAGAAATGAGACATCATCAATCTGCGCCTCTTGTTTAGATGGCTAGAGTTAAAAAAATTTATAACTATAGCACTTTTATTTGTATTTAATAATTATTATCTAATTATAAATTAACTAGATTTAAAAGATTCATCTTTTGATTTATAACTAATTTGTATAATTAGTTATTTTTTCATGTATATAAAGATTAATATGATGTTGATGTGATAGAAAGAAAGTGAAAAAAATTAGAATTCTGAGCTGAACTAAATAAGGCCTGGTCTTCAAAATGGACCGGAGCGCCAAGTGACCGGCTGGCTGGATCCTGGATGGACTCCAGAAAAATAATGGTTTGGTCAACATCCAACAAACAGATTTTAATAGTCCACTGGAGTCTGAAAACATGACTTTTATTAGATAATAATGAGTGTCCAACTCTTTGATTGAGCTCCTAATAATGAGTAAAGTACTAATATATTTGTCTTAAAATACGTAATAGTTTAGTTTTAACCAAAATCAAATTAGCTAAAGTTTGACCAAATATACACACAAGAATACTAATATTTGTGTATGGAATAATTGTCACTGAACTCACCGTGGAATGTATTGTCAAAGTATAGTTTGTTAGTGTCATAAATGTTGACAAATTTCTCTATGAACTTGATCAAACTATAGTTTAACTTAGAATAAATCTAAAGCATTAAGTTTCTAGTACGGATGGAGTATATATTGAAATAATGTGCTTAGAAACACTTCCTTTTTATTTGCATGTGAAATTCGTACGGATTACTTTATTGAGAATATCAATTGTTTCAAACAGGGTCAAAATCTTGTCCAAAAAAAAAAACAGGGCCAAAATAGAAGATGCCTGTAGAAGTTAAAACCTTTGTTTCAATCTTCAGATATAACGTGAGGCTCGGAATAAAGAGAAGTGTTTGATAGAGATGCGATGCACGGGCGGAAGGCTGGGGAAAGTCTAACATATTTCACGGAATCGTACAGGGCTAACTGTGCAAGCATGTGACAGGCAGGGGAGACCTTTGATTCAACTGATAAATAAACCTTCTAGTAGGAAGTATGATGCGACACCGTTGGCCATCACACTGTCTTTTTTAGTGAGGTCTGAGATTGCTAACCACGCTTCCCACGCAGTCTCCGTTGACCATCACTATTCATCGCTTAAAAAAAAGCACTCAAATCGTTTCGCTTGGTGGCAAGATAAACAACCTAATTGATATATTTCTATATGAATCCAATTAAAATACCCCCTCCGTTTAGAAATTTGCAGGTAAAACCTGCATTATCTATCTTTGATCAAGTTATAAACAATATATTAACATCTATTATCATTACAAGAATGGACTGTAAAATATAACATAGTTGGAAATTTATTATGTCGTGAATCTTGGTCCTGTTTGGCTGGTCCAGAGCTAGACTGATTTCGGCTGATAACTTGATTTTAGCTAGCTGGCAAATCTGCCAAATTCAATCAGCATTCAACCAGCCGAACAGACCCCTTGTCTGGCGTTATAGATATTTGTGTTATTTGTGAATTTGTGAATTTTTCATAAAACTGATCAAAACTAGAAAAGTTTGACTTAGAATAAAGCGAAAACAGCTATAGTTTCAAGCACATCAAGTATTTTACTGTACTATGCCAAATTTGCATATGATAGTTTAAGGACAACAGTAGCATATGGCAGTTTACAGAAACCACTATATGGATGGGAAACAACTGTTTTTTCAATCCGCACCGTAATATGCACTTGTTAGGAACAATTGAACAAATGCAAGGGTATGCACGGGAGCTTTGGTACGAACTACTAACAGGTGATGTACTTCGAGGAAAACAGCAGATGCACACGTGCATATGGTGGAGGCAGTCCAAAGCGAGAAGCCGTGACATTTTTAGGCCACGTGAACCTGATAGCAGCAAGCTTAAGGCAAAAAGGTAGCCTGGCCGGCGCTGGCCGCTGACCAACTACTACTCTTCTCCAATTATCGTCACTTAAGTCTATTTCCATCAGTCCTAGATCGAAAACAAACTGGGGAAGTGGGATCTAAGTTAACATAAAGTCTAAAAAAATGATTGGACTAGGTATTTTCAGTGGAAAGGTTAAGTAACTTTCATTGACTTGAGTTCATATATGCCTGAACGCAACACCGTCCAAGGAATAAGTTTCTATCTGTGAGCGCTAGGAAACTGTACAAACAATAAAAAGATGCTAAATACCATATAAATTCAGTGGCACGAGTCAAACTAAAGAGGAGAATAATGGAATTACCTGAGCCTCTTCTCTTTTTTCACCACAAACACGTAGAAGAACTATGTATCTTTATACTAATGAGAAGAACAGAAAGGGCAAGAGCCCTTACAACAGACACCCCCACACCCTTTGGTTTTAGAGATTAAATTCACGCATGTGCCAGGAAAATAATTACCGGACCACCAGACTAGACTTAACCACCCATCTGTGATCTGAGGCAATCAGCCCCATAACTTCATCTCCTCGCTGGCTAACAGGTGATTGTTTACCAGGTTTGGTGAGGCTCCAACGAAAACATATCAATTGCAAAGATTCCATGGTGACTATGCCCCTAGTATGATAATGGAGCTGAGACCTTGCCGGACTTGACAGTCTGTGGCACCACTTTTTCTTGTCCACCAATCATCAAATAGTAAATCATCAGGCCGAGACAAGGATTGCAAACCAGTTCGAACCATAATTGCTGGGCAAACTGCATGTAACAGTCGGAACCAGCAGAGGAAGGATGGTTGTTATCGGTATCAATCAGTTCTTTTATTTGCATTTTGGTGATTGGATCCTTATCGACAAAAACCAGTAGGAATCTTCCAAATGCTTGAACAGTGTAATGGGATTTCATTTCCTTAACGACCAACACCTAAATCGAAAAAAGCATGCAATACAACCACAAAGTGCATAAAGAGCAAATCGTATTCAGAAAGTAATATTACTAAGGAAACAAGTACAACATAGAAATTGTTATAACCTCTCTTTTGTCATTCATGATAAATCCTCAAATGCCAATTTGATAAGGCAAGGCAGTAGGGCGTTTTTGAAGCAAGAAAGTTAGCATCACATAACCCTGTTCAGCATGTTGATAAATGATCCTGCCTGAAGCAAATTAATCAAGGTTAGTTGCACCTGATAGGATTTCTGAAGCTCGAGTTGTAGGGATTATATTTCCATAAGCTTGAAAGGCAGATAGCATATATGTCCAACATAAGTTACAAAATCAAGAGATTTTAAAATGCTGAATCAACAACAAACATATAACCATCCAGAGAAAGAAATGAGATTGAAGGTAGAATTTTTAAACAAAAATAACTGGAACAATAATCAAAGAAGGTGCATTTTTCCTCACAAAAAGTATAATAGTATGACTTGCCTTTATTGGTATAGCAACTAGATCTGCGTGATCTTCCAGTATCTTCAACCAGACCCCACTTTTTCGCTGAAGTATGAAACCCATCAATATCTTTATATATCCATGTATTTAATTGAAGTTTGCACACGTTACCTGTTGACTCCAGCAAAACAGTAAGGACTGGAGTGATGCAGCAAATGCAGCAAATGCAGCTAAGGAATGCACACCGCAAATACTCAGTGTCAGTGACCTTGAAGTCCAAAATAATTGGCAACCCAAAGAGACCTTGAAGTCCAAAATAATTGGCAACCCAAAGAGTCCAAAATAAAGCAGGGAAGATTGAAGTAGTCACAAAATGTTTGATAAGGCATATACATTTTGTAAGTGGCCTTTGCACTATTTTATATTAAAAAAGAATAAAAATGCATCTATTGTTATGAATGCCATTTGAACCAGCACATAGCCTTGCCAAGAGGGAGTGCCTGAAAAGACGCCATATTGGCCTCCTAAATGGGATTATCCCCAACTTCTCCTATTGGATCTGAAACAATCAAAAATACTATTCTAGAGTAACACAACTATATAAATGCATAAATTCCCAAAAAAAAATTCAAATAGGAGTATAATTTTCGAGGGTAAAATTTAAGATTTTTTCGACTACCAAGTATCTGTAGAAGTAAACATCATAGGCAGGTTCTACAGATAAAAAACCGTAATGGACCAATATAAACATTCTTGAACAACGGACTCCAATTTTCAAACTAGAATTAGAATAATTCAGTTATGATTATCATAGAGCATGTGATGTAAGTAAAATTCTAATCGATTTGACACTGAAAACAATCTTGTAAATATAAAATTTAAATTTACTTTAACTTTTAAATATCAATCTGAATTCAGAACAACAAATTCAACTTAAGTTTTCTGAAATAAAATTTATATCTATAAATTCACGTTCGACCTTTCATATCAAAGCTCAATATAAATCTGTACTTCTTAATTTTAACATATGGCTCAAAATTCAAAACTTAATACATCTAAATTCTGCAAAACCAGGATACAAATCTATACCCAGAATGTCGTTCAGTGTCTTGGATTGAGAGAAGACAAACTTGTACCAAAAATAGGTTGGTATGGGTATGTCTGGCAGCTTCTCTGTCTGGCAGCTCCTGTCCATAAAGGATAGCCATTTGGTAACTTCTAATGGCTGGAACTCTTACAACCACACCCTAGCTAGACAGAAATTAGAGGATTTATTTATGACCATGAATGGCAGTTAATCATCTTGGAACAGATGGATGCAGAACCTATACACATTCCATCAGCATGTGGATAACACAGAAGTTTGGAGCTTCAGCAAGTCAAGCTATTCCTCTACTCTTCTATTCTCAGCAATATTGAAGCAATTTGTGCAGACGGTTTGCGACCATACACTGTTCAACTAGTAATAACATAGCTTTATGATTTATCAAACTTGGTTTCGGAATAGCATATAAACCATCATTTATGCTGACCTGCATTGAATATTTACTTTTCTAGTACAGTGTTTGAGATTTGAGAATGTTCTTCAAGGCATACCATTGTGATAAGCATGTGTTCCCACACAATTTCATTATCTATGTGATGCAAGCAGTTGCAACAATGTCACTTTATTCCAGTTTCACATTATAAAGACTAGCGGTTCTTAATCTTGTCTCCGTATGTCTTGTAAACAATTACGCATGAACAATTGTGCAATTTCCAACTTACTGATGGTGAATGGGGATATAGGTTTATACCCTGTCCAGGGGGGGAACAAGAATAGGCTAGGCCCGGGACTAATCCTGTGGTAATACAAGGACATGACATTTGAAAAATGATATTCTTATGTGTTTTGAGTGGATTTTCATTGTTTTTGGGGCCTTGAAGAAGGGCTAAAGCCAGAGAAGGTGCTTAGCTACACCACTGGTCCTGTCACTCTAGCCCATAAAACCATGGATACAGATCATAGTTACCTTTCTTTTCAACAAAAAGAAAATGACGACTTCATTTAATTTGGTAGCCTTGATTCCAGATCATATTAGTACGATGCAATGAAGCATCGAATTGTTGCAAGACGAATAACATAGGTGACATAGACAGCGTCACCTCATAAAATTGATGCATACTGCCATGCTAGGTAGTTGAACAAGTAGTGCACCGAGAGAGAAGTCATTTCTCATAACACTTGAGACCTGACTTTATATTAAATCATATGAAAGCGAATGTAACAGTGATATGAAAAATGCTTGCTGATGACACAGCTCCTTTCCACTATTCAAGGAGAAACTTTTCCTAGGCTAGTTGCATACATCAAAATATTAAAGAAAACATACTTAGCTATGCTAAAGCTTGTTGTTGGCAGATTCAAGGAGAAAGATATGTTTCATCTGAACAGGAACAGTTCAGGCCTTCTCTCCCACATACATTCACAGAAGAAAAGGAACTGCCAAGGCTACAGCGATGTTGCACAAAAGAGAAAAATGACACATGTCTTCTTCATAATTCCATCTACGATCCACCAGTCCTAGTTTTTTAGATGCATATAAAAATGACCCAAAGACCAAAACTGAGGCCAGAACGAACTGGATCTCTGATTCCATTTTTTCCCAGCTAAACTGCTGGCCTGACCAGTTTTAATAACTATGAATCTAGGTACTAACTTTGAGCTTTACAAGATAGATCATCACATCTTGAAAACAGTCTTCTAATAAGATGACAAAGTACTAGAGATGTTTTTACCTCTTCACAAGATGTCCATCGTCCATGAATTGTTTAGAACCAAGACATCGGATGAGTCAAGACTACTAGATTGTTTTCACGGTAATTGAGCAATCATTTGTTGACATCATTGACCTGCAATGCACTTGCAAGTTTGCATATAGACTATTTTTCCTCAGCTCCACTACACCCGGGGTATGCAACCAAAAGAACCAGCGTAAGCGTAAGTCATCATACTGGACTTATAACCCAACCTGTATTCCGACTTGGTTTTCGTATTCTTACTGTTCGTTGAGATTTACTTTCCAATCTCTCAAGTATTGAGTAAGTTATCGAGTCTGGAGCCAATCCCTGTTGCTTGAGAGCTTCATAAAGTTTATGAGCTTCTGTTGTCTTCCCACGTCTCTCCAAACAGTCTAGTAAAATGTTATAGGTTACAATGTTAGGAACACATCCCTGTGCAATCATCTCATCAAACAAGCTGCATGCCATATCAACCTTATTGGATTTCCCAAAGCACTCAATTAATATGCTGTAAGTGAAGACATCAGGATCATATCCTTTCTCTTGCATATCTTTGAAAAGCATGTGGGCTTCATCGAGATCTCCATTTTTTCCAAGGCAATTTATCATAGAATTGTAGGTGATGACATCAGGCTTGCAACTGCTATCCTCCATTTCCTCAAAAAGTTCAGATGCCTTATCAACTAAGCCAACCCTACCAAAACTTGAAATCATAATATTGTATGTGAAAACATCAGGAGCAACCCCATTGGCTTTCATCTTATCATAGAGACTGCTCATGAAAGACACCTGCTTCAGCTTCCCAAGAGCAGAAAAGATCATATTATACATTCCAACGTCTGTAGTAATCCCCTTTTCAGGCATCATATGGAGTAGATCAATAGCCTCTGCTGTCTTTTCTGCATTGCATAGTGCCTCAAGCATTGATACAAAAGCATCCCGGTCTCCTTTTTCATGGGAACTCCACATACGACAGAATACACTATGAGCCTCACTTGCATGCCCAGATTTGCAGAGTGCCTTGACCAAATAAGAATAAACTGACATATTCAGATGTCTACTACAGATATCTAGAATCTCATTCAGCCGGTGGAGTTGTCCCCCTGTTGCTAAAACATCCAGCATAATGCTATATGTGAATTGATTGGGCTGGCAGTCACTCTCAATCATTTTAGAAAGCATAAAAATCGCCTTGTCAACCATCTTGTTCTTACCAAGAGCCTCAATAACAGTATTATAAGCAATCAGGTTAAGAACACATCCTTTGGACACCATTTCCTCCAAAAGCGAGACAAATTTAGTGGTCTTCCCAGCCTTTCCAGACATTCTAATTAGTATAGTGTATGTGTATGCATCTGGATCACAGTTGTTTTGTTTCATGTCTTCAAAGACTTGGTAAGCTTGGTCAACCTGCTTGAAACACATTTCTACTTGTTAGGGACTATACCTTTCTTGGGAAGGAACAAAAATTCCGGGTTTCTAGAAACAAACTTTTACTGCTGCAAAAGGACTGACTCATGGTACACCATCCCCTCCACCTCCCTTACTATTACACTACGTCAAAGCAAGTTAGCCCATGGCCCACATGTAATCATAGTACTAAATAACATTGGTAGCACCTGCAACAGTGTCCGCTATAGCAGTAGCAGCCCTCTACCACTACCGCTACAAGGTCGTGTACCAAAGATAGTGTGCTGCAACTTAGCGGCCGCTATTGCAACTTAGCGTCCGCTATTGTAAGCCCCTATTACTGTTGTTAGGATGCTGTTCACTATCTGGATGGTTCAAGTGACATTGTGGATGATTCCAATGGTAATAAAACTATATCCTTCCGGTACCGATACATGTATCTCTGTACCCAAAGGTTCAAGTAACATTCAATCTCATGATTATAAATGGTTTTACTTTGCTGTAGTAACTGAAGAAAAACTCAATATATGCAAAGGGCATTTTAGTCTATTCTACAACACTCTCCTCTCTTTAGAATCTGAGTCCAGACAGATAGCCAAACAATTTAGCAAGCGTTTCTGTTTCTCAGAGAAATGTTTCTCCACCGAATCTGAAAATTTCTCCTAGAATCTGGATTACTAACAAACAAGGCCTTAGTGTCCACTATCCACTATCCTCTGTACAAACACTAATCCACTGCGAAGCCGTTATCTGCTATTTATTAGCTTGCCTGTAAGTGTATATTAAGACATAAAAGGCAGCAACATATACTAAAGGAGATTGAAATCTTTATCCCCTTCCTTACCCCTTGGTTCCTCACCGCAGGCATATTAACTTATGATGTCTAACAGATAAGATACACCTAGCAATCATATTAACTTGAATTATCTTTGTTTTTATCAAAACAACATCCTACCACCTCTTCCTGACTCCTCATCTTTCATTTTCTTAGTCATCCATTTTCTTATCCCCCAATACGCCACTAAGTGAGGCCACCTCCACCAGTCCAGGGAGGGCCTAGTTCGGCTGTATGAACAGTGTGACACAGGGACTGCAGTGCCGGATGATAGTAGAGCAGGGCAAAGGATACCGAACAGGATGAGTATAGCAGCAATGGCAAATAGGGTGTGTCAGAGTTCCACTGGGTATACAGATTCCCCCACACCAGTAACTCAAACATATCAGGGACATCTATATGTAGCAAGTAGCAACACACTAACAATTAAACAATTTGTGGAACATAATTGCAGCAGAAACAAGCTTTTCTACAAGTTTGAATTTGAATTCTTTCAGACATGCAAGTGCCCATGTAGAACAATAAAGGGTGTCTCCCAGAACAAGAGTAGCTAGAATCCCCAATCAGATAAACAGTTAATTCATCCATATAACAATATATCATCTAGTGTACCAACCACCTACAGACCAAAGACAGTAGAAGCTCATCATTACATACTGTGCAAGTACCATCTAAGTTACACAATTTTTGTCCCTAGGAAATATTTGAGTAAGGTATCTCTCATATTCATGATTCCTAATATGCTCTGGTCAAGTGATCAAAATTAAAAATACCAAGAACATTTTGAACACAACCATTCCTAATTCCTAAAGTTAGCACAGCATGACAAAAAACATCGCTAAATATATGCGATTCGTGATCATTATCATACCATTCCAGCCTTGGCAAGCGCATCAAGCAGCATGTTATAGGCAAATATGTCCAGCTTGTAGCCTTTCCTCCGCATCTTCTCATACATCTCGAACCCCTTCCACACCTCCCGACTCCTCAGATGCGCCTGCACAAGGCACTTGTAGGTGTACCCGTTCAGCCTCAGCCCCCACTTCTTCGCCAGCTCCAGGCACCTCCCCACCTCCACGCCCATCCCGACGAGCAAATTCACCGTGGAGATGTTGCCGGGCACGCCGTCGCGCTCCATCTCCGCGACGAGCCGCATGGCCTCGGCGGGGTCGGCGCGGTCGCGGAAGAGGAGGACGAGGATGCGGTTGTAGGAGAAGGCGTCGTGCTGGAACCCGGGGAGGGAGGTGGCGGCGAAGCGGAAGAAGGCGAGCGCGAGGGAGGTGTCGGGGGCGAGCGCCTTCATGACCTCGGACGCCTCGGCGGCGGTGAGGGTGAGGCGGTGGGAGCGGAGGTAGTCATCGAGGTCGAACAGCGGGGTGGGGGACGCCGGGGAGCGGAGGATTCGGGCGACCGCGCAGATGAGGTGGCGGCGCGGTAGCGAGTAGCCGCGCGTGTCGAGCGGGGTGGGTGGCTGCGTCGGCGAGACGGTGACGGTGACGGTGAGGGAAGGGCCCGAGGGGGACGGCGTCGCCGCCGCGATGCGGCCGGCGTAGGTCGTGGCCAGGCGGCGGGGCATTTTGGCCGGCATGGATTGGCGTCTGGGGGGCCGCCTGAAGTGGACCTCTCACACTGCTTCTACAGATTCACAGACATGTGGGTCCAAGTGGATTTCGCCAAGGTCTGGGTCCGCATGTCAGTGAGTTCAGCGCTTAAACCCTATCTTCCATTTTTACTCGCTGCTTCGCCCAGGCGCCTCCGTCGAGCTCCTCTCACACCCTCGGGCCAAAATTTCTAGAACCTTCTAGACGTCTCGCGCGCACCACGCCAATCTGCTGCTGCTCTCGATGGTGCGCCTCCATCAGCTCCTCTGTCGCGCGCTCGCATCCCACCAAATCCTCCCTTCTACCACTGCCAGCGTCCGCTCCACCCCGCGGCTTCTCCTCACTCTCCGGTCGCCGCCGCCTGCTCCTCCTCCTCCCCACGGTCGTACTCTGCTTCCCATCATCGTAGCCGCGTCGCGGCAATACGCCTCGTCGAGCTTCGGGAGGCGAAGGTGCTCGTCGCGGCCGCCGATGCTGCTGGGGCGGAAGAGAGCGAGGAGGCCGACGCGGAAGGGCCCTGCCGAGCTCAGCGTGCAAATTGGCATAGAGGAGGCCCTCCCCGACGACCCTGAAATCCTGGTAATAGCTTTGGGGCCCTAGTTTCGCAGTTTTGAACCGATGATGCAGGGTTTTCTCAAAATAAATTGTGTATGCAGCATTTGAAGCCACTTTGTGGTATTTCACTTCGCATCTGTACGTAATGTTAAATTGGCATTGTAAATGTGTCCATCTCACTGCAAATTGTTGTGCAGAGCATTGCAGAAACTCTTCGGACAGATGTTGGGAAGGCAGTGAAGCTGGCGCTCAACGACCTTGAAGGCTCAGATTACATGACCAGAGATCCTTCTGTATGCAATGTGAACAAGTATGCTAGCATTGAGGTCTCTCTTCTGCTTTGTGATGATGATTTCATCAGGAAGCTCAACAAGGAATGGAGGGATGAGGATCGTGCTACTGACGTTCTGTCAATGTCGCAGCATATCCCAGAGCTTGATATTCCCATTGTATGGTATCCTATCAAATTGAGTCTATTTAATTTGGATTGGATGCTTCTTTTGACCCCTTTTGTTATATGTTTTGTTTTGCTTCGACAGCTGCAGTTGGGTGATATAGTAATTTCTGTTGAAACAGCTCGACGGCAAGCAGAAGAAAGGGGCCACACACTTCTTGATGAGATAAGAATTCTCATGGTTGGTTGTTTTTCCTCTCTTTATTTCCTAATAATGTTGAACTGCAACTTCTCCAGTTGCATCAATGTATCAATAGTCCTATAGTTTGTTGTCAGATTTATCAATATAGTTGTGTTCATCTTCGCTGCACTTACCTCCATAATAGGCAAATCGGATGCTCAGTTCACACTGCACTTTGAACCTTCACAGTTAAGAATTTTTGTATCAAATTCATAAAAATCTTAGGGCACTATTTTAATGGAGCAGTATCTGAAATTTAAAAGCTGCCTGCAAAAGCTGGTCATGGCGAGTTGCACAGTGCATTAGTGCTCAACTGCTTATTTCCGTCGGTCATTGTGTATCAACAGTTGAATGCCCCTATGCATTCTTCTATGCTATTGCTGCAATAATTTGTGGTGCATCCTGCATATGCCTGCCAAAGAACTTGCACACTTTTTTTTATGCTAACTAACTTAAACTTCAATAGGTGCATGGACTATTGCATTTATTAGGCTTTGACCATGAAGTCAGCAAGGTGGCTGAAGAAGAGATGGAGAAAGAAGAAGAACATATATTAAACACTCTTGAATGGAGAGGAAAGGGATTAATTAAGAGTGCCTATGATATTGCTACTGGTATGGAACATTTACAAAATTCTGTCGGTAAGTTTCCTCTGCACACTTTAACCATTGTTATAGAAAAGAAAATGTATGCCAATCTATTTCTTGTCACTTACCTATGGATTCACTCACAGAAGCTGATAGCAGTATAGAGAAAGTGATCCTAAAAGAGAAAAGTCAAACCAAACTAAGCCATATCATTTGTGATATAGATGGTGAGTTGATTGAGCTCCTAGAAATATCTGGCTTGTATTGGATCTTGCAAGTTCTAGTGTATAATTTCTTCCAAAAAATTGGTAAGGTACTATTGTGGATTATGAAGGGAGCCTTCATGAAAAATCAATAGGGTCTTTGAGAGAGGCAATTGCAACAGGGATAAATGTTATCATGGTTACTGGAAAGGTGGGTTCTATGCAGGCATGGTATTTGTTCATGCTAATGGCACTGGTCTGAAGTGGCGGCTAGTTTTAGAATAACTTTTAAACTTACCATTTACCAATCATATGCCAGGTTTCCCAAAACAGACAATATGTGGAACACATGGAAAATCTCATGAAAGCTGATAGTTAAGAGGATGTTTAGTTCTCTAAGTGAATGTTATTATGTCAATTGCTTCCTAATTCTCTTTGATTGTATATAGGCTAGTTACATACTCCATCAGTTCCAAATTATAAGATGTTTTGGCTTTTCTAGATATTTTGGTTTTGCTATGCACTTAGATATACACTATGTCTAGTAAAAGTAATGTATCTAGAAAAGCCAAAATGTCTATAATTTGGAACGGACGGAGTATGTTTTATTGATTGAGAAAACCTATGAAACAGGTACTTTTGGGAACTTCTAGTTTATACTATTAGGTAACTATGTATGCTTGTGAAAGAAAAATACTATTATACAATAATTACTTATTGGTTTTACTGAATTCCAATGATAAGTAATATAATATCATCTGATTAATGAAGGACTAAAGCATAATATCATCTGATTAATGAAGGACTAAAGCATTTCAACAACATCCAAGAGACTTACCACTCCATATTACTTTCTTGTTATGCGTTCTTGATATTTTGTTCTTTCTCTAGAGTCGGGCTTCCACCATTAGAACCTTGAAGCTTCTTGATTTCTATGAAAAAGGTGATTTTATTTCAGAGACTTCACCTGGTGTATTCTTGCAGGTATGTTATATCCAATTTAATTTGCATAAGAATTCTAGCTTTATAGAGATTATTTATCTTTTTTTGTGAATGTAGAGATTATTTATCAAAGCTGTGTACTTGTGTGCCATCTTATTAGCCTGTTTTTTCTTGTGATATAGTCCTGAAGATGTAGCATCGACGAATGCATTGGCCCAAAGCACATTTTATTTCACAAAATTTCAGAAGTCCTATATATATGTATATATGCTTCAATGGTTTAGCATAACCAAATTGAGTTCCTTGTCATTTACCTTTGACCAAACTCTCTTTTCTTGATATTCACTTTTCTCCTAGACAATAAGTGTCTTATCAAAAAAGACTTGTGATGTTACATGAGTTGGAATGATATTTTGCTTTGTTTTGCGAATATGACATGGTTAAACACTTAAATATTTAAATATTCAAGGCAAAGTTGAGCTTCTTTAACTTCTGCCCTTTCCACATAAGTTTTTTCTGCAAATATGTAATATGTATCCCATGGGCCGCATACAAATGATAGTACTGTTAAATTGAGATGTTCTCATGCCATCATGTAAGGGTTGTGTGGAAGGAAATGGTATAAACTTCCATCATTTTTCCTTTGCTTATCTGAACATCTACTGGTATCACTGAATCTACCCTTTTCTCAAGTGAGACTTGGCGCCCAAATAGTTATATTTCTGCTACATTTGGTTCAGGGTTCACTTGTCTATGGAAGGGATGGCGAAGAAGTTTATAGAGCAGAACTGGATTTAGATGTCTGCAAGGAGGTAGACAACACAATAATGGCATTGAATTATTTTCAGTAAAATCTATACTTATTCTGGAATTTTATCATATATATTTTGTTACATGTGTTTTTTCTGTTGAAGCTTTAATTCTGCACTTACTATTCCTTTATTTGGGAGATATTGTCCATTCTTTTAATTAATTTGGGTGTTATTTGTATTTAGTTTTAGATGATATAGGCATGGAATGCACTCCCCTTGAGCATGAGCTCATTCTCCTATCAATGTTTCCTTCACCTCTGTTAACATCTATGTATCTGTTTTATTCATTTTTGCTAAAAAAAAACCTTCTCTAGGCATGGAAAAATCTTCATTCTTGTTACTGCAAGTTCCATTTGTTCAATTTGCAGGCATTGCTGTACTCCTTGAAGCATAAAATTCCTCTTGTCGCATACTGTCAGGAACAATGTCTAACGTTGTTTGAAGACCCATTTGTTGACTTGTTGCACACTGTACATAATGAAAACAAGGTATGATCTAGATATTTGCTGTGCAAACTTATGTTCTAACCACGATAAGCTTCAGGAAGTTGAGGCAATTTTGTTTATATCAGGTAAAAGTGATGCATTCAATTGAGGACCTTTTGGAATGTTCATCTATTCAGGTTTGTCTTATTGTACTCTTTTTTTAATCTTGGAAAGCATATAAAGATTTATTTAAGGCTGGTAAGGTTTTGTTTTTTACTATTCTGGACAATTTGTTAGTTCCGGTGCATATTTGTTGAACTTTTTTATGTCATCACAGAAGTGTGATGATTAGAAAAAATTTAAGTAGTAAATCTATTGCATTTGATGAGATAATAAGTTCATAGCATCCTCGCTCTTCAGAATGGTCCAGTCTATTTATGTAGATCATCCAATGCACTAACAGGCAGCAGGAACAGGAAGACTGCCCTGCTTACCAACACAAACCTTGAATCAGCACTATTAGTAGTTTAGTAGGATAGGCCTCTCAACCTGTTCTTAGGTTGTAAGTTCAATTATCATACTGAGTATCAGCTTGTAAGGGTCCTTATTATTCTTTACATAAAAGAACCTTGAGCAACCTCAGGTGAGTTATATTAGTTAAGAAGAAATAGGCACCTGAATCTACCTTGATGACGACTTGAACTTGGGTGGTCTGGGTGACCAACTGAGCTAGGTTCTGTTCCTATTTTATCTCTTTAGACGATAAGGTAAGATTGTTGAGGTTCTCTATGTAAATAGAGATGAAAGAAGAAATTCATTATGATTAGTAAAATGTCAAGGTAACTCATAAAATGTCTTTAATACGAAGTTGTTGGAATAACTAATACTGTTGACAGCACTCCATACATCTTCGACAAATCAGATAAAGTTTAATTTGTATTGGATTTACACTATTTACTTGTACATGCAGAAATTGCTTCTTTTTGATAGTACCAAAGAGGATTCATCTGTCCTAAGGCAGCATTGTTCAGAACTGACCAAAGGGAAAGCACATGTTATCAAAACACATCCAAATACAGTTGATATTGTTCCCCTCAATGCTTCAAAAAGTGGTGGTTTAAGAATTCTACTTGATCATCTTGGAATAACAAAAGATGTAAGAATTCATTCCCATTAAAGAACTTGTGTTCATTATCTGTCGTTGCTCTTAAAAAATGGAAGTGCTAATACTAGAATTTTCTTATGAATGTCGTTTGCCCCCACCCCACCCCTCAGTGTGACCTTGATGATGTTGGAGACTATACCAGATGGGCTGAGCAATAAATGATTCCACTGACATCATTACTGGATCATTCTTAAGAAAAACAACGCGGACTGCGAGGTGGAATGCACGTACTAATGGAACAAAGTTATCACTTTGGACATATTTGCTCTGAAGGTTGCAAAAATCGTATGTTGTAGCACCATCCTTTTTAGTTGGCGATTCATGCATTTTTATATTTGGAAAGGAAGGTGAATGGAAATTTAGATATTTCCTTCAGGTAATGCGTACTTAAAATTCAAAGTATATAACTTCAGTGGGAATTTGCTTTAAGTTTAGATACTATAAATTTCTTGTTTGTCTTCTGAACAGATCATGTTTGTTGAGATACATGGAAAGAGAATTGAATGGGCCACATCCTTGTGCAACTGGAGCTTACCATGTGGCCTTTGCTTCTGTCCAAAGTCATCTGCAACACCATTTTTAACTCACATAGAACTTTTTATAGTTTTGTTTTGTGTAGAACTGATAAATGTTGCTAAGTAAATGTGTTAATGGTTCCTCCACGTTGTTGATATTTGTTTATATGAAAAGAGTGCTGAAGTATAATTGATGAGTAGGAATTCGGTGGAGGCATTGTGATGAAGATAACTGTATTTTCTATCATGTTGTGCTTTTTTATCATGACTTACCCTTCCTCATTACATTTATTTGATTTCGACGTTCATATGGATCATGAAATGAAGCACATAAGAAATCAGGTTGATCTTAGAAGCAAACATTGTTCAGATTTTCATGTATAAAGCACACACAAAGAACAGCTGGTCAATGGGAAGTGGAGACTTGTCAGTTGTCACCCTAGTGTTCCCTTTGTTACAGATCAATATATGCATGTGCATCTCCCTTTTTCTGGTGTCCATATGATTTAGTGCTGATGTTCAAATGGCTGGTATTGCTAGTTCTTGGCATTGCTCTGGCAAATGAACCATTTGAGGGCCTCTTTGCTATCACCTTGTTGCATGGCCTTGATACGATGATGATTGACCGTTGGTTCATGTCTAATCCTACTGAATAGCTTTTGCTTGCTCTCATCCTCTTACTGTACGGAATTTTCTTTGCAAGGTCTTGAACACTTGTAGCATCAGATATAGATGTGAATGATTGGGCCTTCCCTTGGTAGTAATTGGACAGCCCTTTCCTGCGGAAATTGTATTACTTGAACATGAATTTGAATGTTTTCCATCTGAAATGAATTTTATGAAAGTAATATTGACTATCCGTTTTGTATAATCATGACATTGTATTATATATATCCACTCATTTTTTTTCCTTTCAGCAAATATGCATATGAAGTTGAACTCTGTTGCATACTTATCACATAGATCTTGTGCAAAGAGGAAGCTCTACTAGCTATCACAGAGCACTATAAACTTTTGTTGAACTGAAAGTGATTTTGCGAGCTTTTTATAACAAATAACAGATCATTGCATTGTATGGTAGGGAGAGAAGCTTGCCAGTAAAATGTAAGATAATAGTGCAAAGAAATCACAAATTTTATTCAAGCATTTGTAGTTTTGAGGCTATATCTATTTCTACGATGAATGTAAATGTTACAAAACTATTTCGTGGAGCCTGGTGACAAATTGTGATTTATTTTAAGAAATTGGACAAGTTTCATGACTTCTCGTAAAGAAACTGGAATATGAACAACCATGAACAAGCATGGTGTTGTTCTCTCTATTAGTTGCAGTTGTGTAGTGGAAGACGATATGTGCACCTGATTGGAAGCTCATCTAGCAGTGAGGATAACTCGTACAGGGGACCCTCGGCATCCAAATGCAACGTGCTCGAAGGCGCTGAGGATGGCTCAGAGGGATGACCAGATGGGGAAGAAGTTGCATCATCAGACACATTTGAAGCTGATGAGCAAAAGGACCCACTGGACGCGCCTGAGCAGGGAGCAGACTCGGAGTGATCATCATCTGGTTTATTGTGAATCTCCTTGTGACACAAGGGTACTCCATGAGATGCTAAGTTGTGAGGCTCTGCCATTTCATATGAAGCTCTGCTCAATGTTTGGACATCTAAGGGACGCAGCTTATGTGGATATATATAGGAGAAAATGAAGAGTTATTCAAATGGTTAGATAAGCGTCTTGTTTAGTCAGGTAAATTTTGTCAAACTCGGGGCCGAGGAGTGAGTCATAGTTACCCTTACTCCATGTGATCTTTCTAGATAGATTAGCATATTGATATTTCTTGTGCTATCTAATTACTTATAAATTCTGTCTCTTTGTTGTTGACAGGAAGGAAGGAATGGACATCACTCGGTTATTTGGATAAATATATCCATGATGTCGTGATGGGGAGCATGTGGAAACGATACCCTCTGTGGCTGATGCACGCAAGCATCTTATCTACAACAACAATAACATCATAGTCTTTTGTCCCAAGCAAGTTGGGGTAGGCTAGAGATGAAACCTAAAAGAGGCATGAAAATAAAGAACACATAAATGGTACAAGAAAAAAATTATGATTCAGGCACGTTAATTGCTAGTCTCCAAGCGCTCCTATCCATAGCTAAATTCTTAGGGATATTCCACTCCTTAAGGTCTCTCTTAACAGACTCGTCCCAAGTCAGTTTAGGTTGACCTCTACCTCTCTTTACATTATCGACCCGTTTTAGAACCCCACTACGCACCGGTGCCTCAGGAGGCCTCCGTTGGACATGGCCAAACCATCTCAACCGGTGTTGAATCAATTTTTCCTCAATTGGTGCCACCCCAACCCTATCCCGAATATCGTCGTTCCAGACTCTATCCCTCCTTGTGTGCCCACAACACCATCGTAACATACGCATCTCTGCTACACTCAATTGCTTAATATGTCGCCTTTTTGTAGGCCAACATTCAGCACCGTATAACATCGTCGGACGAATCGCTGTCCTATAAAACTTACCTTTTAACTTCTGAGGCACCCTTCTGTCACAGAGGACGCCTGAAGTTTGACGCCATTTCAACCAACTGGCTGAAATTCTATGCCTAACATCTTATCTCAGGTCAAGAAAAAGAGCTTTATCCTAGCGGATTAGGATGGATAAGGTAGCCTATGGCGGCAGGAAGGTGCTTTCTGTTAGCTTGGGGATCATGCCTAGGGTGTTAATAATAATGGTGTTAATAAGTTCAGTGAGATCAGTTTGTTTATTGTGGTGTGGTAGACTTGTTCAGCCAGTCGGCTGGATCTCAGTCAGGTCGTCGTCAACAATGGAGGATGCTCCCTTATCATGCACACACGTCTCTTCTCAGGAATAGTGATGGTTGGTTGGTGTTGTTTGCTTCAAGATATTTACGGTATACTCCAGAGGGGGAAAAATCTTTGCTTCTCGTAAAGCTTTTATGAATCACTTCCTAATTTATTAATCTATACTAACTTAGTTACTTAGGCCATTTTTTGGAACTCATTGATTTTATATAATAAGCCTGAAGGATGGTGCAGCGCGCTGGTTCCTACGGAAACAATTGTCAGTTACGTGTATTACTGATGCATCTGTATTCATATTGCTTTAGGACTTTAGGAGACTAGGAGTGAACGCTTAGGTGCAAAGGGTGATTCTCACGTTACGGTTAAGCCACGTATAGATTTGTTCTTGGGAAAACAAAGATTTTTCAAGCATAAATAAAGCAGTAAAAAAGGGAAAACAAACTCTGCATTTGTCCTTGGGAGACTAGGTAACTAAACGCCAGAAATGCATCCACAATAGGACCTCAATGTCTAAAGGGGCCAAAGGAGGACATACCCTTGGTGCACTCGCAACGCCGGAGGCGGACGGACATGGATAACTCAGTAACCAACACCAGGTAGCAAGAGAAAGCGTGGTCGCCTTGTTCCACTACATGTCCAAACATTTTTTTAAAATGGTTTTCAGTGCTCAATGGACCTGACCATTGCTCACGTTTTTTTTTCAAAGAAATTCCCCTCAACAGAAAGAAATTTGAGTAATGCATTCTCTACAGTAATGTGAGAGTTACTGTCTCCGGGAGAAATTGATGAAGTTTTTTTATTTTTATTTTTGTTTTCCATGTGTAACTCTACCGTTTTTTTACTATACATATACTTATATAGTCATATTTAGTACCATGTATATGCATATAAAGATTACGAAGATAATCTTGAAGACAAGCCTACACATATATATGAATCCTTTTTCAAACTGGACGTTATAAATACCTGGCAGCTAAATTCGTTGCTGCACTAAATCTTCAAAGGCCAGTCTTTATCATAGATGCTGCCCCCTCCGTTCTAAATTATAAATCGCTTTAATTTTTTTAGTACATGTATTTTATTATATATCTAGATATAAAATATGTCTAGATATATAACAAAATACATGTACCATATCTAAATACATAAAAAAATGTATATATCAAAAAAGTTAAAACGACTTATAATTTAGAACGAAAGGAGTATTGAAGTGTAGGTATTATATATCTGCGGCCAAGAGAAAGAACATGCTTCCTAATCCGGGTCATTGGGCTTTGCGGCCAATCCTAGTGGACTTTTTAATTACCACGGCGAACATACTGTATTCTATTATTAAAATTGGTAGAGACAAACACAGTGGCTGATAATCTCGTAAAGGAAGCAAGGACTTCCATTCCTAGCTCTTGCTTGTTCCTTGTCAATCTTGAATGCATTCTTTTGGTCTAAAAAAAATCTTGAATGCATTCTAGAAACTGTGCTATCTAGAGGGGCAACTTTTATCCTATCTCTGTACTCTGAATTTAAGCTTTGAATGGAATTTACCTTTAAAAAAATACTATTGATGTTCAAGTACTCAAGCTTGCGTGGCAGCTTAATTTGCCCTTTTCGGTTGGGTCGGCCGGGTAGAGTTTTATTCAAGGTGGTAAATAGTAATTACTAATTACAGTGAAACTCTACTCGCGTCCTTAAATAGATCACAGTCATTTTCGGCATCATAAACTCGGTTTATTGTACTACAAATCGATCTGATTCAGCCCGGCTCTCCGCACACCTAACTGCTATGTGGCATGCCACAATAATTGGGCAAGAGTTTGGACGTTTTGGTTCCGTGTCTAGTTACGTGAGACGTGCGTGAGAGCCTAGGAATTTGAGAAGTATGCCAAGAACCCTCTGCCCTTTCCATGTCCCTTCTTTGAGATCATTTGCCCCTTCCCCCTTCTTTCCCTCTCTCATCTCTCTACTGTGCGGCTGCATCCCCTGACAGTGCAAGAGCACGCAGCTCCTGATGATCCCTGTGCACAGACTACAGATGCAGGAACGTGGTGGAGCTGATCTCAAATGGGGAAGTGAAGAACACCAGATGTCTACGAGATCATTAGGGGAGATGCTAATATCATTGTCAGGTATCATTAGAGCTGTTTACATCAACACTATTGGTAGAAAATTTGGGGATTTGCTAATATAATTATTAGGTATCAATGTATCATTAGAGCTGGTAGAGGATGATCCAATATTCCTATCGACATTGGCCCGTCAATAGGGGTCGCTAGGAGAGCCAATACCCAACACAATGCTATGCTAATATCGCTATATATTGACATGATGACACGTAGAAAAGGCTATGCATGCGCGGAATACGGATAGGGCAGTTTGCCAAATGGATCTCTAAGATACAGCTCCAATCATTTCTCATACAACTCCAATCATTTCTCATCTGCTACTTCCTTTGTGCAGACCCTAGCAAAAATGCCCCTTCGTTATCCTTCGTGCGCCCCCAGCGAAAATATCCTTTCGCGAGCGTGAGTAGGAGCCCTGACAGCGGGTCATGGCATTGTTGTCGGTGCTCCACTGCGGTGGATCTAGACATCTAGTGGAGTTGAGGTGGGGGCGAGGGGCCGCCGAGGCCAGCCACTACCGAGTCACGATGTTGCCATGTCGAGGAAGCTTTGGGTGAGAAAGCGAGGATGAAGTAGAGGAAGAGGCCATTGGGGCATGCCATCACTGGGCGAAGAAGCTTCAGCCGATGAAGCCTCGAGAGTGAAGCATGAGGAGTCCGAGCAGAGAATCAACGATAAGGAAGAAAGCAGAGAATACAAAAAGTCATGAAAAGAAAAGGTAATGGCATTGTAGACATTTAATCACTTTTTCCTATCTTGAGAAGTTGTAAATATTCATCAAAGCATCTTCAACTCTAGCAAATAAATGCATAACGTGGGGATCTTCGCCATAGACTTTTGTGGTAAAAAATGCTCTAGCAAATATTTATAGAGCTGAAGCAAATAAGCTGCTACCACTGCAACGTCGACGAAATGTTAATGTATTCCCATCGATTTCGTGTAGCACTTACTAAGTTATTCCATACTGACAAGTTATAAGCTAATTAAGCCCCACTAGCCCATGTTTGAACTCAAATGTTTTGTTGCCTTATTGGCCTGCTATATATATAGTAGTTTTATTGATTTGGAGCTCAAAGTCGAAAATACATTAGAGTGGTCTATGCTCTATCAGCTTATGTGTGGGTAATTAATTAAAAGGATACATATTTTATATTTTAGAAAAACAAATGAAGTAATGAACGAAGACTACTCAGAAGGCTAGGGGGATGGCGTGACCTTCGGTCAAAGTTTAGTTCAGTCCTTTGAAGTAGGCCTTCATCTACGAGAGTCTAGTGTTGGGAACTTGACCTCACAAAATGCAATCCCGATTGGCCTAACTAATTACTCTTCATTTTGTCAAAAGTATTAGCTTCATCAAATGTATTAGTTTCGTCAAATGTATTAGCTTCGTCAAATGTATTAGCTTTGTCAAAAGTATCAGTCTTGTGAATCAAATTGCCATCAAGCTTTGTCGAAAGAATCAAATTGTGCTTAGAAAATGTAAATATATGTGTTGAGCATACCCTCTCCTTTTTCATATAGATGTTCTCATTATTTCCTGCCACTATGGCACACTCTTTCTTCTAGCCACTAGGAGATTTCAACCGGCCATCTTCGTATCTCTTTCCGCTACCACCATACCAAGGGGATGACAATGACGACTGACGTGCAGAGTCTCACTAAATCAAAAAAACAGAGGCGATTAATCTGGTCAATTTCATCATTCAGTTGAGATTTCACACATTTTCTTTCTCTTTTATATTTTCAAAATAATCTAGATCTGGTGGTTGGTGTCAAGAAAGTTGTTCTTTTTGTTCTAATCTAACACATGCACATATGTCTACTATTAATTTAAAAGATAACATTCCCATAGAAGAAGTATTTAGTAGAAGGTCGATCTTAGCTCTATCGAGATCTATCAACATACCATTATCTTTGGTCCCAATAAACTAGAAGGGAAAAAGACTATTCTCATATCTTTTGTTCCTTTCCATTTGTTATTTGTCAAATTTAAAATGAAGAAGAGTACTAATAATATATTTGAAAGCACAACTAGAAGTCATCGTATTGTAATATATTTTGTAAAAGAAAATGTGGATGTCAGCACCACGAATAGGCCACCCATGTTTAATTTGCTACAAGTCTCGCTATTAGATGCTTTGATCACTTGGATCATTATTAGGAAACATGATATAGGGAACATGAGAGAGCAATGAGAGAGGAACAGTCCCAAGCTAGTGATCAGCCAAGCACCCTCCTTGACCTCCCCATCTCTCTCTTTTATAATGAAGGTGGCAGGGGAGGTTTTCATTAGTACCTATGAAGGGGTTTGTTTTTACAAAAAGTCACTAGGGCTACAAATGTGCCCTAATTATTATTCTGCAAGCCCCTAAGCTATGTAATTGGGCCCTAGACACAATAATGGGGTCCTAACATATAACATACCCCAAATAGTAGCCCCTCAGCTATTTGGTTTGATACGATTTTAATCGAAAGTACAAGACCCAGTAGCTAAATTTAACTAAAGTATGGCCCAATTATGACTCAGAATCTACACACAACTTTTTCTTTGACACATAGATATAGTCTAGGGACTACTTTGTCTCTAGCTAGTCTTCAGTGGCAACCTTCACTTGAACCTCTAGGACTTGGTATTTGGCGGCTTGTTCCTCCGCATGACCTTGAGCCCATTTTCATATAATTGAACCTTTGCCGAAGGCATCGAGGTAGCAAGGTACTTTTAGATTATCGGAGGTCTCTTCAAATTTTCACTCACGGGTGCCTGACAAGGCTTTTACCTTCGGATGGATTGCTTGTCCAATGCACCCTCGCTATTCCCCTCTAGGTTGGCTCACTCTTGCGAGATTCTTTTGTCTTTGAATTAAACATCATAGGCATGGTAAATGTCACAGATGTCATAGATTGTGATCCCCCACTTCGAATAGATGGCAAAGGAGAAGTCATTGCTTATTAAGTTGAAGTCAATAGAGCCTCTCATCGAAATGTTGACGAAAGGGTGTTGTGTACGATATCAAAGTTGGTGTCAAAGCCCCTCACCATAATTCGGCCAATGTTCTTGAAGTTCATTGAACTTTCAAAGGGTTAAGTTGTGAAACGAGCTCCTTGGTGCTTTATCTTGCTCTAGCACCAACCTCCGTACCTTTTGAGACAATGGGGTGAGGCTAGTGAAACAATAGCAACTTTAACACCACTCCACTAATCCTACTCATGGCATGATCAAATGTGTGTGATACACCAATATAGATGAGGTTTACTTCTACATAATGCACCGCCCACTTCACCGTCTCTCATGACCCATGCGAACTTTAACACTAGGACTGTCTTACATATTGTGCAAACTATGGAAGGACAGAAATCATATAATTTTTTAGAATAGTTTCCACACAGCAAGTTGCTTCAATGAGAAGTGAGCTTTGGTCATTGCTGGGTAGCCCTTTGATATCTTGTGCATGGGGAAATGTGTCTTCCCTTTCTTGATTTTTCAAATTGAGTGTAAACTCTTGTCTCTATCTTAATTGAATGTGTTGGGTGTAAGATAACTTACAACAAACATTGGAGATTACAATGAACTCATCGAGTATGTAATTCATGCATGTCCATGAATAGTACATGTTAGGAGGTACTTATAAAGCTTCTCTTCGCTCTCTCTCGCTTTTGGCTAATCACTAAGCTGTTAGATGCTCTAATCACATTCCCTATCTCTTCGGTCCCTACACCAACAATCATTATTAGGTTAATTAAAGCTGGTAAAAGGATGATCCAATATCCCTATCGACATTGGCCTATCTCATTAGAGGTCGTAAGAGAGACAATATCCAACACAATGCTATGTTAATATGCCTATTGATATGTAGCAAAGGCGCTCTTTCTTGCCATGTACATCGTGTGTTGCTCGCCTGCTCCCCTCCTCCTTGCCGTCCCTTATCGCCTCCATCCGCACCTGACACTACGCCACCTCCTACGTGGCTCCGCCTTCATTTCGGGCAGCGCCTACCTAGCTCGCCACACTCTACGCTTGCCTCACGTATGACGCCATTTTCTGCCTGCTCTCCATGGGCGTTGCGCTTACTATCGCCACCCCGACCATGCTCGATTCGAGGCCAATACGTGAGGTTGATTTTGCGATGGGTCTAGCTGTTTATTTGGGGTATATCTAACTCGCTCAAGTAAAATTTGATTGTTTGGTTCAGTGTTTCATTCCATTGTAATTGTTGCATATATAGGGTATGATTAATTTGGCCTAGCACCTCCCTATTTTATTTTATTTTGATCCAAAAAGAAAGAGTAGCAGAGCATATGGACACAAATACCTTATTTAGATTGAAGAGTACATGATATATGGACATGAAACGGTAGAAATTGATGGAATCTTCATTATTATCGAACGCGATAGCGGTAGGTTGGACGAAAGAAAAAAATGTGCATAGAAATGATGTTATCTTCGGGAAAGGTGAAAGTTCAGTTTTGGCTTCAGGCTCTATTCAGCTAGCATATTTCAGCTTATTTCGGCTTATTTTGACTTATTTTCTCTCACAAAATATTATTAAATCAGCCAAAATCTGCCGGCTTACCCACCGGCTAAACAAGCCCTCAGTAGAGTTCCTTCAGAATTACAGTGCCCCGACGAAACCAAACATAATTTTGCCAGCACTTGGAAAGGGTAGGTGTACAACACATCTCTGCTCCACAATACAATAAAAAGAAAAAAGTTCCTTGGTCGCCATCTCCCCACGATTAGATAAAACTAAATGTTGATGCAGGTTTCGACTCCCTCTCCGGTCATGCTTGTCTTGGTTTCATTGCAAGGAACCATTTGGCTGAGGTTCTTTTCTCTGGATGGTCAAGTGATAAACAATGCAAGTCAGCTGAAGAAGCAGAATGTCTGGCGGCACTGACGGGTCTAAAACACACCGTATCTTCATGGAACGGACGCCTTTGGTTGGAATCGGACTGCCTCGCAACTGTACATCAACTAGAGGACATGGGCAAAAACCGATCTGTGTCTTGCCATCTCATTGAAGAAGCAAAGGAAATCATCAAGAATTTTCAGGAAGTCAGAATCTCCAAGTGTCATAGGAGTGCAAATGAGGTAGCGCATGAGCTGTGTCAGTTTGGAAGGAGAGAACTTTTCTTTTGTTTTTGTTGCTAATGACATTCCGACCTACGTGTCGATGGCTTTAGCCCGTGATTGTAATCTTGTTGACCATATATAATGAAGCTCTCCCCTTTTTAAAAAAAAAGGTGTGCAAGAAATTGTGTCTCTTTATTATTAGGGTCATATTTACAAATTCCGTTTTACGTACAAGCACCCTAAATTCCGGCATGTGCATTGTCTAGACCTTTCCTGCCTATTTTAATTTGATTTTTTCTCACATTTCGAGCCATTTAATAAATATTTAAAATTTAAGAACAAAACCAATATGATTATTTTGAGATTATTTTGAAATCTTCAGCCTTCTCTGAAAAAATCTTTTTTTTTACTACCAGTGATACATATTTATTCTTTAGTGAGGGTAATAAGGTTAAAACTTGTCAAAGTTTAGCCGATGGTTAAACTACACATAAAGTGAACTAAGATCTTGAGTTGTTTATTGTCCAGTGCGATTTAGATAAGTTTGTTAGACTAAAAATATACACCAATGCAATCTTCTATAAAGGTAAAACATGGAAAATCACGAGGGTTGTTAATTCGGCTAGGAATATGCACCAGCACATTTACTAGTAATTCCCAAATTAACTCGGCTAGCCCGGAATCTCTCTCTACATATACTAGCAAATATATCCGTGCGCAACGGGAATTATAACTTGTGTTATTTATTCTAGTACACTTTAAAATCATATAGCGTACGTTGGTTGGACATATGCTATCTAACTCGCATGAATATAAATCATGAGTATAGACGGCTATATCTATGGGTAGCGGCGTCACATGTTTATTTTACAGTGTGCGGTGGCAGCAGCTGCCCTCAACAGCGGCGCTAAGGCCGGTGGCGGCTCCCATTCATTTGGCCTTGTGTGCCTCGCTACCGCCATCATGGCCTTCCACGTCCAGTCCAACGCGGACGAGGTCGTCGCAGCGTCAGCTAGCCAAGCTCGCCGTCTTCCCTGGACATGTAGACCTGGTTGGCAGTGCAGACTGCGGAAGCCGGGGCACGGAGTCTTGATCTGATTTCCACTTTGATCAATTCGTGCTAGCCAAGCTCGTCTCCTTACCTGCACAAGCGGACCTTGATGGCGGCGCTGAGACACGTAGCGGGCACTTTGGGCGACCTGGAGGCTTGATCTGATTTCCAAATCGATCGATTTGTGTATGAGTGGATTGATTTGATTTTATAAGCTATTTGTGTTTTCGGAGCTATTTTCATTTGAGCTTGGATTTAGATGGGAGACCATCCATAATGATAAGTGTCAAAGTTGAACGACAACAACACATGCAATTCTCATTCATGTCAAGTTTTTTTTGACTATTTTTTTTCATCTTTACTGTTGCGTACTATTCTTGTTGGATTTGGATTTACCTTTTACCCGATCTTTACCGTCCGAATAGAAGCTAGGATGCCATAATTAAATAATTTTAGTTGTAAACAGACTCTGAACGCAAACTGGAGGAGAGACAAAAAATTAAATATAATCCTAATTCTGTACAGACTAAACGTAGAGAAGAGAAACCTACCATCACTGATCCAAACACAGAGGTGAAAGAAAATTAAGTGGAGAAATTTTCGTTTTTTATAGACAGGTATAGATAAGATCTAGAAAATCCAGATTATCTCAACAGCACGTCATTGGTGACGAGCGGTATCCAGGACAGGACCCACACATGGTTGCACCTGTTTCAAGCTGCTGGCGCGCGTCGGTGCGTCATTGGTGACGACCGAAAAAGATCGAATTTGCTACTCACTCTCAGGTCTCGGAAGTCAAGAACTAGTCCGGTATAGTCCCCATGTGCGTGTGTGCAGTGTGCTATATATAGATAGATAGATGCACACACACCATGACCACAAAAGGTGTACCACTCGAAGCCGAAGTTAGCTAGCATGGCAGGAGTCGCAGACGCCCCCGGTGCCGGTGGTGGCGAATTCGAAGGGCTTACGCTGCTGGGGCTATGGGCGAGCCCGTTCGTGATCAGGGCGCGCATCGCGCTCAACCTGAAAGGCCTCACCTACGCCTACACCGAGGAGAAGCTCTTCGACAAGAGCGAGCTCCTCCTCAAGTCCAACCCAGTGCTCAAGAAGGTGCCCGTACTCATCCACGACGGCAAGCCCGTCTGCGAGTCTCAGATCATCGTCCAGTACATCGACGAGGCCTTCCCCGCCGCCGGCGCCGCCGGCGCGCCGCCCATCCTGCCATCTGACCCTTACGACCGTGCCGTCGCTCGCTTCTGGGCCTCCTACGTGGAAGACAAGCTGTACGGCACGTGGGTACCGGTTTTCAGAGGCAGGACGGCGGAGGAGAGGGCGGAGGCGGCGACGCAGACCGTGGCGGTTCTCGAGACGCTGGAGCAGGCGTTCAAGGAGTGCTCCAATGATGGGCAGAAGCCGTTCTTCGGAGGGGACAGCGTGGAGCTCGTGGACGTCGTGCTCGGCGGCCACCTCGGGTGGCTGTACGCCACCGAGGCCATCTGCGGGGTGAAGGTCGTCGACGCCGCCAGGACGCCGCTGCTGGCGGCGTGGGCGGAGCGGTTCTGCGCGCTGGATGCTGTCAAGGGGCTCATCCCGGACGTGCAGAGGCTTGTGGAGTATAACAAGGCCAGGCGGGCCGGCCTTGGGCTGCCGCTGCTGTTGCCGTACGTGGAGCTGCAGCAGTAATCTATGTGTCCCTAATAATAAGCTACCAAGCCTATTAATTAGCAGGGCTCAGATCCAATAATCTATTCAGCTGATGGTTTTCATGACTGATTTTTCTTGTGAGAGAAAATAAGCCGCAGTATGGCTGATAAGCCAATTGAAATAAGGAGATGAACAGACCACGAGGTTTATCTACCGGTTCCAGTGTTAAAAATAATGTGTGGTACAATGTTACTTATGTACTTCATTGGTTTTTAAAATCTATTGGAGAAATTTGGAACATTGTGTTATCATGTATGTTATATGTATGTGTACATAATGCGCATCGTCATCATGGTATATTCGATCCCTTCACAGCATGGTAATGAAATCTCGCACTCTTTTGATCTTTTTTTAGAAAAGAAAATATATTAATATCTTAATTTCTGTATCTACTAATGCATATAGCTGTACATTATTACAAGATTACAAGCAAGCAAACCAAATACGGTCTTTTGATTCTGCACTGGCTGAGAGGGCAAATCAGGTTTTTTGGACTTCGGCGACGTGTTCTTCTCCATGAACTTTAGGCCAAGACATGCAGTGTTGTGGTATTGCTTTGACTAGTCCAGTACTGCTTTAACTAGTCTACGTCCACGTTGCCGTTGACAACGACGTTGCTGCACCTGCCATGACAGCGTATCTCTGGACATTTGGTGGCCATCATCGTCCTCAGTGTTTCATTAATTGCATCGAATTGCTACATTATATCAGCTGAGTTTTACTACGGAGTACATGAATGAGGCTCGGTCAAACCTTAGTAAGGGCGCCAAAGTTGCCTCAAGCACACCGGTCCCACTCGCAGGTACAATTTTTAGCCGTTCTGTTAAGTTCATCCTATCTATTTCCGTGCTTCTTCCATTTGTGTATGCTTATTTGCAATGTACTTAATTAATCAGTACTAAAATTATGCCTTTAATGTGCCTCTGTCATGATTTATACTTTCAGTGTGGACGGTTGTTGAGGGTTTAAACTTTAAAGTGGAGTCACTGCTTGTACCTATCAACGCAACGTCTTTTTTCTTTTTCTTTTTTTAGAGAAACAGCCAACAGACCGGCCACTAGTTATCTTTATCCTCCGGTTCAATCCTTGTTCCGATCCCAAAACAAAAATGTCACTCTCGGTCACACTCGCAGAGTTGCAGACCTGCACTTCCCTGATGGAAACATTTACTTAGCGCTGCCACCTCGCCGCTGTGTTAGTTTGTGCCTTAGCTGCTACTCGCACTGAACTCCGACGATCAAGCCAAAAAGGGGTGTGGCCGTATGGAGATGCTAGGAAGAGGTTGCTGCACCTGTGAGGAAGGAAGCGAGATCACCGTGGCCTAGAGGGAGAAAAGGAAATTGTGAACAACATATATGCATGCTGGGATGGGTACGGATGGGAAAACTACACGAGCAATACTTGGGTTCTACACTGGCGATCTCAGCTCCGTAGCATTAGCATTGCGCACCCTGATCGATCCATCTCCTTGCTATAGTACTTCCACTGATCTTCCGCTTGCATTGGGGCCATCCATAGCTCTCGATCGAAACCGCGTGAACAGGAATGGTCAGCCCAGGCCACGGTTGCATGGCTTATTGATGCATGTGCCAATATACCAGAGGAGACCTTGCCATTTTTGTTTCACCGTGGGCGGCTGATGACGGTTTAAAGTTGGAGTCTCTAGTTCGTTTCAAAAAAAAGTTGGAGGCTCTGGCTGGCTATATATACGAACGTCCTCTTTTAAGCAACAGATGAGCTCCACTACTGTCCTCCTTCAATTCAATCCACAACACACAGCCAAGCGCCCAAGCCAAGCCCCCTGACAATGCGATTCAAGTTGGGATATTATGGAGAAGGACGGAGGCCGCGGCTGCCACGTATATATGCCTCGCGACCCATTGAACACTATCGACAAGTTTGCCTTTTTTAGTTGTGTCGGCTGAGTGGAGTTTTTTCATAATTCGCGTTTTGGCATCATAAACTCGGTTTATTTTACCAATCGGATCAATATGGCTCTCCCTTACGACTAAATGTTAGCGATAGCTTTGCATGCTCTATATTTGGAGTGTTGCCAATCTTGTATAGTCGATTGGCTGCATGTGTGCACCCTGTGTTGAGTGGTTGTAAGCGCCTGTAGACTGGCTCATGTGCCATCCTGGCTATCTATATGAACTCTGTACAATGCATGGAATATAACATAATTCATTTCAATTACTCTTTCATGGTATCGGAGCTGCGAGGAGGCAACAGTAAGGGCGGTGACATGGGCACTGCGTGAAGATTAAGGCGAACCACGGGCTGTGCAATGCCAGCCTTGCCACGCGTGCGCGTGGAGTGTGCATTCTCGACCGGAGGGATGGAGACCAATCTAGTCGCAGTGGTACGAACAGTTCCGCTGGCAACAACCTATGCGCGAGCAGCAGGGGCAGCAGGACCGGTAGTACGAATCGATGCCATAGTGTTGTCAATGTTGTGACTGGCAAGTGGATTTATCGACACAAATTGCTCGCCGATGGGCCTCTTGATCGCTACAAGGCTCGCTGGGTACTACGGGGTTTCACACAACGGTCCGGTGTTGATTATGATGAAACTTTCAGTCCTGTTGTCAAACCTGCGATAGTTCAAGTTGTTCTCTCTGGCATTATCTCAGAACTAGACTATTCATCAGTTAGATGAGAAGAACGCATTTCTCCATGGCACTCTCACTGAGACAGTGTACTACGTGCAGCCCTATGGTTTTGTGGATTCTTCTCGCTTAGATTTTGTCTGTCGGCTTAACAAATCCTTATATGGTTTGAAGCAGGATCCTCGTGCTTGGCATCACAGGTTCGCCTCTCACCTCATGTCACTTGGATTTTATCACACCCGGCTCGTTTGGTCCGTAGTGGCCCATGTGTGTTAATGAGATGTTGTGGAGAGTTTGGTCCCACTATCCCATCATCCCCGGGTTAATCCTTTTAAGCGAAGCGAGGACGAAAGCTTAAGTGGGATGGTAATAGGTGTGGTTCGCTCAGCGTGCAGAGCGAATCTGAGCCGTTTAGACTTTGCGGCGTTACAATTTTGTTGAAACAAAGTCAGATACTTCTCTCTTTATATGTTATCGCGGTCGAGACACGACCTATTTACTGCTCTATGTGGATGACATTGTCCTCACCGTCTCCTGTGCCAGATTTCTCAAGCACATCATTGAGGCTCTCCAATGTGAGTTTGCCATGACGGACATAGTTCAGCTACGTCACTTTTTGGGCATTTCTATAACACACTCTGTAGATGGTTTGTTTATTTCTCAGCAGCAGTATAGTCAGGATATTTTAGAGCGCGTCGGGATGAGTGCGTGCAAGCCATGCAGCACGCCTGTTGATCTACACTCCAAATTATCTGCCGATGGACCGTCTGTTGCTAACACTACACAGTACCACAGCCTAGCTGGTGCTCTGCAGTATCTGACCTTTACCCGACCAGACATTGCCTTTGCAGTTTAGCAGATATGCCTCTATATGCATGATCCTCGGGAGCCGCACCTCGTTGCTCTTAAGCGGATCCTACGCTATTTGCAGGGCACATTATCACTTGGCTGACCATGCGTTGATCTTCACCTGCTGATCTTGTTGTTTACACGGATGCCGACTGGGCTAGATGTCCTGACACTCGCTGTTCTCGAGGATAACTTGGTGTCTTAGTCCTCCCAACGTTCAGTTTGGGTTATCCTAGACAACAAACAGGCTGGGAACCAACTTTCCACTCACTCCACGTCCTCGAAATTGAAGTAGGGATTATTGGACTAGGTCCCTCGGCCTCGGAGTCAAGCGACAGATGATGGGCTTAAACAATCAAAATGGAGCAAACGTGCCCATGTTGTAGAGTTTTGATTCCTGAGCCGGATCCATTGGTAACTAGAGGTTTCAACGAATCACAAGGATCCACTCGATCCGGCCCATGAAGAGAAACCTGCATGTTTCAACAAGATGGAACAAATGAACGAGGTCTAAGAGCTAAATATAGTAAGGGTCTGTAAGCTGGCTAAATGTTGAGGTAGCTGTAACACCTCTGGTGTTATATCAACTAAAACATGCCATGACATCATATGCATTTCTAAGCACTCATGTTTAGGTCTACCTTGATGTGCATCAACTAAAACAAGTTTACATTTCATAGGTTGATTGTGTTTCTGAAATGTTTTTCCACATGAAATCATAAAACCCTGCTTTCGAATGTCATCTCAAATACTTAGTTTATATTCTATGTACTTGAGGTGTAAACTATGTTTACACTAGTGTCAAGCATAGTATATGAATCTAAGTACAACTCCTAAAAATAATTTCCATATTTTAAGTGAATTTGGATTTCAAAGCTTATTCGCAAGTTTTGCAATTCAAACTTAAATTCAAATTAGAAAACTATAATAATGTTTTTCAAAAAGTCAACTTGGTCAACCCAGGGTGTTATTGGGTCATTGACCTAAAAATGTCCTTGGATGATGTTTGTGATCATTAATGACCAACTAATTAAATTAGAAACCAAATCAAGTTTGAATTTGGTTTTAAAAAACCCTTTATTTCAAAAGCTTGTTTTATTCCGTTTTATATAATTCAAAATCTATATAGAATTTAGAGATACTCTAAAAATATATTTTGTAGATCTTGACAAGAGCTACAAAGTTGGTATTCAAAGTTCTTCAAGTTTCTAAAAATAATTTCAAATGAATTTGAAAATACAGTTTTTCAACATTTATGTCCTTTCGATTTTAAAAGCATAATTCAAAATTTATGCACATTTTGGGAAAACTTTGTATATGAAAAATGTTTGGTTTGAAAATTTGAGTATTCCATAGTTTTGAAGATTTTCAAGTTTTATTGAAAAATCAAAAGTAATTTCAAATATTTGTTTCTAGGGTTTTATTCCCTTTTTGAAGTTGAATTCATATTTCAAAAACTATGCAGAATTTGAAAATGTTTGCTAAATAAAAAGTGTAGCTCTTAAAAACTTATGCAAACTTTATTTTTGGAGATTTTCATATTCTTATATAAATTCTAGAGTAATTTGCAAAATTCAGAAGTGATATCATTTGCTACAGTGGCGATGGCGTCACCTTCATCTTCTTCCCTCTCTGCTCACCGGCGTCGCCGTGGCCGTCGGTGCCATACCACCCTGCGGTGACCGCCAGCTCACCCCCGGATGCCCGAAACTTCGCCGTCGTCATGTCGCCCGTCCGTGCGTCGCTTTTAAGCTATAAATAGGTTGGCCGCCGTCGTTTTTCTTCTTTTCTTCCCCGCCGCCACCGCCGACAACCTCGCTCCGCTGCCCGATTTCATCGCCGTCGACCCACCGCTGCTCAATTGCTTTTGCCAACAGCTCTGCCTCGTCCTTGCGCCCAGTTTGAGCTAGCCCGTGCTCGCTCTCTCCGCCCGAGTCGCCCGCGCGCCGTCGTCTTCCTCGCGCACGGCAACCGCGCCGCCGCAAACCAATTCGCCGACGACAGCCACCACCGCCGGTTATTTTCTTCCATCTTCTATATATTTGTGATCTCCATGATCTCCTCCATCTCATGCACAACCTTGTCGGCCCGTTGGTGCACAGGAGCCGCTGTGACGCCGACCTTGCTGCCGGAGCACCGCCGTCGCCATCACCGTCGCCGTCTGCAGCTCGACTCAGCCACTCCAAGTCTTCATCTTCGAGCGCACTAGACCCGCAGTGAGCTCCTGCGCCCCTCCATGCCCTCACCTTCACCTCTACCGTACCGTAGCGTCCGGCCGCCGTGACTCGCCGTCGGCATGCTCATGCCGCTCCCCCGCGCGCGTAGCCATCTTGGCTGGGGGCCAGGAACTGCTCCATTCTTTGGCCTAGCATGTTCACCTGGGTGTCCCACGTGTGCCCGTGCGCTTGTCGTCACCGGAGACGCTCCGGTGAGCCTTGCAGCCGCGCCGCCGCGCCGCCGTGCCGCCATGGCCGTCGGCCAGTATGCCGCCGTGCCCCCGCCGCTCCATTAGCTAGTCCAATCAACTCGCCGTGCCGAGCAGAGCCCGTAGGTGCCCAGCCCATCGTCGGAGACCTCACCGCCGGTGAGGTATCGCCGGTCAAAATTCGGCCACCACCGGTCAACGTCGGGAAAGGAATTTCCTTTTCCTTTTCTATTTTCAGAAAAACCATTTAAATGCCTTTTTCTTTTAAAAATCATAATAATTCATGTATAGCTCCAAAAATTCTGATAATTTTTGTGTATGCTCTTTATGATGTCATCTACCTAAGAAAAATATGAAATACCAATTTTGAGTACTTTTTGCATAAGTTAAAATTAGCTCTTTTGATTGGAAAATGCATATTCTATGATTTTTAATAAATAAAATAATTAGCTTTTATTTCTGAAATTTATTTTGCCATCTAATTAGGCCAAGAGTTTTTCAAAATAAAATTTTGAGCTCAATTAGATGACTTTAATTTTATGCCTTTATTTTATGCTTTTAATTAATTAATTAACCCCTTTAATCATGATTAATCATTATAGGGTTGTTTGACTTTGGGATTTGCTTGATGACCTTGGGTCATTAACTCTAATGACCTTTGGCACCTTAATTAATTGTTTGCGATTATCCTAATCATGTCATTAAGGCTTAATCAACGTTATTTCATGTGTTTAATAACCTTATTAAATGACGTAGTTAACCCTAAGGAACTTAGTGAGTAAGCCTTGTTGGCTTGAACTTTATCGTGAAGGAAAGTTATACTCAAGTCCTTAATCTGGCCATGCATTCATCGAGCATCATGTTTACTATTCCATCTTGTTGAAACATATCATGTTATTGTGTAGCTTCCGTTAACGAAGAGTTGAACATTGCCAAATCAGATCCCAAGGAAGAGCAGATTCAGGAGTCGGGAGTTGATCCAGAGCTTGAGACCATCTACCCCGAATACCAAGGCAAGCCCCGGATGCATTCCAACCCTACCCTTATTTTATAGAAGTTTTATCGCTTCAGTTATGTTATGTTGCATTAGGTATTAGGCGTTGAGTGGTAACCTACCAATTGCATTACCTGTCTTAATTCCATATTCCTTGTTACCTGATTTTGGAAAATCCTTAGTTATGCTTAGCCCTGCTTAATTAGTAGGTTTTCAAAAAGAAAAAGAATGAAAAAGATGAGGATGGCTTTACTTGTTGGAATCATGACAATAGTTAATAAATCAAGTCCGGACGGGTAATTTGCATTGGGAATGGAGTCCCTCTGTAGTGTTTCCGTCTATTGATGCCCTAGGTCCTGTGTCGATGGTGATCTGGTGATATTGAGAAACTAGAAATCCACATGCATGAAGTGATATACTAAGGGTTGGAGCCCAGGTATGTCATGGAGTGATATATAGTGGGTCAGAGCCCCCACATATGTCATAGTGTGTTATACTGTGGGTTTAAGTTTTCATGTATATCGGTACACTGGGTCGAAATACTCATGTGTATCATGTGGTGATATATGGCTATGGTTATTATCCCGGTATATCTGTGGTCCGGTATGCAATTTGGTTGGAGCCTCATGCATATCGAGATCTAAGTCCCAGCTGGGTATAAAAATGGATTCGAATCTCCGTTGCTTCTCGGGGAAGAAGACTCGATCGGTGTTCATCATCGTAGTAACAACTTGAATGATGATAAGTTATCAAAATGAGGTTAGTTGGTAATCGTGATCAAGAGCAAGACAACTTTACTTTATGTCAAGATTTTCTGCAAAAATTCTTGTCTCTTGCAAGTCTTACCTTGTCCCTCTAGCCAATATTTCTGAGTCTTCACCTCTCTTTTTTGTCGGGTCAGTCTTGTTGAGTACTTTTGTACTCAGGGTTTGTTGAACCCTTGTTGCAGGTGAGCCCCATGCACAGGATTGCTTTGCACCCTGTTACATGATAGTCGTTGTGGAGAGTGACGATGAGTAGGATGTTTGGCTCTCGGGCAGAGCTTATCGCCTGGTATTGTAATAAAGTTATTTATCGCTACTCCACTACTACTATGGTTTGTAATATTTAAGTTATGGTAAGCTTTGAAACTAAATGGTTTGTAAACTTATGTTATTGTAATCCTTCCGCTATTTTACTCTGATATATCTTGTTTGTATAAAACTGTTGTAATACCGCAATGTCTCTTTGTAATGATTGATTCTGCTCAAAGAATCGTGGATGATTCGGAATTTACCCGACAGACCTTTAAGTCGTATGGAACACATTCATGGTTATTTGGAGTCTGTTTAGACAATAATCATGCATGTGGACCATATGGTTTAGGAGGTTCTGCCACAGTAGCTATAGGAGAGAGAGGAGATGATAGGGAGAGAAAAAAGCAGGCTATAATTTAATGGCCGACTTAGATAAAAAACTTTATGAGAAAGACTAGTGGAGCCATGCATTAATATAACTAAGAGCTAACTACTATATGAGTGTGTTGGATAAGAGTTAGATAAGAGCTAACTCTTATATGAGTGTGTTGGCTTGACGTAAGGTATTTAGTGGCCTTCTCCCAACACACTCTTATCTAACTAAGAACTAACTCTTAGCCTTGCTCTAATGTCACATGCCACCATAGTTCGATAAGAGTTTTGGTTTATCTCTAGTCACGTGAGACATACGCAGAGCCAAGGAATTCAAGAAGCATATATCAAGAACGTTCTGTTTGAGCTCATTTGCCCCTTTGATCTTTCCATGTCGCACATTTGAGCTCATTTTCTTCTTTTCCCTCTCCCTTCCTCACCTCTCTACTGGGCGGTCGCACGCTGGGAGTTCATCACTACGTCAGTGCAAGAGGCTGCAGCTCCTATTGATCTCAAATTGGAAAGTGAAGAACATTAGCTTCTTCGTTCGGGTTGTCAGATGTCTACACAAGATCATTAGGGCATAACCAGGAATAGAGCTATTCATGGCAACATTGCTGATAGGGAAATAGGGGTTTGGTAATATCATTGTTGGGGGCATATTATATGTTATAGGACCTTGTTATTGTGGTCAGGTCCCATTTACTTAGCTCAGGAGCTTGTAGAATAATATTTAGGCCCATTTGTAGCTTCAATGTCTTTTTTAAGAAAATGAACCCCCTCTTTTGGAAACAATGAAACCCTCCTCTCCCACCTCCCATATATAAAAAGGGGAGAAGAGAGGTGGAGGAGAATGCTTGGTTGATCACTTGCTTGGCTCTCTTCCTTTCTCTCTCTTCACCCTTTTACGTTTGGTCCCTACACCAATACCTTTGTATTTTAATTAAGATAAAAAAATTGTCTTTGTATTGGAAACTTGATACCAAAAAATACAATATTGATTGTCTAACGAATTAGTCTTCATTTCATCAATCAAACTTTGTCAAATGTATCAGACTTTGTTTTGTGAACCAAATTGCCACCAAGTGTCGTCGAATGAATCAAATTACCCTTAGAAAAATGTAAATATATGTGTTGAGCATAATAATAGGGTAAGAAGAGAAGAATAGCTCATGTGGTAAAATCGAATATCACCCCTATAAATACTTGTAGCAAATGAGAAGAACTCTATAAATACCTTATGTCATGTACTATTCATAGACATACAATACATACTCGATGGATTTCATTATACTCTTCGATGTTTGTATAAGTTAACTGTTACTATTTAGGAAAATTTTCTGCCAAATGAGAAATTATAACTCTTAGGAATATAAAAACAGAACTACTAAATGTGGACAACAAATTGAGGGAAAGAAGAGAAGGGAGAGGAAGAAAGTTGCATGTAGTGACACCACCTAACTAGGAGCTTCTGACTCTACAGTCTGCATGCACGACAGGGGATCAGGAAGAGAGGCCATTGGGCTATGGTGTAATGCATTGTTGGCTACTGACCCTTTGGAAGCAGTCGTGCTCTGAGGTCTGAGGGAAGAGGGTGTTTGGTGCTCCAAGAGGACAAGTGGTAGACCCATGGTGCTTGTGTGTGTAGTCAAACCGGCGTTAGGTTTAGGTAGTGCAACTGGCTGGCATGTAGTTGCTACAGTGTGCGGTGGAGTGTGGACAAGATGCTACGAGCCTGCATAAACTACAATCTACAGGTTGGGCTTTGGACGTTGCTAATTCGTGATAGCCTAGTTACCAAGAGCTACATACATAGATGGAGTTTCCTACGAGATTCAATTCAAACAACTACTAAAGAAGCGAGCATAGGAGCTGAGGAGCATGCACGATGGTGTCGACTACTGACTGAGCATATTTCTCTAGTATACCAAAAGGACACTTTAGAACCAAATGATCCTATTATCAATAATAATAAAAATATTAAGTCACAAGGACTTTGAACATACCCTCACTGAATCCTTGTCTAGCTTATCAAAGATGGTAAAAAAACTTGACTAAAGTCAAGGCTTTAAGGGGAACTTTTTTTGCAGAAAAAACATAGCAAAGAATCAAAGCCACTCTATGTGCAACTGAGAACAAACAAATTGCATTGTCTTCACCCAAATTTTAAGGATGACAACATTTTTCGGAAAAAGTGAAAAGAAAGAAGCTTCAAGTGAACCAATGTGACAAAAAAAATGCAAAGCCAAGACTACATGAAGTCAAGTACATTTTCAAAAGCAAACTTCAACAATCAAAGTCATGTCATTTTTTGTGCGTGCATGGGGGTGGATGTTTTACACAAATATGAAAACAATGAAGCTTGGAGAAAAACAATACAATAAAGGCTAAAACTAAATTATGTAGTTCCCAAGTGAAGTAATGGGAATGAAAGAACCACGATGACTTACATGATGATCAATCAAAACTTACCACAGAAACCACAAAGACATCTTTGGTAGTAGATCCTAGTAAATGTCATCTTAATAAGAAAACTACCTCAAGTTGCCTCAAGTAAAGATGCATAATTTAACTTCTCGCATGGAACCGCTTCAGTCGTGTTCCATCCAAAATTAAGAATACTTTAGAGCCAAGTGATGCAACTCTATGCCAAACAGATACCAAGTATACATCAAAAGACTACACGTTTTGTCTTTTAGAAAAACATGAAGTAATCAACGAAGACTATTTTGAAAGTCCAGGGACTTTGTTGTACTATATGTCGAAGTTTGTCACTTCACGGGTTTAGCCCTTCAGAGGAGGCCTTCGCCCATGAGGGGTTGCTCTTGGGAACTTGAACTCACAAAACACAGTCCTAATTGTCCTAAAGAATTAGTCTCTATTTCTTTAAAAGTATCAAGCTTTATCGAAAGTATCAGACTTTGTCAAATGTATCTGGCTTCATCGAATGTATCAGGCTTCGTCTTTCCATCAGGCTTCTTTGACTGAATCAAATTGCCTTTAGGAAGATGTAAATATATGTGTTGAACATAAATAATAATAGGGAAAGAATGTAATAATAGCCTGTGTGGTAAAGTTGAAGACACAACCCTTATAAATACACTCTAACATGTACTATAGCATAGGAGGAGATATTTATAAATGCCTCTTACACGAAATACATACTCGAATCGATTGAGTTCATTATGGTCTTTGATGATTGTATAAGTTGTCTTGCACCCAACACTTTCAATTATGATAGAGAAAAGAGTTTACTGATGATATGAAAAATCAAGAAAAAAGGGAGGACATTTCCCCACGCCTGAGATATGAAAGAGCTACCCTGCAATGACCAAAGCTCTCTTTCTCATTAAAGCAACTTGCTATTTGGTAACTGTTCTAAAAATTTTTACAATTTCTTTCCATCCATAGTTTTCACAGTAAATAATGGTGAACAACCTTGGTGTTAAAGTTCTCATGAGTCCTAAGAGGTAATTATGTGGACGTGCATCATGTAAAAGTAAAACTCATTTATACTAGTGATAGTATAACATCTAACAAGGCGAGGTTCTCTGTTCTAGCTGGATAACCCATGGAGCTGAGTTATGCAAGCTCCTCCTTAACACAGTTTTCACTTGAACTTATCAGCAATGGTATAATATTTTTCTCTCACAATAAATCAGCATCAGCCCACTTATATGCTTTTGAGATCATGTAACACCTATTATACACTAGTGAAACATGTAACCCCAAATACACTGAAACTAAGACTTCATCCCCGTGTTGCTCCCCCACACGAGCAACACGGGCAGCCGCTCGCCCCCAAACCCTAGCAGCTGCCTCCTTCCCTCCCTCCGCGACACCGCCGCCAGAGCTGGCCGCCAGCATGGCCACGTGGCTCGCCAGGATGCCGGGGAGGGGGGGTGCTCCTCTCCTTGCAATTTGCCCGCGCAGACGACATCGAGTTGGTGGTGGGGCTCCTCTTCTCCTCTCGCAATTTGCCAGCACAGATGACATCGAGTTGGTGGCTCTCCT
>CM041645.1:16363737-16629710 GCA_023333625.1 Bothriochloa decipiens
GGTCCTGGGCGACCGGATCCGGAGCTCAAGCGGCAGGATCCGGTACTAACCCGAGGCTGAGGGCTGGCGATGATAGCTGTTGGCAAAGGCGGAGCCGGTGGCACCAGCAAGGTGTGTCAGCACTTGTGCTCCTCTGCCGATTAAGACGCTCTTGGTCTCCTGGGCATGGGGCGACGCCCATGGTATGGGGCATGTCTGTGATGCCCAACTTTCCGGATTAGATAGTTGGCGGCCTTTGTAGTCGGATCCAGTGATGGACCATGTGGCTGTTGTATGGCATAACGGTACGGTTCTTGGTCATTCACTACCATGTTTTGATGGCGGTGACGCTTGTAGGCGCCACTTTCCTCGTTGGAGACGTCGTCTCATCCTTCATAAGGATCTCCCCGGGTGAAAACCCAGAACCCGTCTCTGGTAGGGCAATGATGCCGTCTTTGAATGTCATTTTCTCATTGGAGACGTCACTTTTGAAAGATCTCTTGGGTTGTCGGAATTGGTGTCTGCATCAAGATGGTGGTTCCCTTGCATATGCACCAGGTGCTTCATACCGTTGCCAGGATACAATATCCGGAGTCTCCAATGGTTTCCGGTGTTCTACAATCTTTTCGTACTCTTACTAGGTCTAACAGACGTGTTTTGACGGTAATTTCTTGACTTGGTGGTTATATTCTTTTGGAGTTGACTTTATGGAGCAAAGTAGAATGTCGCATAAGACTACTTGACTTTCTTGTTGGGGATATAATTCTTTTTGTTTGTTTTTTTAGTGTATCAGTGTTGTTTGTTGATATAGCACGGACTACCTATTGTAATATATTCTCGAAAGAGGGTGAATATATTTTCCATTATCTTAAAAAAATACACTGAAACTAGTTAGAAGCCATTTAAGTCCCATTAGGCCTATGTTTGAATTTAAATGCTTTCTTGGCCCACTAGACACCGTTTGTACCGTTGGAGCTCAAAGCACTCAGAAGAGCATCATACACGCCGTGCTAGTGGCTACAACAGCTTTGTCTGGTCGACTGGTCGCCTTACTATTAGAGCGGTCTACCGTCTCTTGGTCAATGTGGGGGTAATTAGCTTCTTGGTACGGTGTTGTATGTGTAAGTATCTTATCTCTTTCAAAGGCCCCTAGTGTGCTGAATATATAGACGTAGCTTTACCGATCTATAATTTTGGTCTGCCCAATCGTTGGACTCTATCTTTTACAAATAGTGCGCATGCGTCACACCGGAAGGAGGTAAGATGGTTTCCCAAAAAAAAAAAAAGGAGGAGGTAAGATGGGTGTAGGGATAACATAACTGCACGAGCTGACCACGACCACACTTGATTCCACACTGGCGATCCAGCTCCGTAGCTTTGCGCGCCCTGATCCATCTCCTTGGTAGTACTTGTTCCGTTGATCTTGTGCTTGCATTGGGGCCATAGCAGCTCTCGGTCGAAACCACGTGATCAGCGAGGGTCAGCCCTGCATGCCTGCAGCATCATATCCATATGCTAATACCAGAGGACCTTGCCAGACGATGCGATTCGAGTTGGACTGACTAATTGTTGCGTGCCCAAGGTGACTACATGGAGCCACGGCTGCCACGTATATATCTCGTCCGTCCGCCACCGCCGGTGAGGGCCTCCGTTCTAGACGGATAACTCCATGGAGCCGAGCTAGGCAGGGGCTCCTCCTTACGTCATACACCATACGCTGCCATTTCTTAGCCTATAGCGCTGCCTAGACTAGACATTGCTAGTTTGCAATGGGAAGGTAGCTTAGGGAGGAAGGTGTCACCTTGCCCATCTTTAATGGACGCACCTAGCGGTTTCATTAAAGCTAAACCCATTCTTTTTGAGCAAAGTTTTTTTTTAAAAAAATGCTCACCACAGGGGGATTGTCGTCACTCGTCAGCCCATCATTCCTCTTATTTGAGAGTGACAGATAATTACATACTCCACAGTTGGGAATGGGATTGGAATTGGAGAAAAAAAAATAAAAGAATCCAACGCACACGCCTGCTGACGGGAAAGAGGAGGAAGAAAGGAAACCGATCCTGCTGACTGGGAAAAGCAAAAGGGCGGGCTCCGCACGCAAACGAGAGATTGGAAAGAAGTACTACTAGCTCGATCGTTCGTGTCTTGAGTGGTGACTACACTGCACACCAAGTAAAGTACTCTGTCACCCATCCCACTCGCTCGCTCCCGATCCCCAAATCCAAGTCTCCAAGAGCAGAGGAGGCTGGCTGGCGCTGGCGTCCCATCCATGGCGGACTGCGTGACCCGCGTGTGGGCGCTGGCCATCGCCACCTTGGCCTGCGTCGGCCTCCCGAGCGCGCTCGTCTACGCCATCGTCCGGATCGCGGCCGCGCGCCGCTACTACGCCACCTTCGCCATGGCCGTCGTCCTCGTCTTCTGGGTCACCATCAGCGCCGCCTACTACCCGCGCGTCTGCGCCGACCTCGTCCCGTGGCCGCGCTTCCTGCGCCTTCAGCGCCGCGGCGGCGGACCCTCGCTGCTGCTTCCACAGCGGTCATCGTCGTCATCCGTGGGGCAAATGGACGGAGATCGTGCTGGCAGCGGCGGCGTGGACGCGCTTCCCCGGGAGGCACCGGCCGCGCTTGTCGGCTCCGATAACGACATCTCGCCGCCGTCGCCGTACCCGTACCCGTACCCGTACGAGCACCAGCGCGTGTCTCTAGCGCAGAGGCACGGAGACCGTGGCAGTCGCCTGGCCGCGCTTCCCCGGGAGCCACCGGCCGCGCGCGGCAAAGCGCATGCCGACGACGTCCCGCGGCCGCCGTGCGAGCGGCAGAGCGACGGCGGGCCGTGCAAGTACTGCGCCATCTGCATGGCCGACGTGGACAATGAGGAGGCAGCGAAGTGGCTGCCGCTGTGCCTGCACGTGTTCCACCGCCACTGCATCGATCAGTGGCTTCGCGGCCACTCGACGTGCCCCATCTGCCGGTGCAACGCCTTCCTAGACGGCCGGTGAAACTTGGACACGGCGACGAGTTGGCGTTGGCGACTCATCTGTGTTCAGCTAGGTTTTTAAAGTTGCTGATATATATATATATATATATATATATATATATATTCGAACACTATCGAGCAAATTAAAGGGGTGATAATGGGCATGAAGGAAAGTTCTCTCCTGGACCTAATGGATATGGGGTGGTGTTTTTAAAGAAGTTGGGAGATTATCAAAGGATATATGAAGAATGTTCTAGGATTTTCACAATCATCAGCTAGACATCAAGAGATTGAACTTAGACATCAAGAAATTGAACTTTGGAGTCATAACTTTGGTGCCTAAACTGAAAGAGACCAACAACATTAAGCAGTTCAGGCCTATATGCCTGTTGAATGTTGATTTCAAATGCTACCTGTTGCTACGAAAGTTATGGGAAAAGGCCAAACTGGGTTCATTAAGGGGAGAAACATTTTAGAAGGTATGAGGTTTTACATGAGTTGGGCAGATTAAAAAAATAGGGGCTGATTCTTAAGATTAACTTTGAGAAGGCTTATGATGGGTCGGATGGACTTTTTTGGAACATGTCATGAGAGGGAAAGGGTTCCCTGATAAATGGATTGAGTGGGTTATGTGCGCTATAAAAATGGCAAGGTCTATATAAATGTAAATGGGGGAGAGGAGCTCCTATTTTAGGACATAGAGGGGTTTGAGGCAGGGGGATCCCCTATCTCCTTTTTTATTCAATTTAGTGGCAGATGCTTTGGGGGTGATGATTGACAAAGCTGTTAATAAAGGACATATTATTGGGGTGTTGAGTGATCTTATCTTAGAGGGTTTATCTTATATCCAGTATGTTGATCATACAGTCATCATGGTGGATGGATCTGAGCGGTCTATCACAAATCTGAAGCTTATTCTATATTGTTTTGAGTGGATGTCTGGTTTGAAGATAAATTACCACAAAAGTGAAGTGCTTGTTTTTGGGGTTCAACAACAGGAAAAGGAGCTGAAAGCTAATATGCTAAATTGTGTCCTAGGATCTCTACCAGTCAAATACTTGGGGATTCCTCTTAGTTATACCCATTTAGGTGTGGGGACTTTTGATCCTATGGTCTAGAAAATGCTTAAGAGCCTGGATTCTTGGAGAGGCAAGTTCCTGACAAATGGAGGGAGATAGATTTTGACCAACTCTTGCCTCTCCAGTATCCCTACTTATTGTATGGGTTTTATTGGCTTCAAGATTGGGTGCATAAGAAGATGTACAACATTAGTAAAAAATTCTTATGGCAAGGTATAGAGGAGAAATTTTGATATCATATGGCAAAATGGGAAATGGTGGCTAGACCTAAGGAACAGGGAGGCATGTGCATTATCAAATTTTGATAGGGTGATGAATGATTGTTTGTTCGTTAAGTGGATTTGGAAGATTTTCAAAGAACCTGATGAGATTTGGTATAACCTGCTAAAAGCAAAGTACATGAGGCAAGGGTTTTTTTCTCTCTTCAGTTTCTAGGGGGGTCTCAATTCTCTGGAAAGGGTTACATAAAGTCAAACACTTGTTCCAGCGGGGGGTTATTTTTAAGGTAAAAACGGGGGAAACTACAGATTTTGGCTACATTGTTGTGTGTTGGGGGGGGGGGGGAGGGGCGAGTACCTCTTAAAATTTTGCATGAAAATATCTTCAAAATAGCTAGAGACCCAAATTATTTGGTTTGTGAATATTGGGATGAAGGGTAACTGTATAGGAGGTTGAGGAGTGGATTGAATTACAATCCACCTCCAAGATATTGATTTGACATCTAAAGATTGTGATATGGTGACTTGGGCTCTTGAGAAAAAGGAAGAGTTTTCCACTAGCTCCTTGTATAGATTTATTGCAAATACTGAATGCCTAGTAGGGTGGCTGATCACATATGGAAGTGTAAGATTCCAATGTTATAATGACAAACTACAGGCGACAAGCTATTTAGCAAGAAGAGGTTGAAAGGGTGATACTCATTGTTGTTTGTGTGAAAACAGTGAAACTACTGGTCACATTCTTTTTCATTATCATATTGATAAAATGATCTAGGCGATGATAAACGAGATTTTTGAACTAGAATCTTGTCCAAATTATCTAGAAGATTTCATCATGGTTTGGTTGCATGGCATAGGGTCGTTGCCTATACGGTTACTGATGTTCATTTTCGTAGGTTTTGCGTGGGTCTTATGGACTACAAGGAATAAGATGTCTATCGAGAAGAAGTTCCCTAAAGCTCCCTCTGATGTTATGTATGCTGCTATATCCCTATTGCACAAATGAGGACGATCAGAGGAGGATTGAGGAAGTGCTGAAGATGGTGACCGACTGGATGAAGACTTTTCAGCCCTTAGAAGGTCTTAAGAGTTAAGTCTGTCTACTTTATTTCACAATAGTTCTAAGGAGCCAAACTTGTAGCTGGTAACCCCAACGAGTATATGTTCTTGTTTTGTGTTGCTGATTATCACAACATTATGACTTATAAACATTTTCCTTCAATTCTCACCTCTTGATTATGCACCCCTACAAATTATGAGTTACCACCCAATCTTGTTTCCCTTATCCAATCGTATTTTTGTTTTTGTTATCTGCCATTGATAGCTCATAGCGGTTAGTTGCTATTGATTGAAGACTTGAAGGCAAAAAGAGAAATTGTATCATTGCCATCAACACAAAGACAACTTAGAAAATAGACATCCATTCCACGCCATTGGCAAATGGTTCACCTAATTAAAAAAGAAATATGTGAACTACTATTTTATTAGGCGACTATTTTTTGCGTTTTTCTCAGGCGACGACCGATAGCCCTTGATAGGAACAGGCGCTCTAGATTAGATTGTGTCCTATTCATCTTCTTACTCACATTGGTCCTCATGCTAACACTCCTGCCCACTCCCAATCACATTGCCCCCCTTTTATAGGTTACAGTTACATCATTGTGGAGTACAAAAATGACCCTAGAGCAACGAAGGCACATTTCAATATATTCTTGTGTATTGTGCTCATGCCTTCAGGGCATGTAAGTCTTTTTCTTTTACTACAATGTTGATGGGTTCCTGTGAGTGTGGGCTTTCAATTTTAGCCCATTATTCGTCACACCACAGCTTCCGATTAATCAATCTTCGTAGTGCCTCGTCCTATGATCTCGCACCATGGCCTCTGCATAATCTTTATTGTGTCTCGGCCTCTGACTTTTCATCATGGCCTTCGACTGATCCTCATAGTCTTGGGCCTTTTGATTTTTCACCACAGTCTTTGACTCATCATCATATGGCTCAACATCTGACTTTTCATCACGGCCTCCGAGTAATCTTCATAATGGCTCGGCCTCTAACTTTTCATCATGGCCTTCGATTGCTCTTCATAGCGGTTAGCCTCAGACTTTCCATCACGGTCTTTGACTGATCTTCATAGTGTCTCGGCCCCTTATTTTTTATCACGTCCTCCGACTGATCTTCATAATGGCTCCGCCTCTGACTTTTCATCATGGCCTTCGACTGATCTTGGCCTCTGACTTTTCATCACGGCCTTCGATTGATCTTCAGCAGGGTCAAAGGCCCAAGTTGGTTGTTTCGTCGCTGTCAGCCTTCGATATTTCTTCGGCATGGTCAAAGGCCCAAGTCGGCATCTGATTTTCCACCACAGTCTTCGACTGATCTTCATGGTGCCTCTTTATGGGGGAGTTGGCCGATATTTCATATGGACACCCCTGTGCTGTTTCAAATGAAATTGAAACATAGCCACGACTTGAAAGAATAAAAATGGATGTATTCCCATCGATCTACTGTAGCTCTTACTAATAAGTTACTATACAGTATATACACTAGTGAAATGTGTAGCGCCCAAAATATGATGGAAGAAATACAACAGACAAGTTATAAATCTAATTAAGGCCCGTTGTTTGAACTCAAATGCTTTCACGGTGACGCAGCGCAGGCCATGGAGATAGTATTTCATGGAAAGAAGAAGTCGGGCCGCAGGCAGGCGGTTGCCGTCTAGAGCACCTGGTTCCATGTCGCAACATTAGTTACTAATGTCTACAAACAACATCATGACCTGGAACGTCCGTGGTCTGTGTATGCGCGCGCGTAGAGCAGTCGTACGCGAGTTCTTGGTTCAAGAACGCGTCTCCGCGCTGTGTCCTGTCGAGCCGAAAATTGATGTAATCACCACGGCTTTTGCCAATGACTTAATGGGATCAGAGTTTCAGTACGTGTGTTTGCCTTCTATCGGGGTAATTGTCGCTTGGCGCCAAGATATGTGGTCTGTTTCTAGCCACTGCTGTCGTGTCCATCTGCGACACGAGCTCGCCAGATAACGCTTGGTCGCTGTGCGCTGTCTACGGCCCGGTAATTGACGAGCTTAAGGCAGGTTTCCTCGATGAGCTGCGTGACGTGCGTGCTAGCTGCACTGGACCGGTGTTGATTTGCGGGGATTTTAACCAAATCTATTTAGCCGCGGACAAAAACAATGACCGCCTCGACTACCGGGCGATGCGTCGATTCCGCAGGCTGATTGATGACTGTCGACTCGAGGAACTCTATCTTCACGGCAGGCTCTACACATGGAGCAATGAGCGGCGAAGGCCAACTCTAGAGCGGCTTGACCGTGCATTTGCCTCGCTCGACTGGATCGAGAGCTTCCCCCACCACCACCTTCTCTGTCTGTCATCAGATTGTTTAGTGGGGGTTTTAAAGTACTGGAGTCCATGGCGGAACGCAACGTCCTCTTTTGAGCAACACAGCACTACTTAAATGTTTCTCCTCTGGTTCAACCCAATGGTCGTGTTCCCTCCAAAACACACGGCCGCCGCGTGCTGCCTGCCAGCGCGGCGATCTTCCCTGTCATAGCTAAAACGACACTCCATGGGGAGCCGGCTTCTGAGCTAGGCTCTCCTTAATTACAGGCTTTACACTACACTACCATTTCTTAGACCACCTACCTAGGCGTACCTAGTTTGCGCGAGAAGGGAAGGCAATGCTGTGATTGGTTTAGAGTTTAGAGTTGCGCGGCACTACATTACTAGTGTCTGAAATGGGAAGGGGTAGCTTAGGGAGGACGGTGTCATCTCACCTTGCCAATCTCTAATACACGTAGCCAGTGCTTCGGCTAAAGCTAAACCCATCCATTCATTCTTTTGCACAAACAAAGGGAAACAAAATGCTTACCAGCACAGGGGCTGTCGTCACCCCATCATTCCTCGTTTTCTTGATAGATAGATACTCCACTAAAGTAAACTGAACCCAGGTGAGATGAGTTTGGAAAAATAAAAGAATGCAACGAACACAGGCTTGCTGACGGGTAAAGAGTGAAACGATCAATAGGAAGCCGAGCTCGATGACAGGGAAAGCAAAACGGTGAACGGAGGCCTGGGCACCTGGCGTGTCCCGTGGGGGGCCCCACACGCAAACGAGGTGTGGCAAAGCATCTCGTTCCGTCGTTCGTGACTGGTGTTCCACTGTGCTGTGTCATTCCCACTCACTCGCTAGCTCGCTCTCGATCCCCATGGCGGCAGCTTAGCTGCGCCATTCCCCCCACCGGACTCCAACTCCAAGAACAGAGGAGGCTAGCTCACTCTGCCTGCTGCTGGTGTTCCGACTTCCAAGCTACTTGTCCCACCCACCCAGGAAGGAACAAGCCATCCATCCATCCATCATCCATGGCGGCGGACTGCGTGACCCGCGTGTGCGCGCTGGCGATCTCCATGGCGGCGTGCGTCGGCCTCCCGAGCGCGCTCATCTACGCCATGGTCCGGATCGCCGCGGCGCGGCGGTACGGCGCCACCTTCGCGCTGGGCCTCGTCCTCGTCTTCTGGGTCACCGTCAGCGCCGCCTACTACCCGCGCGTCTGCTTCCTGCGCCGCGCACGCCGCCTCGGCCGGGGCCGCGACGAGCCCTCACTGCTGGTGCCGCAGCGCTCGTCGTTCGCGACCGCCGACGCGTTTCCCGTTCCCGGGCCCCGGCCGCAGGCACCGGCGGCTGCGCGTGGAGGAGGAGCGCATGTCCGCGCCAACGATGACGTCTCGGCGCCGGCGCCGTACCCGTCCGAACACCAGCGCGTGCCATTGACGCAGAGGTACGGAGACCGTGGCAGTGGTGGCATGATGGGCGTTTTGTTTCCCTGGGAGGCACCGGCGGCCGCGCACGGCCGAGGCGGAGCGCGTGTCCCCGCCGCCGATGACGTCTCGGCACCGTCGCCATGCCCGTTCGAGCACCAGCGCGTGCCGTTGGCGCAGAGGCACGGAGACCGTGGCGGTGGTGGTTTGATGAGCGTGTTGTTCACCTGGGAGGCACAGGCACCGGCCGCGCGCGGCGCAGCGCGTGCCGGTGGCGCCCGACCGCCACCACCACCGCCACCGCCGCCGTCGTATTCGTGGAAGCAACGCGTGCCTTTGGCACGAAGCCACGGAGACCGTGCTAGTACTGCTAGTCGCATGATGGCCGCGCTTCCCCGGGAGCCACTGGCCGCGCGCGGCGGAGCGCGTTCCGGTGTCACCGATGATGGCGTCCCACCGCCACCGCCACCGCCACCGCCACCGCCACCGCCGCCGACGTATTCGTGGCAGCAACGCGTGCCTTTGGCCCGAAGCCACGGAGACCGTGATAGTAATGCTAGTCGCATGATGGTGGCCGCGCTTCCCCGGGAGCCACCGGCCGCGCGGGGCAAAGCGCGTGTCGGCGCCGACGTCCCGCGGCCGCCGTGCGAGGAGCAGAGCGACGGCGGCGAGCCGTCCAAGTACTGCACGATCTGCATGACCGACGTGGACAAGGAGGAGACGGCGAAGCGGCTGCCGCTGTGCCTGCACGTGTTCCATCGCCATTGCATCGACCAGTGGCTGCGGGGGCACTCGAGGTGCCCCATCTGCAGGTGCAAAGGCGAACCGGCCATCATCGACGTCCCGCCGCCGCGGTACCCGTTGTACGAGCAGCAGCAGCGCGACGTGCCTTTGGCGCGAAGGCACGGCGGAGACCGTGCTAGTACGAGTCGCACGACGATGGCCGCGCTTCACAGGGAGCCGCCGGCCGCGCGCGGCGGCGCCGACGTCGTCCTGCGGCCGTCGTGCGACGGCAAGCCGCCCAAGTACTGCGCCATCTGTTTGGCCGACGTGGACAAGGAGGAGACGGTGAAGTGGCTGCCGCTGTGCCTGCACGTGTTCCACGGGAACTGCATCGACCAGTGGCTGCAGGGACACTCGTCGTGCCCCATCTGCAGGTGCAACGCCTTCCTCACTGACTCTTGGCCTCTTGGGTCCTCTTGACAGGCGGCGGTGAAGGACGAGTCTTCTCTTCTCAGACGGATACGGCAGAGAGTTGGCGACTCATCATTATGTGTGATGCAAGTTACAAGTTAGGATAAAATTGCTGTTACTGGTTCCTGCTTAATTATGGACAGTGAGTATATATATAGCCATTAGCCAACTCGATCTGGTACCTAACACTATCGAGAACAATAGCATGGTGATGTAACTGATGATTGATGACCTATAACCATCGTCCTTTCTATAGACTATAAGCACCCCTTATATATGTGCCAAGACGGCCGCCGGCGGGGCGGAGCATGGGCTCAGCTAAGAGAGAGCCGCCATCTTAGAGGCTTATCAATTGATTAGTCAGAGCTCCTGGCTCACTTCTCGCAAACGAAATCTCACGGAACCAGATGTTGGGCCACATCGTTGCAGCTGTATGACACTAGAAAAATAAACTCATGTATCATATGTAGGCACTTTTTTTTTAGACCAAAGACCATTGGTCCCGCTTTATAAAAAGCATAGAGTTTTACACTGGGGTTGTCAGCTTTACATTGCAGCATAAACGAAAAACGTAAACAAACGATAGTTCTCAAATTCTGGACTCTCGGCATACAAAATATCAAAGAAAACTCTAGGTTCTGGACTTGGGAATACCAGCCAGCGTTTTGGCTAGCTCGCAGGTGTTTCTCCATGAGTTGATCTCTACGCCATCATTCTTGGATGTTTGATGCCAAATGTCGTGAGAGTGTTTCCATTATCTTCAGTGCCCAGCCTCTTTCCTTGTCCTTGAGGAGTATACTCCATTTCTGCAGAAAAATCATCGATCGATGGATCACAGCATTAGGACCTGAACTCACTCTATTTTGAAAGACAAACTCGTTTCGAATGAGCCAAAGACTCCGATAGATGCAGGCCAAAATGTAAATCATCATGGGTTTGGGGTCAGAGTTTCTGCCTCTACTGAATATTAAGAATGGTTCAAGGTTAGTTGGAGTCAGGGTCCAATGTAGGGCATCCATGTATGTCCACCAGCAGTAATTTGCCAGAAAACACTCAAAAAAGACATGTTGGGCAGTTTTTGGGTGCCCACAGAGTTTACACTCTGGTTCTCCAGACTAGTTTACATGTTAGTAAGCAGTCCGAGTAAAATGACCAGAGAAAAAAAATTTGATTTTCATTGGTAGTTTAGCTCTCCAAATGGCCATCACTTCTCTGTTTGTGAAACCTGTGAACTTTAGCTCTCAACGTAGGCACTTTGAAGATTACGGTAAGAAAATGCCAGCAAAGTATACCCAAATGTTCATAAAGACCACATTGGCATGTGATGTGATCTTTTCACCAGCACCATACACAACCCTACAGAAAACTTGATCAGGGTTGCCATCCAGTGGGCAAGAAAACAGGCTCGCCTGACGACTGGTGCGCGTTCAGATTGCCTGAGCACTTCCTTCTCTTGGTGAAATCCTTGCTTCAGGACTGTGTTTACCTCTCTTCCCGCAATGAGAGAGGATGTATACCACCAAGGCAGAATTGAAATGAACGGATATAAAATGAGCATAGAGTCGTGTTGTATTCAAAGTGGATGATAGTGGTAAGGGGGCGCACGGCCGCACGGGCAAAAACAGAAAATGACCAATCCAGAACTAAAAATTCCAACTTTTACAATTTCAACTTGGTACTGAACCTGGGCACACATTAGTGGGTTCAAGAAAATGGACAGAATATTCATCTTCGTAGTAGATTTATAGTTACAAAAAAGTATATAGATATGTCCCTGCATCACTAATGAATTGTCAAAAATAGTGAAACTATAAAATATGCCCCATCATGGTGCATTCAGGGCAAATGGATGATCCTTCATTCTTACACAATTAAGTACTAGGTCCCAGACAAGATGGAAAAAGATGGCACTGCATCCGTTCCACCTGATTAAAACGCATAAAAAGAACTTAATCAAGTGACCAATGACTTCGACTTCATACCATGACACTCCAAAAAGAAACAGTTTCTTTATAAAGCTGCTGAATTACGTGCGACGAAACCCCTTGAGAAGATTGTTATGTTGCCCGATCTGGTGTGACTTCTGAACTGACGAGTATTCAGAAGTCTGTGAAATTCAAATTTCAAAAGGGGTGCCCATATACCGCCTTTTCGCAATGCCTTGACACGCGTCACGCATCTTAGGTTTGGGGGATTTAAATTTGAACCATTGAAAGGTGTGGGATGTCCCCTGAGGCACCAGAACACTTGCCTCTCGATCCGATCCCCTTGGCTTGGCGGCAGCTTCGCCATTGCCCCACCGGACTAGCTCCAAACTCCAAGAGCAGAGGAGGCATCCATCCAATCCAATCATCCATGGCGGACGACTGCGTGACCCGCGTGTGGGTGCTGGCGATCGCCACGGCGGCGTGCATCGGCATCCCGAGCGCGCTAGTCTACGCGGTCGTCCAGAACTCGGCGGCGCGGCGGTACGGCGCCTCCTTCGCGCTGGGCCTCGTCCTCGTCATCTGGGTCACCGTCAGCGACGCCTACTACGGGCACGTCTGTGCCGACCTCGTCCCGTGGTTCCGCTTCCTGCGCCTTCCGGGCGGCGCCCGCGACCGCTTCCACCGGGGCCGCGGCGGCGAGCCGTCGCTGCTGTGGCCGCAGCGGTCGTCGGTCGTGACCGTCGACGCGTCTCTTATCTGGCCCCGGCAGGCACCGGCGGCGCCCGCGCGCGGCGGCGGAGCGCGTGTCCGCGCCGCCGATGATGTCTCGGAGGCGGCGTCGTACCCGTTCGAACACCAGCACGTTGTCATGATGCCCGTGTCGTTTCCCCGGGAGGCACCGGGCGTCGTCGACGTCCCGCCGCCGCTGCCGCCGCGGTACCCGTTGTACGAGCCGCAGCGCGACGTGCCTGTGGCACAAAGCCACGGAGGAGACAGTGCTAGTATTAGTGGCACGACGATGGCCACGCTTCCCAGGGAGCCACCGGCCACGCGCGGCAAAGACGACGTCCTGCGGCCGCCGTGCGACGGCGAGCCGTCCAAGTGCTGCGCCATCTGCTTGGACGACGTGGACGGGGAGGAGACGGCGCGGCTGCCGCTGTGCGTGCACGTGTTCCACTCGCAATGCATCGACCAGCGGCTGCAGGGACACTCGACGTGCCCCATCTGCAGGTGCAGCATCTTCCTGATTGACTCTTGTATCTTGGGTCGTCATGGACGACGGTGAAGGAGTCAAGAGTCCTCTGGTTCAACCTGCAATCTTGGCAAGTATTGCAGGTATGCTGTAAGTCAAATGTTTCTCTTGTCTACTGAACTTGATTCACCAGTTAATTCCCAACGTAGTTCTATGTGATGGAGAATTTAGACAAGTACTACCACTCTGTTTCAGGGAATGGTCTTTTACCATGTTGCACGCTTCAACATTAGATGAATTGGTGTGGCTACTGTTTTTCCCATGTTGCATAATGTTTTCCTGTTAACAGATCTTGAGCTCTCCAGGGTTGGTGACATCGTGGTATCATTACTAACTAAAAGACAGCTACTAGAAACCTGCTCCGGTAGCTGTAGGTATATACTTAGATTTGGTGCAAACTAATTTATCATTAAGTTCTATTTTGGAACTTGGTTTAAAGTTCGCTTTTGGCAAACAAGCCTTCTCTGTTTGTTCAAGGAGAAAATTGGAACTTTGCTAGCCAAAAGAGTGGGCTTCGCGAAATTACCATACCAATTGTTGGTTTCACATAACTGAGGTATATCACTTGTTACCGAGTCTAAAGAATCAGCACATTTCTTAGGTGGAATTTATGCCCTTTTAGGACTTGATGGAATCTTGGAAATATGAAACATTGAAATTGTTTTTTGTGTTAGACTACTGTCTTCTGTTTTTCTTTTTATAGCTATACATGGATGCTGATGTTTCCTCGAATCATACAGTATGTGTTTTTTTCTTATACCTTTTGATCAGTCTCATTGATACGTTCTCCTTTTTTCCCGGTGGAGCAGCAGGTCAACTTTGTAGTATCCTAGCGACACAGCAGGGGACTGACGATGAGGAGCTCCAGGAAGATGGAGTATCTCTCTCATGTGAGAAATCGGTTGATGCAGCCCCTTATATGCTTGGCAAAACGTAGACAGTTGTAGATGCTTGGTGCATAATACAATGAATGGATACTTCTACCCATTTGTGCTGGTGTAAAAAAATTAAGTGTTGGTCAGATGGATTATAAATTCATGATTGTGTATTGGAAAAATGAGCTTAGAATGGGGCAACATTAGTTCAAGCATCACTCCCAGGTCACAATGCCGCCGCCGTTACATGCTGTGATGCTACGCCGTTGGACTCCACTTCCACCGTCAGACGTGGGGAGGCCGTGCCGCCGCCGTACGACGAGAATATACTCAAACCTGTGTTTAGGATGATATAGAGATTTTGCGTGAGATTTTCATGACTCGCAATATTGGCCACCTGACAGATGCTAATATTTACATATATACTTGAACATGTGTATAAAACATTATCTTAGTCGCTTCACACAAAAGCCTGCGACACTGTGATCCCGTGATCTCCCTGACTCTATTAATTTTATCAACTTTGTTTTCTTATTAAATGTCACTCCAATATTTTTATCTTATTGTACATTCCATGTGTTTTTAATATAAAATTTTACTTATCTCATAGCAACGCACGGGCACGCTACCTAGTAATTGTAAAAAGTAAAGTAGAGAAAATAATCATATAGTAATAGCACATTCCAATTGTTGACCTTTTTTCAAAAGAAGATAAGTTAAATACAAGTACACTTGACCACATTTGTCGTATTTATTTTAAACAAACCTACATTGTTCAAATCACATTGAACATAGCCACCACTTGAGAGAAAAATTGATGTATTCCCATTGATCTCCTGTAGCACTTAGTTATAAGTTACTATACACTAGTGAAATGTGTAGCATCATCCAAAAATTGTGGAAATATAACAGACAAGAGGCCCATAGGTCCCATGTTTGAACTCACTCAAATGCTTTCTGGGCCCACTACAATACCTTTTGTGCCGTTGCAGCTCAAAGCACCAAGAATCGAGGAGTCTCTCTCATACATACACGCCGCCGTACCAAAGCAGCAGCTCTCCTCGTCATATTTAGAGTGGTCTACCGTGTACCAGTGTATGTGTCATGTGTGGATAATTAGCTTCTTGGTAAGGTATTGTATGCGTAAGCTTCTCTTTCTTCAAAGCTTTCAAGTGTGGTGATAGATGGATGGACCTTATTTACCAATCTAAGTTGATTTGACTATTTTAGTTTAAATATTTTTATATATATTTAGACATATTATTATATCTATATCTATATACATAGTAAAATAGATGAATTAAAAAAGAAATTAAAATAACTTATAATTTAGAATAAAGGGATATAATTTTAGACACTGCTCAATCATTCCACTCTAGTATCTTTTACAATAATGCGCACCCTCCATGGATCTCGCGCTCGATCCGGAAGGGCGTGAGCAGGCAAGGGTCAGGTCACGCCAGGCCAGGCTGCGTGTGGCATGTGTCGTGTGAACAGAGATGGCCTTCCATTTTTGCTTCACTATGGCTGATCAGGGTTTAATGAAGGCAATACACGAACGCCCACTTTTGAGAAACAGAGCACTGCACGAGTACTGGACCTGTTCCCCGGAAAACACACCGCTGGCTGACGAACATGGATATGGATGCCGCTGCCACACAGATAAGCCTCGCGTCTGCCTGCCAGCACTGTGATCCTTCCATGTCCAAGCTAAAAACTCCATGGAGCCGGCTGCCGAGCTAGCCTCCTCAAATAGAAACACTACCATTTCTTAGCCTACCTGCCTAGGCGTAGCTACTTAGTTTGTTGTGATTGGTTTAGAGTCGTCTAGAGGTGCGCCACAATAGTGTCCAAGAGAGTGTCTGAATATGGGAAGGAAGGTAGCTTAGGGGGAGGAAGGTATCATCTCACCTTGCCAATCCCCAATGTATGTACATACTACATACCTAGTGCTTCTTGCCTTCGGCTAAAGCTAAACCCATTCATTCTTTTCCACTGAAGTAGCTGAACCAGAGTTGAGATTGGAAAGATAAAAGAATGGAGCCGAGTGCTGACAGGAAAGGAAGAAAAGAAGGGAGCCTGCTGACTCCTGACAGAGAAAGCGAAACGGTGAACGGAGGCGGCATGGCGTGTGCCATGGCCCCACACGCAAAGTAGCCCGTTCCGTCGTCCATGACTGGTGTTCCACTGTGTAGATCGCTCCCACTGGCTCACTCTCGATCACCTTGGTATTGGCGTGGAATTTTTGCATTTTGGTCTTTTTTGAAATATTTTTTATAAATAATTTCCGGCGAAATATTTTCTAAAAATACACCGTCTTTCGACGTATTAGGACATGACGCCGAGGTATGAGACTCGGCGTCACCTGACACAACGCCGAGGTCCTCACCACGTCACCAGCGACCGCGGTCGTCGGCTTCCGCTGGCCCACAACTCGGCGTCGCGTCAGCCAACGCCGCACCTCGGCGCGGAACAGACGTACGCCGACGTTTTGGACCAGGCATGGACGGCCCACTTAAGCGCTCCGGCCCAAGAAGCTCGGCGTGCCACCAATTAACGCCGAGGTGCATACCTTTGCGTGGCCCGACTCGACGCCGAGGTCTGGGCATTAGACCCCGCGCCGAGGCCCCTTCTTCCTCCTCCCTTTCATTCTGTTCGTGGCCGGTACCTCCCTCTCTCTCTCCACTCCGCCCCTCCCTCAAACCCTAGGTGGTGAATGGTCCTCTAGGTGGCCCGATCTCCCTCTCCGACGGTTGGCCGAGGTAAAGCTCCATCCCCTCCTCCAATCTGTCTGGATCGATTTACCTGCATTGTCTCGAAGTTGCTTGAACCGTGCTTATATGGTGGTGTGGTATATATGTTTCTTGAACCCAGAGTAGTTGGATGAACACTTGTTTTAAATTGTATTCATTTTTTTCTTAGCTTCACTGGTTGTTATTATTAATGGATTGGTGGATTGTGAACTATGCTCGGTTACAAATTTATATTAGTTGAATTTAGAATAGTTGAATATACTTGTTAGATTATATTAATTTTTTTCTCAGCTTTACTTGTTGTTTTAGAGTAGTTGAATTTGTAGATGTTTAGCATTTGCATTGTTATGTTATTTACAAATTTATAGGTATTGAGCATTTTTATTTTTGTTAGTTGCAAAACTTGTGGCGGACGCAGCTTTGGAAAAAACGAGGTCGCCCTAGAGAATTGTACCCTGACGTGTCTAGCAAGGATACCCCTATTCCTCCTGCACTCCCTGTTCCAAATTACGATTATGGAGAACCGGATGATATTGGCCAATCTCGCCATGAGGACACAGCTGCCCATTGCTACTACACATGCGGTGGATTCAATGTAAGTAATTGCATCTCTTGCATTGCGTCTTTATTTATTGTACTACTTCGTTAACAACGTTGCTACGAATCATATTTTGTAGGACCATGAGCGGTGCTTTTTCTTTCAGTGCATTGATGGTCCAGACATGTTCGACCCAATGTATCTCCAGTTTGACGAATGGTGGAAAGGAAAGCATAATCCACCCGATCAATTCGAGCGGTGGGTGCCACCTTTCTCTGACCCCCCGCCAATGACAGACGAAGAGAAGAAAATAGCCCAATTGAGATGACTTGAATCTCCGCCTCATTGTAAATGCGGAGATTATTCAGTCATAAGTTCAGACAGGCCTAACCAGTTCGAATGTCCTAACCCCGCCGGAGTAAGTGCAAATTGTATGTCTTCATGTCTTTCTTAGTCTTTCTGTATATACTAATATTTTACTTTATAGGGTGGGTACACCTTGTTGCGGAAGTGTAACTTCAGGGAGTGGCTCTGGGGTCCTAAGAACAAATGGCCAGAGCCAAAGGTGGACAAGAAGAGAAAAGTGGTTACCCCCGCTCCTCCTGTGATGTGCAAATGTGGTGTCGAAGCGCAGTATGGCCTACTTTCTACGGAGCTTGGAATAGGGTATTGGTGCGGCCATATGGTTGATTACGATGAGGTTCATTCGTTCTACCTCTTGCTTCTTGATATTCAAACTTTGTTCTTTTTGTTGATTTGTGTATAATTCTTCTGTTCGAGCACAGAGCCTGAGGAAATGCAACTGGGAGGTTTTTAACCATGGTAAAGACCGGAGGGAATACATGGGTACACTCAAGCATAAGCAATTCATGGACCAGAAGATGATGTCTGGTACTCATTTTGTGAACAACTACATTAAGATGCGGAAGCAAGAGTAGCGTGCTTATGCCCACCGATTGGGTGTCCAAACCCCAAGAGCTGCTACTTGGAAGAAAGACTGTGAGACAGTGAAAAAAAGAGAGCAGAGGAGGCCAGCAGTGCATGTGAAAATTGAGGCGGAAAGAAAAGAGTATGAGGGCATCAGAGGCCTAGAAGCTCACCTGTGTCTTAGTGAGTGTCTTTCAAAGCTCGTAAACATGTTTATGGTTTATCTTTCTAACTGTTTGTTTTGATTACTACAGAGATTGGATGCATAGGGAACTGGGATGTTGAGGTCGCTTGTTCAACTTATCTGGAGCAGACGGCGGAGGAGGCCAAAAAGAGGAGTGATGAGGCGGTGATGGAGGACGACGACGATACTTCCAGATTGGACGAGCTCATCGCCCTAGCGGAGGCCAATTTAGAGGTGGGTAAAGGCAAGTTTCTTACTCAATATGCTGAGGACGAGGAGTATCATGAAGCATTCACCTAAGCCCTCGATGAATTCGAGGCTGCTTACTACAAAAAAAGAAAGAAGAAGCCAACACAGCTGAGTGTAGCCATACCAATGAGTTTGTGTGAGAGGATAGTGGTTCCGAAGATGAATACTTGCTTCCCGGTTATGTTTCGGATTATTAGGGCCAATTGGTACATGAATTCAGATTCATCGCCCTCGCCGTGAACCATTATGTGGCCATGACCTATAATTGTGTTGTAATGGACTATTATTATGGCCACAATACCTCTCTGCCTATATATGTGTATGCATACTAAGGAAGATTTCTAAAGTCACATAAACCCAAAAAAACAAAACTAAAAAAAATCCTCGGCGTGAAATCAAGTGACGCCGATACCTTACTGTGGCCCAGGACGCCTAGGACTGCGGCCCACGTGGGGACCTCGGTGTTGAGTCGAGCGGCGCTGAGGTTGACTACCTCAGCGTGAAGTCAGCTGACGCCGAGACCCTCGGCGTTAAGTCACGTAACGCCAAGCCTAAGCAATTCAGCGCCGTAGGCCACCGAATTCCAGTATGGCCAGGGCTTCGGTGTGAAGTCAAGTGACGCCGAGCCTGGCACCTAGGTGTTAAGTCACCTGACGCCGAGTCTAAGCACCTCGGCGCCGTAGGCCACCGAATTCTAGTATGGCCAGGGCTTCGGCGTGAAGTCAAGTGACGGGAGTATGAGCACCTTGACGCCGTAGGCCACCAAATTGCAGTATGGCCAGGGCTTCGGCGTGAAGTCAAGTGACGCCGAGCCTGAGCACCTTGGCGTTAAGTCACCTGACATCGAGCTGGCACAACAGGTTGCCTTAGATTTATATCTTGACAAGCCTAGAATTTAAGATAAATAAATTCATACAAATCCAAACATAAATAAACAAACATAATCGAAACATAGTGGCTTAGTCCGTACACAAACATAGTCCATAGCTCATCCATAGTTCACACACCTACAATTTGTAGCTGTGACACAGTCCATACAAATGACACGAAGGCCATGGTCGCAACACCATTAGTTACACATTCCGTGCGTTCTCATCTACCACCCTCCATTCATCTGCCACCATTTCATCGCAACACCAACACACACATTGTGCATACACAAAAGAGAGCACAAGTTCATCATGTCTACCATCCATTCATCTACCACCTGTCAAAGAATTTAAGGCATTTGTTAACAATAATATACCAAGTTTTATGGTATTAAGAATGCTAGTGAAGTGGACATACCTTAACATTACTGACGAGCGATACGCTTGCCCCTCCCTAATGCGTAGGTACCTGGAGTGTACCTGTCCACTGGTCGGATTTCCCTATGCGGTCGTCCTGATGCCGAGGCTTGACTTCCCATGGGTGCATCATCAAGCTGTGACATGCCAATTTCTTCCCATCGCTCCCACCATGCACCTTGTCCTTCATGCCCTTCTCCTTGTCCTTCATTCTCATTGCCTTGTTGTTCCCATTGGTCCCATGGTCCTCCTTGTGCAGTTGAAGGGCCTGCACCTTGTTGACTAGAGCTTGCTCCAACATTCAGCTGTGGGGCTATGACATGCTGTGGGGATATGACCTGCGAGGCCCGTCTGCATCCAAGGCGGGCTACAACTTTACGGAGACGATGCATCGAACGCTGCAATTTGAATTTAGTAAAATTTAACTTACATGATCATTATTGTTTTCAAGTTGCTGTTTCTAGGAAAGTGGTAATGAGTACCTAAATGTATTGGCATAACAAACTGGCCTCATCTGGATCTTCCACAGGAACCATCAATGCCACTCCTTGCTCCGCAACAGTCCTCATTATTTCCATGCTCTATGCAACAAACTAACTTATTTAGTAACCATCAAAGGCCATGATCTCAATTGGTACAAATGGTTTAGAAACTTACCGCTCTAGCTAACACTGGGGCAATCTCAACTTGGCGGCCTTGTCGTATACCTTCGTCATATGGGTTGTTGCCTTCATTATCGCTTGCAATTTCTGCAATGTCCTCCTCCGTCCATGCTGGTTTCAACTACAGCCGTGTCCGTTCACCAAGCCAAATGAGGTACTCATCAAAAGCATTCTCACAATGCCTAGCGAATATGCGCATGTTGTTCTGCTCCATCAAGTTCCACTCATCGATGTACCGCTAGTGCTCGAGCTGCCAGTTGGTGATCTTCTTCTTCTTTTGTCGACTGAACTTGTGCAGCGCCAAGGAGGTGGAGAATTCTTCAGGAGGACAAGGCTGCAGCTTACCAAATTGCCATGCTACACGGTGAGGTAGATGGTACTCCACTGCATAGGAACAAATGAGAGGGCACCGCATCTTCCATAAGGCCTCGTCTTCCTTGCATAAGGTGCTCAAATTGAGACCTATAACCGCAGCCCTGTCATATGGTTCCCATTCAACCTGTACAAATAGTGCTCAGCATTTTGTGCTCACTGTATTACGTACTGCGATGATGTCGAGCAAGTTTGAGAAGATGATCTAACTTACATGTTGTGGCCGCAGGGTGTCCAGCTCATTTGTGTAGCTGACGTATGCGTACCGCGACACGTGGTAAGTTCCATGGGCTCTCTCATAGAGGTGTGCCATGGTATGGGCAATGAAGGTGTCACCTACTGGAAACCAAGGGTCTGGTGGATCAAGTTGATGCGGTCTCCCAACTGGAAGTCTCTCCCACATCCAAATCTGCAACAGAAATGTGAAGGTGGCTGTTAATTCTTTTACATAAAAACCAATGGTTGTTGTAGACAGTTGCACAATATTGATTTATTACCGGCAGCAGTGTGATGTATCCTGACATTGTTGCGTGCTCACCTCCAGTACGGCAGCAAGCCTCACAAAGCTGACGGTACAGGAAAGCAAGTATAGCAGAACCCCAACTCCTATTCTCGGCATCATCCCAGTTTCAAAGACACAGGATGTACATCCAAGAAGTAGTGTCTCCAGTGCCGTCGGGGAACAGAACCGTACCAAACATGTGTAGCACGTAAGCCTAATAGTAGTAGGTCACAGTGGCCTCATCTGCGTTGTCTGGACAATGCCCAAACTCTTGACGCAGCCACCTCAAGGATACTCCACTGCTGCATTGTTTCCTTCCTGGCTTAGGTGCAGGTAGGGCCTGACCCAAGAAGTGGGTCACATGATCCTCCCATCCAGCAGACTCCATGTCTCCGGTCACTGGGAATCCTTTTGATTTTCACTCCAAGGATCATGGATACATCCTGAAGAGTGATCGTCATCTCCCCACATGGAAGGTGGAAGGTGTGTGTCTTTGGACGCCACCTATCTACCAACGCTGTCAACGTCGTTGGGTAGAACGGTGGCGTGCCTCGATGACAGACATGAGCAACGGTGGCAAGGTTCGCCCACCTCAGGAGAGGCGTGTACTGGTCGTCGTAGGCCATGGTGATAGCGGCGTCATGTGTCATTGGCCTCAGCACTTTCAACACCTGCACAAAAAACAAGACAACCAAGCAAATGTTGTGTCAATAAGAATGTGATGAAGGTACCATACAAAAAAGAATTCTGCTTTACAACCATGTATGAAAATGCAAGGGTTATACCTCTCCATTCTCTATCCTCCGGGCCCGGTGCTGCTCGTCGAACCTTGAATCAAGCAGTGGGTACCGATTCATTCTGCAAGTGAAGTAATCACAAAGCAATTAGTATTTAAGCAAGAAAAAAGCATCCATATGTAGTAAGAAGTAATACAAAGTAAATAACAACATGAGGAACCAAACACTTGTAAGTAAAACAAGGAATCAAACTATTATACGTAACAAGCAGCTAACATGGATGATACCTGCTGTCTAAGTAATTCAGGACATTTCCTTCTATTGTGGCTCGGTTTATGGCACCTTGAGCAACGAATTTTTTGGGTGTCCTCTAAAAAATGTGTCCCAACCTTACTCGCAGTTGATCTGCCTGGGGTGGCTCGGTCCATGTCCATCCTAAACCTCTTGCGTCGCCTAGGTCCTCTACTCTTCCACAGTAAACCAAGACAGCCACATACTTGGGGCCATCATAGGTAGGCCACTGGCTCTCGTCTAGGAACGGCTCGAACTGAGGATTCCATGTGCTCATTAGGTTCCTCAGAGAGAACTCCACAGCCATACGGGGAGGGACCTCAGCGTCAACACATCTAAGGCGACAAGCTATAATCATGTGGGAGCAAGGCCTATGGTATGTGGTGGGTTTTCCACAAGAACATTTGTTCTCATTGATTATTACTTTATGTTTTCGAGTACCCCGATCTTCACCACCGATGTTAGTTCCACCTACCTCTAGAATCTCATATCCATGGTTGATTGGATCAAAACAATCTCCCTTCTGTTTTTTAGACTTTTTCTTTGAAAAAGCTAGTTCCCGAGAAGCTAAAAGTGGCCAAGCTCTGTTGTCGGTCCATAATTTTCTCGCATGCTTCTTCCTCGCAACAACCCAAGCATTCGACTTGTAGAAGGTGAATGATGCAATAGTAGTCACAGGCAGACCACGACAACCTCTCAGAAGACTATTGAACATCTCTGCCATGTTATTAGTCATGAAGCCCCATCTCCAACCTCCGGTGTTGTATGCAAGCGTCCATTTCTCCTTAGACGCCATCAGGTCATTCAAGAACTACCTACCATCAACATTTGTGGCCAACTTCAAGGCATCTAGCTTCTCTTTGAATAACTCTATCTCTTGTTGCCTGCAAACCTCCTCAAACAACTTGAAATTGTCCTTTGTGTGGTCACGGCTTATAAGATTCTGAGCAAGGTGTCTTGTGCACCATCGGTGATGTATTTGCCCATAACCTGGCATCTCTTCTTGTACAACATTAAGAATGCCAGCATGCCTATCCGATATGATACAAACATCATGTCTTGGCCCAATCACCACTTGTCTTATGAGTCTCAGAAACCAACACCAACTGTCTGTGTCCTCTTTCCGAACAATCGCAAAGGCCAGTGGGACAAGTTGGTCTTCTGCATTTGTCCCGATACAAATAAGCATTGTTCCTTCGAATTTTCCTGTAAGAAATATCCCATCAATTGAGACAACAGGCCTGCAATGCTTGAATGCTTCAATTCTCTGCCCGAAAGCCCAAAAGGCCCTACCAAAAACCTGGCTGCCATTCCTAGTTTCACCCTCCTTAGGTAAATACTCGAAGTGCATCCCGGGATTTACAGCTCTCATTTCATTCAACATTACAGGGAGACGCTCATATGCTTCTTCCCAATTTCCAAAGATTATTTCCAGTGCACGCTGCTTTGCCCTCTATGCTTTTCCATACTTGACATAGTAATTGTAGCGTTGGAAGATGATCTCAACCAAACCAGAAACCGTGATGGTTGGCATATGCTTCACCACCGAGCATAATTTCCTTGCAATGAACCTAGAATTCAGCTGCAGGTGGCTCTCTTCTGCCTCAACCATGGCACAAAGATGTGGTTGCTGGACTGAGGTAATCTTCCATTTGCCTGCCCTGTTCTTTCTAGCACATACTCTCCAACTACACTGTTCTTGTTCGCAAGCCACGGTGTACCTATTGTTCTTCCACGAAGTGACGACCCTAAAGGGACGGTTATGGAGAATAAAGTACTCTTGCAACCATAATTTTAGTTGATCCATGGTACCGAACAATAAGCCCTTGCGTATGATGAAACAACCGCTATCATCTGGGACTGCTGTATCATTTGGCCCTCCATCAGCTACTGCCCTATGAGCATGACTAAGGTCCTCAAAATCACCAACTTGTGGATCCCTCCAAGGCAAGACCCTAGACAATATTTCTATTTCCCTAGCATTGAGACGATGAGTAGGGCAATCGTCATCAGAGTCCTCAGCCACGTCCTCTTCGAAATTTTCATCATCTCCAGCGAATTCAATGTCAACCCGGTTGGTAGCCCTAGCATCACCAAAGTCTTCTTCACCACTAAGATCATCTTCGTCGCTAAGGTCATCCTCGATAACATCATCGGCGCTATCATCGTCCGAAGCATCCTCTTCACTACCCAATACATAATAATCATCCTCCTCGTCAATATCATCATTGGCCTCAACTTCACCAACCACATTCTCATGATCATGTCCATTGCCCTCAAAAAGCCCTTCATCACGATCGGGCGATGCATACCAGTCGCCACCACCGTAGCTTGGTTGTGTCAGATAAACCTCTTGTTCAAACATTGCACCATCACTAGTATGAGCTGGGGAACAGGGCCATGTTTGAATGTTATCATTTCCTAAGCTAGACTCCTTAGTTACCACTAAATCCAAAGAACGAACTTCTGAGCCCAATACAGCTGCCTTGTAATCAATCCAATCAGACTTGGTAGAAATTTTGAACAACCTCTTTATCCGTGGACCTTTGGATGACCCAACATCTATCAAACCTTCAAACTTAAGATTCACATTGACTTCATTCCAACCTAACTTTTCCTTCACTTTGTCCACTATCTGGTTTAAAGAGGGGGTTTCAGAAAAAATAAAGAACTCTTCGGACATGTCCACCAATTTCAAACTATCATCTCTTGTCCTAAGAACATGACCTCCATGATGCAACCTCACTAATCTGTCCATCTACATCCAGTACACAACAACACTTGTCACTTAGTAGGAACTAGTTGCCACAGTTTCAAAAATACGACATAGCCTAATAATTAATAGTACTAATTCAAAAATACGACATAACCTAATAATTAATAGTACTAATTCAAAAATATTGACACTTATAATCTGCTATCAATATTTTAGCCTCCATTGGTGCCCTACTTTAGTATATTCATCATAATTGTTTCCTGATGATTGTGAATTGTGTATTATTTATTGAAAGTGGTACACTGAACTGTACTAAATCATTTATTCGTTTTAATTCTTGCGCATCAATAAAAACACTTCCTTTGGAAAAAAAAATGGAGGTCATTTCCATGGACAGCTAACTGGGCATGCACGTGGAAGCACATGTTTAGAAGCGACTGTTGATCCAGACGCCTCTGGAAAAAAACTCGGACACCTCTAAAATTCATTTATGTTGTAAAGCTTTTAATAATTCATTAAATTATTTATTTAGGGAACTATTCCAAACTAATGATCCATGTAATCCATTGTACTGTTGATTATCTTCCTTTACCATAAAAGTTTAAATGTCTCAAAATTCAGTGTCCAACTTCAGCCAACTTTATGGACAAGCAGGTGGTGTTTTCCAATGTAAAGCACTTCAAGACTCAGATGTGATAATGTAAAGCATGATTTATATTAGAAAGCAGACAAACACAAATGCATCCACCAAATCCATGTCACCACCATGAGTAGACAAGAATTATTAGTAATAATTTAACCAAACCCTAACCAAAGGGCACCATGGGAATCATATTCTAGCAACATGATGACATCCAAGTGAGACCCTAATTATCCTCCACTACAAATAATCATCCTAATCCTACCATTTCGCAAATGAAGTTACATATACACCACACCACCATATACTAATGAATGAGGCACATTCAAGACAATGCAGGTAAATCGATCCGGACAGATTGGAGGAGGGGATGGAGCTTTACCTCGGCCAACCATCGGGGTGGGAGATCGGGCCACCTAGAGGACCATTCACCACCTAGGGTTTGAGGGGGGGGGCGGAGTGGAGAGAGAAAGGGAGGTACCGGCCACGAACAGAATAGGAGGGAGGAGGAAGAAGGGGCCTCGGCGCGGCCTCTAATGCCCAGACCTCGGTGTTGAGTCGTGCCACGCCGAGGTATGAACCTCGGCGTTAACTGGTGGCATGCCGAGATTCTTGGGCCGGAGCGCTTAAGTGGGCCATCCATGCCTGGTCCAAATGCCGGCGTACATTGGTCCAACGCCGAGGTATGAGGCTCGGCGTTGGATGACGCAACGCCAAGCTGTGGGCTAGCGGAGGCCAACGACCGTGGTCACTGCTGACGCGGCGAGGTCCTCGGCATTGTGTCAGTTGACGCCGAGCCTCGAACCTCGGCGTCATGCCCTAATACGCCTAAAAACGGTGCATTTTTAGAAAATATTTTACGAGGAGTTTTTTTAAAAAATATTTCAAAAAAGACCAAAATGCAAAAATTCCACGGCATTGCGGTAGCTTAACCATTCCCCCACCGGGCTCCAAAACCAACTCCTAGGACAGAGGACAAGGCTGACTCTGCCTGGCGCTACAGACTTCCAAGCTATACTTGTCCCACCCAGGAAGGAACAAGCCATCCATCCATTCGGCGTCCGTGGCGGCGGACTGCATGACCCGCGTGTGGGCGCTCGTGATCGCCACGGCAGCGTTCATCGGCATCCCGAGCGCGCTGGTCTGCGCCATGGTCCGGATCGCCGCGGCGCGACGCTACGGCTTCACCTTCGCGTTGGGCCTGGTACTTGTCTCCTGGGTCACCATCAGTGCCGCCTACTACCCGCGCGTCTGCGCCGACCTCGTCCCCTGGCTCAGCTTCCTGCGCCGCTCCCGCCGCGGCCGGGGCCACGCTGAGCCCTCACTGCTGGTGCCCAGCGGTCGTCGTTCTCGACCATCGACGCGTTTCCTACCTGGGCCCAGCAGGCACCGGCGCCGGCGCCGGCGGCCGCGCGCGGTGGCAGAGCGCGTGTCTGCGCGCCGTCGCCGGACCCGTTCGCGCAGAGGTACGAAGATCGTCGCGTCGTCATGATGCCCGTGTTTCCCTGGGAGGCACCAGAAGTCGTCGTTGTCCCGCCGCCGCTGCCGCCGTGGTACCCGTCGTTGTACGAGCACCAGCGCGACGTGCCATTGGCGCAAAGCTACGAAGGAGACCGTGCTAGTTCTAGTCCCACGACGATGGCAGCGCTTCCCAGGGAGCCACCTGCCACGCGCGGCAAAGCGCCGCCGTGAAATGGCGAGCCGTCCAAGTAGTGCGCGATCTGCATGACCGACGTGGACAAGGAGGAGACGGCGAAGTGGCTGCCGCTGTGCCTGCACGTGTTCCACCGGCAATGCATTGACCAGTGGCTACAGGGACACTCGACGTGCCCCATCTGCAGGTGCAACGCCTTCCTGACTGACTCTTGGCATCTTGGGTAGGCGGTCAAGGACGAGTCTTCTCATACGGGCACGGCGACGAGTACGTTTGGTGACTCGCCGACTCATCATGTGTGATGCAACTCAGTTGCAGAGGTAGGGTAAGGAACGGGCACGGCCCAGTCTAGCGCTCTCCGGTGTATACATCGACCGGCGAGGATTATAAACTGCCACGGCCGAGTATTCAGGCATGAATCGTATGTAACCAATTCCCTAATTGAATAGTCACCGGCTCTCTCCTTGTTCTTATCCCCGTCTATAGTGCAGAGCGGCGGAAAAGGGTGACTCTGGGACGGAAGTTGTTTCCGGCGGTGATTCCGCCGGTCCCAATCTTCTCTGATGGCCGGACCGGTGTCACAGAAGGAGGCAGATCACGGAATCACCGTGCAGATGTATATAGGATAGATATAGGACTCCATCTAGGCCTAGGTTCTGCTCGTCGTCGGTGTTTCACGGTGGAGCCAGGGTTTGCTTGCCGTCAATTGACGGTGTAGCTAGGTTATCTAGGAGTGGTAGTTGTCTTGAACCACTTCGCCGGCGAATAAAGAGCTCTTCTAAGAGCGGCGATGATTCGACGACCGTGAGGTATGTGAGCTTCTCTTTTGCCTTCAAGGATGCTATGGTGGGTGTGGGTTCTGTGGTGAGATGGCGAGTGGATCAAACTCCTCCTCTCTTCGGCGTCGATCGCCGGCGAGTTTCGGTCCAAGATTAGAGGAGCTCGGGGTGCATCCCTGGCCAATGGATTACAGCGACAGCTTTACCTACTGCGGCTCAAATCAAAGCCTTTGTGCAAAGGGGCTTCTTGATCCAAGGCCATGGCGTCTTCGTCAACGTTGGCGGTCGGCGATGGAGATCTCTGGCGTTTTCTGAATGCACCGGGTCTAGGGTCTTGGTTGTAATTTTTGTTATCTTTTGGGGCCTTTGTGCAAGTAAGGTGGGACAACTGTCCATGTTGTATCCATCGTTTGCGTACCTGTATTCGTACAAGGCTGTGTATGTTTTCCTTATCTAAGAATACAGATGCGTATTATAAAAAGAAATTCCCTAATTGAATACTGAAACCTCATGGAATCTATCATGTTCATTCATCATCCTATTCTTCCCTTGTTGTTCGTGCTTTCCCCAAGTCTCAGTTCCATCCATGTAGCTTACTGAGTTCATAACATATATATACCAGGCGTACCAAAACGTTATGGTAAAACTTACTTGAATAGCATTTCACAATTTTTTCTATTAACATTATCGTAAAACTTCCTTCGATAACATCTAGTACTTCTTTTCTATTAACGCTTAACAATTTTTTATTGGCTAGTAACATATATATAGCCACCGGTACCAAACATAATTATAAAACTTCCTTCAATAGCACTCTATGACACGTAGACGCACTGGCCGGCTAGTCCTCTAGCTCACCCTCACGTCGCGTCCAGTTTACATTTTCATGCATGCTACATTCTAGTGTTACCTCAGGGTATGCGCTGCAGCGAAGGAGTAATATAATGGAAGCAGCCCCGTCCCACTAATTTCATGGGCCTATGGGCGAATGAAGCACTAAGGGTCTAGCTATCTAATGTTTTAATATAACAATTGAAAGATATACTATTATAGATAATAGATAACTTGTATCACGTATATTTAATTCTTGAAAAAATAACAGTACATCAAAGAAGATAAAATAACTATGATGGTTACCTCAAAATAAAACTACAATGCCTTAGTGCTTTTTAAAAAATAACGTCTTTGGGCACTTTCTTGATGTAAAATCTTCAAGAACACTTTTGTTCTCGCATGACAGGATCAAATTCAGCAATCATCAAATTCAAAAAAACTGTGGCCACCATTATTTGATTGATAAAGTTTTGCATTTGACCCTTTTGTGATTCTCTAAATTGAAGTTCTTGTTTTCTTTCTTTTCTCTTTTTAGCACCGGACTTATGTTTGTTTGGCAACATCTAACATGATAAAAAAATATTGAATCAAAAATTAAATTCACGAAGCCTAGCCCTATCCCCGTAAGAACATATCAGTAGCGTATCGATCTGAACACTAATTTGATTTGCTACCTTTGCCGTGAAGAGGCCAAGAGGGACGTCCTCGTCCGTGCACCTGCACGCTGCACGCCGATTGCCGCCTTGCCGCTGCCGCTGCCAATTGACGCCTTGCCGTATATCACACCGACGCTGATGCGGACTGGGACTCGGGAAGTCGCGATCAAGACGACAGATGAGAACATGAGCGGTCGAGGCCGAGCGGCGGCCGCCAATAAGGCTTTGCCTTGGCGTCTGATGGCCTGATGGGCTGATTCCGCTCATAGCCTGATATATATGTACTATACACATGGGTACCTTCATGGGCCCCCAGTCTCATGGGCCCATGGGCGTCGCACAGACTGCCCTCCCCCTAGGGACGGGCCTGAACGGAAGGGCCGGTTAGAGCAGTGAATAGTGAAGGAGTAATATTTCTTTTTCGAAAGCGTGCCAATGTAGCACATACTTCATTAAGTGGAAGATAGAGTTTTTACATGCTTGGAGGGACGGTATGGCGAGGGTCTATCTGCATCTCAAGTAACACACGACACGAATCAGCACAAAGTGGTGGAGATACTCTTTGCGTACTAAGTAAGAAAACTAGTTGCGCTACGGTGGCGAGCGGCGTGCGAGGCGCCGAGTCAAGCCACTAGGCTGGTCATCAAGGCGAGGCTGCTGTACCCCACTCTGGTCTAGGAATCAGCCTCATCGAGGATGTAGGCCAGAAGCTGTTGTGGCTTCTTGTCTCGCCGATCAAACGTGCACCGGTTGCATTCCTTCCATATGTTCCACGAGGTGAGCAGGACGAGGGAGTCAAAGCTTCGCCTGATGGCCTGCGGAATGGTGTCCGTTGTGGAGAGCCACCAATCTCTAAGCATGGAGTAATGCTGGGGGGCTGCTGCCACGGATGCCATGGCCGCTAGCAATTGTGACCAAACCTCGCGAGTGTAGACGCAAGAGCAGAACAGGTGGTTAGCTACCTCATCGTGCTGATCGCAAAGAGCACAAGCCGCACTAGGCTGTAACTCATGTCGCTTGTGGCGATCCTTTGTCCACAGTCGGCCATGCAGAGCCAACCAAAAGAAGAACTTCACATTGTGGGGTAGCACGCCAAAGTTCTTTGGCCCCGCCATGGTTGCCCACCCCGTGACGTACACACGATAGGTCAAACGGACAGTGTACTGCCCATCGGCCGTCCAGCGCCATATGAAGAGGTCCGGCTCCATGTGTCAGAGCTCGACATGCTGTAGAGTGACCTAGAGCCGATCATACTCAAGGAGGCCAGGCGTGCTGCGAGCGCCGATGATGTCCTAGATCCATCTGCGGTCAGTCAGCGCGTCCTTCACCGTGCGCCCCCTGTCGCCTCGGGCCAACCGCTCTGAACAGGTTGAGGGCGAACATGGATATTGCGCCTTCAGGCAGCCACGAGTCAGTCCAGAAGCGCGCAGAGGCCCCATCACCGATGTGCACAGTAACCGAACACTGAAACATTGTGCTGACCATGCGTTCGACGATGCATGGCAGCGCCGCCCAGGCTGCATCCAGTGTAGTCCTGCGTAGCCACTCCCACTCGGGGCGTAAGGTGTAGCCGAGCGTGCACAAATCGAGGATGCCTAGCCCCCCATGGATCTTGGGGGCACATACCATGGGCCACGCAATCTTGCACTGGCCACCACAGACGGAGTCAGCGTCGGTCCACAGAAATGCACGTCGGCGGCAATCGAGCTCATCAATGGCCCAGACGAAGAGGCAGTGGTAGATGGAGATGTGCATGGGATGGCGGACAAAGTCGTCTATGTCAGTGTCGCACGCCCAGCGTCCGTCAGCAGCCCTCCCTTCCACGTAGGGATGCGTGCTGGCACAGCGTCGACGAAGCGCTGCTCCTCAGCCCGTGGGATCCTGGAGATAGATAGCGGCACGCCCAAGTACTTGGTGGGGAAGGGCAAAGCAATCTCGGGGAACACCTCCCTGACGGCGTCAATTTTTTGTTGCGTGCAATGTATAAGCATCAACCTACACTTGAAAAAACATATGAAGGAGTAATATAATGAGATGAAGTTGTTGAATGATTGGCCTGGGCCTGGCGAGAGGAAAAGCGTAAAGGGTGCCACTCTCCCACCTCATCGGTGTACTCCCTCTCCCTTGGCGGTGCCGCCGCGCACAAGCTTCCTCCAATCCAGGCTCCGGCCGGTCCTCGATGTCGTCATCAGCTAGCTTGTCCCATATGGTACGGTGTATATCACGCTCATGCGCTGTTCATTCGCAGCTAGTGTAACAACCCGAAAATCCGAGCTACAAAATTTTTTCGACAAAACCCTGAGTGATGAGTGTGACATGTCATCATCTACCCCTTAACCTTGCATTAACCCTAGCATGTCATGCATAAGCATCAAGTTTAATTAATGTCTTATGCCATGATCGATGTTTCATATGTTATAACATGATGTTGCAAAAGCTTTACTTCAATGTTTCAATAGTTCATACATCATGTTGTATTAAAGGGTGATTTGGATTTTATTTGGTTTATGTGTTGAATAATAAAAAAATAGCAATATAATATTTATTTTGACAAATAAATATTAAGGGAATAATACCCTAACATTACTTGGGCCATGTATGCTCACTATTTTGTTGCTCATAGTTAGCACATCACAAATATATATATGTATATATATAAATGTAATTGAAAATGAAAAGAGAAAAGAAAAAGAAAAGGAAAAAGAAAGAAGCTTCTCGCCCAAGGCCGCTTACCAGCCCAACCCCGCTGGCCCGCTCACTCACCCACTCGCTCTCTCTCACGCTCGTCGCACCAGCCAGCACGCGGCCCAGCAAGCCAGGCCACCGGCCCGCTCGCTCGCCCGCGCTCCCGCTCCCGCTCGCCGCGCCGGCCCATCAAGGCAGCCCAACAAGATCCACGGCCGCCCGCGCCACACCGCACCACCGCCCAAGTCGCTGACGCATGGGGTCACCTTGTCATACCTTTCCATGTCGTCCTCACTGGCCGCCTGTGCTGACGTCACTGACGCCAGGCGCTGTTCCCCCGCGTCGCCCCTAAGCAACCTATTCCGGCTGCTCGATTCCGTCTCGCCCCGCATTAACGCACGCCCGCTTGCCACCTGGCCCGACAAGCTCTGCCACAAGAAGCCCGCGGCCGTGGGGATTTCTTCCTCCCCCACGCGCGCACATGCGCTGCTGCCGGGGTGGAGCGCTGCCACTGTAAAGCTTAGGTTCGCCCGGCACCAGCTAGCCCCGTCTCACTGTCCCATGGACCCAGACCAAGCCCAATTGCTGACCTGGACTATCCCTCGGCCGCTTGATCGAGCTCCTTCACTGATCACCATCCGTCGGCCACCTACCTCTGCCATCTCCCTATAAGAGCAAGACCCCGGCACCCTAGGGCTTCCCAGGCCGCTGCCACCGCTCTGGTGGTGCCTAGTTCCATCTCAAGCCACTCAATTGGAGAAGAAGAGGGTTGGAGAAGGGGGTGGGGAGGAGGGAAGCCGCTGCCGTCGGAGTTGAAGAAGAAGAAGGAGGGAAGCCGCTGCTGTGCTGCTGCCACGAAGCCATTGGGGACGAAGGACCGGAGCTGAATCGCGAGCTGAGGTCAGAGTTGGACCTGTACCGCACCTCCATCCTCGTCCGCGTCGGTGAGCACCGCCGCCATTTCCCCCTCTTCCAACCTCCGCCTTTGTTTCCCAGTCATGGCGCTCCACCTTGGAAGCGCGTAGGCCAAGGTCACTGCCGACCTCCCTGGACACAACCGCACACACACACGGTCTAGCCAGCCCTTGGACCATGGCATCGGGAGGATGCCGGACCGGAGCGCTACCGTGGGTGTTGCTGCCCGCGCGGACTCCGCCGTGTACTTTGGTCACCGCCGGCGCCTCCGTGGGATGCTACATGACCTCAATCGTGCACCCGCACCCCTAATTGGACTCAAAGTGGCTCAGTATGAAGAAGTCACCGAGCGCCGCCGCGGCTGAGCCGCCGTCCACCGTGGAGCACGCCGTCGAGAGCCAAGCCACCGCCTTGAAGCCCCTCATCGTGTTCGCCGTGAAGTCTCGAAGCCGGTGGGCAGGATGATGAGGCCAGAGGACCGCCATAGCGCCAGGAATCAAAGATTCCCCACCGTCGGTGAGCTCACGCCATCGAACAGGAGAAGGCAGAGGAAGGGGATGAGCTGGAGGAGCAGTGGGTGGACGCGGTGTTCATGGACCTGAGTGGCTGCCAGTGGGATCGAACCGAGCCGGTGCACCGATGGATCAGTCGATGGACCACATGGACCAGAGAAAGGCGTCGTGGACGTGGTTCACGTAGACATGAGCCGCTGACAGTGGACCCAGCAGATGCCGGTGCACCGTGGACCAGAAGCCGTGGACCGAGCCCATGTGTGCTCCAGCGTGATGATGTGGCAGCATCTGAGCACGCCACCTAGTGAGCCCAGCCCAGTCCATATTCAGCCCATTAAGGGCCCATTAGCGGCCTGGTAACAGCCCAGTGGGGCCCACCAGACCGTTGACCGTTGACTGTTGACGTCAGCAGTGACATCACCCCAGACCCACCTGTCAGGCCATCGTTGACCCGATCAATGCTGACGTCAGCATGATGTCATCCGCCACATCAGCCGTTGTGTTAACCCTGTTTGACCCGCGCGTGACACGTGGCCCAATCCCATGCTTCCACGTGTCAGCACCAGAAAAATCAGCCCTTTTTCTTTTTCAGAAAATGGTTAAATCTTTGAAAATCCATAACTAATTCATACGAGCTCCGAAAAATGCGATCCACATATCCAAATTTTCTATAAATCGAGCCCTATCTATATAAGCTATGTTTGAGTGCATTTGGATCTTCTATTTTGCATTTGTTCTTTGTGCTAATCTATAGGGGTTGCTCCCATGATCATCAAATCTTGTTACAGGCTCGAGCGAGGACAAGTCTGATGACAGTGGCTACCAGGAGAAGTTCGACAGCTACGTCAGTGAAGGTGCCACACCTCACCCAACCTCGTAGATCCCATTACGCATGGCAAATGTAGTATGGCTAGTGCTTTAAATTCCTGTTGCTATAATGATTTGCCTGTGCTAGGATTGCATGATAGATTATTATTTGATGAGCCCTACCTTGTTGTAAACTTTCACCTGCTTACCTGCTGTTATGATAGCCACTTGCTTATCTGCTATAGTTATATATATATACTTCACTCGCTTATATTTTGATGCAACATGATGAACCCCGGAAAGGCCTGGAGGGTGCCAAGCTGGAGATGTGTGAGTTGATGGATTAGATGGGCATGTGAGCTGATGATGCTATATCTGGGTTTGGGGTGAGGGTTGAGTCAATCGAGCTGGGATCTACGATGAGCTCTTAGAGCAAGTCTTGCTAGGGAATGGATCTGGACATTCCCATGAGAGGAGCCTGTGGCGGGCTAACTGAGATGTGATGGTGGTCTTTGGGTGCGATCCTCTAAGAGGTGGAGCCCGGGATGAAGGTGCCGTGGTAGCACATTAAAGATAAACCCTGATGAAGATATCCTGGTTTGGTCACACTTAGGCACTGGTGTGCTGGTATCTGGACCTTAGAAATCTCTTGCTTTCCACTCGCTCTCCATGGGGGGAGATGGCCAAACTGCTGGATAGATCGATGCCACTACTGCTAGGCGAGTAGTGATAGGAAGGTATATGCATGGGATGGAGCTAACACCCTACCGAGATGATCATGGCACCCTCTTCAGGAGTGGGTACATGGCATGGCATCCTCTACGGGAGCGGATACATGCTCTCTTCATAGTTCCAGTGATCCAGAGCTGGATGGTAGAGTGGCATTGTTCTATGGTAGTAGGCGCCCGAAATCTGCCTAGGTGATTGCAAGCACCGATGATGGTTATCCAGTGGAATAGTGAAACCTCTGCAAAGTGTATGGTTGATCGATCGATACATAAGCCAATTCATTGGCTATGGACCTTTCCTTAGGAGGATGCATCGGACTAGTGAGTGGAGTGTTCTACCTTCCCCTGAGTATGATTTTTGGTCGTGAGCCAGGTTGAGGGCTGCGGGCCACTGAGGCAAGCCGAGGGGGAGTTGGCTTGTCAACTTGAGTCTGAGATGGTGTTGGAGGAGATGGGATGGTAAGTAAGAGAAGGATGGTGATGGATGTGTGGGATGAGAATGTGTTTAAAACTTATTTATTATACTGCTATTTATATACCTGATTAATGCATAGGAAACCCCAGCCGTATAGGTTCCTTTTGATATATCCATTCTGCATCCAACTTCCACAAAGCAATGCATATGATGGGAGTGTGGCCAGTACAAATCTTACTGAAAATTTGGTTTTAGGTTCAAGGAGAGAGTATTCTTCTGGGGAGTACAGTGATTGAGGGTTTCGTGCCTACGCTCAAGTTGGATCGAAGATGATAGCTTCCTCACCTCAAGCTTTTATTGATATGCTGCATGAACTCTGATTCTGCCAAGTGGCGATTTAATAAGTTAATGTAACCCCCCTATTGCACTCTTTTATTCGATGTATGGATTATGGTATTCAACTGTTATCGGGTAATATGATTTAAATGGTCATGTTACACTCTGACTCTGTGGATTTTCCTTCGTGGAAATCAAGTTCATTTTAGTTGGTATCATAGCCATACTTGACCCTAGGATGAAACCCTAGAAATGGACATTAGTACAGGACAAACCAGTTTTTCTTTCGGTTATATACCAACCCTGCATTTCTTCTTATGCAAGGCTTCTCTATTGTTACTGACTTGCTGACCCTTTCCCTTTCAAACATGCAGATGACAAGCTTTGGACCCCCACTTGGACCATTGAGCAGCATGCCCAAGGCTAAGTTCACCTCCCAGGGGCAGGAGTTTCTAGGGTTTTCGTACACCCTACGCCGTGTTCTGGGAGTTCTCAGAGTGCCTATCGAAGATCAAGTACACCTGCACTGGAGCACCTGACCTAGAGGGAGAATCAAGGGTTACGTGGTCACTCACCTGGAGATACCTACAAGTCAGACCCTATCTTCAGTACCAGCTCTCCTAAAGATGACAATCGAGGACTGAATTGAGGAAGGAATCTAGTATGTGTCACTCAAGGCTCTATGTGAAGTGATGAAGACCGCTTACGAGCATCTTCGCAACACAAAGTTTCATCTTCTTCCTCAGGCCCTGAACTCTCTCCTCACACCAGAGCAGTAGGACAACCTGGTCAGTCTAGTTATCCTAGCTGAGACCAGTCTTTGCAGCCATGCCTCCGTCGCTCACCTCTTCGAGCAGAACCGCTACATAGAGCACTTGAAGAAGAAGAGGCATCTCAACCACAACACTTTGATGGAGTACCAGGAGTTCTGCAAGAAGGAAGCTGAGGAGAAAGAAGGACTCGAGGCTACCGTCGCCCAACTGAAGGACAAGCTCGCACGTCAGGCAAGAGCCCACAAAGCCGAAGTCGCTGACCTGCGAGACAAGGTTGAGGACATTGGGCTCCGAAACTACTACCTCGACGCAAGAGTTCTCTAGTTGGAAGGAGAGAAGATGGACAAGGACAAGGAGATTAGAGAACTTTAGAAGAGAAGATGGGAAGATGGCAAGAGCAACTTCACCGTGCAGTATGAGAAGTCAATGCTCGTCAGAGCCCTGAAGAAAGCAAAAGCAAAAGCGCAGTGCAACCAAGGCCATCTGATTGCCCTGATGATTCAGAATGATACCTTGATGGATAGGTACAAGAGGCTCAAGATAGCTAGGAAGAACGTCGATGAGAGACGCTACCAGGAGTAAGTTGAGTTGCGGGACCGACTTCCTTTGTCAGTCAGACGCAAGGACCCCTTCAAGGAAAATTTCCAGATCGGCCAGACTCTCTTGAGGCACGACCACTGTCCAGCCCCCACAAACCTGCTGCTTACCAAGGAGATCGGAGAAGCTTAGGCTTACATGAAGCGCCTTCACATGTCACAAGAGGAGCTGATGGTTCTTGGCAGCCGCTTTCACCCAGCAGTGTACAACACACCGATGTACGAGTCAGAGTAGTGTGGACCCTGCGTGGCCACGTTATGAGATAGAGTTAAGCTAGTTTTTATCCATGAGTTCTGATGTACCTACCCTGATGTACCCTGCATGAGTTACGTTCTCGTAGTGCAAGTCTCGCACGTCATCTAGCATAGCTGCTAGAGATGATGCCATGTAATGCAAACCATGTAATGAATGATCGATCTTATCGCATTTTTATGGCTCTTATTGCTTCTTTGTATGAGTGTTGGATAGATTAAATGTTTTTCCTTAAATCATTGAAATCATTTAATTATATTGAATCAATAAAGTACTAAACCATTGTCGACCTGTGTCGTAGATGTCTGCACGTTGCTCCGCATGTCTGGGCAACCGTAAGCCTCCACCCGAACCCGAGCTTGGGCGGGGAAGACGCTATGGACGTAGGGGTGGTCGTGTTCCACCCATCGACCTCAACCAGGGGGGAACGACTATGAGCAGACCCCGCCAGCTAGAGGTGCTGCTGGAGGAGGTGATGCCAATGGCAATGGGCCTCCACCTCAACCGAACCCTCCACCGCAGCCGATCCCGCCACCACCATCGCTGCCAAACCTAGCGGAAGTGATGGTGCAACAGACACAGCTGCTTGTCGCATTGGTCAATGGAGCCAATCACCGCTTTGGAGGAAACCCAAATGACTTCTAGAGGAAACTTGAGGGTTTTCTGAAGCTCAAGCCACCCACTTTTGATGGCACCTACAAGGAACCGCTGGAAACAGATGATTGGCTTTGTGAGATTGAGAAGAAGCTAGAGCTTACCACTTGTACCCCTGAGGAGCGAGTCGGAATCGCTGCTCACCATCTCACTAGAGCTGCACGCTCCTGGTGGGACAGCTACCACCAAGCTCATGAGGACCCCGACCACATCTCCTGGGATGAGTTCGCTGATGAGTTCATCGAGTACCATGTACTTGAGGGAATCATGGAGTAGAAGTAGGAGGAATTCCACAACCTCACCCAGAAGGGATGTGACATCTGTGAGTACACCAACACTTTCACCAGTTTGCTACGCTATGCACCTCTGCATGTTGCGGCTTCTGAAAGGAGAAGATTACTCAGTACAGAAAAGGTCCGAACCCCAAGATCAAGGTGGCCCTGGGAGGCACCAAGAGTCACACCCTTCGTGACATGATCAATCGCTGCATACAGATCGAGAAGGATCAGAAGGAGGTAGGAGAAATGTCCAGAAGGGAGAAGAAGAAGTCTGAGGGCTTCCACCGTGACTACGAGTGCAAGAGGTTCCATAGGTACAGGTCTTCTAGCCGTCCTCATTTCAACAAGGACCCTACCTATGGCTCAGGTAAGAGTGGTGGTGCCTACTCTGCTGACCACTTCTGCTCTTCTCGTGACCATCGCTCCCGCGACCGTCACTCCCATGATCACTGCTCTCGTGACCACTCTGGGAAGGATCGCTACCCCCGTGAGCACTCTTTGCAGCCACGTCACAGGTCCGATAGCTCTACACCTGCTCATGCTGCACCAAACTCAGGCAACTGGAAGGCCGCTACGCCAACCCCCACAAGCAGTGTGCCGTTCACTTGCTTTGGTTGTAGCAAACATGGACACAAGGTGTATGACTATCCTGAGAAGACACCCACACCTGCTGCACCCAAGTCTCAGTACCGTGGATCTACAAGCTGTGGTCACCTCATGCACATGAACACAGAAGAAGCTCAAGCTGCCCCAGATGTTGTGTACGGTATGTTTCTTGTTAATGGCATTAAAGCATCTGTTCTGTTTGATTCTGGAGCTGCATGTTCATACATCTCATCCAAGTTTGCATGAGAGAATAAGATACTACCACTCCACGTTTGGAGCCTATAGTCACCAGTTCTCCTCTTGGTGAGATGAGAAGCACCCATATCTATAAGGGAGTGAAGCTTTCTATCGAGGATCTAACCTTCTGAGCTAACCTTACCCTTCTACCTTCAAATGGTTTGGATGTTATACTGGGCATGGATTGGCTTGCCGAGCATAAGGGTTTGATCTCTTGTTCACCCAGATATGTTTAGATAGCTCATCCTTCTGGCGAAGCAGTTAGATGTGCACCTCAGAAGGATAAATCAGTATCTGTGTTATGTGCTCTGAATGCACTCAAGTCTCAGGAAGAATCTCTGAAAGAGGAGAAGACTCTCACTGATGTTCCCGTTGTCAGAGAATATGAGAATGTGTTTCCAGATGAGTTGCCAGCCATGCCACCTGATCGTGACGTTGAGTTCATAATTGACCTCATGCTGGGAACTGGTCCCATTTCTAAGCGACCGTACTGCATGTCAGTCGGTGAACTGGAAGAGCTCAAGATACAGCTGAAAGAGCTTTCTGATAAGGGCTTTATTAGGCCTAGTGCTTCACCCTGGGGATCACCTATTCTATTTGTGAAAAAGAAGGATGGATCAATGAGGATGTGTGTTGACTACCACAATCTCAACGCTGTTACCATCAAGAACAAGTATCCTCTGCCAAGGATTGATGACTTGCTTGATCAGCTTCGTGGTGCTAAGTACTTTTTAAAGATTGATCTCAGATCTGGTTATCATCAAATGAAGATTCATGAGAAAGACATTCCTAAGACAGCCTTTGTCACTTGCTATTGTCACTTGCTATGGGCAGTATGAGTTCACCGTTGTATCCTTCGGTCTCACGAATGCCCCTGCCTACTTCATGAACATGATGAACAAGGTATTTATGGATGATCTTGACCGGTTTGTGGTAGTCTTCATTGACGACATTTTGGTTTATTCATCCACTGCCAAAGAACATGAAGCACACCTAAGAGTAGTGCTCGAGAAGTTGTCTCAACACCAGCTCTATGCCAAGTTCAGCAAATGTGAGTTCTGGCTTGAAGAAGTTGCTTTCCTTGGTCATGTACTCTCATCAAATGGAGTTGCTGTAGATCCTACAAAGATAGAGGCCGTTAAAGAATGGGAGCAACCTCGCAATGTGTCCGAGATCTAGAGTTTCTTGAGATTGGTGGGTTACTATTGCCGATTCATTGAGAACTTTTCAAAGATAGCTCGTCCTATGACAAATCTCTTGAAGAAGACCAATGAGTTCGAATGGACACCCGAGTGTGAGCACAGTTTCCAAACTCTGAAGGAGAAGCTCACTACCATGCCTGTCCTAGCCTTACCTGATATCACTAATGACTTTTTGTCTATTGTGATGCCTCTCGCCAAGGATAGGGTTGTGTACTTATGCAGAATAGGAAAGTTATTTCTTATGCTTCTCGACAACTGAAGGAGCATGAGCACTGATACCCCACTCATGATCTTGAGTTAGCTGCTGTTGTGCACGCTCTGAAGATCTGGAGACATTATCTCATTGGCAACAAGTGTGATATATACACCTATCACAAGAGCCTGAAGTATTTCTTCACTCAGGAGGATTTGAATATGAGACAGCGCAGATGGCTAGAGCTAATCAAGGACTACGACATGGAGATTCACTATCATCCAGGAAAAGTGAATGTAGTCACAGATGCTCTTAGTCACAAGACTTATTGTCATGCTCTATTCACCTCAACCCTGCCACCTGAATTGAGAACGGAAATTGAAGATCTCCAGCTCGAGATAGTACCCCATGGTCTGTTGCACAAACTTCGCATCGAGTATAATCTCACTGAGTGAATTCGTGAAGCTCAGAAAAGTTGTGAGGAAATGGAGTACATACGTGGGTTGATGAAGCTAGGCTATAGCCCCAAATTCAAAGAAGATGAGCATGGAACCATCTGGTTTAAGGACAGAATCTGTATACCTAGCAATCCTGCTTTGCGTAAGGAAATTCTGTCAAAAGCACATGACTCTAAGTATTGCATCCATCCTGGAGGTGCAAAAATGTATCAAGATATGAAGAAGCACTTCTGGTGGAAAGGCATGAAGGCAGATATTGCTAGACATGTGGCCGAATGTGACGTCTGTAATAGAGTCAAGGCCGAACATAGAAGACCCGCTGGTTTACTCAAACCACTCGATGTTCCTAAATGGAAATGGGAGAGCATATCCATGGACTTTATCGTGGGATTGCCTCGATCCCAGCAAGATAATGACTCCATTTGGGTGATTGTGGATCGTCTGACTATAGTCGCCCACTTTGTGCCTGTCAAAACCACCGTTAGTGCTGAGAAGCTAGCAGATATCTACATCAAGGAGATATTGAGGCTCCATGGAGCTCCAAAGAGTATTGTGTCAGATCATGGACCTCAATTCATGTCCCGATTCTGGCAAGCTCTTGATGAGTCCATTGGAACTGACCTTGATTACAGTACTGCTTACCACCCTCAAACAGATGGTTAGACAGAAAGGTTGAATCAGATTCTTGAGGATATGCTTCATGCTAGTGTTCTCAAATATGGTTCAGATTGGGAGAAAAGTTTGTCTTTCGCTGAGTTCTCTTACAACAACAGCTACCAGGCAAGTATCAAGATGTCACCCTTTCAAGCTCTTTATGGCAAGCCATGCAGAACCCCGTTGATGTGGGACCACCCAGGTGAGGGGGCAGTCTTTGGCCCACCAAGATTAAGGAAGCTGAAGAAGGAGTTGCTCAAGTTAGAGAAAACTTGAGAATCGCTCAAAGCCGACAGAAGAGCTACGCTGATAAAAGGCGTCGAGACCTTGAATTTAAGGTTGGGGACTTTGTCTATCTCAAAGTGTCTCCACTTCGTGGTACCGTCAGATTCCACGTGAAAGGGAAACTTGCTCCAAGATATGTTGTACCTTATTGTATCTGTTAGAGAGTTGGAAAGCTCGCATACAAGCTTGAACTACCCCCACAGTTGGCAGGAGTACACCCCGTATTCCATGTCTCACAATTACGAAAATGTTTGAGGGTACCAGAAGAAGAAACAGTTTCTACAGATGTGCTTGATATCCAAGATACTCTTGAGTACAAGGAGCACCCAATCAAGATTTTGGGATACGACAACAAAGAGACCCGAAGCAAGACTATCCCTATGTGCAAGGTTCAATGGAGCAATCACACTGAACATGAAGCAATGTGGGAAGATGAGAATCAACTGCTGCTACAGTATCCTTACCTCTTTGAAGGGTATGTCACCTCTTAAATCTCAAGGACGAGATTCCAATGAGAGGGAAGGACTGTAACAACCCGAAAATCCGAGCTACAAAATTTTTTTGACAAAACCCTGAGTGATGACTGTGACATGTCATCATCTACCCCTTAACCTTGCATTAACCCTAGCATGTCATGCATAAGCATCAAGTTTAATTAATGTCTTATGCCATGATCAATGTTTCATATGTTATAACATGATGTTGCAAAAGCTTTACTTCAATGTTTCAATAATTCATACATCATATTGCATTAAAGGGTGATTTGGATTTTATATGGTTTATGTGTTGAATAATAAAAAATAACAATATAATATTTATTTTGACAAATAAATATTAAGGAAATAATTCCCTAACATTACTTGGGCCATGTATCCTCACAATTTTTTGCTCATAGTTAGCACGTCACAAATATATATATATGTATATATAAATGTAATTGAAAATGAAAAGAGAAAAGAAAAACAAAAGGAAAAAGAAAGAAGCTTCTGGCCCAAGGCCACTTACCAGCCTAGCTTCGCCGGCTCGCTCGCTCTCTCTCTCTCACGCTCGCCGCACCAGCTAGCACGCGGCCCAGCAAGCCAGGCCGCCGGCCCGCTCGCTCGCCCGCGCTCCCGCTCACCGCGTCGGCCCATCAAGGCGGCCCAGCAAGAGCCGCGGCCGCCCGCGCCACACCGCACCGCCACCCGAGTCGCTGACGCGTGGGGTCACCTTGTCATACCTTTCCACGTTGTCCTCACCAGCCGCTCGTGCTGACGTCGCCGACGCCAGGCGCTGTTCCCCCGCGTTGCCCCTAAGCAACCTATTCCGGTTGCTCGATTCTGTCTCACCCCGCATCAACGCACGCCCGCTCGCCACCTAGCCTGACAAGCTCTGCCAAAAGAAGCCCACGGCCACGGGGATTTCTTCCTCCCACGCGCGCGCACATGCACTGCCACCGCGGTGGAGCGCTGTCGCTGTAAAGCTTAGGCTCGCCCGGCACCAGCTACCCCGTCTCGCTGTCCCATGGACCCAGACCGAGCCCCAATTACTGACCTGGACTGTCCCTCGGCCGCTTGATGGAGCTCCTTCGCCGATCACCGTCCGCCGGCCACCTACCTCCGCCATCTCTCTATAAGAGCAAGACTCCAGCACCCTAGGGCTTCCCAGGCCACCGCCACCGCTCTGGTGTTGCCCAATTCCATCTCAAGCTGCTCAATTGGAGAAGAAGAAGAGGGTTGGAGGAGAAGGGGGCGGGAAGGAGGGAAGCTGCTGCCGTCATAGTTGAAGAAGAAGGAGGAGCGCCGCCGTGCTGCTGCTGCGGAGCCATCGGGGACAAAGGACCAGAGCTGAATCACGAGCTGAGGCCAGAGTTGGACCTGTACCACACCTCCATCCTCGTCCATGTCGGTGAGCACCGCCGCCATTTCCCCCTCTTCCAACCTCCACCTTTGCTTCCCGGTCATGGCGCTCCGTCTTGGAAGCGCGTAGGCCAAGGTCACTGCCGACCTCCCTGGACACAACAACACACACACATGGTCTAGCCCAGCCCTTGGACCATGGCATCGGGAGGATGCTGGACCGGAGTGCCGCCTTGCCAGTCTCCGCGCACTGAGCGCCGCCGCGGCGAAGCCGTCTTGATCGCCTCTCCGTTGAGCCCTGCCTCCCTTTGACCTCAGATCCGCGCTCGCCTTGATGAGATGGACCCCGTGCACACCCTAGCCCCGTGTTGCCTCATTGGAGCACCATTCCCAAACCACCTTGCCAACGTCATGCCCGTGCACCGCTGCTCTGGAGCGCCGCTATTCACCATCGTGTCCCACCATCTCCGATCACCACGAGGATCAAGAAGAAGTCAGGAAGCTCCGCCGTGATGAGCTGCGTCAACTGGAAAAGAAGATGGGGGCGTAGACCATCTCTGAGCGCCGTTGCCATGCACCGAGGTCCCGTCGGAGCTCCACCGTGGGAGTTGCTGCCCGCGCGGACTCCGTCGTGTACTTTGGTCACCGTCGGCGCCTTGGAGGGACGCTACATGACCTCAATCACGCACCCGCGCCCCTAATTGGACTCGAAGTGGCTCAGTATGAAGAAGTCACTGAGCGTCGCCGCCGCCGAGCTGTCGTCCACCGTGGAGCATGCCGTTGAGAGCCAAGCCACCGCCTTGAAGCCCCTCATCGTGTTCACCGTGAAGTCCTAAAGCTGGTGGGCTGGTTGATGAGGCCGGAGGACCGCCATAGCACGGAGAATTGGAGATTCCCCGCCGTCGGTGAGCTCGCGTTGTCAAGCGGGAAAAGGCAGAGGAAGGGGATGAGCTGGAGGAGCAGTGGGTGGACGCGGTGTTCATGGACCTGAGTGGCTGCCAGTGGGACCAAACCGAGCCGGTGCACCGATGGATCAGTCGATGGACCACATGGACCAGAGAAAGGGGTCGTGGACGTGGTTCACATAGACATGAGCCGCTGACAGTGGACCCAGCAGACGCCGGTGCACCATGGACCAGAAGCCGTGGACCGAGCCCGTGTGTGCTCCAACGTGATGATGTGGCAGCATCTGAGCACGCCACATGGCGAGCCCAGCTTGGCCCATATCCAGCCCATTAACGGCCCGTTAACAGCCCAGTGGGGCCCACCAGACTGTTGACCGTTGACCATTGACGTCACTGTTGAAGTCAGCAGTGACGTCACCCCAGACCCAACTGTCAGGCCATCGTTGACCTGGTCAATGCTGACATCAGCATGACGTCATCCGCCACGTTAGCCGCTGTGTTGACCCTATTTGACCCGCGCCTGACACATGGCCCAATCCCGTGCTGCCACGTATCAGCACCAGAAAAATCAGCCCTTTTTCTTTTTCAGAAAATGGTTAAATCTTTGAAAATTCATAACTAATTCATACGAGCTCCGAAAAATGCGATCCACATATCCAAATTTTCTATACCTCGAGCCTTATCTATCTAAGCTATGTTTGAGTGCATTTGGATCTTCTATTTTGCATTCATTCTTTGTGCTAATCTATAGAGGTCGCTCCCGCGACCATTAAATCTCGTTACAGGCTCGAGCGAGGACATGTCTAATGACAGTGGCTACCAGGAGAAGTCCGACAGCTACGTCAGTGAAGGTGCCACACCTCACCCAACCTCGTAGATCCCACTATGCATGGCAAATGTAGTATGGCTAGTGCTTTAAATTCTTGTTGCTATAATGATTTGCCTATGCTAGGATTGCATGATAGATTATTATTTGATGAGCCCTACCTTGTTGTAAACTTTCACCTGCTTACACGCTGTTATGACAGCCACTTGCTTATCTGCTATAGTTATATATATACTTCACTCGCTTACATTTTGATGCCAGATGATGAACCCCGGGAAGGACTGGAGGGTGCCAGGCTGGAGATGTGTGAGTTAATGGATGAAATGGGCATGTGAGCTGATGATGCTATATCTGGGTTTGGGGTGGAGCTTAGGTAGGGAGTAGGGTGAGGGTTGAGTCGATCGAGCTGGGATCTACGACGAGCTCTTAGAGCAAGTCTTGCCAGGGAATGGATCTGGACATTCCCATGAGAGGAGCCTATGGCGGGCTAACTGAGATGTGATTGTGGTCTTTGGGTGCAATCCTTTGAGAGGTGGAGCCCGGGACGAAGGTGCCGTGGTAGCATGTTAAAGATAAACCCTGATGAAGTTATCCCGATTTGGTCACACTTAGGAACTGCTGCGCTGGTATCCGGACCTTAGGAATCTCTTGCTTTCCACTCGCTCTCCATGGGGGGAGACGGCCGAACCGCTGGATAGATCGATGCCACTACTGCTAGGCGAGTAGTGATAGGAAGGTATATGCATGGGATGGAGCTAACACCCTACCGAGACGATCATGGCACCCCCTTCGAGAGTGGGTACATGGCATGGCATCCTCTATGGGAGCAGATACATGCTCTCTTCACAGTTCCAGCGATCCAGAGCTGGATGGTAGAGTGGCATCGTTCTATGGCAGTAGGCGCTCAGAATCTGCCTAGGTGATTGCAAGCACCGATGATGGTTATCTAGTGGATTAGTGAAACCTCTGCGGAGTGTATGGTTGATCGATCGATACATAAGCCAATTCGTTGGCTATGGACCTTTCCTTAGGAGGATGCACCGGACTAGTGAGTGGAGTGTTCTACCTTCCCCTAAGTATGATTTCTAGCCGTGTGCCAGGTTGAGGGCTGCGGGCCACTAAGGCAAGCCGAGGGGGAGTTGGCTTGTCGACTTGAGTCTGAGATGGTGTTGGAGAAGATGGGATGGTAAGTAAGAGAAGGATGGTGATGGATGTGTGGAATGGGAATGTGTTTAAAACTTGTTTATTATACTGCTATTTATATACCTGATTAATGCATAGGAAACCCCAGCCGTATAGGTTCCTTTTGATATATCCATTCTGCATCCAACTTCCACAAAGCAATGCATAGGATGGGAGTGCGGCCAGTACAAATCGTACTGAAAATTTGATTTCAGGTTCAAGGAGTGAGTACTCTTCTGGGGAGTACAGCGATTGAGGGTTTCGTGCCTACGCTCAAGTTGGATCGAAGATGATAGCTTCTGCACCTCAAGCTTTTATTAATATGCTGCATGAACTTTGATTCCGCCAAGTGGCGATGTAATAAGTTATTGTAAACCCCTCTATTGCACTCTTTTGTTTGATGTATGGATTATGGTATTCAACTATTATCGGGTAAAGTGATTTAAATGGTCATGTTACACTCCGACTCTGTGGATTTTCCTTTGCGGAAATCAAGGTCGTTTCAGCTAGCTTGCTTGCCTTTGATAATTTGATTGATTCAAAATTTAGTTTCTTCCTTTGCTTAGATCGATCAAATTGAAACATCCTCAATTTTTCACGAAGGGAAAATACACAGAATGAAGGATAAAATGATAGCCCAGGAGGTCAAATTATTAATTATCTGATAACAGTTGATTACAAAGCCATACATCGAATAAAAGAATAAAATAGAGGGGTTTACATAAATATTACATCGCCACATGGCGGAATCATCAGAGTGTCTAGCATCCAGAACAGCTACGTAAGTAGAGGGATATCGCGGAAGCAACGTCTTGCACCATCTTGAGCGTAGGCACGAGACCATCTAATCCTCGAGCCCCTCGTCGCCATAGGCGTAGTCGAGCTCACCTGCCAAATAAGTTTCAGTATGATTTGTACTGGCCACCGGCTCCTACCCTATGCTTTGCTTATGCTTTGTGGTAGGTGGATGCAAATGGATATAATCAAGAGACCTATTATTTGGCTATAGTTTCCTATGCAAGTATCATCAATATTATATAATAATTGTTCATCCAGTTTTAATCTATTCCCATCCCACAACACCATACCACCAACCATCATCCTCTTAGCTCTCTCAACAACCACGCTCACACGTGGCGGCAATGGACAACTATCTCTCATCCATGCCTAATCGGCCATCATGCCGTAGGGTAACAACAACAACACCACTCAGGGGGAGGTAAAATGGACTCATCTCACTACTCAAGAGAAGCGTGTGTCATGGGATAGCCATACCGAGGCTGCGGACTATATGTAGATTCGAATCAACTCTACAAGGTGTGTACACTTGTAACCGGCTAAAGCCGGCCATCCACAAGATAACCATCATTGGCACTCTAGAACGCCTAGGCTGATATCAAAATGACCATCTAACTATGACGATGCCACCCTACCTCTCAACCCTGGAACACCCCAAGTCTGATCTGGAGTGGCTGAGAATGTGAAGTCATGTACCATGCTCGGAGGGGCCGATGCTCGGAGAGGGGCTACATGAATGTCTCAGAAGGGTGTGGGCTCCACACGTACCTTCCTACACTACATACGCCAAGTAGTAGTGGCACCGCCCTAGGTAGTTGAAATCATCCATCCCCGGCTCATCTGGGGCGAGTGGTGTGTACAAAGGGGTCCGTGGTTCCGGTCCTCGAGAGACAACAGGTCCTGGGGGGACCAGACAAGATATCTCCTCAAACAACGCCATCAGTGCCCTCTGCCTCAATGACATCTCTTTACTAGGGCTTCATTCCACAAAGGCTCTTGACCCTGGGATCTCCTCAAGTCACCATGTACCCGCCAGAAGTACTCAGATCACAGGGGTGCCCAGGTCGCACCCCCTTGGCAAGACTCGCTCCAAAAGCTCGTCGTAGATCCTGTCCAGTCGACTCAGCCCTCACCAAACAACCCGCCCACGTTATATTACCTAGAGACACCCATACAAACACCAAATCCGGCATCCCGAGCCGAATCCACCCAAGTCCACCATCCGCATCATATCTCCAATTATAATGCAAGTGGAGTATAAGTAGCATGTAACAAGCATTGCATAGCGTGTCTATCCTATAAGCGGGTGAGCAGGGTGAAGGTTACGACAAGGAAAGGCATACAAGTAATCTATCATAGCATATCATAGCATTATTGCATAAAGTAGAGCTCTAGCATTCTATTATGTTGCATGTGTAATAGGATCTACGAGGTTGGGTGGGACGTGGCACCTGAATAGCTATCACTCAAGTCCTCCGTCATGTCCTTGGCACGCTCCTAGTCCTCCTCTTCGAGCAACTCCTTTGTAGGATCTAAAATTGAGACATAATAGTCGCGGGAGCGACCCCTATAGATTAACACAAAGAACCAAATAAATCTAATAACTCCAAATACAATCATACATAAGCCTATGACATAGAGCTCATTTTTATAAAAATTTGGATGCTTGGTTCATAATTTTCGGAGTTAGTATGAGGAAGTTATGAATTTTACAAGATTAATATATTTTCTGAAAAAGAAAAAGAGGCAGTTAAATCTTGAGCTGACACATGGCAGCATCGGATTGGCCAGGGGCAGAACAGTCGGTGACAGGTGGGGCCAGAAGTCAACGGTCACTGACAGGTGGGACCAGGTCAGCGGTCAACGTTGATCGGTCAACGGTCAACGCGTAGCGGGCCTCAGATAGGCCCTAGAGGGCCTGGGCAGGGCCAAATCGGGGCCGGGTTGGGCCGGCCCGGCCCGTACACATGTCATCTAGACAGGCTGGCCACGTGGCGGACTTGGGCTTCTACTGGGCCTGGTCTACGGCTGAGTCCGTGGCTCGGCTTTGTAAGCTTGGTCCATGGTGGACCTGAGGCTGGTGGCCCACGTGGCTCCCTTCGATTGGCCCAGCGTGGACCGGTGGTGGACGCGGTCCACACAAGGGATAAAATCCCCTTTCTCCCTTCTCTTCCCTACGTGTGGCCGGACACGACGGAGGTTGCCGGAGGTGAGCGGCACGAGGCTATGCCTGGCCTTGCTAAGCACGGGTTGTAGCCACGACATCGTAGGGCTGTGGCGAGTGCTGCTATGGGGGCGAAGTGGGCTCGCGGGGCGAGGGATCGCTGGTGCACGTGGTGCAGCTGCGGTGGACGGCTAAGCCGCGTCGGCAGGCAGTTGCGGGCAGCACGGGCTAGGCGGTGCGGAGGCTAGGCATGCGCGGTGGCTTGACGAAGGTGGCCGCGGTGGTCTTGGTCCATACAAGGACAGAAATTCCCCATCTCCTCCCTTCCCTATGTGCGGCGCAGCCGGACTTCACCGGCGGTGAGCGGCGTGGAGGCTCCTATCGACTCGGCTGGCTCGAGCTACGGCTAAGGCTTTGCAGCGGCAAGGCAGAGGCGATGGCGGTGGTGCGGCGAGCTCCCGACGTCTCGGCTCACCGGCGCACGTAACGCGGCGGCGCGGGACGGCGGTGCAGCGGCCATGGGGCACCACGGTGCTTCAGAGTAGGCTTAGGCAGTGGCTACGGCATCACGGCGCGGTGGCGAAGCGGCTTCGGGGATCAAGGCGGGCGCGCGGCTCCCCAGCTCGCCGGCGCAGGTGGCGAACGGGGAGGCCACGACAGCAGGGCTCTGCGGCGCGAAGGGGGTGGTCCTAGCATGCGCAAGAACATCGTGAGGACGAGGCGAAGGAGGCTACGAGGATGAAGCTGGCTCGCGGGACCTTGGCTCACCGGCGCACGCACTATGACGGCGGCCAGCGGAGAGGCTGCGACGACGGGACGCTGCAGCGCTTTCGAGGTGGCTCTGGCGGGCGCTACAGGTTCGCGAGGCCAAGGCGAACGCGGTTGTGAGTACTAATTTGGTCAAGAGGTCCCTAACTCGGCTGGAGACGACAGCGGCGGCGGCGGAGCGGACATGGACGGTGACGACGAAACACCGTCCAACACTCCGAGTTGACCTCCATCTTCACCTCCATCTTCCGATTGGAGCAACTAGGAGCTCCATAACCTAGCTAACGCAGTGGCATAGGGCACGGCGGGGCGCGCGCGGCTGCGAGAGCCATGGCGGCGCACCGGCGGCCGGAGTCCGAGGAGACTGGGACCTACAAAAGCGCGTGGGTCCCTACTGTGGTCCATACCGGCTCGTGAAAAGTTGCCAAACTGGCGTTCTAGCTAACGAAAAACACTTCGGGCAAGCTAATGAAGCGAGAGGAGGAACGAAGAGCGGGAACACGGCGGCGCTCTGGCGGCGGCCATGGAGGTGAGCTCACCTCAGTGGCGATGGCGGCCCATGGTGCATCGGCTCGAGGAGGAGGAAGCAGGTCGGCAGCGTGGTGGAGAGGATGCAGAGCTGGGTGGCCTCGCTGGTATAGCCAAACAAGGTCGTCAGGGCCTCCTCCGGTGTGCACGCGCGGCGGCGGTCCTTTGCTCCGGCGGGCAGCTCCTTCCCCGTCTCCTTCCTCTCCTTCCTTCCCAACTCCTCCTTCTTTGGCAGATGAGCGGGCAACGGGACGGCCAGCAAAGGCGGCTGAGCGACTAGGAAACCCTAACGGGTCCAGGGTCCTCCTTTTATAGCAGCAGCGGCGGCGACCATGGCGGCTTGGACGGCACCGATGGCAGATGCCGATCGGGCGGCCGAGGCGCGCGCTTGGTTAGGGTTAGGGTTTCGCGGCGGGGCCAAGCTGCGATGAACGGCATCCGGGTGGTCACGGGCGAGCGGCGGACGGCCAGGAGTGCCATGGCCTTTTCTGGTCATTGGACAAGACGCACGGGTGTACAGAAATGGGAAAAGGAAGATGCTGACAGCTGGGGTCCACGCGGCAGCGACTGCGGGTGAGTAAGCGCGGCACTGGCGTTCATGTTGGGCCGGCTCGGCCACATGGGCCGCGGGGCAGCGAGCGGATGGGGCGCGGCGAGCAGGCGGCCAGGCGGCTGGCTTGCTGGGCACGCGGGACGGCTGGGCCGCGGGGAGAAGAGGCAGGCCGGCGCGGCTGCAGGCTTGCTGGGCCGTGGGGGAAGGGCAGGCCGGCCTGTCTCATGCGGGACGGGCTGCGGCCGGTGGTGGCCTAGCAGGCCGAGTTGGGCTGCCGGCTGCTTTGCCTTTCCTAACTCCCTTTCCATTTCCAATACCTTTTCCATTTTTCTTCTAATCTCTTTTCTATTTTCCAAACCAAGCACTAATCCAACTATGCCATGAACTTTGTTAGTGCTAGTCATATTAGTGAGTAAGATATACTTGGTGGATCCCCTAGGGTCTCATGGTGGTATGGGGTCCATGTCCATGTTAGTTACACATATATACACATATGATAAAAGGTTATTGATTTTATTAGCAATATATAAAATCAAATAAGGAGCAAATCAAACTCTTGTAAATAAAATACAAATGTCCCAACTAACATTAGGTGCTACTTGTGTAACTATTGGATGTTTTCCTATATGACACTCGCTAACCAAAGATTATTTTAGAAAAAAAATTTGTTAGTTGTGATTTTTGGTGTTTAAATTTTTAGGGTTGTTACACAGATGATTTTCAATTTATGTGCCTGCATGATCGAAATCGAACCAGCAAGGAGAAGGAGGTGCGCATGTGCCGCTGCAGGACCGCCTGGCCGCCGGCCCTCGGCCAGGCCTCCTGGGCCGACAGCTGCGTCTCGGGCAGCTGGCCCTCGCCGTGGTGGCGCTGGGCACCATGCTCGCCGGCGACAACGGAATCTTCACGAGGTAATACGTCGATCGAAGACTAGTCCGTGGGATGGGCCGGCCGGGGCCGCCGTCGCGCACTCACCTTGTAGTGTCCCTTCCCCTCCCCTGTGCGCGCGGAGCGGAGGTTTCATGCTCGATCCATCGGACGCAGCATAGCTCGATCTGCATTTGGTAGGTAATCTAAGCACTGATCCAGTAAAATAATCCCTCTTCTTGTCAGCATAATCTCACTGAATGGCAACTCAGTTTGCTTATGCTCTTGTATGCACAATCAAAACAACATGTCTTCAGCTTGTGAGGTGAATTAGACGGACTGAAACCCAGACTGAGAGTGTGCCAGGGTGAGGTTTCAAGCAGAAACCCATCAGTCAAAAGTGTCTTCTCAGACCATGATCTAACCAAATCAACAAACTGAAACGTTTTGACAGCTTACTACCTTGCTGACGCCTGACATTGCTTGTATTGGGTGGATTGCTAAAGGCCCTCTAACAGGTGACTGTGCAGCATGTCAGTAGTCTGGAGAATATCACATGCTACAAATTCAACATTGATGTTGCTGGTGTCGGTAGAGTAGCAGCCACAGAATGATACTATTTTCACATTGATATACTGTCCAAGGAATCACTCGTTGGCTTTCCAGGTTGCTAGTCGAGGGGCCATCACTGAACTTTTGTTCCTGCTGTACTTGAACATTGTGCCAGCCTGAAACCATCGTCTGAAACACTGCTGATTTTGTTTGCAGAGATAGAGAGTAAAACTGAGCGTCCACTGCATAATTCCTTAGAATTATGAAAGCACCAACTTCATCACTGATCATAACTCTATCAAACCTCCACTGTCCAGTACAAAAAACAACCAATAAAAAATGACCAGCACATGAAAACTTTTAGTGGCACAGTAACATCGGATCGATTGTTGTTGACAAACCAAATTTGAGGTTGTATTTCTTCTTGACTGCTTGCAATCATATCACTAACAGGTGGTGGCCAAGGCTGTGGCACCAAAAATCCAGCGCCATTACTGTACTTAGGTGAAAGCCAATGAACCAACCAATGATCAATGTCACTGCTCTTACATTCAACTTGAGTTGGAGGTGGCCATGGAGATTTCAGTAGCAAAGGATCTTGAACACTCTTCTTAGTGTGGCCTGAGAATACCATGATAAAGCTATTAGTGTGACAGTGACCAGCAATATTTCTACCCACATAAGACAAACATATGGGGGTTTCCACTGTGATCTGCATTTACTTGGATCAGCAATTAAGTTGAGAATAGTCACATCCCATATAACTGAAAACCCAGTCAAATTCTCAAGCTGCTGCAAATTTGTGTCATAGGATAGAAGCATGTAACTCGCTCTATGTATCAAGGAAACAGAGTGTTCAAAAGATGGCCAAGGATTTGGTCGTAGCTCAATGATTCTATCCTCAACCTGGCTGCCCAAAATCTCCACTCTGGATGCCTTTTGTAGTTGCACTGGTGGCTTCATAGATGGTTGCCACTGCACCCACTTCCTGTAATCTCTGCACCAAGGCGGTAGCTCAAGCAGGAACCCACTCATCAAATGCTAAGTGGAGCATCTATCACATTGTAACCCAAGTGAAAGCACAGCTACGACCTTCCCAATATCTTGTACTAAATCAAGAACGCGTGGCTTTTCTTCTCTCTTTTGGTGGATGCTGTGGTCTGTGGGACGTCAGAACCCCAATCTGGAAATTGGGCTAGATCGCTGCTTACAATGATAGATGCTTCCGTCCACTCCAGTTTACATTTCCATCACTTTGTGTCTGTCGATCGGCATGGACGCAAATACCGCCGGCCTGTGCCTACCTTGGCAGAGGTTCTCTGTTAGCGACTAAGGATTGAGTAGAGACGAAGAATTAATCGAGGGGATCGGCTAGATGAATAGAGTTGGGAGGTTCGGTTGACATACATATTTAACCAGGCAGCGGCCGGTAGCTAGCTACGTTCCCAAAGAGTTGATCTGTTCTGGCCATCAACCCTCTCTTGTTCTGCTGGTTGGACCTGCTTGGTCTCTTCTCTTTATGCATTTATTTCTATACTACTTTGTTTTCTATTTTGATCCAGAAATGTTCTGTTAAATCTGCTTCTAGTAAACACGTTAATCTCTCTCACTCTTTTGGATAATAACAAAAGTGAAAACCCTGCTCGATCTTGCCTCGGTGTTGTAGGTTCCTGGTGCCCGCGGCGGCGCTGCAGTGCGCGTGGAGCGCGGCGGCGGTCATCGTGCACGCGGACAAGGACGTGAACCAGCGGCGGTGGACTCGATGGGCATACATGGCCCTCGACATGCTGACCAGTTTGGTGACCTACACCGCGGCTTCGGGGGCGCTCGGCCACATCGCCGTGGAGGACTGCATGGCGTACCCTGTGCGCTGCGCGGTCACTAGGAGTGTATGGCCCAAGGCCGTCGTCGCCTGGGCGGCGCTGCAGCTGACGGCGGCGTACATCGCCGTCGTCAAGGCGCTGTGGGAATACGCCACGTATGCTACAGCATGGGACAATAAGAGAGTCGAGATGATCCAGTGTATGCTACAGCTTCGTACCGCTACCGCCGTCCAACACAGTATCCTACAGCGGGAGCAGAGAGCGAGCTGCCAGCAGCAGTGACTTTAAATCAGTTTCGACTCAATAACACTTGGTCGTTTATTGAAATATAATAATCGTGTGTATATGGTGATGTATAGAGTAGGGACCTCGTTTTGTGCTACTTAATCTGACCAAAAAACAGCAGAAAAATATGTCTTGCAGCATCGATCCCCTGCTCTCAGGATATGCAGCTATATATGAATGATATGTGACACTAGAATGACAGGCGCGCGCTTCGCCGTGCCCGTATTCAAAGGCGTTGTCGATGTGTGGGAGAGTTGGGCGTGAAGTTAATTGAAAGGGGACTGCTGAGACCGCGTCCTCAGTCCGCCCCGCCGCCGCGGCCTCCGTCCCCACCACACAGTCGTTCGGGCCGTCGTCCCCTACATCTCCACCCTCAGCAAGCCGCACGGGAGAGCTCACCTGCCTGCACCAGATCCGCGCCGGGAAGAGCTCGCCTACTGCGCAGGGGAGGAGCTTCGCCGGATCCACGTCAGGGAGGGCTCGCCTGCTTCGCCGGATCCGCGCCGGTCGGGGAGGCCTCGCCTGCCTGCCTGCTTCGGGAGAGAAGGCAAGGGTGCCGCCGGTGGTTGGTCCTGCGGCAGGGACGCGGCGTCAACGCACCCACATCGGCCGTGATGTGAGCGCCGGTGCCTTCGACGTCTCCTCCCAGGGAGGCTCGCCGTGGGGGGCCATGCTGCATCCTGCAGCTTGGGACGTTCCACGCTGAAATCTCTGGTCGCCGCCGCCGGGACTCTGCTGCTGCTCCACTTCGTTACGGCCAGACCTCTTCGGCTCCACAGGTCCTCTCGCCTTTCGTCGCCGCAAGCTCAACCTCGTGACGGCGCCGTCTTGCCGTGTCGTCGTCGTGCGCCATCGGGTTGCTCTGGATTCCGACTGCGAGCTCATCTTCCGTCAAGCCGGCACCAGTCTCCTAGTCACCTTGTGAGACGAGGCCATGACTTCTTCACTGCTGCCGGCCAGCGCCTCCGTGGAGAAGTATGTGCATCAAAAGAGTCGCTTGCATCGTGATGACCTTCAATCATCACCATTGCCACCGCCACCGCCACGTGCATCAGAGTCGGAGCGGAGCATCGCCTTCAAGAGATGGGCTCGAGGAAGATGCTATCGCTGCCTCGCGCGAGATCACCAAGTTAGCTCGTGTAGAGATTCTTTTCGATGCATTCGATGTCGCCGCCCAGGACATAGGGAGCGGCACTGCCATCTTCGTATCAACTCTTCTACGCCATGGGTCAATTCCTCTTCTGAGCAACCTCACCATTCTGAGCACACGAAGAGTTGGGCTGACGTCGTGGCCACGCCTTCGCCAAATGATTGTCGCCCTGCATTGTCGTCATCACCGTGACTCCGTCCACAGTCGCTCCTCTGCCAGAGTCTTTGCGATCGGACCTCCAACAGTTAATTCTAGATTGTTTGCAGAAAGGGTTGCGTCCTGTCAGGGAGGAGATTTTTACTATCAAGTTGTGGCCGGCACGTTTGGCCAACCATTTGGAGCTTGTAGAGCCACATGGAGAGCATACTTCCTTTTCCAACATGCCTGACCTCTTTGTCCCATGTTCTCCGGTTTGTCGCTCCCCAACTCGTTACGAGGCGGTTGACGCGGAGATTCACCAAAACATGCCCATGGAGCAAGCCACTGAGGGGTCTCCAGTGATGTCGTCGACCCTTGCTTCTCTTGTGGAGGCTTGCACGCCTGCTGATTCTTTGGTGTGTGAGGACACACGTGTGGTTAGTGCAGATTTCATCAATGCCGAGATGACCATAGAGAACACTGTAGCGATGCCCTCAACGACCTCATTGCTACAGACCATCACTCCTGTTGAGGATTTTGTTCTGGTGGAGGATGCGTCTGATGATGAGGAAGCTATCTCACAAGTGACAATCAAGGACCCCATATTTCTCATCACCATTGAGGACCATCCTACGCATTCTATGACTGACGTCAAGGAAGAAGCCATGACCATTGAAGACAATGCTTTGCATTCTACAACTAAAGTCAACGAAGAAGAGGATCCATCAACTAATGTTGCTTCTTCAATGGCCATAACTATGGAGAACAATCTGACATGTCCTCCTGTATCATCTTCACCATTGGCTACACCTGCAAGACACCGGCGCAAGTGCTATGATAGATCTTCACTTCGTCGAAGTGGACGCATTGCACAACGCAACATGTTAAAGGATTTGGTTGTTGTTGGGAAGGAGGATGGGAAGCTCAATGAGGGTGCAATGTAAGACATTGTAGATTGTCTGAAGGAATTGTTGCCACCTGACCTCCTCAAGCCATTGATGAGTTTGAAAGGTCGTGCCTTTTGGGACTTTGTTGCGGAAGTCTCTTTGCATCTTCGTTAGGGGTCATGAGCAACGACGAAAGTGCGACCTTGGTGTTTTGACGACAATTGTTGTCCATGGATGTGTATCACCTAGCTAACGATTGCGGAGGAGTTTAATTATGGAGGTTTGGATCTTTGGTGGCCAGTGTTTGTTTAGGTTGTTTCGGTCGCTTCAATTATGTGTTGTCTTGTTGTTGTGCTGTAATCTTGTTGTACTACCTAGTCTGGGTTTTTTCTTTTTAATATAATCGGCAGCTCTCCTGCCTGATTCGTTTCAAAAAAAAAGATGTGTGGGAGAGTTCATTGCCAGCGCTTTAGTCTGCATCGATCAACATATAGTATAGAGCCTTCTCTTTGTCGTCTCAGCCAGATGGTGGCTTCCAAATGATGCCAGGTTGCTCTCTCGACCTGCAGTGGCTAAAAGCAACAGCAAGCAGAATGAAGATTTCTCGGTTGGTGTTGGCGGGTTGAGGGTCGTCTCGAAGCAGATGACCCCTTGGAAGCAGTCCTCGAGGCCGAGCTTCTCCAGGACTCTGGCCGCGTGGGCCTTGTGAGAGTTGGTGAAAATTAATCTGCAGACGGGGCACGCAGGGGCAGCAGTTTCAGACACGCAGCATATTCAGGCACAATTTCTCAACCTTAGGTTTGTGAACCCTATTCAGAGACACACGAATGCCGGCAAAAACTGAAACCCAAGGCAGACATCATAACTACAGTTTATTCAAACAAAAATGGTGTCGCCAGAACAATATTTAGTTCCATCACTTGAATGTTCAACATCTGCGTTTAGCAGAGCAAGGATGCACAAGTATTACTAAATTACAAAATCGCATCAAACATGTCAGAATGTTAGTGTGATCAGCTCAGAAGAAATGTACAGGCTATTGCAATCTCAGAGCACTGGGACTTCAGCATGCCGTGTAGGGTATTCGCAGCAAATGTGTGTAGCCTGGCAGGTGGGGAGCGAATGTTGTAAGCCTGCTGAAGCAGGTCGGCTGATTGCTACTCACTGAATGACAGAGCAGGTTCAGTTCTTCGGTTTCTTTGGGACTGGAGGAGGCAAGCTTCCAGGCTTGGCACTTCGTTTGATGCCCAGGAAATGCTCGACCTAACGACAAACCAGTCAATATCAGATCACTGAATATATAGCATTGTCCATCATTAAACAAGTAAGAATATTACAGAATAAAACAGGGGTATCACAGGCCAACCTTTTTGTCCCCAAGCATGGGCGTTAGGCTCCCAGGGTGCTCTGTTTCCAAGGTAGCATAGCCGCCAGCATCACTTGTTTGACTAAAATAAACATAGATAAACTAGATTAGTCATCTCATCAGGAAAAAAATCGAGAAGTTAGTACATACATAACAATGCATACATAAGATATGCTATCACTTTGATTATAAGAGGATAGGTTAACAGTGTCTCTATTGGCAACACTCAAGCTCCCAAACGAACCATTGAATGAAAAACAGATGGCTTATATTCTTATTTATATTGGGTCCCTCGTATATTTCTAAATTCATGGAAGTTACACAAATAACCATCCATGTGTCCATTAAGTTCCTCCAAAGTCTAAACTAAAGGCAATACTTATCAAATTATCAAGTGGATTTCCACTTGATACTTTCCCAAAGCTTAAAAGGCCAACATAAATACTAGATAAGAATTTAATATTAACCAGTCAAGATTAATAAACAAAAGGAAATATTAGTGAAAGAAACAACTGTGTACCATAACGTAATCCTACAATCAAAGAGTAAAATTTGTAAATATTTTGTTAGGAATTCCAGGATATCGGAACAATTCAGCGCTTAGTAGGCTAGTGGCATCAATGAAAACTAAAATGCAAACTGTGGAGATTATAAGCATGTTGTGAGCATACCTTGTTTTTGCATTGCCACTTAAAATGAGGTATGGTGTTTGGTTGCGAGATTGAGCCTCTCTCATCTTTTCCGCAGCCAATAGTGGTGTGTCAGAAGATTTCATATGCTTGGTTTTCAGCTCATCCTCGTATTTCTTCTGGCGTTTTTCTTGTTTCATTTTACCTGGCCCCTTGCCATGAAACTTGTGCGAAAGATGACGGAATGCCTCCTTAGGTGTCATCTGAGGGGGGAAGAAAACACATAGTTCAGGATAAACATTGTCATTTTTTTCACGTCCAATCTCCCAGACATCAAATAGAATGTAAGAATAGCACCAAAAGAGAAATGATTAACATTTTTTTTTTTGCAGCTTATCATGTTGAGAAAAGTAGAACTAACAATCTATATAAAGTTAGTTATTGGCAAAATCATTAAAAATGCAAAAATGCAATTCAATAATAATTTCCATTGTGTCTAAGCATCATGGAGAGCTGAGCACTCACCACTCTACCAAATTCATCCAATCTTTCAATGCGGATGTCTTTAGGTCCATCCTCCACACCTATAAGCTTGCTCTTTTTCTTGTCTGTGGTTCTGCCTCCCCAATCTGTTCCCTCATTGAGGCTTCCTCGCTCCTTAAGAATCTTCAAAGCACCAGCTAAACCCTTGCCTACTGCAACTTCATGTATAACCTCATCCGGTTTGACTCCATCCTCTTCAACCTTGACTGGTATTTCTATCAGAGCTTCCTCTTTCATCTCTGCCAACCCATTAGTGTCATCTTTTGCGAGATTATCTGAAGGCATGGCATCATCATCTTCATCCATAAACACATCTTCTTCTGGCTTGCGTGTTCCTGGCAAAAGATAACATCAGTAGACAATACTTAAAAGCTCATTATCACTAGGACTTACAAACTCTATCACACATCTTCAAAGATTTATATAGAAAAACCTTCAAACAGGTTACCTTGATTCAATTGTAGTCCCCACACAAACTCTTCCATCTCTGTGATAACTACCTTATTCTGTTCTGAATCTCCTTCTGCGGTTTCTGTATCCTCTTGGCTCTTGGTTGCAGTAGCCAGTTCAACTATGGACTGAGGACCAGAAGCAGCAGCCTCTTCCTGCTTCCTTAGGGCCAACTTTCTTGCTTGCTCCAGAGATTTCTGCAGATCTTCATAATCATCACCAAAAACAAGTTCTTCTTCTTCAGCAGGTTTAGTAGGTGCAGTTTTCTCCTCGCGCAATGCTCTTGATGCCTCTTCAGCCTTTGCAATGGCAATTTGATATGCACTATTTCTCTTTTCAGCATCAGCTGCTTGCTCTTCCTCCCTAGCGGACTGTCGCTTTCCGTCGTTCCTGGACCCACGATCAGCGGCACCCAATCCAGAAGCAATTGCTTCAGCTTCAAGCACATCCAGATCCAGCTTCTCCTTCTTCCTCAAGGATTTCTTTTTCTTTGGTTTTTTAAATTTAAGCATTTCATCAGGGCTAAAATAGTCTGTTGACATCTTTGTGGTGGAAGTAAGGTCTTCCGTCTTTTTCTGAACATAAGTACCTTCAATCCTTTTCCGGAGCTGGCAACAAAAAACAAAAAAAACGTCTATCAGATCATGCAGTTTATCGGCAGAGTGTATTTGTATTATCCTAAGAAACAAGCCAAATGCCGCTAGTGAAATATTATGGTTTTTAGGGCAAATATAAAGCACCTCTTCTAGCTTCTTTTCTGCTTCACCGGTGAAACGTCCACCTTCATCAAGTGTCACACCCTGATAAGTTAAAGACAATACAATTACAGAAATATCCTGAAAATACGATACAAGCAAATGAAGCTAAGCAAAATGTTTACCTCATCTTCCATTTGGTCATCATAATGTGACAGCATTGACTTCTTTGACAATGAATCATCGCCGAACCTACAGACAACCAATTAAATGAAGGTTAGGTGACAAATCTACGAGATACTAGCAACAACCAATGAACATGTTATGTGCATATAGTGAACTTACTTGTCATCATAAGTTCCTTTCTTCTTTGAAGCCTTATAAGCTTCATCTCTTTGTTTCTGCTCACCAATCTCAATGTTCTCAAGCATATCAGCATCTACAAATTATTGTCTTTTAGAGAAAATGGCCAGACTGAGAAAAGATGAGAGAGAGAGAGAGAGGAACCTTTACCTTCATTGATATCTCCATTGGCAAGAATACTCTGATCTTTGAGAGTCATAACAACTGCACCACCTTCCAAAACCTTATCAAGGCCATGAAGAACCTTAACACCAGATAAGTGGTCTGTTTTCCCCAAAACAAAAAACAAAGGCACTTGTAACCATGATTGCAATTCACAGTATATTAAAAACAAACAATTGTATCACCCCCAAAAAAAATGTAGCAGTTAGCCAACTATTAACAGTTCCAAGAGAAAAAAATCTTGGCAACTAAAAAGATCTGTATATCACTACCTCCAACTTGTGTGTCTTCCTCTTCATCATCATCGTCATCGCCATTTTCTGCCAAGATATTATCCTGACATCAAAACAGATTAAGGTTAGTGAAGGATACCTTATTACAGTATATCCAAGAAAATTGGCAGTAATAACCTGTTCCTCCAATGCTTGTGCAAGACGTAATGCTTTCTCCTTTTCAGCTTGCCTTTTTTCATCAAGTTTACGACTCTTTCCCACCCATGACAGTATCTCAGAAGCCCCATCATTACCATCCAGTATTCCTCCTTCCTTTTTGTCCTTCAACCTTTCCTCCTTTGCCCTGCAGGAAATAGCCTGATTTAGAAATTATTTGCATGTTTCATTGCTTAATAGTAAGATTTGATGGCAAGAGAAAACATTATAACTAGCATGATCATGATTTGTGACGGATGAAGATGGAAAAGGGAAGCAGAACCAAATCATTATATAATTAGCTGTACTTTGTTCAACAGAAACAAATATTACTAGTGGATTCAGTCATGATACAGACCATAAACAGATACACCATCTGTATTCAAATATATGACATTTAGGACAAGGTAATTAGTTCTAGCCTGTCAATGTCATATATTTAAAAGTGGAGGGAGACAATATATGACATTCACGGATTACATTGAATGGCCATGGTTCATTAGCAGATAGACCACTACCAAAGGTTTCTGATGCCTTGTCTTAAGCCCTATAAGAAGTTCCTTGAACTTGCATGTTTTTCATGCTTTACGATAAAGATTGCCAATGTTCTACAGTATAAAGGTAAGGCAGTATTTTCCAAGTTGTTCTAACCTAGGGATCTTATGAAACATTCAAAGTTGTACAGGTTTATAACAACACAAGACTGGTTTCAACCAGAATGCACTTCATATGTGCATTAAATATTCTGGAGACAGCCATCAGCCACAACTTTGCCTGACTAATGCATATGAACACAACAAGTAAAATAAATCATACGAAAAATAGTTGTATTTGCAATTTTGGTTGGTTATGCATAAATGCTGTCTTGAGCTAACCTATTATCAGCAGAGAAGGTGATGCAATTAACATTGCAGGAAGACAATGCCCATGAGAATATTGTTAATTCTATTGAGTCGCTATCACCGTTATATATCCTTCTGAACTGGGGCAAATGACGACTCAACACGCTATCAAACATATGAAGGAAAGACCAAGTTACCTTGCAATACGCTCTCTGAGCTCATCTGCTGCGGGCAGCTCAGCATCACCTGAGACATCAACTCTCTGCTTCTGATCCCCCTTGTCACCCTTGGTTGAATCTGTATCATCTTCTCCACGAACCTTCCCCCTTGACTTCTCATGATCCCTATCCTCCCTCTCTGCCCTATCCTTGTCCTTGTCTCTGTTGTGGCTTCTCTCCTTATCCCTGTCCCTCCGCTCCCTTTCCTTATCGCGCTCCGCTTCCTTATCCCGGTCTTTGCCACGGTCCTTGTCACGATGCCTATCTGTTTCCCGCTCCCGATCCTTGCCCCGGTCTCGGTTCCGGTCACGCTCTGGCTCCTTATCCCGGTCCCTGTACTTGCTATCCTTATCCCTATCTCTCTCCCTGTCCCTATCCCTATCCCTATGCTTACCATCATCCTTCTCCCTTCTCCTGTCGTCCTTCTCTCTCTCCCTGTCCCTTCTTCCAGTACCATTGTAGTCCTTCTCCTCCCTCCTATGCCTCTCCCTCCTCTCCCTATCCCGGTGCCGCTCACCGCCGTCCAGCTCCATCCCTTCCACCACAGGGGCGGACGCCATGGGTGATCCAACAACTTTTGCAAACAAACAAACGAAATTATTAAGCATATAATACCTACATCACCTTGTAATTAGGCAGACACGAATACAAATACCCAAATAGATTAACTTAGGGTTCATAATTTTTGCAAAAACTTCGAAAGTTTGGAGGCTTGTCAAACAGCTAATAGCTTTAGGTTAGGGTTTCCGTGCTCAGCTTGAAGGGAAGGGAAGGGAAGAGAAGGGGTGGAACCGTGGAAGTACCTGGTGGGTACTCGTCGCCGGCGAAGAGACCAACTAAAGCCTCAGCACCTGGCTTAGGGCGGCGGCGGCGGCGGAGGCGGCCCACCAGTCGTCGGAGAGCGAGAGGGGGCCGAGAGAGAACGCACGAGTAGGGGACGGAACGGATGGGAGGCGATGTCCTTAAGAGTTGCCTTGCCTTGCCGGGCCAGGCCAGCCTCGCCAACACGAGCAAGCTGTTCTTGCTCTTCTACGTGCAAAAGCCTGGGAAATTCTTTGTCCGAAGATATGTAGAAATATTCGCATAAATAAGTGTGAACTGATGAGAAAGAATCATATAAGACGTTTATGAGTAGTTCCATATACAACCTAAATGATTTTATGGCGAAATGCATGAGTGTGGCGAGAAAAAAAGGAATTTAAATATAATTAAAACAATAATTATAATTATAATTATAATAGTATAATACAAAACAGTATATATATATTATTTTTTTACTATAAAAGAGCGAAGTAATTATAAAATACGTATCATCCAAAATTCATACTCACCTTGTATTTTTACCGTCAGATATAATTTTTTAACAAGTGGGTCACCCTATAACTCGTAAGATTTGTTTGCAGTTTTGCCGTACAAATCCATTGCCGGTGTTGTATGTTTTCATCCATCATTTTTCACCCGCCCACACAAGCCTAACTCAAAGTCCTGTATCCGGCGTCCAACCGAAGCGAGGTCCTGTCCATCTATCTGACTCGATTGCGGATCACTTCTCTTCCTTTGACCACGCGTCGCCACCAGGCTCTAGATCCTCCATCCCCATCTTCCTCCACTCCAGCATACGCATACGCCGCACGTCACGTACAACATGCGTAGCCATGATGAACAAGAACGATTAATCTGTATGCATGCATACGCAGGCCTGAACAAGACGGACAAGAGGTAGTACAATGGATTAGCCTAGGCACAAGATGGATCTCCATGCGGCACGCTCAATGTGGACAGCCGCGAAATCATACGACATCGTCTCTTCTTGCGTTGATTCTTTGGACTGTTTCTTGCTTGGAGATCACACTAGTGATGGAAGGGTCTATGGCGAGGACTTTACACTGGGATTCTGGTGGTGACATGTCTGCTATAGTCAAGAGTCATCCATCATCATGTTGCTTTGGGTTCCGGTGTGCTGACAAGGATTCCAAGTTAATCCTCTCTGGACAGCGTTTATGGTTGCTAGCACTTCAGTTTTATCACCAGGCTTTGGTCGCTCAAGGGACTAATTGCTCATACAGTCATACCTCTACCAAGAACAATCAGCAGTGCTTATATATGGTCAATTGAAGAGAGAAATGTTAACAGCTTTTTTTTTTTTTTTTTTTTGAGCAGAAGAAATTTTAACAGCTTGGGGTGAATGTTTGGGACCGGGCTTTAGACTTGGGCTTACGTGCCTTGTACTATGTTGGGCTGGCCCATGTATGGGCTTCAGACATGGGTTGTATTAGTAATAGCTACTAAGGCTTCAGACTTTACAGCAGTATTTTTTTTTTCAAAAAAAAAATGATCAAACGGGTCGGAATTGAGAGGACTAGCTTATGAGAAGTCGACACGTACACACGAGTGGAGACGCAGTGGCTGGCCTGGCTGGGCACCTCACGTCGCGTCCAGTTGCCATTTTCATGCATGCTGCTGCCTTTTCTCCTTTGGACAAAGCTAGGCAACAATTGCTTGCAAACATACAGAGCGGTTCACATGCAAGAAATGATGTTAGATAAATTATATATACTTATATATTGCTTTAATAATAACATGAATTTGCATCAGTACGTAAATATGCACGTGATTACAAGGACTGTATACCCAGGGCAGCAGGTTAATTAGTTGTTGAGCTTGAAGAAAGAGATGGAGCAGTGATTAGTGATATCCCGTCATGTCACGTCGCTAGCTAGCTAGCTCCAAAGTGTACATGAGATGCTTCAGTTGTCGAATGATTGGGGCCTGCCCTGGGTAGAGCGCAAAGCATCTGCATCTGCATCTGCCCGGCTGCAAAACCCCCACACACTCCCACACCGACCCATCTGCAGATCAGACCACCTCGAAGCTCGCTCCCCGGCCTCTCTCGCTCGTCGCTGCCGCCGCCGTGTGCTTTCTCCGGGGCTCCGGCGGAACCTCGGTCTCATCAGCTAGCTCGTCCGATCCATGGTATAGCACGCGCGCGCGCTCTTCTTCTTCATTCGCAACTAGCTTTTGATTGATTCAAATCGGTCTTCCATTTCTTCGTTCCTTTGCTTAATTAGATCAAATGAGCAGTTGTCGATGAATTGATTTTCAATTTATATATGTGCCTGCTGCATGAAACGACCAGCAAGGAGAAGGAGGTGCGCGTGTTCCCCTGCTGAAGGCCAGCCTGGCGGCCGGCCCTCTCCCTCTGCCAGGCCCGCTCGGCCGCCAGGTCCGGCTCGCCCAGCTTGGCCTGGCAGTGGTGGCGCTGGCCACCATGCTGTTCGCCGACAACGGGATCTTCGCGAGGTAATCATTAATTGTCCGTGGATATGGTTTTCTTTGTTATCTGAAACGTCGATCGGGACTAGTCCGTGGGGGTGGGCCGGCCGGGGTCGCCTCTCCCCTCTTGTCGCCGGTACGGTCGTCGTCGCTGCCTAGAAACGCAAGGCCGGGCGTGGCATACGTATGACCGAGCTCTGACTCTGATGGCCGCCGCCGCGTGTCCCCTCCCCTCCCCTCCCCTCCCCTGTGCGCGAGGCCGGAGCGGATTGAGGAGGTTTCATGCCCGATCGGACGGAGCATAGCTCCATCTGCGGCATAGGGCTAGCTGCTTGCTAATCCGTTCCAAAACCCACCCAACAACCTATAGCAGTAGCAGTAGCAGCCAAGGCAATGCAATTGGGGAATTGGCAATTGTTGTAGTAGCCCAACCATACCTGGACGAGCGGGAGATCTGAAATCAAACACACCCACCCCAACAAGTCCCAATCCCCGAACCGGCCATTGGAGCATGCTAATGCTAACTGGAGCTCGGGTTGCTACTCAAGTGAAAGCTCAGCTACGTATACGACCTTCCCAATATCTTGTGAATCATGAACGGGTGGCTCGGCCAGGATGATATCCTCAATCTATTCCACACGCCGAGTTGAAGTTTCGCACACACAGCTGCTAGCTGAAATCGAGTCGTCGTCTAATCCACATCCACCCTGGCCCTGGCTCCGCCGCCGACCGCCGGCCGCTACGCTCCTCCGTCCTGCCGCCCCTCGTCTCCAGCAGTGTCAGTGTGGCATTGTGTGGCCACCCACCGCACAACCCACTACCCAGACCCAGGGCGGCCTGGGCCCGCATACTGAGTTATCACTGAGAATTCGTTCGATATTAATTGGTCGTTGGCATTTGGTTCCGTCGTCGATCTCTTGGCCGTTCCTCTGCTCCTAGGAGATTGTAGATATATAGGTGCCGTGCCGGAGGCCGGAGGGATTCGATCGCCAAAGTGATCGTCCATGGAGGAAGACCCGCTTTCGCACTCCCTGGTCTCTGAAGCCGCGCCGACCATTAAGGCATTCACTAGTCGTACATTGGAGTGCCATCAAGCACCAGGCTTCGTTATATATTTGCTTGGTTTCTCTGAGGACCTCTGGTGGATGCCGTGGCCATCAGAATCCCAGCCTGGAAGTTGGGCTTGCTCAGATGCAGATACATTGCCTGCTTTACTGCTTATATATATATATATATATTTATATATGTGCTTTCGTGTCCATTCCAGTTCACACCTCATATCTCCACCACCTTGTGTCTGTCGATCGGCATAGGCGCAAACAAATACCTGACTTCGTTAATTTGGAGAGGTTCTAGCTCTCTAGTGACTAGATAGCATCGAGTAGAGATGAAGAATTGAGGGGGATCGGCTAGCACAATAGAGTTGCATTGGGAGGTTCGGATGACATACATTTTTTCTTGAATACGCACGAGCGTGCGTATCGTTGCATTATTAGGAGAAGGAGTGTATACAGTAAAGAATGCCGTTGCCGGCCGATAGTGTTCGGATGACATACATATTTAGCCCAGCACAAGAGTTGATCCATTCTGGCCATAAACCCGCTTGTTCTGCTGCTTGGGCCTCGCTCCTCGGTCTCTTGTCTTCTCAGATGGCGCAGTACTCTTGACCACTCTGTCTTGAGATAAATTTGTGCATTTTTTTACTACTTTTGTTTTTTATTTTGATCGAGAACTTTTTTGTTAAATCTGCTGCTAAACACATTTCAGTAACATCTCTTTATTAGATAACAAAGTGAATAACCCTGATCCTAACCTCGGTGTTGCAGCTTCCTGGTGCCCGTGGCGGCGCTGCAGTGCGCGTGGAGCGCTGTGGCAGCCATCGTGAACTCGGACTGGAACCAGCTGCGGCGGACTCGTGTGTTTAGCTGGGCGCTCTGTGCCTACCTGGTCCTCGATATGGTGATTAACTGACTATATACGGATGTCAACGAATTAAATCAAACATTTCTCAGTCTGTTGTTGCTTTGCATTTCATTTTGTAGGTGACCTTTTTTGTGACGTTCATGGCGGCGTCAGGCGCTGCCGGCATCGCGTACACCATCGCCGTGGAGCTCTGCGCCGCAGAGCCCGTGCGCTGCCCGGTGATCAAGCGTGCGTGGCCCAGGGCCGTGCTGGCCTGGGCGGCGCTGCAGCCGGCGCAGTTCTACTTTGCCGTCATCGAGTTCTGGGCTCACGCTGCTTATAGCGGGTAGCTAGCTTCCTACCATCGTCCTCTACGGTATGCTACAGCGAGAGGAGCTAGGAGCTGCCAGCAGCAGACCAGCAGTGACTTCTAGTTAGTTTCGGTTCAGCAACAAAACCCTTAGCTTGGTCATTTGTTGCAACTAATAATGCTCGTGTGTACTGGGCACTCGTCAGAATCACCAAGTAGCTTATAGTAAACAGATATGATATTTATCTGACGCTATTGGCTATTCTAACGCTATATATTATGCGAGAGTAACTGGCACCATCCTCAGTTGATCGATCGTATTGTGGATTCAAATGAATGTCCAATAATATAATGTCGGTTAATATGTACTGTGGATCATACCACAAGCATCAGGATGAATACCGGGGCCAAAAAGTTAGTTATAGCGCTATATTTTTTTTTGAGCATGTTAATGCTAGTTTGGAAGTGGGGAATACATACCCCCATGAACTTTTAGAATTAGCCTGTGCTTTTTGTAATTAAAAATATGAAGTCGTTGCATGGAGTATCCCGTTTCCTTGTAATAGAAACAATGTATACAATATAGATCGGGTAACATGAACGTAATGAGACGAAGAAGACTCGAAACAATAGCTACCTTATACTCATCAAGAAGGGTAATGTCCACTCTAAGAATCCTTGCATTGGGCTTTAGCACACTATATCAGAACTCAAGTAGTCCCAATAATAATGTGATATTTTATGGTCACGTATTAACACAGGTTGCATCCTCCATTAGTAACGCGAATTAGTTATTTACATGAACCAAGACATGGTAACATGCTGCATAAAAACTGGAAATAATAATAAATTATTGCTAAAAAGCAGACGGATAACTTAAGATGCAATATATGCAACAAAAACCAAAAAAAATGTGGACCCTGATTTTAGGCCGCTCATTCCATTGTGCAGATCCTATTGAAGTGAGATATTATTGGATTATGATGTCATGCAATGGTTAGATGAATATATTGTCATCTCCTTCTATGTGCAGTCACAATTTATCAAACATCAATGTACCCAGATTAAAACCTATATAAAATCTAAAAGTAATAATGCAAATATGCCAGGCTGCACTCGCGCAATGCATAGAGGAATGGTTGCCCCCCCCCCCCCCCAACCCCCAAAAAAAAAAAAAAAAAAAACTGGAACTCTTGCCTGATGGGAGACCAACAGCCAGGCTGTGTTTGGCGCATAATAATTTGGCTCAGGTCACTCCAGTTTGTGTGGTGACTGGTGAGGTTACCCTTCTTAACAATTTGTGGCCAAATACAGTTCTATGTATTGCTCAAGTATGACCACCAACAAAGCGACATATATTAAATAGTAACAGGAAATGAGTTTTGAAGTTATAGGCTAATAAACAATGCAGGTTAATATTAGTTGGTAATTACACCATATACAAAAGCACAGCCATAAGCTGTCCCAAGAGAATTGGCGACTTGACCATAAAACTTAGGAAATTCAAGACTATCAACTTTGCTAGCACCTGATTAGCATGTTGTCAGTATATCCAGTCTAGGTTCCCAATCAAGATCACAGATTGCCAAGATCATCACCACATAGATATTTGAACACCCAGTGCTCAAGGTATTATTGGAGAATACTGATCAGGAAACTGCAATGGACTTAAAATTCAGGCTTCCAAAGATGCATCCTGCTGTGAGCCTATTGTTGGCCGGTAATGCAATCTTCTTGAACATATCCGGAGCATTGGGTTTGGTGGAGGTGCAATCAGCACTGGCTTTGTAAGGCCGTAAGGGTATGCTGAATTTGCTGCACAGTATTAGTTAGAACATCTTTATCGTCATTGCCACCTGCAGGAGATTGCTTTGAATTCCCCTTACTGACCCTACTAGTGTTCTATAGTAGGTAGTATATTTGACTTTCCAGCCCTTTCTTCTTGTTAGGCTTCATTGACTTGGCACTAGACGATGAAACTTGGCTGCAGCGATGGCAGCCACCTCTTGACCCAGACTCTAGTTTGAATGAGTCATGCCCTTGTGGACTATCTGACATATCACAATTAATCATACCATTCATGTCAAATATGTTAGTATCATCATTGTTTTGCTCAGCCGCAGTGGAAGCATCTTGCATAAACGAACCATCAGCTGTGAAACCTAAATTATTCTTGCAGGTTGTCAAAGATCTGAATTGGTTTAGAGAGAATCCCACGATCGTTTTCCTGCATCGAGAACTTCATAAGAACCCATTCGCGATAATGCATGTAATATGACCATTTGAGGTGGTAGATAATTACCAAGAGGTCATCCCAGCCGCCGCCACTCTCGTTCATATACTTAGCTACAAGTCCACAGGTATCCTTATGCCACCTCCAGTGACGATGAACTTGATCAACCATATAGGTAGTCCCGCTTTTGGAATTCACTGCAGATGTACATGCTTCTTGAAACTAGTGTTGGGAGGCATCACCAACTTCTTTTCAATTTACCAATCAAGGAGAAACTTATGTATAGCTGTAGGCCAAGTTGTAGCTTTTGCCCTTGGATTTGATGCTGAAGCTTTCTCAACTTTTTTTTTTGACAGGAACGGCAGGGAAGTCCCCTACCTATTTTTTTTTCCTTTTATTATATATATGTACAACAATACAATGAAAGAATGAGGAATACAAGGCTTCCAAAGCCCACAGAAAAAAAGAGAGACTGCAAACATACAGGTTATTCTCACACCAAACTGACAGGGGATCAGCAATGCTCTTCTTAGCTTTGATGCAAACCAAGCTAAGATCTTCTTTAAGAGCATTTCTCCATTCCAGGAGGGAGGTTGCCTTATTATCGAAAATAATTCCATTTATGGCTTTCCAAGGTGTCCAACATCCCGAAATAAAAGTTTCTCTGAAAAAGCGGCTCCCAAAGTCCAGTCTTGCTTGTATAACCATGTCTATAGGGGTTGGAGAGTAAGGTTTCACTGAATATTGACATAGTTCCAGCAGGCCAAGCTAAAGGGGCACTGAAAGAAGAGGTGAAAACTTGTCTCTTCAGGGCCATTGGTGCAGAGAACAGAAGAGTAATAATTAAGGTGCATATGTTTCCTCCTCAATATGTTCCTGGTGCTTAGTCTATCTTTGATCATGAGCCAAGCAAAAAAAAAAAAATTATGTTTGCCTAGATTTCCAGATTTCCACATCCATTTGAAGGGGGAGGCTTCCACTGATCCCTGCAGCTGGTTGTAGGCACATTTTGACGAGAATTTGGCACCCCAAGTATAGCTCCAGGAATCCTGCTGATCATAATTTGAGGCCCTATCATCAATCAATTGCTCAAGTGCAGTAAGCTGATCTGCAGCAGGGCCAGATAAAGGCAGGAAGAAAGAGCTGCTCAAGTCTTTGTCAACGAATAATATTATTGAGTAGTTTTTCTTATGACTAAAGGAATAGAGGTGTGGGAAGCTGAGTTCCAAGGTGTTACCAGACCAGTTATCCCACCAGAGGGCGGGTAAAACACCACTGCTGGGGTGGCAGATAGAAAACTTTCTGAATTTACCAAATAGCTTAAGGATATCCTTCCACCAAAAAGAACCACATGGGCTTCTGGCATGGGGTGGAATGTTTGTGTTGTGGTAAAGCTTTGTCCAAGTCAACTGAACCCAAGGTATATCAGCATGGTTGTAGAATTTGTCAATGAACTTCATCAGAAGAGCTGAGTTCTAATTTTGGATATTGATAATTCCAAGGCCACCCTCACCCTTTGATCTGCACATAGGTGGGGGTTCCCAAGCAGCCAGACAGGTACCTTTTTTTGTTGATATCCCCTTGCTCCAGATGAAGTGTTTCCTGAATATGTCATTTGATGTATGACAGAAGGTGGGATGACAAGGCTGCACATGTATAAAGTGTGGAGGCATCCATGTTGCTTCTATATCCATCGTGGTATTTGTGTGTCCTGCAGTTTATATAAAATAAAAGTAACAAAGAGGTACATGCACAACTACAATAGGATAGAGATGGAAAAAAAAAACCACAACAAGCAACGGAAAAAAAATCTTAGAATAAAATAGTACCATCTTACAAGGTTCAGGTAAACCTATGCTGGATCAATAATACATAGCACAATTAACTACATCAATATTCACAGCACATCAGATTTGCTTAGATTATCTTGCTTAGCCACCCATTGTCTGTTCTCTATGGCTAGCTGACCTAGGCAAAGAACTATACCACAGATCTTCATCATATATGATTTCATCAGGACCACTGAACAGCTCTATGTGTCTCTGAATGTCTCCCACCCCCATACTCCATGTGGTTGCGGACACCTCAATAAGGAGGCAATATACCAAGTCTCGCTGCATACCTCACATCAGCTAAGTAATATTTTCCTACAACATACAAAATGAATTCTTTATTGCCTGATCAAAATTTGAATACCTTAAACCACTAGGACTTCATATGCTAACCTTCAAGTAATGGAATTCCATTTGATCCTTTAAGGGCAGCTCATAGAACTACAGAGCCATGTGCTGAGCCCTCTCATCCAGCAAGCACACTGGTAAATCGTAAATCAAAGTCCACAGTTGCTAGCACATTTTGAGTTGCATAGCCATTACGACCCCTGAATCCGTTAATTATATTTTCAGGGACAAATGCTGGGATATGGGTAACTGTCAATTGTCCCAATGCATCCTAATATCGCAAGAAATATTTATTACTGCAATAAACTAGTCATGGGAATTAAACTTTTGAATACTAGTTATGTGAGATACCTCAAAATATGGGTGGAACCGACTAGGACAACTGGGTTATCTTTGGATGGGTCCGGGTCTCTATTGACCTAAGATTTATCATATCTTTGGCTAGACAACATAAAGCTCTCAACAACAACAACAACATAGCCTTTTGTCCTAAGCAAGTTGGGGTAAGCTAGAAATGAAACCCAAAAGAGACCAGAAAACAAAGGACACATAGAGGGTACAAGAAAAAAAGGATTATAGTTCAGGCATGTTAATTGCTAGTCTCCAAGCGCTCCTATCCATAGCTAAATCCTTAGGGATATTCCACTCCTTAAGGTCTCTCTTAACCGACTCGTTCCAAGTCAGTTTAGGTTGACCTCTACCGTTCTTTACATTATCGACCCGCTTTATAACCCCACTACGCACCGGCGCCTCAGGTGGCCTCCGTTGGACATGGCCAAACCATCTCAACCAGTGTTGAATCAATTTCTCCTCAATTGGTGCCACCCTAACCCTATCCCCAACACCTAACTGAAAGTCTCACCCATAACATAATTTTTCAAATTATGACCAACTGTGCATAGAAACATAGCCAACTATTCTTCAACTGAGAGATCTATGGTATTTTGCAGTAGACCAGCATCATGCAGTCGGGAGCAAACCTTCCAGAACACGGTTTTCCTCATCTGAAGTGGACGAATGCAATTTTTATCCGTTCAATTGTATAGTTCATCTAGTCTTGTTTGCCTCACCAAATGCATGCTCACTAATGGACAATATTTTCTAGGTAGCCACTTACAGCGAAGACACCGGTGGTGTCGCCATTAGATAACGGCCACAAGAATAGATAGGATACTCAACATTCGAGCTCTTTGTCAGACAATGTAATAAGTATTTGGTTCTATATCCATCAAAACATCATATTTAAAAATGTAAGAAACAAGTGTTTTGCTAATTCACAGAAAAGATATATTCAAATCTGTGCATTTCTCATAAGATTATGAGAAATTGCTATTACTTTAATGCACACTACCAGTTGACCACAAATTATTCCCATCAGTTGCATAATTATACATGGATGTGTCGTGTATGCATTTGTACACACAACACGATGTTATGGACTAATGGGGTGTGTGATGTGCACTAGTGGAGAGTGTGCAGATGCAGAGATAGAGAGACATTCTGCCTTGGAACTTGACCTGGGAACATACATTTTGTAGGAAAGCCTCTCCGGAATTGTCAACAGACATTGATCCAAGACCACAGTGTGTGACTAATTGCCGTCCTCAGTTAGCCGTGCCGTATGCAAAATCTTCCTGGGAGCAACAAGGAAATGGGTAGGTCAAAATGTGTAGCAAGTACCCTTTTGTACATTCATGTCAAAGCTGAAAAGGAGGATGGACACATGTGTCAACGGAGTCCAACTAAGGTTCTTCAGCTTACATTTTGTCCATTCACAAGAGTCTATGACTTGAGTGAAGTGAAGTTTCAGCGCCACTGATCAGACTGGCATATGGGGGGCAATCCCACTTCTCGGCCATATGCCCATATAGCAGATATACGTACAAGGCCTTTAGATGGACAAATGCAGCTAAACATAAGGTTTTATTAGAGCTTAAAAGGGGACTCACACAAAGGGTTTACTGAAAAAGAAAGAACAGAGCACCCCTTCTTACACTGAAGTTCTGCTCGCAAAGGCTGGACCTTCCTAGGTTGTCACGCACCAGCACGGCATGGCTAGGCATGTAGGCCCCTTCCGGATCCTGCAGTTCTTCAGAGGTATCATTTGCTCAGATTAACTCTTAAACAGACACATGAACAGTCTAAATATGTCACGAGCAGGTTCAAGTAATTCATGACAACATGCTGTCTTGGTTGAACGGCATCGTGCGCCCATGGAGGATCTGGACTGTGAAACCTGCAACCGTTTCAAATGTAGAACACGTACTGACTCCATTTGTGACATGAAACATGGTAGTGCCCCACGGTTCGCACCCTTAGTACATGCCAGGATATGCTTGAGACAGAGCTGAACGCTACCTACTACAGATTTGGTTTGGATTCCTGCCTTCCTAAGTAGTCCCTTGATCATCTAAAACAAATCAGTCCCTTTATCAAACATGAACAATGGGGTGTCTTGCTATGCCTAGAGAACTCATGCTAACATAATTCAATCTTTATTTTAGCAAATTTTAGGTGAAATATCGTGTGGCAATGGCTGCGATGCAATCTCCGAAAGAAATCCTGTTACATGTTCTGGTATCTAAGCCAGCAAGTTGTCCATTAGATTTTGTATTAGCTCATGAGCAGGACTTCTTTCCCTGGGTAATGGTGGTAGCTTGTGCTTTAAGTACATCAAGCTTCCACTCCAGAGAAGCAAGCTGTTATTCTAGAAATCAGAAACTTCAGCTCTAAAGAGCAAGCTTTGAGCCACTAAAATAATATAAAGAAAATCTTCCAAAAATGAAGAGGTTAAAACAAACTGTCAACAGGATAAGAATCTGCTCTAACATTGAGTGAACCTTGTCGTATTATTTATCCAAGTCAGGCCAGACTTGCAATGTTTGAGGAGAAATTTATTTAGGAGACAGACTCGCAATATTCGAGTCAAATACTCAAATGATGCCTTAGTTAGCATCTTAGAAACCTAGGCAACAAGTCAGTGTAGATCATTTGCAAAACAAAATAAGGAGGTACATAGAAATGACATGCAGGAAAAACTCCATAAAAAAGAAACTGACCAAACCAGAGTAGGACAACTGAACAAATTCCTATATTATTAAAAAAGGGAAAATTTATCTGCTATTTTTCCAAGGGTTATAAGGGAAGTGCAGCTCAGCTTACCTGATGTTTTCGACACTTTCCAGAAGAAATTGAGCTAGTTCTCTAAATTGGCAACTCGAATTCAATCATGAGTTCAGGAGCTGCTCCTCGTTGGATCGAGGTAAATCTGGGATTCAGATACATTTGTTTCCACCAGTGAAGCTCTACCACCTGCCGATAATATTGTTAGATCAAACCAAATTAGTATTCGATGATCCTTTGTCAAGTGAAAAATAAAACCAGAAAACTTGGAGTCAGGACTACAGGCAATGAAGGTTGCCATGGCGTTGGCTAATTCATGGGCAAAGTACATGAGAAGAAAATAGATTTTGAAGAAAAAATAAAATGGCCATAGTTCATTTTTTTGTATAATATAAGCACTAGAATAGTAAGCAAAGAAAATAGCCACATTATTTCACTCATTATCAGCATAGATGGATGGTATGAGAGGAGAAAACTAATAATAAGAGAGTGTGTTATGCAAATATATATACGGCCGTTACTGTTAACATAGTATGTGTGACGTTTTCGAGAAAAAAAAACATAGTATGTGTGACATAAAAAACATAGCAAATGTCTTAAAATGCTATATGTGTGTGTGTGTGTGGGGGGGGGGGGGGATACAAAAGCTTAAATTGTAGTAATCACCTCGATGATAGAGGTCCACAAGATAGACTTATCACTGGGAGTGCAGCCGTGGGTTTCTTCACAAATTATGTGTAAAAATGTAAAATGAAAAGACTTGTTACTCGTTTCTTTGCAAACTGTTTCCTGCTGACGAGCTCGCACAATAAATTTTTTCACCTGCAATAAATTTGATGTTGAAGTGCACTAACAGGATAACATTTCTCTAGAATTTCATCTTTCAAAGCATTGCACACACAGACACAGCAAGGTTAAAACATTAGAGCGCAGGATAGAATAATCATTCCAACAAATAGAGATTTCACATAAATATGATCAGCACTGAATTCACTACACATTAGAACTGCAGTATAGCACGGTGAGCTCTGGCGATGAGCAGTGCCGGTGCAGGAGATGTGTAGAAAGCACTAACAGTCCAGTTTCAGACGTTCAGAGATCACTTTGACAATCACAACTTTATTTCACTTGCTGCACCTAGTTGATCACAAGTTCACTAACAAATCATCAAGCTTAAAATGATCAAATGCATATAGCAAATCTTGTTACAACCCAAATAAAGCAAAACAATAGAGGACACCGGACAGCAGAAGGTGGAAGGGGGAAGTTCTGACCACATTTTCAGAAGAACTGTAGAGATAGACCATATATACGGTTTCACTCATTATCAACACAGCACATCATAGGCGAATGCTATGAGAGTAGGAAACTAATCTGGGAGTGTGTTGTAGAAATACATATAGGACAGTTGTATTAAAATAGTTTGTGTGAGGTAAAAACATACCAAATCTCATAAACAACTAACTGTGGTGGAAATACATTGATGGATAAGTCTTTGTGTTGGCTGGTGGGGCTGCAGTACGTAGTACATGTTTTCTGTTTGTCAAGGATAGCATCCTTGACTGGCTGTTAGCATCTGTAGGACAACAGTTAGCAGTTAGCATCTGCTTTTAGGACCTAACCCCTCAGGTTGGCATGGCATTGTGCGAGAAATAAACCCAGAAAATTGCCCCAACTCTGAGTTCTCTGTGTGTCACCCTCTCGATGAGAGTAAGGATCCTGCTCACACCTAGAGCAAGGATCCAGCGCCTGACAAGTGGTATAGGAGTCATACTATCCTGTAGCCTGAGCATCTCTTGCTCATCTCCCTTCCCAGCCTCGCAGCAGCCCTAGCCGATAGCAACAACTATTCCGGCTGCCTCTGCTCTCTGCGCAACAGCGCGCCATGGCCGCAGAAGGACAGTCTCAGCACTCGGTCTCCTCGAGTGCGTGGTGTCGGCAAGAGGCCAACCTCGCTGCGGCAGAGGGGCACAGGCGAGCGGCGGCAGCAACCGTTGCAGCAGCAACGAGGGCATCGAGGCTGGCACAAGCAGAGCTGGCAGCAGCCAGAGCGGAGGTGGAGGCAGCAGCAGCTGCAGATGCAGCACGTGCAACGACAGCGGAGGTTGAGGACCTACGTGACAGTCATAGCAGCTCCATCTCTGCTAATGACGGTGCCGACGTGGACCTTGAGCTGCTAGAGAGGGAGGCAGTGCGAGGACGAGCGGCGCAGTGGGTAGCTGCGCACGCCCACGAGCACGGCGGCAGTCCAGACCGCCGTGGAGGCGCCGGTGACGCTCCTGGAGGAGGCACGCACGGCAACGACGGTGGACGGGTCGAGGAAGAGCACGGTCGTCGTAGGCAGCGTGGCCCTCTCTCCCCAGACGGGTACCGTGGTGGAGCCGGCGGCGCTCCTGGAGGAGGCGCGCACGACAACGACGGTGGACGGGTCGAGGAAGAGCACGGCCGTCGCAAGCTACGTGGCTCTCTCTCCCCGGACCGGTACCGGGGTTACCACGGGTACCAGGCTGTTGCCAGGGACATTCGCCCTGGTGGTGGGTGGCCTACCCTCACCAAGACCAACTACATCGAATGTGCTGTGGTGATGAAGGTGAACTTCAGGTGCTGCACATGTGGGAGGCAGTCCATTACGGTGACGCCGACTATGACCAGGATCGACGGGCGCCGAATGCCCTCATCGCTGCAGTCCCATCTGAGATGCAGTTCTCATTTACCAGCAAGTGAACTATCAAGAAGGCTTGGGATGCCATTGCTGTAGCACGCATTGGCAGTGATCGCGCCCGCAAGTCCACATTGCAGGCACTTCGCAAGGAGTGGGAAAACCTGGCCTTCAAGCCAGGTGAGGACGTTGATGATTTTGCTCTCCATCTCAACACTCTACTATAGAAACTAGTGCAGTTCGGCGATGACACCTACAGTGAGGAGAGAGCTATCGAGAAGCTCTTCCGCTGCATCCCCGAGAAGTACAGTAGATTGCTCGCTCGATCGAGTCCCTGCTAGACCTCTTCACGATGTCGATCGAGGAGGCGATAGGTCACCTCAAGGTCGTCGACAGTGATGAGCCACAACCCTTCTCATGGCCTGCCATCGTTGGTGGGAAGCTCCTCCTCACCCGGGAGTAGTGGGCTGCTGGCCAAGGTGATAAGAAGAAGGGGGAGCCTTCTTCCGCGGCAGCCGGCCGCAAGCGTGGCAAGCGCAGCAAGCCACGCAAAGGTGCCTAGGCCGGGATGCAAGGGCGTGCCGAGGGTGGCGCCCACGGAGGTGCCCAGGGCGGCGTAGCCAAAAAGCCCAAACCGGTACAAGATGACTCCTGCCACAACTGTGGCCGTGCTGGCCATTGGGCTAGGGACTGCAGATAGCCACGACGTGGCCAGGCCCACGTCACACAGGCAGAAGAGGAGCAGCCAGCTCTGTTCATGGCACATGCAAGCACTGAGCTACCTCCAACAGCACCAGCTGCAATGGCTCTTCTCCACCTCAACGAGCCCAAGGCACATGCCCTCCTCAGTAGCGGGTCTGGCGGCGGCAGCAAGATTGATGGGGTGGTGCCTCGACACCAACGCCAGCCACCACATGACAGGTCGGCAGGAGTTCTTCTTCGAGCTCGACTCTGACATTCGAGGCTCTGTCAAGTTTAGAGATGCCTCCTCCATGGAGATCAAGGGCACCGGCTCTGTCATCTTCGTCTCTAAGAACGGCGAGCACCGACTGCTCATCGGCGTCTACTACATCCCCGCTCTGAGGAACTCCATCATCAGCTTGGGACTGCTGAATGAGAATGGCTCACTCATGGAGATCCAGGACGGCGTGCTTTGCATTTGGGATCCCCGTCATCGACTTCTTGCCAAGGTGAACAGGGGGAGCAACCACCTCTACGTTCTTCACGTACAGGTGGCACAACCCTTTTGTCTTGCAACTCGGCGGGATGATGAAGCATGGTGGTGGCACAAGCGCTTTGGGCACCTCAACTTCGAGGCCCTGAAGCAGCTCGGCAACAAGGAGATGTTGCAGGGCATGCCGTGCGTCGACCACGTAGAGCAGTTCTGCGACACCTGTTTTCTCTCCAAGTAGCGACGACTGCCCTTTCCCCGCCAAGCAAGCTTCCGTGCCAAGGAGAAGCTGGAGCTCGTGCACGACAACCTTTGTGGCCCCGTGACACCGACTACACCTAGAGGACGACGCTACTTCCTCTTCCTCGTCAACGGCGTGTGCCGCTACATGTGGGCTGTCCTCCTCAACACCAAGGGGGCAGCCACGGACGCCATCAAGCACCACCAAGCTGCTGTGAAGGAGTGCGGCCTCAAGCTTCAAGTGCTGCGCATGGGCAATGGCGGCGAGTTCACGGTAGCTGAGTTCGCGGCGTACTGCGCCGATGAGGGGTCCAATGCCACTTCACCGCACCGTACACCCCGCAGCAGAGCGGCGTTGTTGAGCGCCACAACCATACGGTGGTCGCCACTGCCCGTGCCCTCCTCAAGCAGAGAGAGATGCTGGTGATCTACTGGGGGGAGGCGGTGAAGACTGCCGTCCATCTCCTCAACCGCTCACCCACCAAGGCGCTTGATGGCAAGATGCTGTATGAGGCCTGGCACGGGCACAAGCTGGTGGTGAGCCACCTCCATGTCTTTGGCCGTCTGGCATTCGCCAAGGAGATTACTCATGTTGGCAAGCTCGACGGCCGGAGCACTCCAGGAGTATTCATTGGCTACGCAGAGGGCGCCAAGGCCTACCGCATCCTCGACCCTGCGACACAGCACGTCCGCATCTCCCAGGACGTCATGTTCGACAAAGGATGAGGCTGGACCTAGGACAAGGTGGTAGACGATGGCTCGGCTTTGACCCTCAGGGACTTCATCGTTGACTATGTCCACCTCGAGGGAGCCGGGGGAGCTAGCAGCTCATCTTCACCGAGCTCGTCCTCCTCGGCACCCGGCTCGCCATCAGCTTCGGCGAGCCCTCCACCGCCTCCGCCACCAGCGAGTCCACCACCACCACCGGCTATGCCACACACTCCTGCTCTGGCTCCCCACTCTCCTGCACCGGCACCATCACCTCCAAGGTCGGCACCAGCAGCTTTGGCCCGTCAGCGTTCGGTGGAGTTCGCCACTCCGCTGTTCGATGATGAGGACCGCATCGACGCCTACCACAATGACAAGCCTCTATGCTACTGCACCATGGACAACATCCTCGGCAACCAGCCTGTCCCTGGGTTGGTGGTACACGACTTCGAGGTGGAGTTGTACCTAGAACACGAGGATGATAAGCCTTGTACCTTCGCTGAGGCGGAGGGAGACGCAGCATGGCGCACCGTGATGTAGCAGGAGATGGATGCGGTCGAGTAGAACCGCACTTGGGAGCTCACTGATCTCCCTCGTGGTCATCGCGTGGTCACCCGTAAGTGGGTGTTCAACCTAAAGAGGGATGAAGCCGGTGCCATCGTCAAGCACAAGGCTCGCTTGGTGGCATGAGGCTTCGTGCAGCAGGAAGGGGTCAACTTTGACAACGCCTTCGCCCCCGTGGCACGGATGGAGTCCGTGCGACTCCTCCTTACGCTAGCTGCCCAGGAGGGTTAGCGTGTCCATCACATGGATGTCAAGTCAGCGTTCCTTAATGGCGACTTGAAGGAGGAGGTCTACGTGCATCAGCCATCAGGATTTGCAATTCTCGGCAAGGAGGGCAAGGTGCTTCGCCTACGCAAGGCCCTCTATGGCTTGCGACAGGCACCGAGGGCATGGAATGCCAAACTAGATTCCACGCTAAAGGGGATGGGCTTTGAGCGAAGCCTGCACGAGGCGGCCATCTACCGGTGGGGCAACAGAGCAAAGGTCCTGCTGATGGGTGTCTACGTCGATGATCTTGTGATCACCAGTACCGAGGAGGTGGAGATCGAGGTGTTCAAGGAGAAGATGAGGGCGACTTTCCAGATGAGCGACTTGGGCCCTCTCTACTTCTACCTAGGGATTGAGGTCCACCAGGACAGCTCCGGCATCTCTCTTCGCCCGAATACCTACGCCAAGCATATCATGGAGCTAGGCGGTCTCACCAGCTGCAACCCAGCCCACACTCCTATGGAGCAGAGGCTGAGGCTGAGTCAGGAGAGTATGGAGGAGGAGGTGGACGCGACGCAGTACCAGCACATTGTGGGCAACCTTCGCTTACTTGTCCACACGTGACCGGACTTGTCGTTCGCAGTCGGCTACGTCAGCCGGTTCATGCAGCGACCGACGACAGAGCACCAGCAGGCCGTGAAGAGGATCCTCTGCTATGTCACAGGCACTTCCAACTATGGTTTGCACTACCCAAGGTGCCCGACGCAGAATATTTCATCGGGTACAGTGACAGCGACCACGCCGGCGACATTGACATGAGCAAGAGCACCAACGGGACGCTGTTCTTCCTCGGCAAGTGTCTGATCAGCTGGCAGTCGGTCAAGTAGTAGGTGGTAGCTCTATCCTGCTGCGAGGCAAAGTACATCGTAGCCACTACCGCTTCTACTTAGGCTCTATGGCTGGCTTGGCTGCTTGGCGATCTCCTTGGTAGAGACGCGGAGGCAGTGGAGCTCAAGGTGGACAGCAAGTTCACCTTGGCCTTGGCAAAGAATCCTATCTTCCATGAGCACATCAAGCACATCCGGGTGAGGTACCACTTCATCAGGAGCTGTCTGGAGGAAGGGAGTGTCCGGGACAACTACATCAATACCCAAGACTAGCTCATCGACTTCCTGACCAAGTCTCTTGGGCAGGTCAAGTTCTAGGAGCTTCATGCTAGGATCAGGATGGCTCAGATACCTTACAAGGAGTCACACTAGACTTAGGGGGAGAATGATGGATAAGTCTCTGTGTTGGCTGGTGGGGCTGCAGTACGTAACACATGTTTTGGACAGCAGTTAGCATCTGCTTTTAGGACAGCATCTAGGACAACATCTTAGTGTCATCTTAGACTAACATCTTGGCACATGCCTACCTGGCTAGCAGTCCTATAAGTATGTATCCCTAACCCCTCAGGTTGGCATGGCATTGTGTGAGAAATAAACCCAGAAAATTGCCCCAACTCTAAGTTTTCTACGTGCCATCCTCTTGATGAGAGTAAGGATCCTGCTCACACCTAGAGCAAGGATCCAGCGACTGACATACACAAGCTGAAATAATAGGAATCGCCTCAATGATAAAGCGGTCCACAAGAAAGATTTATTACTGGGAGTGCACGGTTTCTTCACAAATTATTTAATGAAATAAAATGCACAGACTTTAGTTCTACTCATTACTTTGCTAACTGATTCCTGCTGTAGAGCTCACTAGAACTGCACATAAGATTAGTTTACTTGTTAGCAAAAAGAACATTTCTCAAGAGAGCATACCACACAGCATGGCCACAAAATAGAGCACAGGACATAATAGGCAATCCAACAAATTGACATCTAACATAAAGATGATCAACACAGTTGAAAACTGAATTCACCTTTTTTTTGTCAACGCTCAACTGTTGGGTTCATTGAGGAGATAATACTTTTCAGGAAGTTTGCATGGTGCTTATATTCACTCCTCGAGAAAAGTGATATAAGCTTAGAAGTAGTGGAAGCCTCAAGTGAGAAATTCTTCTCATCTAGTTTGGACAGGTAAGCCCCAACCCTGCTTATGTCACCTCTCTGCAGAGCATTTAAGATACGTGAGTCTGGAGCAGTATCACTTCTTTCCATGGCTAAAAACAGACAGTCAAACTCCTCTAGTGACCCTTCTTCTATGAGATTTTCTGCTATTAACTGGTAGGTCACAACATCCAGAACCAGACCATTAACAGAGATAGTAGCAAACAAATCCATGACATCTTCCTTTCTGCCAACTTTGAGCAAAGCACCAACCATAATAGTGAAAGTAATAATGTTAAGTCGAAGATCCTTAGAACATAGACTCTGAAACATTTTGAATGCTTCATCAACAAAATCATTTTTGCAAAGCCGATTTAGAATTATGCTGTCTATGTAAATGTTCCACTTTGTTATGCTCTTGACCATATTGAGAGAGTTCCTTTGCTTCAGAACATCTCCCAGCCTGAAACAAACCATGGAGTACACTACTGTAAGCCACAACTCCAAGTGTAACTCTCTTCCTCAATATTTCTCAGAAAAGACAATATGCATGGTCTATCCTTCGAGCTTTACAGTAGCCATGAAGCAATGTATTATAAGTAACTTCATCAGGTGTCAGGCCCACTGAGACCATACCATCAAATACCTTCTTTGCTTCATCCGTCCTTCCAGATAAGTAGTAACCATATATTATTAATGTGTTGATAGCTAATATAATATTAACGGTGTATATGAGAAAGCATTCGGCCTTACACCTACATATTCCATCAAGTCAATGAGCCTCTGGGCTTCCATAACCCATCCTACATTGAATAGGTTACAGATTAATGTGTTGAAGAACACTGTGTCTGGATGGATTCCTTGATCCAACATTTCAAAAAATAATTCCTTGGCCCTTTCCCATCTGTCAACAGTGCACAGTCCATAAACTAGAGAGCTAAAAAACAATAATGTCAGGAGTCACTCCTTCATTGATCATCTGATTCAATTTGACCTCAGTGTCCTCCATCCTGCCTAAACTTGCATAGTACATCTATTAGTGCTCCGTAGCTTACTGCATTAGGACTCAACCTTTACTGCCTCATTTTTGTAAAAATATCCATTGCCTCATCTACCATACCACATTTAGCATATGCACAGAACACTATGTCGAAGATGTGACGATCAGGTGAAATACCATTTGCTATCATCAAATTTAGGAGATCATGCATTTCAAAAAGGGCACCTTTGGTAGCATATCCATAAAGCATAATGCCATAGATAGTTAATCCAGGTTTTATGCCCTTCCTATAATAATAGAATCAATAAAAAATCTAGCTTCTCTACATTTTCCATTCTTGCATAGATAATCCAGTGACAAACCATAAGTAAAACAATCTGGGTAAAGACCACGTGCAGACATTTCTTTGAGCAGTCGAATTGCCTCTTTCCACTGTCCTATAGAGAGGTATTCATGGATCAAACAGTTATATGTCTCATTGTTTGGCTCGACATCTTTATCAATCATCTGCTCAAAGACACCCTTGGCCCTGTCAACCACTCGAGCTGTGCACAGGCCCGTATTGTATGTCACAACATCTGGTGGAATCTCGCGATCCATTGTTTCAAGAAATAGATTGTAAGCTCCCTCTCTAAAGAAACCATTGATAACGGTGTTGTAGGCCACTGCATCTGGTGGGCAGCTTCTACTTTGATCGCTAGCTGTCATGCGCAGCAGCTCAAGTGCCTCCTTAGCTCTGGTTTCATTGCAAGAAAACCTTGAGAAGTATGATGTATGAAACTATGTTTGACGTGCAGCCAAGCTCAGGCATTCGTTGGAGAAAAATTTCCATGGCCTCACCCACCCTCTCTGCATCACAGAGACCTTTGAGTAGTTGACTGATGACCATGTTATTCACCCTCTAGCCTGTCTTCAGGAAGAGGCCAAAGGCAGCGAAGCCATGCTCCAGGCAACCCATGTGGCAGGAGCAGCCAATGAGTATGCTATAGGTGCAACTGTTGGGAGCCACCTTGATGGAGCATTCACAGATCATCCGGTTGATGAAGGTGACGATGAGCTCTGGCTCTGAGGCGGAGGAGCGCCGGCCTGAGGCACATGAGACAGCAGTAAGGATCTGGTTGAAGGCAATAACTGAGGCGGGCCTGGTGTAGGAGAAGCAATTCGTCGAACAGCTTCCGCGCGTCGTCGAGGCCGAGGCTTCCCGAGCGGGCACGGCCGGTGATGGCGCGCTCCAGCTCGAAGCACCGATTGCGTACAGCGCTCACGCGGCGTGACATGTCGACGGTGCGCACGTGATGATGGCGATGAGGATAGCAGCCCCACGTGGAGAGGCACGGGCAGCCGGTGCGCTGCCTGCGCCTTCGGATCGGTGAAGCAGATCACACTCGTGAGCTGGGTGGAGCCGGTGGAGCGCATATACCATGCCCTGGGTTGTGTGGGCAGCGGCGGCGGCGGCGTGCCGGCGTGCAGCTGGGTATGCTGGTGGTTGGGCAGGCGGGGCAAGGCGACGGCGCAGGGCGCTGCTGTGATGCTCGCCGTTGAGCCTCAGCTGCTGGGCCTGGGCGCAACTGAGGCCCAAGGGCACGACTGCCTCACCTGACTGCTTTTTCTCTTCTTTTTTCTCCACGACACATACTGGAGTCTGAAAACACTCTGAATTTTCGTTTTTAAGGATTTTGCAGCCTACTGCCACTGTATGTTTTACATCGTTTCTGAGAAAAAAAACATCGTTCCTGGTGGAATTATTCGCTGGTTGTCGAACAGGGTCAAATGAATTAAGTTAGGGCAGGCGGGTCATTCTAAGCAAGCTGACTGGGCGGCCCTCCTCCGACGTAGATATCATACCCAACATATGCACGTGCCGTAGGAGTGGACTAACGTAGATATCACACCTAAAATATGCACGTGTCGTAGGCGTAGGGAGTCCACGGGGACAAAAAGAGACAACAATTCCAATTTTATTAATGTACATATTTATTTACGGTAATGCTCATGTTAGTGCGTCCAACCAATCAGATGCGTGTCCTCACCCACTTAAGGGGGTGGGGTGCTGGTGTCCACTCTCGCCCCACTCGTCCTTATCCACCGCCCACCCAGACACTTCCACACGTCACTCTCTTTCCTTTTCTTTCCCATGCATCACGAACTCTACCCCCACTCACCGGCCTTCTCTGCTCCTCACAGGCGAACAGACACGAGGGCGAGCCCCCTACCCTTTGTGTGAGGCCTCTGGCTTCTCTAGCCCTCGCCGGCGGACGGACGCGAGGGCGAGCCCCCTCCCTAGCACGAGCGCAAATGACACTAGAGAGCTGCCCACCGCACGAGCAAGCGTGTCGCCTCGACTTCTGCATCAATGCCTTCTCCTTCTCGAGCTCCGCCATCGTTAGATCCGGTTTCAAGGGTAGAGTAGTGGCGACGGCTAGGGTCTCCACCAGCCCGGGTAGAGCAGCGACTGTGGCCCCAAATCCGGCGAGCACCTACACTCCATGGCCTAGATCTGGTGATGGGACATCTCCAGGCAGCGATCTGCACCATCTCTGGTGGTGGATCAGAGGGGCGGGCTCCACATGCGCTGCAGCAGATCAAAAATCAGTGGCTACGGGCCGGGGGACCGATGTCACGTCATCTTGCAGTTGCCTCGCCCGCCCATGCTCCCTTCCTCCCTCCCTTCCTTCGCTAGACTCACATCAATCTCTACTATGACCTTTGTAACTCCTACACCAATTGCGCTTGAACACCCTGTAAACACGCGATCACCGCCTAGAACGGGTCCAACAGATGGGCTAACCAGCTTCTTCCTCGCTATAACACTGTCACCCTCATGGACCATCCCCGACCCCCGACTGCTCCTTGGGGGGCGTGACACGGGCGATCTCCGCCGCCGCCCAACAACCTCCACAGACGCCACCTCCCCTCGGCCGTTGTCACCGCCCTCCGATGCGCGGTGGCAGCGGTCAGTGACGGCGCCCAAAAATGGTCGTCCAGCGTGTCTCCCAATCTCATCCCTTGCTCCTTCCGCGTCCCCACTTCACCACCACTCCTCTCCTCTGGCTCATCGATGGCGGTGGCGGTGACCCGTCGGATTTGGGCCTCTGGGTGTCGGATCTGGGACCCTAGGTGCCGTATCTGGAGTCTACTGGTCCCCTGCTCCCCTCCCCTTGGCGGCCGCCATGGCAGGCCGGCTTCTGCACCGCGTGGCAATGGCGGACACCGGGAGGAGTCCGGTGGCCGAGGGCACTGCCGACCCACCGGTGCTCGCCCCCACGGGCTGGTGTTACGAGTGCCGCCCTCCTTGTCAGGGCACTCCTAGCTAGGGTGTCATCTCGTGGCCGCATGGGTGGCCTGGTTTGGGTTCGGTGCCGCGCGTCATGTGTGCGGCGTCGGTTGTGGAGGTTGGAGGAGGTGGCGCTGGGCTCGATGCACAGGATCCTGATCCTGTGACCATTGGACGGGTGGCGGCGGAGCAAGTGCCGTTGTGTGACTGAGCTTCGGCAGCTTTACATCAACGGTGGCTGCCGACCTTGGCAAGTATGTTAACGGCCAGATCAAGACAGAGGCGACAATCAATGGCGTAATAGTTCGGCAATTGGTAGGCAATGGAAGTACTACCAAGTTTTGATGACGGTGACTCCTGTGGGCGCCACTTTTCTTTCTGGAGGCGTCGTCTTGTTGAGGATCTCTCTGGGTGAAATCCCATCTCCAGTTCTCTGGACGAGCAATGATGGCGTCTGCGGATGTCATTTTTGTCGTTAGAGACATCGCTCTTGGAAGATCCATTGGGTTGTCGGCTCTGATGCTGGCAACGAGATTGTGGCTTCCTTGCATACACAAGTTGCTTCGTGTTGTTGCCAGGTTTCAACATCCGATGTCTTCAAAGTGGTCGGTGTCCAACGATCTTTCAGTACCCTTATTAGGTCTGACAAACGTGTGTGGCGGCATTGTCTCGATGTTGGTGGTCATACTCTTGTGGAGTCGACATCACGAAGCAAGATAGTTATCGCGTAGGACTACTAGAGTTCCTTGTTGGGATTTTTATTTCCCTTCGTCCGTCGCTTTTATTTTAGTTTTTTCTTTGTAATGATTGGCCTGATTCTACCTGCTGGTAGATGAAGCCGGATATAAAATACTATCCTTTATTAAGAAAAAGTATCACCCTCATAGTCACTAATGATCTAGCCGTAACCTCCAGTCCTCCATCACCCGACTCCTTGCGAAACGATGCATCACAGTTAATCTTAAGAAAGTCCACTGCTGGTTTCGTCCACAGTCCACACCCTGCTGCTTTGCAACTCTGATGCTGTGCTCCTTTGAAGACGTCTGTATGATATGATCTCACCCACGTATAGCCTGAACTGAATTCAGAAAGGAGCGGAGTTGGTCGATGCTTCCCCTCTTCTCTAACTCTGTTTCTTTCAGTCCACCACCACCATGACCACATCCCAGTGGCCAGCTTCAGTTGGAGTTAGATGTCCCTTTTCAGAGCTAGGACCGACCGAATTGCCTCCCCTGCGGATGTGAAAGCAGCCAGCCGGCTGCGGTGTTCATCCCAGTATTGCCCAAAACTCCCTCACTTGTTCGCACTTGAAAAGGAGGGCACCATCAGATCACACATCTATTCACGCTGTCCATACTTCGGCTCTCCATGATGTGAGGCAGGTATCTCTGCGCAATTGCTACACAAGCACCACTTATACATCTCTTATGATTACTCATGTACTACCTGTTCTCTTCAGCTATCACCTTGATGGACAGAAGAGAACAGTACCCGCACCCGGGCTCCGCCATCGTCCGGCGCGCCAACGACGAGAGAGCCGCGCCTTCCTCTTGCACCCCGGAACTGGCCTGCGCCCTGGAACATCCGCCGCTCGGCACGCCTAGGCCAGATATGCCGTCACCGACGCAACCACTTGATGCCACCCGCTCCCACCCTCACGATGCGGTATGTATGTTTTCGTTTATTAGGCCAATCTCAATGGTAGTTTTATGACCCAGTTTTCAATGCATTCATATATTTAGAAATAGTACAGAAAAGTTCATCCAATGAAACTATCTCTATTTTCATAAAACTTTCATCATCTCTCTCTACAGTGCCATGCCAACAAGTTTAATGTCTATGAAACCATATGAAATCCCTATTATGATTGGCCTTAGGAAGAGACAAACAAGGATAAGGGGCAGTGTGGTCATTTCGCTTGTCCTTTTCTAGTTGGAACTTTTAATTTCATCTATTCCTTGTTCATTTTGATGGCCATCTAAAGCAAGAGCAAACCGACAATTCATTGCAAAATAACAGGGGATAAGACACACAAAGCTGAAAAAATAGAGATAAAATCAAGAACACATTATTTTCCCTAAAAAACCACATTTTGGGTGTGACATCTGTAATAGAAATAGGACTATCTAATTAAGTTCGAGATCTACCATTTCGAACCATTTGTATATAGTCTAAATTCAAGGGGGATAATGAACACAAAATTCATCAAGCTGTCTCTTGCCACCACACGACTAGCTATATATAGTGGGTTCCATGTCACGCGTGATGAACTGTATATGAAACATTCGTATAATATAATCAAATAAAATACAAGAACTGGAAACATGTCACAGCAATAGTACGAAATTAATCAGTACTACAAAAGTAAATAATCATTTGCGAATCTACTTCAAAAATTACAGCTTCACTTATAGATCGCCACAGAAAGTTCACTTGGCTTGGAGACTCATGACATGCATGGAAAGCAGGCATGCATGCACCTTTATTGACCCCTATAGAAAGAGCAATTATTTTAAACCTGATTGCTAATCATTTCCACTTATAACATTTGGTTTTATGCTATATATATGTGAGCCGCTGAGTGTTGAGATCAAATAAACCATTTCATCGTCTTCTAGTATTCAGCAAGCATAAAATTGCATTCCAACATGGAGAAGTACACCAAGCACATGGCTGTCCCATTGCTGCTATCGTTGCTTTTTCTCAGCAACCTTGCAGGAACAGTGCAATGTAAGTGAACATTACAACAATTCAACTAATATATAATATCACTTATGGTCTCTTTTTTGAATGTGAAAAGAATAATGGTGGTGATGGCCTTTATTTTTTTTCTCTTTGATGAACAGGCAGAGGCGTAGGCGTTGAATCAAGTGATGTGAAATTCTATATTCCACCGGGACTATGTGCACATCCCACGCTACTGGAAAACTGGACTTTATTGTGTACGTGGACGTTTGCTATGTGTAATTTAGCAGGGCACACGGTAAAATTTATTTTTACCATGCGTCACACGGCAAAATTTATTTTTGCCGTGCGTCACACGGCAAAATAATGTACACGGCAAATGTTGCTTTGCCGTGTGTTAGGCACACGGCAAAATACGATATTTTGCCGTGTGCAACGCCAATACACACGGTAAAGGTTAGATTTTGCCGTGTGCCAGAACAAAACACACGGTAAAGTTTTTTTAATAATTTAAAAATAGTTTTGCCGTGTGCAGTGGTAAGGCACATGGCAAAATATAATATTTTGCCGTGTGCATTGGCGATGCACACGACAAAATATTATATTTTGCCATGTATCTGTGGCCGAGGCACATGGCAAAGATAATTTTGCCATGTGCTCCTCACTGCATACGGCAAAATATTTTTATTTTTTTTATTTTAGGTCCAAATTTTTTTGAAGCCTTGTGACAGTATGTATGACTCAATGTTAAAATTTTGTCCATTTTCGGCTTTTTTAATATATTTTTTTAATTTATTTCATTTCATTGACTTTTTTGGAATATTTCAAATCTGAACTGCAGGTACATAGAATAATGGATTTTGGTCTTTCAAAAATGAGATTCATGATATTTGGTGTATGTTTTGGCCATATCCAGGAGCTCACTTGAAATCTTGAGTATCTCGTTGACGTATCATGTCAAGTTAGGTGCGGGAAAAGTGAATAAAAATTATATAAAATCCAAACGAAGTCCGAAAATCACGAAACTTGGCGAGGTGTCGGGTCATCACATGTGTATGCTACGGTAAAAAATTGACAAGGTTTCGAGCAAGTTGCGACGTTGGATGCCTAAAACCCAATATGCACGGAAGCTGTGAGGTTCACATGGTTGAAGTCCGGTGGCAAGTATTCATCGTTTGACAAACATTGTCAATTCCTCCCTCTTGACCATCCATTCAGAGAAGACGTCAAGAGCTTTACGAAAGGTGTCAAAGTGACGGACCCTAGACCGCGCTTGAGGACTGGGGCCGAGGTTCGTGCTCAGATAGACGCTCTCGTGCCCAAAGAAGAAGGTGGTTTCGTGGGATATGGTGAGCAACATATGTGGACTCATAAGTCTGGTTTGACGAGGCTCCCCTATTTCGATGACCTCCTACTGCCTCATAACATTGATGTCATGCACACTGAAAAGAATATCGCCGAGGCACTTTTTGGAATGCTCATGGTCACTGACAAGTCTAAGGACAACAATAAGGCTAGAGTGGACCTAGAGAGGTGCGATAGGCCAAACCTAGAGATGCAGCCTCCTGCAACAGGAAAGCAATGGAGAAGGCCTAAGGCCCCCTATGTCTTGAATATCGATCAAAGGAGGAAATGTCACACCCCACTTTTAAAGATAAAAGTAGAATGCATAAATAACCTTACATGTGCCCCAGGAACAGTCGCACATATAGGATGACAAATTACAAAGAGTATCATCACCCTGTTTATTACATAACGTACCAATATTTATTACAGAGTATTACGCATAAACAATAAAATCTAAGATAACATTATTGCGGAAGCTCCCACAGAGACACGTCGACTGGTGAACACCAAGCCTAGTACTCATCCCGATAGCTCTCACTCCAACCTTCATCTGTTACCCATCCGGGATTTTCCAAAATTGAAAGTAAAGCAAGTGTAAGTACACAACCGTACTCAACAAGCATAACATGGGTTAATGAGGCTCAAATTAGCTGACACGGTTTGACTGTATTTAGCTTTTATATGTTAATCAAGTTGATCAGTTAAGCAGCATCAAGGTGGCAAGTGTTTCCCAAAACCATTATGATCAATGTAACATAAATGAATAGAAAGCATAACAGCAAATATATGAATAATTTAACATGACAAGAGAGATCATCATTAGTGTAAGGAGTTCCAAGGCCGCTCGGGTCCTTGAGCAAGGCTAGTATACCAGTTTATTAAACTCTGCACAGAGGTGTACACTTTCACTGTGAGCCGTGAATTGCCCTTTCGCCCGAGGAGATCAGCCTCTTAGCCCACTACCAAGGAGGACCGGCAGGGTTCACTATGAAGCCTTTCAAAGGTTCGTCTAATAAGTTAGGGCCACTGAGGTTTCTGTGTCCTACGGATGTAGTATCCCCCTTCTGATGGCACACGACCACAGCCTATACTCATACAGACAGAGGTCCAACTACACCCAACCCGAAACACACCCCCCTTGCGCCATAAAGGGAACCGCTAACATGCTAGAAAAGGTCCTCATACTGAGCTAAAACCAGAGCCATATAGCCCTCACAGTTGTACTGTAAATCCCGGAAGGTACGTTACTGATTAATCCTCAGGTGGTTAAAAGTCATTATTACTGTTCATGGCACAAATACTCATCAAGCCACAAGATCATGATATCATTAAGCACTAGCATCTTGCTACCCAATGCACCCAAGAGGTTCAAGGAATCAGGATATCAAAGCTAGTTATAATCTCTAGGTCATCAAACAGACACATGCATATGAATTGTTATTTATAGTGGATATATAACAAGGATGATCCATGCTATACTTGCCTTGATTCACAAAATCTTGCTGATCCTCAAAATAGCTTTGTTCAGCAAAAACCTCACCGTCTGAACTCGACATTAACATTCAACACCAGACAATCCAATCGAGCATACATACACGAAGCAAACAAAGAACTATTAGAGAAACAGTACATCAATGTCATCAAAATAGAATAAAAAGGTTACAAAACTATTCTACTCGCTTCTATGATCGCGCAGACGTCAAGTTCACCGAAATCGGAGTTATAACGGAGAAGTTATGATTTTTCAAAGATTTCCTGTAGATAAATAAATACTTTAAATATAGACTAAAAATATAAATTTTCAAAATACTTTAAAAGTAGCACCACTGCGTAGATTATGAAATTATGAATCTAACTGAATTTAAACGGACCAAATCGGAATTAAAACGTGAAAGTTATAAGCTTTTAAAAATAATGGCAAAACTGTAAATAACTGTTGGGTGGCAGATTCGTAATTACCATCATCTTCCACCTCTGGCTGTTGAAGATCGTGCCCATGGCAGCCATGGTGCCGCTGCACCAGCGCCGGAGGCAAGGGGCCTCGGCCCTGTCCTGCTTGACGGCCGGTGGCGTCCGGCTACGGCCTGCTACGGCCTGCGGCGACTTGTTACGGCCGGCTGCGGCCTGTCACGGCCGGCTGCGGCCGACTGTGGCCAGATACGGCCGGAAGCGGTGGCCAGATGCGGCCGGTGGCGGCCAGAAGCGGCGCGCGGGAGATGGAGGACCACGGCCCTCGGCCGGGACTTGGCCGGCAGGCAGCGGCCGACTGTGGCCGGCGGCGGCTGGCTGTGCCCGGCTAGGGTTGGCTGTGCGCGGCTAGGGTTGGCTAGGTGGCCGCGGCTGGCCCTCTTTATAGCCGACGGGGAACCAGTTGGGCTAAAGCCGCTGGGCTTGGCCCGTTGGGCTGGCTGCGGCGACGTATGGCTGCTGGTGGCCGGGCTGGCTGGCTATGGCCAGCCAAATTTGGCCATGGCCGGCTGGAGTTGGCCGGGCTTGGCCAGGGATGGCCAGAGAGAGCCCAAGGTGGCCAGGGGAGGCTATGACTGCTTGTGGCTGCTGTGGCCAAGCTAGTGCTGGCTATGGCCGGCCGAAGTTGACCGTGGCCGGCTGAGTGTGGCCACATGTGGCTATAGCTGGCTGTGGTTGGCCAGATGAGGCTAGGTGAGACTAGGAGAGACCCAAGCTAGGTAGGAGCTGGCCAAAGCAAGCTAGGATGCCTTGAGGATAGCAAAGGGTTGCTAGACCGGACTACTGCTGGCCTTACTATGCGGCTGATGGCCAAGTTTGTTCACTGGTGGCCGGCTGCGGCTACTGCTAGCCTGGCCGGGGTGGCCATGGCCGGCTAGGGCTGGCCAGTTAAGGCTAGGATAGGCCACAGCAAGCCAGGTTGGGCCAGGATAGGCTAGGGTAAGCCAGGGATGTCTAGAGACTGAACTAGGCCTGCTAGAGCTAGGTAGAGGATGGTGTCTTACTAGAGCGATGGTCAACACTATAGAGGGAAAGGAAAGGCTCTCTCTCTCTCTCTCTATATATCTATGCAAGAGAAAGGGTTTTCTGAAAATGTTTTCTAAAACCTTCTTGAGGCAAACTTGGGTTTTCAAAGCTTTATTTTCAAACACGAAAAGAACCTAGCCGTGTCTTGCTCAGGTTTTAGAAATTCTTTTTCAAACACCAGCAAAACAAAACAAGGCACCAAGCACGAACCCATCTTTATTATCTTCGTAAAAGTTTTAAAGCCACACTTTTCATCATTTTATAATGATAACAAAAGAATAAGGTCTTGGCTAATTTTAAAGAAATTAGTAAATCCTTTAGTTTATTTAGTGTTTTTGGTTCATATCCCAAAATTGAAATTTTGGGGTGTGACAGGGAAGTACTTCGATAGATCAAGGATTTAATGTACCCTGATGGGTATGCAGTGAATCTGAGCAGGGGTGTGAACTTACGAGTCAACGGGATGAAGAGTCATAACTACCACATATGGATTGAGTGGATACTTCCGTCGATGGTTCGAGGCTATGTCATTGAGCAAGTCTGGCTAGTGCTGGCAAAGTTGAGCTACTTCTTCCGTCAGATTTGTGCCAAGGAGCTATCTCGGACCGTCATTACAGAATTGGAAAACATGGCACCTGAGTTGGTCTGTGAGCTGGAGAAGATCTTTCCACCCGGCTTCTTGCCAATGCAACATCTGATTGTGCACCTCCTGAATGGGGCACGGTTGGGGGGCCCATGCAGGCCCGTTGGTGCTATCCAATCGAGAGATGTCTAAAGACTCTTCGCAAGAAATATACAAATAAAGCCAGAATTGAGGCTTTCATTGTAGAGGCAAGCATTTGGGAGGATGTATCAAACTTCATGACATCCAACTATAGGCCAGACCTTCCTAGCAAGCATAATCCACCCCCTCGTTACAATGCTGACGAAGTTGAATCGACCCTAAGCCTTTTCAAAGGCCAAATAGGCCGCACAAGTGGATCGACCTTCAAGATATTGGATGTAGAAGAGTGGTGCAGAATCACGCTATATGTGTTCACCCACCTTGTCGAGGTTGAGCCATTCATTAAGTAAGTTCTCAATGAACTTGTTTCAATACGGCACCATTATTCTATATCGAACCCCATTGATTCTCTTTGGTATAGAAATTTTTTTTGTCAAGTTCCATATGGATTGGGATCCTACCCTGCACGAACATGATACCCTTCTTTCAGAGGGTGTGGGAGATGATAGGCTTGATTTCATTTCTTGGTTCAAACAAAAGGTACTTTCCAATTTAGCTCGTACATTCGTCGATATTCCCTAATAGCTCATACGTTCCAATAATATAACGATGTATCATGCTTGAGCTTGCAGGTGCAGACCAATGCATCCATGACTGTCGAGTTGAGACAGGTTGCAAACGGCTTCAAGCAAAGGGTGAAGTCATGTATCAGTTATGACGTGAACGGATATTGCTTCCACACATCAAGACACAAGCAGACCCGATCTGGTCAAAAAACCACCAACTGTAAAGTTTTTACGTCGGGCACTAATGGCATTGAATACTACGGAATAATTGAGGAGATCTATGAACTTGGATATGAGGGCTAGATACATCTTACCCTTGTCATATTCAAGTGCCACTGGTTTGATCCTAGACAAACGAGACGGAACCCTCAACTTGGCATAGTTAAGATTAGACATGATTTCGTCTATAAAGAAAAAGATGTCTATATTGTGGCTCAACAGGCCGTGCATGTGTATCATACACCATACGCGTGCCAAGACAAAGACCATCTCAAGGGTTGGTCTATTGTGCACCAGGTATCTCCGCACAGTAAACTACCTGTTCGAAACGATGACGATTACACCTTCGACACAAACACATATGATGGAGAGTTCTATCAAGCAAGTGGGCTACAAGGGAGCTTTGAGATAGTCTTACCTAGTGTGATCGCCATGGAAGTAGACAATGAAACGATTGATGACGATGACCATGGAGATGTAGTACTGAATCCAAAGGACATTCAAATGCTTGAGCGATTCCATTTAGGCAGAGACAATGAGGAAGACACAGAACCTTCGGATGGTATCACCTATTTGGACAATTTTGATAGTGATGATGAGACCTATGACCCCAATGTTGAAGGTTTTTCCTAAAGCATGTAATACTATGTATTTTATTAAATTTGTTATATTTATTCATTTTGAACTATTTGTAATGTTTGTACTGACGCTTGTTGTTCATTTTTTTGTAAATTGTAGGTGACAGACCAAAGATGGCGGGCGACCGTACATCGAGGCAGGTTTACTCAGTGTACCAGAGGCTACGCCCTCCTGATGGAGGCGCGGGGATGTCTTCCAGGGCAGCGGCGAGAGCAGGCCCGGGTCACCCCAAGACGGGGAGGGGGAGGGGCCGTGGTTGCCCTCCCAGTCACACCAGGAGGGACCTGCCTCCTCCTTTGGCTCTCGACCAGCCGGAGGACCCGTCTCCTACCCCAGAGGACCACGTGGCAGCCACAGGCACGACCACAGACACTCCATTTGGGGATGAGGAGTCTCAGCAGACGCAGGACAGTTGCGCTCAGGACAGTTCTTCTCGCCCGATTCCCTACCTGCGAGGTGCCACAACCCTTCATAATCCTTCGCATCCTGACCTACGCCCAGTGATTCGTCCTATGGTTGGAAAGTAAGTAACTATAGATGTTATTACTAGTACTTCATATGATACGTTCAAAATCAAAATGGAAACTGATAGTTTTTCTTAATCACTCACTTATGTAGGGGCTGGCTAGTTTTGTTGGGTGCTCTTGACCCCCCCCCCCCGCACCCCTGCTAACATCTTGAGATGTCTGTGCAAGAAACACTTCCCCGGCCTTGTGAAATTGTAAGATGGCACGTGGGGGTGGCTTGGTCATGGAAAAGGTACAAGCTTGGCAATGATGATGAGAAGGACAACAAGCAGGAGCGGGTTTTGGCAGACTTTTGGGTGAGTGTCTCATAATGAAGCTCAAATACATATCCTCCATTGGTTAAGTCTTTCATTGAAATAATGTACGCATACATCATGTGTGTATGCAGAAGTACTTCAAGGTCGAAGAAGGCCAAGAGACCAAGGCGGATCAGACGACACACAAAGCCTGTCACAAGATCGTCACCGACATGATTTATGAGGCGTGACTCCAGGCTCACGTCTTGTACTACAGGTCCATCCTGCAAGAGCCCCTCATCAAGGGTGACTCAAGAGACTTGGTGCTGACCAAGGCGCAATACCTTCAGGTAGGTGAATAGTATTGATTCGTTTTGAGATTTAGTATGTCTATAATTGATCATCTTATATGTCAAACACTTGATGATGCGTAGGTGCCGCCACCGTGGTGCTTGTCGCATAGAGTGGCATGGTCAAAGATTGTGGACAGGTACCTATCCCCGGAGTTCATCGCAAAGCTTGTGAACAGCAAGTAGAAGCGATTGCTGAGGACCAGTCCAACTCACCACCAAGGCAGCCACAACCTCCCCGCATTCAAGTGGGCACTTGTAGGAGATGTCATTTATCTATTCTAATGCTCAATTTTGCCTGATTTCTAATCATCTTGCCGTCTTTCTCACAGGAGGCGGCACAGCCGGGGGTGTCGGTGTCGGATTTTGGGGCATGGGCTATGTCCCACATGGGCCGGGTGAAATCCGGTGTCGTCTTCAACCCGGATGCACCTGCCGAGGCTTACTCTGACCCGACCATCCACGCTAAGGTCAAAGACTACATGGAGGCGGTTAGGATGCTCTGTGGCCCAGATCACAATCTAAGCACTGAGCCCCTTGAGACAGAGGTGATCGTGAGTTTGGGGGAAGGCAGGAAGCACGGGTGGTTGTGGATTGCAAACGCCGCTGACTCCTCAACGTCTGCACCCTCGCTCACCGACGTGAGTTCACGGAGCACATCCACAAGCCTTCCCATACGTGCACGGCCTACTCCAACACTGTCGCATGTGGACGAACTTCAGGTAATTCCGGTTTCACTCGACGTACATTGAACGTTACACACATTGATCCGATTTGCAATACTAAAACATGGGATTGAAACACTGCAGGTGGCGCTGGCACAGCAAAAGGAGATGACCTCACACTTGGAGGCTCGACTGGAGGACACGCAGAAGAAGATGGAGGACACGCAGAAGTAGATGGCGGAATTGTATCAGATGCTCCACAACGTGGCATCGGGTGCCCCAGTGCAGTTGCTGGCTATAGCTTCGGTTGGTCTCTTCACTCCTGTAAGTATGAAAGTTTAATGCCTTCGTGCCGTTGGGAATGTCGGCCTTCGTGCCGTTGTGATTGTTGGACTTCGTGCCGTTGTGATTGTCGGCCTTCGTGTAGTTGTTTCTTGCAGGTTGGAAACCTCCCCGTGCAGGGGAGATGCTGCCGAAATTTTCAATTTTGAGTCTAACACATGCAATCTATTCTCTTTTGTGCAGCCTCCGTCGACAGGTTCAAACTATCTCGCTACGGTGTCACCGGCGGCTGATGCCGTCAACCCTACACCGCAGTCCGGTCCATCACATCACTTCGGGAGGCCACAGTTGCAGTCTCTGTCGCTGTAGTAGGTTGCCGTAGTAGGGATGTTGTACTGTTTGATGTTGAACTTATAATAATAAACTTGTGATGTTGAACTTTGGTGGATTTTCGATGGATTATCGATGGTTTTATGAAATATGCGTGTGTTTTTGATATATAATGCATGTTGCTAATATAGATGTGATGATTGATATGCTTTTGATATATATATATAAATGCATTTTTCGTTATCTTTGCCGTGTGCTTTGCCTAGTGGCACACGACAAAGTAATATTTTAAAAAAATACAAAACTTTATCGTGTGCTTTGGATGGCAGCACATGGCATAATATGTAGAAACTTTGCCGTGTGCCTTCGCAGACACATAGTAAAATATATAGAAACTTTGTCGTGTGCCTCCGCTGACACACGGCAAAATATATAAAAACTTTGCCGTGTGCCTAGGTTGACACCCAGCAAAATATATAGAAACTTTGTCGTGTGCCTAGGTTGACACACGACAAAATATATATAGACTTTGCCATGTGTCTTGGTAGACACACGGCAAAATAAAAAAATTTTGCCGTGTGCCAAGCCGAGCACACGACAAAATTTCTATATATTTTGCCGTGTGCAACACATGGCAAAGAAACTTTACCGTGCAGAATTTTGCCGTACGCTCTTTGCCGTGTGCTGCATACGACAAAATATTTTGCCGTGTGTAACCCTGTCTTTACCGTGTGTAATTACACACGGCAAAGAACCAGTCTCCAGTAGTGCCAGTTTTTCAGCATGCGTAGGACGATCCAAGTGTTGGTGCTGTTATCAGCATGGTGGTTGTTTTCTCACAGAGGATGAGTGCCATAAGCATTGCCCAAAATAACTTTTAGTTATTGGAGCATTGTAATATATAATCGGTGTGATGCGGCTGCTATATGAACGATAATAATGTAACTTGAATCGAATGGTTGAATATGTTTTTTTTTTAAATTTCATTTCCCGGCCATCACATGGGCTACGTGGTGAATGTGGCCAGTGGACTAGTGTTAATCTCAATTCCACATCGACCAGATATTTGCAGCTGGCTGCAAAGTTTTGTTCTAAACAAAACCTTTCACGTTCTCGTGGAAGCCTTCTCTTGTCAATTATTAAGTACACTTGTCGCCGATCCTTACGTTGGCCAGGTTAGTTCTTGATTAAGTGATATGTGTTGGTTTCAAAATGTATATTTCTTGTCAATTCAATTTATATCATCAGATGAAAAAAAAAGTTTGACGATGAACTTGTGATAACGTCCAGTTTTGGTGTGGCGGCCGCCGGATCAGTTGCTACTTTGCTAGCGGGGAGAGATCGAGCGATCTCGTGGTCTAGCTTGGTCTCGGGGGAGATGCATGATACGTCGCCGTCTAACTCTAGGTCCAACAAGGCAACAACCAAAGCAAGCAAGGCTCAGACACCGGCCAGTCTCTTCATCCGATGAATCAATCTGGCCTGTCATTGATACTGCAAGCGCACGTTCGTCGGCTGAACTATTGTGCCCTCAGTGGCAGAGAATTGTTCAAGGCTGTCGCAAGCTCATGGATCGGAGTTCTCTCCCGTCCTCTAAAGGTTCTGGCAATATGGCACGGACTTGGAAGATTCCGGCGGAGGAGGAAGATGAGGAGTTGAAGGTCGTGGAAGAGATCGAGCCCATCGACGCAACAGTTCATTGCGGCGGCGGCGGAGATCGGCTTCTCTACACAAGACCACAAGCGGAGTACAAACTAAATTCTTTCAGTCCTTCAGTCCTCGTCACTTTCGCCGAGTTGTAAATCATCGTCTTCGTTACCAAATCGAATCGGCGGCGTTGTTGGTACTTGGTACAACACCGATTGAAACCTCAAAAACCTAAACCGTGGAAAGGAAAACTCAAAACTACCGCCGCCACGGCCTCCCATCCTAGTACCTCTAACTGCAGATGCTTTTGAGATGGCTCGTCATGTGTGCAAAGCAGCACCTTGCGACAGTGGCACTCGAGTTTTTCATCAAAAAATTCCGGCCATCGCCAGAGATCCCAGCTCGTCAATTTTTAAGGGCACATGCCCTCATCACCCATGCCATTAGATTTGTACTGAGAAGTGTGCACACACACATCGCACACATCTAACAGTATGAGTGATGGGGGCACATGCCCTTAAGGGTAGAAAAAACTTTATGGTTAGTTTGGCATCCACACGCACGCCTGCCTAATTTCGTGCGACAAGATCGAAGACTCAGCGACCAAGCGGCAGAGAGTGGCAAAAAGGCGAAAGCAAGACCTTGGGACCGGGTAGGACTCACCGGTCGGCGGTTCCGCGTGCGCTTGTTGGCGGTCGAGCCGGTTCCGTGCCGAAGGGCGTCACTGGTGTGGTCGTGGTCGCGGTTGCTGGATGGCACCGCCGGGGTCGATCTGGTGTGTGGAGGCATAGGACGTCAGACTGGCTCTCGCGTTGGCGACTTCAGAGAGATCGAGCACCAGTGCTGCGCGGTAGGCTGGGCGAACGCCCCCTCTGTCTAGGTTCATGTGAGGAAAAACCGGGGCAGGTGGACCACGGAGGGCACGACATTGAGGTGATGAGTGAGGACGGGACCGGGGGCAGAGACAGGGGGCGAGCAGGGGCTCGGGCCCCCATATGAGTGTGAAATTTTCACTGAAATTTTTTAAATTCAAATAAATTCTGAAAATTTAACATTACCGCCCCCTAATAACATATGTGACCGTGAGGACTCACCAATCACCTGCAGCTAACGACGGGGACGAGTTGTGACCGTGCGGACGGGGCGACATGTCGTGACCCTCGGCGCAGATCAGCGTCGTCGTGTTCGCATCGTGACCTCAGGGGTGCGAGGGTGACTGGCCGTGAGGGCGTCGTCGGTCACGGCAGCTGTACTACGAGTAGTGGCGTAGGCGGGAGCGGAAGTGGGAGCGCGGTGCTTACAGCAAAAAGGAGCAAGGGGAAAAGGAGAGGAGCTGGAGCGCTGTGCTTTCATGCTTGCTAGCAGGGACGGAGCGATGCTTCCAGAGGAAGAGAGGGTCTTTAAATTTTATTTTTGAAATCGTGCTTGGTAAGTTCTGCATGAAGAGAAGTTAAAGTTTTTGGTTTATATCTTGCTTGTCCTAACGGCGAGATGCCGAAGAGCAAACGGGCAGCACCCAACACAAGTCACCGGCTATGACGGTGGTGCTAGAACGTTGTACTTCTAAGCATAAGGATTTTGCGACAGGGGAGCTTCCTAGAAACTTAGGCAGCGAACAGTGGGGCTAGGGCGCGGAAGCCGGCCGCGACCAAGTCATCACCTTTCCCCTCAAACCCATGACAGGACCGTTGCTGGCGAGCTGTAGACGTTGTTGAACGTTCGTGCATTGTGTTCCTTCCACACCATCCATGTCATGAGGACGAGCGAGTCGAATCCGCGGCATAGCTGCCCAGGGATGGTGGCGCGACACCAATCGACAAGTCGATCATGAGAGGGTCTTTTACAATTGTATACCGTTATATTAATAACGTCATCATTCAAATACTAGCTAGCAGGCACAGGTAACTAGGCAGGAGTTCAGTTCCGCGTCAAGGCCACAGATTGAGCCTAGGACTGTGCACGACCGCAAATACAAGACCCTGATTCAGTAACTTCACAGAGTAAAGATACAATGTAACTGTCCCTCAATCTCCTCCTTCCATTCCATCTACTATCTGACGGCAACTGCGATTGTGTTTGCTTTTCAGCCCCACGCCAACAAAGCTAGGACAGAAATCCAGACGCGGGAACGGCGCCGCATCGAGCAGAAACTCCCGCCAACGCGCTCCCCGCTGCTCGCATCCAGGGTCGGCCCTGAGTTCATGTTGATCCGCGGCGGATTCGTCGATCCGCGGCGCATTCGTCACTGCCGTGCCGCAGCCTTCCTCACTGTTGTCGTGCTCGTCGTCTTCCTCGCCGTCGCAGTTCCTCAGGTGCCTAGCCGCGCCGCCCTCCGTGCCTCCCTGGGGATGTGGAGCCGCGCCGGCCGGGAGGACAAGAGACCCGCCCCCGCCGTGAAGGAGCTCTCCTGCGTCTCTCCGTATCCAAATACGAGCTTCACCCACTGTAATGGAGATGGCCGCGAATAACAGTATTTTTGTTTGGTACCCTAGCATGCTTGAATGCTATTGATCTAGCTGAAGTTCCTACCAAAATGCAAAATAGAATGCAGCCACATGTTTCAGTGCCATCCAATTTGAGAATCCATGAACCACGAATGATTATTTTGCCGAATTTCATGTCAGGACTATTAGCTGCTGTAGGTTGTTTCATATCAGTTGTTAACTATTTGTATTTCCACAGAGCTTTTATGTGTTCTTGTTTGTTAATTATTTGGGTTACTGAACTAGTTCATGTGTGGTTCAGGGAACAAAATGCTACTGTGAGCGCTGAGCGGTGTACAAGGCTGTGGCAGAATTAAGCAAGGAGAAGGAGAAGGAGTAGGAGGTGAAGGAGAAGGAGAAGGTGACGGTGAAGGTGAAGAATCTCATATTCTATACGATTTTAGTGCTTGTATGTATGGCTCTGAGGATAAGGCAGAATTTGAAGAAGCATTTGACATTATGAGATCTAAAGTGCATAAACAAACTTGGTTAGATAGTATATATATAAGGTTAAAAAAATGGATTGAATGCTTTATGAGAGATGTCTAGTTTGAGAGTGAGAAGTACACAACTAAGTAAGAGCTTCAACGATGCATTGAAGAATCATTTAAAATCAGATTTTTCTTGGAACTCGCCGATCGGCTGCACCGATCACGGGGCACCTCACACATGTACGCTGCGTAGTGGTTATAGCAGGTAGAAGTAACCTCTTTTATTTCTCTATATACGCCTGTACCCCAGGACCACAGGAGTCCCAGACCAAGAGACGTTCTTGGACACTTCGTAATATACTTACTCCTTATCATTTTCGAATATACACAAGAACATATGTCCATAGAACGCACTAGCTAAAATGGGCCCTTCGTATCATTCTCTACTCTCTTCTTAGCAACACTACAAAAATATGTTCAATTGTAGTTACTAGCTTCAAGACAACTTCTCGACAGTATTAACTTTTACCACATAGCTATAGCTCCAGCCACCACATGATGAACTTATATGATCTTATACTGTGTGTATGAGACTACTCTTGATCAAGAAATAGCTTTTTTTTCAACAATCAAGAAATAGCTTTCCTCTCTCTTCTATTAAAAATATAAAATAATATATTTACATATAGCTTATACTCACTCCCCACAAACAATCTTAACTTTGACTAGATATATACAAGAAAATATTAATACTTATAGTACACAATCAGTATCATTAGAAGAATCACTAAATATTTTATATATATATTTTTATTTGAAGATACAAATGTTGCTAACATTGTTTCTACAAATCTAGTTAAATTAAAATTAAGAAAGTTTCACAAGAACCTAAAATGATATTTTTTGGTGGCTGCTCGATAGGCTCCCATCTTCGTTTGGGAGGTGCTATGATGATAGCTAAATAAGTAGTCTCTCCAAAAACCTATCTTAACTAGCACTTCTGTGTTCCCGGTAAGCTGTCACAACCAAATAGGAGTGGCTTTCCCTTTTAAACCATGTGAATTAGGATGGATTTGTGTGCAACCAAACAAAAGCTAATTCATCTAAAGGATATCTTAGAGAGAGACATCAATAATAAGGGGACTAAGGGGCAAAATGAACGCATAAGCTTCTGGTGATGCCCAAAGTTGAAAGTTTTCATTTTGTAAAAACAATTTAATCATTTTTTAAAATATTCTTTACATAATTTACATTTTGTATAAATATTTGGAAGAAATTTTACCATATTGTATTTTTTGAGAAAATTTGTAATAAATATTTTCTTTTGTGGTTGCTTGAACTTTATAGTAATTTATTGAAAAACATATTATTTTTACTTCCTCTATTATGAGGAAAGTTGCTAGTTATAACTAACAGGATATTTGATTTGAGGGATTATATAGGCCATCCTCTCACTGCTTACTTTTTGTTTGTTCTCGAGAATAGAATTTTGATTCATCTTCACCTCAATCCTCAGAACCTAATAATACTCCTTGGTGTAGTACTAACTGAGGGGAATAGTGTCTAAACTCATGATACACCACTTTATTCAGAACATGCTACAAATGAAAGCAATGTCTGGAAAACAAGCTACAAATCAGGAAAACCCCAATCTTATATCTTATAGTATCATAATAAGACAAGAAAAATGTAAATTTCTTGAAAGGAAATGTAGACCCAGTAGAAAGGAAATGTATCATAACTAAAGGAAATGTAGATCATGCCTCCCTATGTAATCTAATTTCCTCCTCTCTTTCGGTTTGTAATCACATGTAAACCGTGCAAGGCTCACGCCATCCACCAGAGTCTCTCTCGGTTATCTGTGGAATGGAATCAGCAGGTGGGGATTTTGTTGATCCCCTGAAGTTGCCCTCGAAAAAAATGCGAGGGATTTAAAGTTATTTAGTCGTTGAACTTTTAAAAGGAAAAGAAATCGCCCTTGCCAGATGCGCACTAGCGCACTATCCGAACTGGAGAACCCACCACGTGCGCCTGTGCCGGAAACGGCTCACAATTTTGTAAGCAGTCTGGCACCATGGATCCCGACACGCGAAGATGATCCTCGACAAAGTTCAAGGCATTATTGCACTGGTAGATCTCATGGATTTGCAGACATTGCTCCTAACACGCATGCACATCAATGTTCGATGGAATGGTGAGCATCATTGGCAAGTGGTTTGGCGATCTGGAAGTGATCGAGCTAGCAAGGAGGGAAGCGCTAGCAAGCTGTTTTCTGCACCTTCTTTCTCCTCCACATAGGAAAATAGATAGCAAGAAAGTTGTTGTTGGGAACACTCTCCTCCACATAGGCAATAGATAGCAAGAAAGTTGTTGTTGGGAACACTCTTAGACTATCTGCACCGGCTACTACATGCGATGCGCTACGTGATGTCCAGTTCCATTTCCAACAAAAAAAAACTGCACCGGGAGACGGTAAAAGATGCTCTATCATCATTTGCACGTGAAATACAGCGCTGGTACGGAACCTACGCTAAGCCTGGGCGCGGGGCCTGATCTCGTCGTGCGCGCAGAGACAAAGAAGGAAAAAGTAGAGAGAGAGCATGCAGTGGTGGGCTCCACTTGTTCCACTAATTAAAATTATTATAACTGTCACACCCGATCCTAAGAACAAACCAGATATACACCATATGTGAGTTTTAAAGGACAAATCTCACATATAGCTACAAATACTATGAATTATAATGCTTTAAATATAACGTACACAATATAAAAGATCACCTAATGAACAATCAGCGGAAAGACGACTTTAAACTCCGGGTGTAGACTTCACTCCACTGGATCCAACTGACTGGTTGATCACAAGCCTAAAACTTCTCCTGAGGTGTGGGAGGAATAGCAAGAGTAAGTCCATGTCGAACTCAATAAGTATAGCAATAAGGCAGTACCCATCATCTCATGATCAATGTAACATAAATAATATAAAGCATAAAACGGTAAACCATGAACATGTTAGCAAACAAAAATCATCATCTTAATATAAAGATTCCAAGGCCGCTCGTGTCCTTGAGCAAGGCTAGTATACCAGTTTATTAAACTTTGCGTAGAGGTGTACACTTTCACTGTGAGCCGTGATTTACCCTTTTGCCCGAGGCGGCCAACCCCTTAGCCCACTACCAAGGAGGACCGACAGGGTTCACTATGAAGCCTTTCAAAGGTTCGTCTAGCTTACTAGGGCTATCAGATCATTAGATGTGGGAACCCCCTTTCAATATGACACATTCCTTCCCGGCTATACACATAAGGACAGGGGCTGTCCTATACCCAACTCGGCAACCTCTAACAAGCTAGAAAAGGTCCTCATACTGAGCTAAAGCTAGAGCCATATAGCCCTCACAGCTGTACTATAAATCCTAGAGGTTTTGTTACAGGTAAATCCTCAAGTTGCTAAAAAGTCATTTTTATTGTTTATTGCTTAAATATTAATTAAGTCACAAGATCATGGTAATAGAAATAAAACCCAAGCTATACTTGCCTCATTCAAAGCTTTCCTGATGAACCTGCTGATTCTGGTTGTCGAAGAACTCTTGGTCTCCAATTCCAATTGCACTTGTCAGTCCTCAACTCCCGATCTTTAATACTCGTGAACTGCTCTTCGTCTATTCGTAGCAAACAAGTAACACAAACAGACAAAGCTAAGAACAAACATCAATCAAAAGAAACACTAAAGAGAGAGCAGTCTATACAGTAGAGCTCGTTACTACGATCACGAGAGCGTAAGAGTGACCAACAAAGGAGCTATCATTGTGGTGGCACAACTAACGAGGTTGATCTAGGCTATTTGCATGTTGGAAAGGCGTTGATAGATCATTATTCTAACCCACAAATAAGTCATATTTTGAAAAGCCTAGAACATGGTAAATGTCACTATGATCGCGTAGCTTATGTCGATAATTCTAAAAAATATATGTTTGCTAAAAACGGAGTTATAACGTGAAAGTTACGGCTAAAACAAGGTCAGGGGCATAACTATAAATAAATAGAACCATTGTCGTATTTAAAAACAATTTAAAAACTGAAATAAAACCTATTTTGGACCTAAAGAAAAAATACCGATGGCTTCAGGGTTAAAACTGCAAAAACAGCAGTCTGATTTGAACTGCGGTGGACTAAATCATAAATACTAAAAAGTCTAGGGACTTTTCTGCAAAAGTGCCAAGGCTGTCGGTGGCTTGACCGTGTTGACGCGGTCAGCGCATGCGTGGCGCTGAGGTGGCGTGCACGTGGCGCCAGCGTGGCTACCACGTCGGCAGACGACGCAACCGGTTGACCTAGGGTTGACCGGTACGCCACGATCTAATCTGGACCGCCTAGATTGGATCGTGTGACTGGGGTTGACCGTCGGGCTTTGGGTCACCGACGGCGGCGTTAGCTGCGGTGGCGCGGCAGGGAAGCTCGCCGAAGTTCGTCAAAACGACGCTCCGGTGCTTGGCGAGCACGTGGAGGAGAGCAAGACCTCGCGGACTTCACCGCGGGCACCACGACGGAAGGAGCGGGCAGGAGGAGGGGTCTGGTGACGGTGGCGCCATGGACACTGGTTGGAGCTTGACGGGGGGTGCTATGGGGCGCGAGAGCGCAGGACGCGAGCATGGGCGGGCTGTGCGCATACAGTTGCATGCGGTACATGAGACGGGCGTGACGGAGGGCGGCTAGGCGACGCGGGACACCACGACGACGGCGGACTGCAGCGACACTACATCGACGACGGCGCGCGGGCATGCGAGGAAGAGAGGGAGAACAGGAGGGGTATCGGCATCTTCATCACCTTTGGGCGGAGCTCGTCAAGTGGGTCTCGTCGGTAGGGCCTCGTCGACGGAGGAGATCGGCGATGGCGGATCCGAGTTTGGAGGCGGCAGCTTTGCGCGGATAGGGTTCATGAGAGGCGACGGCCGCTCTAGGGTTTCCAAGGGGGCTGCGGTGCGCAGGGCGAAGCCCTTTTATAGGTGGCGGCCAACCTTGGGGTGCGCGCTTGGCGGATCGGGCGACGGCGTGTGCCTCCGGGCGATGCGGAGCAAAGGACGGCCGGAGGGCGCTACCCAGTGGGGCCGGCGAGTGGGGCCCGCGTGACAGCGGCTGGAGGTGGACGCGGGCCGCTGTGCTGCTGCTGGCTGCTGGGTCAGCTAGCTGGGCTGAACGGCCCACGTGGGCGAGGGCATAGCCAGGCCGGGAGCTGGGCTAGGGCCTGCTTGCGCCGTGGAAGGAGCAAGTGGGCCGAGCTGCGTGCTGTTGGCTGCCTATCGCCGCTGGTGGCCGGGCTGGGCCACTGCTGGCCGGCTGCTGCTATTGCTCTCTGGCCAAGACTAGCCATGGCCGACTAAAGCTGGCTGTGGCTAGCCAGGGCTGGCTATGGTTGGCCAGAAGGGGCTAGTTGAAGCTAGGAGAGGCCAGAGCAAGCTAGGTCAGGCCAGGATAGGCTAGGGCAAGCCAAGGATATCTAGAGACTGAGCTAGGCCCGGTAGGGCTAGGTAGAGGATGGTGCCTAGCTAAAGTGATGTCCAACACTATAGAGGAAAAAGAAAAGCTCTCTCTCTCTTTCTCTCTCTATCTAAGCAAGAGAAAGGATTTTTCTGAAAAAGTTTTCCCAAAACCTTCTTGAGGCAAACTTGGGTTTTCAAAGCTTTATTTTCATACTCGAGAAGAACCAAGTCGTGACTTACTCGGGGTTTAGAAATTCTTTTTCACATACAAGCAAATCCAAGCAAAGCACCAAGCACAAACCCATCTTTATTATCTTCATGGAAGTTTTATAAAACCACACTTTTTATCATTTATAATGATAACAAAAGAATAAAATCTTGGCTAATTTTAAAGAAATTAATAAATCCTTTAGTCTATTTAGTGTTTTCGGTTCACAACCCAAAATAGAAATTTTGGGGTGTGACAGAACTACCCCACTTAACATGAATCTCGTCCCGAGATTCGAAGAGGCTAGGGATAGAGACTACACAAACAATCCGGGTGGTTTCAAAAACTTTGAGGAGACATGATATAGATCTTCTATGGATTACTCAAAGGTAGAGGAGAAAATCAAAGATTGATCCTCCAAATTGCCTCGGGATCCAACATAAGATCGGATAAACAAATAAAGGATTATCCATATACCAAGATATGGAGACAAGATGATATGATACCATTTGAATGATGCCTAATTTCTCTTTTTAGCTCTTCTATGAGGGCAGAGAGAGAACAAACATTGATCCTCTAAGGATTAGCACTTCCTTGAACTAAGGTTTATGGAGTGCAAAGAAAAGTCTTTAATGTCAACATGGGTCGACCGAAAGATCGAGATCCTTGGGACCTATGATGACATACCATGAAAAATTTTGTAGATTGACATCGTTTGACCATAGAAGAGAAATAACGGTCACATGAAAAACAAAGGTTGTTCTTCATGTGCCTACCCTCCAAGAATTATAGGACATAAGCCTAAGGATTAACACAGGATAGATCTAGAAGACAAGTATCGATTCCTCGAATTCATGTAACAAGATGACCAGAGAAAAGTTCATATTGAGATAACACATCTGAGTAGCTTATATAATGGATCATGATTAACAATCATGTTATCAATGCTTACCGAGCACAACCATGTGTGTTCACCCACTGGAGGTTCTCGATTCAATGTGACACCGTCAGTTATCAATCATGACGTCATTACTAAGTTTACTACCAATTGATATCTCCCACGACACAGGTATAGACCGTGCATGATGAAACGCATGCAAGACAAAAAGATGATCATGAGGTTTGGTGAAAAGGATGGTTGAGGTTCCTTGGTCTTTATGTTCATGACTATGTAGTCATCCTCGATCATCCCATGAGTAGTGGTTATCTTCAAGTTTTTTTGCAAGAAAACCAAAGATTGAGGATGTAGCATGATGAACAAGAGGAACTTGACTAGCTCTTACTTCATGCATTATGGGATGCAAGAGCTAGATTCAGAAGATGATATAGACAATACAGATAGACCTCATGGTGCTCGCAATTCCTTGATCGACTTTTGTGTGATAGCTAGGATAAGGAATTAGAAAAGATCACCCAAGGGGGTAAAGATTGATTCTTCAAGACTTTGCACGTCATCGACTCCTAATCCATACTTTGAAGGGTAAGGGTCGAAGGTTGATGAGGTCAAAAATGGTCAAGTAAGATAAGGCTCAATCCTTTAACTTTTCACGCCTTGAAACTTTAGTCGCGATGGTCGGTGATAGTATCGAATGCTACCCCACTTTAACAAAAGCACCGCTTACATCCAAAATATGTAAATGAGCATCCTCTTAATCCACAAACATGTATGCTAAACCTAAGAACATAGCTGACTCCTCACATGAGCTTGAGTGCTTCAGATTTCTTCTGACTGCCTCAAATTCACCTAAGCTTCCACTCTAGATTCTAGAATCGCTTTGGCGTTGAGATATCTCTACTCTCGCGTATGGTCTTCATCTTTCCCTCACTTGCTTGCTTCTGAAGGCAGGGTAATTCATAGTGTCTACAATACTGACACTGCTCTAGGATTCTAAGTGCTTCATCGTGGTTGCCTTCATTGGATTGTAAATTCTTCCTGACTTCTTCTGCTTGTCTTTTCATTGATCCTTTCTCCAATCTGATTGTGGACCTTCCTGAATTGAGCTGAGAACCCTTCTATGTTTCCACTCCGCCTGACTTATGATCTGACATGGTGGTTGACTTTAACTTGTTGGTCGAGGATGAGGGTAGCATGGCTGGATCTTCTTGACACTTGATGAGAGCTCCTTCCATGTCACCTTGGAGAAGTAAGGCTTGCATAATTAATAGGTTCTGGAGCTTGGTCATCTGAACAGTTGTCATCTCAAGGATCTGAGTCTGCCAAGCAATCATTTGTTCACTACCCATTGGAGTTGCCAAAATTGTTTGCTGATTCTGTTCATTGATATCATCTCTTCCACTTGCATCACCACTTGGATTCATCATCTGATGTTGGGCAAAGGTAGAATGAGTAATGGAATATGGATATGAAGCATGATATCATGGCAGATAAATATTTAATGAGAAGCGGGATCAATAGTAGGGGATAGGTAGGATAAGAGAGGACTCTACCCCACTTAACAAGGATAAAGCTACAATTCCCAACACTTCTCTTTCAGAGTCTACTTTGGAACATGGGACAGAGACGACACATAATCATTACAACAAGCATCATAAGCACACATCACAACACCGATGCTACACGTGCTTCTCCAACAATGGTGGTCATCCTAAAGGGCAGATTGTAGATGATAAAGGGCCATCGTACATTTTGAATAAGACAAGGTTAGAATTTTTTTATTTTAGTAAATCAACAAAATTTAAAAGTCCAAGGAATAAAGAAATTCATAGCTCAAAGGAAGCTATTAAAGGTGAGGATACAAGACAAGGATGAGAAATAGTCAATTCAATAAGTCAAGGAGGTGGCATTGAGCTGATACCAATTGTCACACCCGGTCCTAAGAACAAACCAGATATACACCATATGTGAGTTTTAAAGGACAAATCTCACATATAGCTACAAATAGTATCAATTACAATGCTTTAAATATAACGTACACAATATAAAAGATCACTTAATGAATAATCAGTAGAAAGATGACTTCAAACTCTGGGTGTAGACTTTACTCCATCGGATCCAACTGACTGGTTGATCACAAGCCTAAAATTTCTCCTGAGGTGTGGGGGGAATAGCAAGAGTGAGTCCATGTCAAACTCAACAAGTGTAGCAATAAGGCAGTACCCATCATCTCATGATCAATGTAACATAGATAATATAAAACATAAAACGGTAAACCATGAACATGTCAGTGGTACACGAGATGGGTGCAACGGAGGGCGGCTAGGCGACGCGGGACACCACGGCGGCGGCGGACTGCGGCGGCACTACGTTGATGATGGTGCGCGGGCACGCGAGGAAAAGAGGAAGAACGGGAGGGGTACTGGCATCTTCATCACCTTTGGGTGGAGCTCGTCGAGTGGGTCCGAGTTCGGAGGTGGCGGCTCTGCGCAGATAGGGTTCACGAGAGGTGATAGCTGCTCTAGGGTTTCCAAGGGGGCTGTGGTGCGCAGGGCGAATGAAAGGTCGAGATGGCGGACTAGAGGGGGTGAATAGTCCTTTCTAAAACTTATCGCATAGGCTAACCGAAACAAATGCGGAATTAAAACTATCGGTCTAGGGAAGACTTCACCCCTCTAACTATAACTCTAGATGCACCTTGTAAACGATCCTACACAAGAAAGTAAGGTGCCAAACTAGCTAGTGCTCTTCTAATTAAATCTAGCTTGCAAGGTCACACAAACCTAAGCAACTAGCACTTTATCAAGCAAGGGAGCATCTACACAATTCTAATGAGTAAAAGCACAAAGCCAACCTAAGCTCACTAGATGCTCAAGGGCAAGGCTACACAAGTCGAACCCAAGAGCTCAACTTAACTTAGCTACACAAACTAAGCAAAGCTACTAAATAGACTACACAAGCTAATTAGCCACACAAGAGATACTTCTATGCTACACAAGCTAGAAGGTAACTAGATAGCTACACAAGCTAACTAATTACAAGAGCAACAACACAAGCACAATATATATGAATGTAAATACAAGCTTGTGAAAGAGATTGCAAACCACCGCGAAGTGTGGACACAAGATGACACGGTGATTTTTACCAAGGTTCACTTGGTTGCCACCAAGCTACGTCCTCTTGTGGCAATGCACCCACTTGGAGATTCACTTGCTAATTGGCGTCACCTAGCCAAACCCACTGCCTCGGGTGTGATGAATCAACACAAGATGGGGATCCTCCAAGCCATGATCTCTACTAGAGTTGCTCTTCGCGATCTCCCATGGGTGAGCACAATACCCCTCACAAGCTCTTCTCTGGAGCACCGCACAAGCTCCTTGCATGCTTCGATGAAGTCTCTTGCCACCAAGTCATCTAGGAGGTGGCAGCCTCCAAGAGTAACAAGCCCACCGGCTTGCAACACGAACACCTAGTGCCACACGAAGCAATCTCTCAAAGCAACGCACTAGAATCGCTCTCTCACTCGATCGGATGAACACTATCAAGCACGAGTGAGTTAGAGGCTCCCAAGCACTACCACACAAGCCACCAAGGCCAAAGTGTGCTCCACTTCCCGGCCATGGCCGGCCAAAGGGCTATTTATAAGCCCCACTCAAAATAGAGCCGTTAGGTTCAAATTTCAGGCTGAAAAATGGCCTATCGGAACTTCTGACGGAGCCCCACCGGAACTTTCGGTTAGTACCAATATAGCCGTTGTACGTGGTCAGTCCGTGAAGTCAACCCAAATCCGGCCTATCGAAACTTTCGGTCACCTGACCGGAACTTCCGGTCAACCACTGAAACTACACCGGAACTTCCGCCCAGAGACCGAAACCAAAAGGACGCACGCGATCGCTCGGACTGGGCTGACCGAAACTTCCGGTCCAGGACCACCGGAACTTTCGGTCATCCACCGAAACTTCCGGCCACCAACTGGAAGTAAATTGGAGCACGCGGTTGCTCGGGCTGGGCTGACCGGAACTTCCGGTCCAAGCCCACCGGAATTTCCGCTGGTCTAGCACCACCCCGCACTAAAACGAGCATATCTCTTAGCTCCAAACTCCGTTTTCAATGATCTTGGACTCGTTGGAAAGCTTACTTAGAGGGCTACACAACCCACATAGCCACTTGATCTAAGCATGTCACAAAGTTAGATCACTCAAGTGGCACTAGATGACCGATATGCAAACAAGTTTGCCCCTCTTGATAGTACGGCTATCAATCCTAAATCCGGTCATCAATTTCTCTACACACCTCATGATCGGTGAAATAAAATGCCCTAGGTTACCTTTGCCTTGCATGCATTTCTATTTCCACCATCTTTCTCCAATGTGCCAATGCAACACATACACCAACACGATCATCAAATAATATGATCCACTTCATATCATCATGCAACCTTCTTGGTCCATCGATCTTGACCTCACTTGCTCTTCACCATCTCATGGTCCATTGGCAACAAGTCTTGTTCAAGATTCACTGTCTCATGGTCCATGGCTTCAAAGCCTTGACTTGCCCTTCACACATCCACCGATCCATCGAGCCAAGCCTCATCTCGATCTTCACCATCTCGGTCACATGACTCCATGTCATGTCACATATGCAATTAAGCTCCTCCATTGCACTTTTACCTAATGGATTAATTCCCTGTGTATCTCACATAATCCACATTAGTCTAACCTAAAGTTGTCACTCAATTGCCAAAACCACATAGGGACCTTTCAATCTGCCCCTTTTTGGTTATTGATGACAACTCTACAAAGATATGGAAATTAAAACTATTTGGACTCTATGCCACTTATCCAACATTTAAGCTCAATGTCATGATTTGGTTAAGTACCAAAAAGTCAACTTGGTAGTGATAGCTCCCCCTACATGTGTGCTTAATTGGTTTGAATTCAAGCTTGCACACATGCATAAATATAAAAATTTGGGAGAATTAGCACTACTAAGTGATGCTAAGGTATATAGAATAAACCTTTGAAACGTGATACCAATCAGAGTTGCACATTTTAAAGTTCATCCTTAGCATCATCTTGATTAGCTAGATACCACATAATACAACTAGATACCTCATGAGATCAACATAATAAACAAGGCTCTAGCACCACGAGAAAGAACACATGTGACTAGGTAAACCATCCTATGCATGCTAGTTGTAAAATCATCAATCAAGTTCTATGACTAGCATACACCACACAAGCATTGCATATTGAATTTAAAAACTTAAGCAAAAGCAAGCAAGCGCATGAATATGCACATATCAAATGCAATCAACCAAGTTCATGAGCTTGCTCCCCCCTACTTATGTGCTTCTCTTGTCCAAGAATATTTGATCTTCCTCTCTTCAATATTTCTCCCTCTTGGTCCATGTCCATGTCTTCTCTCATCTTTGTCCAATTTCTCCTTTATAATATGCCTCTTGCATATCTTTGTACATTTCTCTCCTCCTTTGTCATCAATCACTGTAAAGGTATGATAGCCCAATACCACATAAAGATATAACATGGATGTGTCACTTGATGCCATGTAAATGTGATACCACATGAAGATTAGCCTCTTGTATCACGTGTATGGTGAGTCCTTTGATGCAAAGATTCAGACTTGGATAGATGGTTGAGTCTTGATTCTTTAGTTTTGATGGACAATACCATATGTTGGAATGACACCACATGTAAGAACCACATGTAGTAGTATGAGCACCACGTGTGATTATATCATACCACGATTAATATGAATAGGGCACTACCCCTATGTCATAACATGGGTCAACCAACTTGTAGATGAGGGTAGCTTTCTTGATTTGAATTGATCACTTAAAGTTGAGGATCACTTGTGGAGCCACATTCTTGATGTACTAGATATCACTTCAATGAATGACACGTATACCACGTAAAGGAATGTGACATTCTAGACATATCTTGCAAGAACTACCATTGGGTCACCACTTGTTGAATTTGTCAATTATGCCCAATTCTTGAACTACATTGTTTCCATGAGCTTCTTTCTCTTGGACTTGAGCTAAAGTGTTTTGCCTATAAGCTTTCAAGTCCCGTTTGAACCAATGACAAGCTTCTTCACACCTCATAAAGAATAAGGGTTATCTTGCCAATGTTGTACTTGTCACTTATATGCAATCAAAATAGATCAAGCACTTGGGTTCACTAGCTCATGAACAAATTCACACTCATACCACTAGATCAAACAACTATTCAAGCAATAGTGGTAAACTATGAATCATAAACTTTTCATTTATCATGCATGATCCTAGTAAGTATGTACTATATGCACTAATCGCATACTAGTAAGGGATGAAATGATCATGCACATTACTATGATACCTTTGCTATTTTGGAGTAGAGGATAGTCATTGAATTCCAATTTTATTACTCCAATAGCAATGTGAAGTCCAATTATAAACTTGGTGAAAACCAATAGATATCAATTTTGAATTCCATGCTTCACCCATATGAAATGATAACCACTTAAGATCAAGTACACTTTCTTGTCATGGTTGGCTTGCTTTTTCTTTTGATCTTTGCTTGCATGAGAGAATAACACTTGTATTATTACTTGAATTGTCATGTATTACTCTCTATTTGAGTGTTGCTTGCTCTTCCTTAATCAATCTTCTTGATAGCTCTAACTAAGCAAACAAGTTTGCCCCTCTTGATAGTATGGCTATCAATCCTAAATCCAGTCATCAACTTCTCTACACACCTCATGACCGGTGAAATAAAATGCCCTAGGTTACCTTTGCCTTGCGCGCATTTCTATTTTCACCGTCTTCCTCCAATGTGCCAATGCAACACATACACCAACACGATCATCAAATGATATGATCCACTTCATATCATCATGCAACCTTCTTGGTCCATCGATTTTGACCTCACTTGCTCTCACTGTCTCATGGTCCGTTGGCAACAAGTCTTGCTCAAGCTTCATCGTCACATGGTCCATGGCTTCGAAGCCTTGACTTGCCCTTCACACATCCACCGTTCCATCGAGCCAAGCCTCATCTCGATCTTCACCATATCGGTCACATGACTCCATGTCATGTAACATATGCAATTAAGCTCCTCCATTGCACTTTTACCTAATGGACTAATTCCCTGTGTATCTCACATAATCCACATTAGTCCAACCTAAACTTGTCACTCAATTACCAAAACCACATAGGGACCTTTCAGCGAAGCCCTTTTATAGGCGGCAGCTAACCTTGGGGTGCGCGCTCGGTGGATCGGGCGACGGCGCGTGCCTCCAGGCGATGCAGAGCAGAGGACGGCCGGAGGGCGCTGACCAGTGGGGCCGGCGAGTGGGGCCCGTGTGGCAGCGGCTGGAGGTGGACGCGGGCCGCTGTGCTGCTGCTGGCTGCTGGGTCGACTTGCTGGGCTGAATGGCCCACGTGGGCGAGGGCTTGGCCAGGACGGGAGATGGGCTGGGGCCTGCTTGCGCACGTGGGAGGAGCAAGCGAGCCGAGCTGCATGCTGTTGGTGGCCTGTGGCCGCTAGTGGCTGGGCTGGGCCACTGCTGGCCAGCTAAAGCTGGCTGTGGCTAGCCAGGGCTGCCTATGGTTGGCTAGAGGGAGCTAGTTGAGGCTAGGAGAGGCCAGAGCAAGCTAGGTCAGGCTAGGATAGGCTGGGGCAAGCCAGGGATGTCTATAGACTGAACTAGGCTCGATAGGGCTAGGTAGAGGATGGTGCCTAGCTAGAGTGATGTCCAACACTATAGAGGAAAAAGAAAAGCTCTCTCTCTCTTTTTCTCTCTATCTAAGCAGGAGAAAGGATTTTTACGAAAATGTTTTCCCAAAACCTTCTTGAGGTAAACTTGGGTTTTTGAAGCTTTATTTTCATACTCGAGAAGAACCTAGTCGTGACTTGCTCGGGGTTTAGAAATTCTTTTTCACATACAAGCAAATCCAAGCAAAGCACCAAACACAAACCCATCTTTATTATCTTTGTGAAAGTTTTATAAGATCATACTTTTTATCATTTATAATGATAACAAAAGAATAAAATCTTAGCTAATTTTAAAAAAATTAATAAATCCTTTAGTCTATTTAGTGTTTTCGGTTCACAACCCAAAATAGAAATTTTGGGGTGTGACAATAACTCCCAAACCAAAAAATCAAATTAAATTCCGATTGCACCATTGAATTCATTTCAATAAATCCTTCAAAACTAGATCTCACATGGATATTCTTAGATAAAATGATAAGTAGGCTCCACAATAGATAGAGTATGCTGTAAAGAATGGATGAGTGCAGGAGAATTAGGTTTAGAGTAGAGAATCTTGATGACTAGGATGGATATAGTGTGAATATAGAGTTCCATGAGTGTGGGTAGTCTTATAGCAGGCGGACGTGCAAATGTTTTGATACAAGTGACAGGGCTGATAGCTGCCAGCCGCAGGCGATCGTTAAGCACGGAGCGCTGCCACTGCTCGCACCGGATCCAGGTAAGCTAAGCCGCCGCTTCCATCTCCTTGGTCTTATTTTCTCATCTATATCACCTCCTCACCTCCCCATTCCCCTTCTCATCTCTTTTCCTTGCTCTTTGTTCGAGTAGACACGGCGGCAGCCACGGCCGACACTAGAGGTGCATGGTGCATATGTCCCCCTCCTTCGATCCCCTCCTTTTTTATGCATGACTCAAGAATTAATGAATGCATGTTTTCTGTAGCTCTAATCTTTATGCGTCTAATATAGTTTTGAAATGTTCTTATGAATGACGGTTTCATGAACTGGCTCTGTGAAACTGAATGTTTTTTATGGCCCGTGCTCTTTTTGTCTATTTAATTTAGTTTAGTTTTTAAACAGTTTATATGGAGCATACCACTTATTTTGATTTATAAATCCGAACTGTCATGGACCAAGTTTAGAGGTCACTAAGAGTACGAGGAGAATGTTAGGCAACTTATTAAGAAGTGCCAGAACAACATGGATTTCAAGACTCAGTTTGAGCGTTCCAAAGCTGACATCCGCAAGATTATACATGAACATCAAAATCGCAAGTACATATCGCAATAGCGTGCCAAACTAGACAAAGTTGGACAGAAAGAAGAAAGCGCTATCTGATTAGCGTGCTCTCTTTGCCCGCATGATAGCACAGGAACGTGCTACCGCAGATGAATTCTTACGTAAGACCCGATTCCTTCAAAGATCAGGCAAGGGCACAAGTGGAACAGTTGGACAATGATTGATCCAAGTTGAAGTCCCTAATTGAGAACTTGATTCCCTTGATCGAACAATAGGGGATCCATCGCAATATGAACTTTGAGGTAGCTGTACTCTATTAGTTAAAAATTTGCATTATATAGACAATGATCTTAACGTCTCTATTGTTTGGACTTTAAGGTACCATATGGTATGATTTGTATGCCACGTTCGTACTTCAACATAGCTCTGGACAACTATTGTCGCCTGGTATATGAATTTTTCATAGATTTTTTGTGTAAGAACTTGTGCTCAAATGATCCTTATTCGTGTGTTCCCTACATGCAGGGTTTAGTTATGCAATTTAATGTATTCAAACTGGAGTAACTTTATCCTGACCTACAAAAGTCTGACCTTCGAGTATGTTTGGGAGAGTTTGGAATCCGAGGCACTTCTATTGACTTCGCAGATTTCAATAGGGCTTTGTCCTATCATGGATACATTATTAGACACAGAGGTATACTACCTCAATCCTGCTCCTGGCAGTATGCCATCACTGGAATGGTAAAGATTGTTGGTCAAGATGATGTAAACACAATGGTCTGTGCTCATGCTGAAGTAGGGACGAAGACTTCTGTACCTAGTGAGCAGACATGAAGACCAATCCCCTAACATGAGTATTGGTTGATCGTGACAAATTCTACTAAACACAACCATTGACCATGCGCCAAGTACTGATACTCTAACATCTAATGGACTTGTAATGCAGGAAGAGATGGTGCATGGTAGCATGCATTCCATGGGAGTCGGATGAGCAAGCTGACCCAAATGTTTATTGTTGACCTTGCTACCGAATAGTACATGGCATATAGGTGGCTTGCCATATTAAAAAAAGTTTCAAAAAAATAATTGATTCAAAATAACTATTTTCCCAAAGTGTCAATAGTACAATGAGCCCATGTGACAATAGTTTGAGTTGTAGTTATTGCAGTGCAGGAGTTCATTGTAGCAAGTTCGCCTCTTCTTTTATGTCATGCACTTAATGGTCTGCGAGCGAGGTGGTACTAAACAGCCTGGATAGTTGACTGCCTTATTCTTAACTCTGTCTCTAAGAACCAATAAAACATTGGTTTCTGGCCGCCCATGAAGGAAACACAGGCATGTTCGATAGATCAGGCAGATCAGAGGGAGGGATGGAGGTGAACCCACGATCTCGCCCATATGCGCCCAGTTGGTTGCGGTGCACGCCTTCACCGGAAATGGGAGTTTAAATCCCATAACTATAGTATCTTATAGGCTCTTTCCTTTTTTTCTTGCAAAGAGTACTTGCCTGATTTATAGGATCGTATTTCTATCTTATGGCCTATATAGTCTCTCTGGCTATGTCGCCCTACCCCCATTCCTTTTCTTCCTTCTCTACAACGCATCGTCCCTACCCTACTTCCTCGTCTTCCTCCTTTGTCGCGCGCCGTCTAGAGATGAAGTGCCCTTCCGCATAGATCCCTTCCTGGGGTTCCTCCTCGTCTGCCGTGCACCGTCTAGAGATCTTGCACACTTCCGTACCGAAGAACACCGTTGTTGGGGTCAAGAAGGCGTCCTCGGCTGCGAAGAAGATGATGCGCCCTTAGTGCGACAACTGCTTGATAATGGTCTCTCCGTGCCTGACTGTGTTAGAGCGCCGCCACTCGTGGTGCTGCAACTGTCGGCACTACAGGCCCAATATACTTGCATGAACAAATGTGAAGGTTGGTGTCCCAAACCGGATGACTGAGAAGAGCCAATTTTCAATGACGACTTCTCAGATTATGAGCCAAACTAAGTATCTTCTTGTTAGACATCATGCATTATTAACAAATTCCACTCATGAATTTTTTCTTGCACAGGTGACGCTGGCCCCATTAATTGGGAAGCAGGAAATTGACATCATGGGTCTCGAAGACAAGGTCGATAGAATGAAGGGGATCAAGGACCTCCAAAAGATGTTGGTCGCCACGTCTGAGAAGGTCCAAGATCTGAAAAAGCGCGCATGTCGATGTTTGGGAGCTAGAAGCCAAGGTCGATGTCATGAACATGGAGATGGAGGACCGCCAAAATATGGTGGTCGCCAAGTTAGAGAAGATCAAGGATCTCCAAGTGGAGATCTCAGCCAAATGGCCGAGCTTTACTCGCACGATAGCCAATTGTCAAACCTTTTTGTTTAAAGATTACTTAGCTAATTTTTAAATCTTTTTTGTTTAAAGATCTCGGGAGTGCCCATTTGTATTACGAAAATCCTCACTAAAAAACAGAGTTTATGTTGCTTTTGCATTTAAAAACTAACTGGCAAGAATCACTGAATGCACTGTTTGCAAGTATCCTGGAAAATGAAATAACAAATAAGTGAATTATAGCCCAACCTGCATGTGTGCCGATCACAAAAAAGATTCCACAAATACCTTTCTCATTGCCTGTCGGTTCGCCTTATGTTTGTGATCTCGTCCCCTTGTTCCAGGAACCTCTAAACTCGTTGCATGTCGTTGCTACGATCCATGACACCTAGACTACAAAGTATGCTACATCAAATTATGAAATCATGTTATGCTTGTACAAGTGATGTATTATATATTTGAGTTGAGCAGTTACTTACATCTACAAACTAGTAGCTGTCTTTGTATTGCATTTATGTACAGACCTAATAATAAGAAAAATGAACTTCCAAAAGTTGAACAAAGGGAGTACTCTACCAAGCCAAGATAAAATAATAATGCTATTGTACCTAACATGAAAAAAAAACAAAATGGATAATGATTAATGTTACTGTACCTATTAACCAAGATAAAAGAATAATAATGCAAAACTATGAACGAACTTAGAGGTAAAATTAACTATTCGTTTTCTAATAGATATGATGATTGAATTAAAAATTCTGTGGTTCATGACACACATAATTAACTAAAATAGAGGTAAAATTCTAATAAATATAATGATTGAATTAAAAAAATATGTAGATTCATCAGCCAATTTAATTGAAATTGATTGGACAATGATAAAATAGGGAAAGAGGCCATATATGTGTGGCCGAATTAAAAGAAATCTCATTATATATAAATATAATGAAATAAACAAAGAATATGGAAAAAATGGAACGAAAAAATTCTGATGGTGATCTGATCGACTAGTTAAACCCTAACTGGTGTCGAGAGCACGGCGTGTTTACCCTAGAGCGCCGAGATCCAGCACTGGTATGAGATCCAAAATAAGACAAAGAAAGAATTTCTTTTTTTATAATGATATTAATAAGATAAAGAACGAGAAGATTAGTCATACAACATGCAAACCTCTAGCAATAGGAATTTCCTCGTTGGGTGCGGTGGGGGAGTCCCGGACGATGCGCTCGTCGAGATGCGACGGCCGGCGGCGGCGTATCGGATGCAAATTCTGGAGATGCGTTTATTGAATATGAAAATTATTTATAGACACGTTCTTCTTGGGCCGTGAAACATCTTGGGCTGGGCTGGTGCGCGGCGCACCAGGTCTGTACCACAGTCACACGGAACCGTGCCCAATTCTAGCAGCGCTGGAATCAGGCACGGCTAAATACGCAAACTAATCAGCCCAAACATGTTATGTGTGTAATTTAGGATGTGTTTAGTTGGTCTGTGGTTTTTGGAAAAGCAGTTGTGGGTTGTGGCTTTCTATAGCTTTGGAAAAGCAGTTGTGGGAAGCCAAAAGTCCCTTTGGGTTAGCAGCTGTGGCTTCTCAAACACTGCACTCAATGACATGTGGACCCCGTTTGTCATCCTTTTCCCTCCTCTTCAGTGCAGGGGGTGGGGACTGTCCGTTCGTGGATTGACTTCCGGTCGTGCAGGTGACGGGGGGCTCACTGGGCGCCGCCTCGAAGGACGTCGCCGCACTGGGAGGAGGCTCGCCGGGAGCCGTGCCGGGTGCCGTGAAGGGGGGCGCATCGGGCGCCACCACGTAGGGTAGGAGCCACGCCGGGCGCCTCTGCGCTGGTGGGGAGCTACGTTGGGCGCCATCACGCAGGGGAGGAACCACGCCGAGCGTCGCCGCACAGAGGAGGGAGCTCGCGCGCCGAGCGTCGCCGAGTAGAGGAGGAGCCACGTCGGGCAGGGGAGGAGCCACGCCGGGAGGTGCGAGCGGCCGGCGTCAGGCGGAGCCGCGGCCTGCGTCGGGCGAGTTCGGTAGGGCGACGGCCGGCTGGAGGAGGGAGGTCGCAGGGGTGGCGGCGGAGGAACCCTAGTCAACGGCGGTCGCAGCCTATCCGCGCGACTCGCGGTGTCGGGGTCGGGGACGTCGCAGGGGACGTCAGTGGCAGTGGTGTAATTTTTGGTAGTGGTGTAATTTTTACCCCAAAAGCTAGTGAAAACAGGGGTAGAATTGCTTTTGAGTTTACACTATGATGAAAGCTAGCTTTGGGTAAAAGCAACTGTAACTTTTGGACCTTTTGGTTAGGCTTTTAGCCCCAGCCAAAAACCCAACCAAATACATCATTAATTTTGCATGTTGATGTCACACATACCACACCTGCACATGCATATGTGCGCGTCATTAGCCTTTCCATGGGACGGGGCTTAGGGCGTCCTCAATGACCACGAAGAAATAGCTAGCGACGAGAGAGTATAAAAAGGAAGAAATAACAGCTATAATCACAAGAGAGAGAAAAGCATAGTGTGTGTCAGCGACCGTAAATTTCTGGGAGTCTGTGCGAGCTAGCGCTTAAAGAATCGGTAGCGAGTGCATATTCTGTTGTCTCTCTCGTCCACGTGGATTAAAAATAGAGTAGATACTAGCGACGCCGTCGACCACTGCGGACGCCCTTATGTTGTTCTCAACAAAAAAAATGTTACGTCGCTGCGTGCGGTGGATGCTGCTGGATGCCTATGTGGTGGTTGAGGGAGCACGCAGAGTAGATGCCTTGGGGCCTTACGAGATGCCTTGGGGTCTCAAGTCTTAACAGCAACAACCAGTACAAAACAACGTTAAAGGGCATCGAGGGTTCCTCCGTTCGCCAGCCCGATGGCGATGTACGTCACTGGTGCCGGGGACCCCAACTCCATTTCGGCAAACAACCGCTGGGCTAAATTCAGCCGTCAATTCATAGCCCATAATTTTTTTTATTTGACAAACAATTATTTTAGCATTTTTACGAATTGGCTTGTAGTTTAATAGTAGGATGGTCCAGCAGGACGCTACCCGTCAGAGTTTAAATCCTGGTGCTCGTATCTTTTCGTAGGATTTTCTCATGACTTACCGGCGTTATACGTTAAGTGGTAAGCGACGTTCCCGTCGATAACAAGGCGCCAGCGGTGACTTCGGAAATGTCCAGATCTGCTGGCTGCTTGGTTCTTCGGAGGTGCTCATAAGGGTAGGGGTAGGTTTGCGTACGTGTATTCATAGGGGTGAGTGTGCGTACGTGTATGAGCGTCTGCATTGTACTGTATAATTCTAAAAAAACTATTTTAGCATTTTCTAAAAATATAAAGTTATACTCATAAATTTTGTGTACAACCTTTTAAAACAAAATATCACTTATTTTCTTAGAAAGATACAAATTTGTAGACATAATTTTTTTTTATACATGATGTTCTATTTTAAAGAAAATTAAAAAAGTCATGATGAGAAGCTACGGTGATAAGTTGTTATATAAAAAGTTATGCATATAAATCATTTAATAACTTCCTAAGTAAAAAAAAAGTTGTGAAAACGATTTTTGAAAAAAAAAAAAGTCGTGGGAGGCCGGAGACTTGGGGACTGACCACTAGTTCTGAAACAGCTGCCGTTGGCTATTCCAGTGGCCTCGGCCGGGGACACGCCCGCAAACATCCTATCTCCTCGCCGCGCTCTCTCTGCCGCTTCTTCCTCCCTTACCTCTCCCGCCCGCTGCTCTGCTGCGGCGGAGGCCCAAGCCGACCGGCGGAGAGCACAGAGGCGGATTCTCCTCTAAGCCACCGTCTCTCTCTCTCTCTCTGTCGCCGCCACACAGGACAGCCGACGCCGTTTCTTATCTTCCTCGCAGCGCCGACGCTCCATCTTGCTCCCTCGCCAACTCGCGCTCGGCACCAAGGCGATGGAGGCGGCGCTCAGGCTCGGGCCCTCGCCTCCGTCCTCCGCACACCGGGCGGCAACCCTGCGTACGCACCTCCCTCTCCCCTCCTGTCTCCGCTGTACCGTGGGAGCCCGGCCAGCTGCCCAGGGTGGCCGGGCCTTGGCTCCGCCGGTGGCAATTGGCACCCGAATTCATTCTACTGTACCTCTGTATCTAGTAGCTTATGTACAGAGTACAGACCCTTCATCTTCACTGCATATTTCAAATTCAGTCATGATAAAGTGTCAAATCATTAGAGTAACACACCCAAACTTGATAAATGACGTTGTAATATACACGATTGCCATAACTGCACTTGATTAGAGTTGCAATATACATATTGCTGTAATGGACAAATCATTCTTAAAAATTAACCCTTGCACTATCCATGTTTATTCGAGCAGGACATGAACTTTTATCTATTGAATTGAATGGGATATAGTAGTACTACTTCTGTCCTTCAAATAAATCTACTTCTACAGTTATCCTATATCAAACTCTTGCAAGTTTCACTGAATTTAGAGGACACAAATATCTATAACATAAAATTAGTATAATTAGATATGCCATAAAAATATATTTCGATTGTGTACTTATTTGGTGTTATAGATGTTGATATTCTTTTCTATAAAATTGGTCACACCTACAAAAGGGGACTTAGAATAACTCTATAACTCTATAAATTGATTCATTTAGGTACAGTGGGAGTATACTATTTGGATAATTGATTGCATGGGACATACTAAATACATCTGGGAAGTTAATATTCTAGATTGAAATCATCTTCTAGAAACTGGCATTTTACGAGCTATATGTTTACTCTCCCAAAGCAAAGCTGACATGTACCAAGTAACAGTTCAGATATAAATTCATGATACCTCTACAGAGGGTGATAGGAGCACCATAAAAGAATTCAATTCAAGGAAAAAAAGGTACTTAGTCCAAGTTCCAGTCCACAAATCACGAGTACATTAGTTGCAATTCCCATAAGAGTCTGCAAGAATATGGGGTGATCTTTTGATGGTTGTGTCATACGGTTCCCATCAATTGCATGTTTGGCATGATTGAGCAGCCTTGCTTCTTTGTGGGATTCCCTGAACATTTACAAGTTGAAATGCTGCAACAGATCATTACTACTTTTCCATTCAAGGCCTCTTCATATTAAATCTAATGCCTTTTGTATTCTGCAGGGAGGCAACATGAGCTGAAATACTGCACATCACCACAAAGCAAGTCTGTGTTACTAGGAGCAAGATTTGGTCGACATGTTACTAGGAGCACTGCTTATCTGCTCCGAAATTCCAGGAGCACTACAATGGCAAGACTACAAAAGCCTGCGCAGTTTCTGCAACCTGTCTTGGACTCTTCAAGAAATTATTTGGCTAGGACATTCTACAATGCAAGCATGAAGAGAAGAGTTCTGTCCAGGGTTGAGTGCTTTGTGTCTTCAGATCCAATAAACAATGGTTGGTTAAAACCAAGGAGGTCAGGGAACTTCACTAGTTTGGAGAGTGCATGTGTCCAGCCAGAATACAAACTACCAGTCAGAAAACGTGGTGACTGTAAAGCAGAGCAGTATGAAATTACAGGATCACCTTTGAGCCCTTCAAATGTTCCTGCTGATGTTCCCTGGTGGCGGGAGTTCCCAAGGCGCTGGACAGTCGTTCTCCTCTGCTTCTTTGCATTCCTTCTTTGCAATATGGACCGTGTGAGTTAGATAGTAATTCTTGTATTTTGTCTCAATTTTTCTGATAAGAACAGTTGGGGTCCATTATTCATTTCTCCTTTTCTCTTCCTGAAAACATTTGCTGATTTCTGCCAGGTCAATATGAGCATTGCAATCCTTCCAATGTCATCAGAGTTCAGCTGGAATCCAGCAACCGTTGGTCTAATCCAATCATCTTTCTTTTGGGGTTACCTTCTCACACAGGTGCTTTGCTATTATTTGCTGTAGTTTGTTCTGATCTAATTTTTCAGTGCATTTTTGTATGTAGTTTCTGACATTACAAATAATTGCTGGTGCAGATTCTTGGAGGTATTTGGGCTGACAGGTTTGGTGGTAAGGTAGTACTAGGCTTTGGGGTTGTGTGGTGGTCACTTGCGACAGTTCTTACACCCCTTGCTGCCAAGATTGGACTTCCTTGCTTACTCACCATGCGTGCCTTCATGGGGATAGGCGAGGTTGATGTCTTTTACTTATCTCTGCATTGCATCCTGTAGAACTCGTGCTATTTGTCCCATGTTACACAGGTAGATCAGCATCAATGAAAAGATCTGATGATGAAAAGTCCATATTATATGATAACTGTTGAAATTATACTGCAAATTAAATCAAGTGATATACCATTGCTATGTCTTATCTGGCTTGATAGCATTTTTGTGAAGCCGAGTGCTTATTGGACATGCAACTTAGTTCGTTGATTTCTTGGTCAGGTGTTGTTAAGGAAAAAGTTTCCTTGTTGCAACAGTGCAATGCTGTATCTTTATGTTTTGTCCCCCTTTTTATTATTGATTTTCTCATATATATCTATGGTTTTATAGGGTGTAGCCATGCCTGCTATGAACAACATCCTTTCCAAATGGATCCCAATCTCAGAGAGAAGCAGATCTCTTGCCTTGGTGTACAGTGGAATGTACCTTGGGTCAGTCACCGGCCTGGCTTTCTCACCTCTGTTGATTAGCAGGTTTGGCTGGCCTTCTGTCTTTTATGGATTTGGATCCCTTGGAACCATTTGGTTTGCACTGTGGCAAAGCAAAGTAAGACCAAATCTTGCACCGATTTCTTACTTTGTGTCTCATATTATTTGTTCCATATGGCATTACTTAGTGAACATATGTTAATTATAAAAGGTTTCTTTAGATACCATTTTGTATTATCTGTTGCAGTATCTGCAATGCCCCCTTTCTTTGTACTCATTTTTCTTGCCTAGCTGAGGGCTACTATCTACTCTTATTTAGGCACACAGCTCTCCAAATGATGATCCAGAGATAAGTAAAGCTGAAAAGAGACATATACTGGGTGGCAGTCCTGTAAAGGAGCCTGTCACTTCCATACCATGGAGGTTGATTCTATCAAAGGCTCCAGTGTGGGCTCTCATAATATCACATTTTTGCCATAACTGGGGAACATTCATTCTTCTAACATGGATGCCCACATACTACAATCAGGTTGCTAATGTTATGCCGTGAAATGTCTGGCTTTCCTCATTGTTTAAATTATATAATGATAGCATATCATGCCAATGGTTGTGCTCCCCAAATCCTTTTATCCAGGTTCTGAAGTTCAACCTAACCGAGTCCGGGCTTCTCTGTGTCTTGCCATGGCTGACAATGGCTGTTTTTGCGAATATTGGTGGATGGATTGCTGATACTCTTGTTCAGAGAGGGATCTCTGTAACAAACGTTCGTAAGGTAAGTTGCCCTTCAGTAATTTTATTTCATGTGCGAATTTATAAGAACAGTTATGCTTAGATGTATTGATCTGAAATGTTTTATAACATCACTGATGCAGATCATGCAATCGATTGGTTTCCTTGGACCAGCCTTGTTCTTGACACTGCTGAGCAAAGTTCGTACTCCAGCCATGGCTGTATTATGTATGGCATGCAGTCAGGTTTGATGCACATCAAAACTACCGATCATATGGATTTATATGTAGCTTCCAACATGGCAACAATTGATAACTGCTCTGTTATAAATGTTTCCTGGTTTTACTGTCCATTTTCTCAGGGTAGCGATGCTTTTTCACAGTCTGGCCTGTATTCAAATCACCAAGACATAGGACCACGTTATGCGGTAATATACTCGAGTAGATTGTTGCTGATTTAATATCCTCTAGTTCACATAAGAGGTTTTTAGCATTAATGCTAGTACTGATTTTCCTTGCTTTCATTGGGCTTATCATCATAAACAATTGCATATAATTCATGTCTCCAAAAAATTGCAGGGTGTACTTCTCGGACTGTCAAACACTGCTGGCGTGCTTGCAGGAGTTTTTGGTACTGCTGCCACTGGCTACATTCTTCAGAAAGGTAAGAAAGCTTAAAAATCAATTTTTTTTCCTAGTGATGCAGTAAAAGTTGTATCTTTCTGTTATTCCAAACAAGACAACTATGAATTAAGGAGCGATGGTTAGGTTGAAGAGAGTACCTCGTTGTAGCATAACTCTAAAGCATCTTGTATATTCATTCTAACTTTCTAACTATGTCTATTCTTATATTTTAACTCCAGGTTCTTGGGACAGTGTGTTTAAGGTGTCTGTTGTGCTGTACTTAGTAGGAACAGTGGTGTGGAATGTCTTTGCAACTGGAGAGAAAGTTCTCGAATAAGCTGTGGACATTCCTATGTGCCACTATATGGAAATTGTCTGATTTTGTTGATGTCATTTTGGCCTAAAACATAAGTTTTGGAAGAGATAGAACTGGAAGAAAACTCCATTCTATGCAAGAGATATACCTGCATCTAATGTTTGGGCTATCGGAAGAACCAAATCAAATTAGAGTACTATGTGAGGTCAAGAAGGTACAATTTTGGAACTGAAGAAAATTCTTGTACAGAAAGGAACTGCACCAAGGGCACGCCAGATTTTGCGGTTGTTTCTTGAGAAGTCCAGGACTCCAGGCTTCTGCCAAGATCACCAATCCACATATTTTTGTTTTAAAATAATTGGCAGTTAAATCGTGTTTCACCTTGCCTTAGATTAAGGCACTACAGCTACTGTCAAACTAATGTAGTATTATGTGAGCTTTTCTTATCGAAAACCTAAATGGCTAAATGTATTATGTACTTCAGATATATTGAACGTCTGTTCTTTGCGTCATTGCTACTATTGTTTCGTGTAAGCTGTATAATGATATTACATTGAGGTTAGTTCAGAAATCCATGGATCAAAACTAAAAAAGCAACTCAATAATTTGGTTGGTTCAGTGGACCCATAATAATGTTTTTGAATTTTTACCCCTCAAACTACGTAAATTTGATAGGTCACCCCTAATGAAGAACACATGCGGAAAATACATTGATGGCAATCAAAAAGAACATCGGGCATTATGTCTTGATAATTTTCCGCATATACAGATCAACAGATGAACACATGCACGAATAAATCTGCCAGAATTAAGATGGTGTGAGTTTCATGTGGACATAAATATTTTTTTTGTGAACAATAAATATTAATGCCATACAAAGAAAAAATGTCATCAAACTAATACTTTTTGATAGTAAGACTATTATCCCAATTAATCTATGGATTGGAAGTTCAACTATACGGAATTCCTCGAATAGAGCCATCAAATCCTCTTTTATGATATGTTTCATTTGGAACAGCAGAAGGTTGAGCTCGCCTGGTCGGTATAATTCCTCCCACAGCTCACAACCGGAGTATACTCTTAACCATCTATCGCTCTTTTTACTGCTGTTGCATCAATCTCAAACATACCCGTTACAGTCCCAATTTTGCCGCTTCCCTCAGACCTGCTACACACCCCCAACAGCATGGAAGGCATTCTGCAGGAACACTTCTCCCGCGCCAGCTTTCACCATCATCCCATGATCATCTCTTATAATGAATCCCCAGCCTCCCGACCTGGTGTTCCACTTTAAATTGGCCGCTTGGGGGCTTCTGCCACTTCTGAGACTGTCGATCTGAGACTGACGAGTTTCCGACAATAGGCAATGAGCTCATTAATTTCTTCTGCAACCTGTCCGTCAGAAGTGCTGCAGGCACGGCACTTCCCCGGCTGTTGTACGACTACCTTCTTCACTCCATTTGTTCCTCGATCTCCCCCGCCATTGACCATAGCCATAGGCCATAGCAACATCACAGTCGTAAGCTTCTGTCTTTGGTCGAGTTTCAGGATCATTTCTCTCGCTGAAACCGCTTCTGCCAGTTCCTGTCTCAAAGTCAAGGCATCATGATCCATGACTGGATTTTCTAGCACGCCAGAATGCCCTTATTGCCACGAGATCTCACCATCACCAGTGACCAAAAAATCTCACCACTACTGTTGTTGCTTTTTCCTCCCTCTCATCAGCAAGTGTGAGAGAAGGCTTAACTATGTCTCTCCATTCCTCAGCCAGGCAGGAAGGCTGGAACTCACAAACTCGGTTCTTACAGCCCTGCCCACATACACCATGTGCTCCATAGTTCTTCCCAAAACTGTGATTAATCAAATTGATAAGTACAGGAGACACTGCCTTTGGAGAGGGGCCAGCAGAAATGAAAAAAAAAGTGGGAAAAGCAGCATGGCCAATAGTTTGCTTACCCAAAGAAGAAGGTAGGCTAGGCATTCTGAACATCCAAACACAGAATGAAGATCTCATCATCAAGCATCTACACAAATTTTTTAACAAGAAGCAATTGTTGGGAATAAGAGCAATTTAGCAATGCATAAATTAATTCCGACAATAAGGAAAAGACCAACAACATGTATCATAGATATATGATTCGATACTAGCACTATGATATGAGACAAAGACATGTTCTTTAGTGCTAGAAACAGAGAAAAAGCGAGAACGAACAACAGAGAGAGGATTGACATTCTTACAATGGGATTGCCGGATCAGCAGCGCGGCGTAGAGGGAAGAAGACGTCCAGCGAGCAGTCACGACAGCGCTTCCCAAAAACCTGATACGCCCCCTACCGTGCAGGGACGCGAGGAGACGTAGGCTTCGGAGCCTACTCTCCCGGCACCGATGGCACGTCAGCGACGGGATGGGAAAGACGGCGACAACGCAACACTGTGGCGAGGAAGAGATGAATCTCGGTACTGAGGATGACGTCTCGCCCCATATTTATACACGCGTCGTAGCTAAGGAAAGTAATTAGCCGCTCAATCATAGCATTATGGTAATTGACGTGCCGTTTGTGCACTTACCATAATACGACAATAATTGCTTACCAAATAGGCCAGCGCAATTTTCTCCATGCATGCAAAAAACTCAGAGTGGCAAAAGAAAGTCGCGCACCCACAAGGGTCGGGGCAGGAAATCACCGGACATTCACACGCATGTCGTGCGTGCGCGCCTATTAGCCCCGTCCGGCCCGGTGAGGCGAGGTGAGGCGAGCGAGCGCGCGCGTGTGGTTCTTCCTTTTTCTCTCCTCAATAGCTTCAACAAGATAGAGCTAGCTCAACTATTTAAGTTAGCCTCACTCCTCTTGGAGTAGCAATATGGGACTAAAGTCCCCCACCATATCAAGCATACATGTGTGAGTGGGCCTTTGGGATTTATCAGGAATTATTATTTGGGCCAAGGCCCAAAACTTCCAACAATCCCCCACCACATCCCAAGGGCACGCGAGTCATACTCCTTGTACCACAGTACTATTTATATACTAGCTATTCAGTGGAGACCAGTTAAGATTAAACATCCACCTAGAACAACAAGATAGACCCATCCGTAACTGCACAATGGGCTAGGCCTTGAATTGACAGTTTGGTGCGAATAGGCTTCAGTTGAAGTCTTGACTGATATTAGGCTGCCATAGCCAACCCTGCGAGTGGAGCGTATAAGTCATACTTCTAACTCACTTTATGAGCTTATTAAAGAATACCCAATTCTTATAAACTGCGACTAACAGTTAGGCTCACGTAGGTGTGTTCTTACAGGGATACTCTGTAGGGCAGTATCTCGCTATAAAGCCTCAGAACACATTAAGACAAAGTCAACATGCCTTACAGAAATAAGAGTACTGCATCTCCAATGGGGTGGGTTAAAGGAAAAGGTTGTACTCTCCCATTAACCAACAGCTTGTTCTTCCCAGGTCCTAATTCACAGGATCTCTGATCACATAGGTTGGGTTACTACTGAGGTTAATTTACATGGGTCTCAATCTCATCTCCTTTGATGCATTATCAATCAGGGTGCGTGATAGTCCCTTTGTAAAGGGATCTGCCAAGTTCTTAGCTGTCTGGATGTAGTCCACAGCTATTACTCCGGAGCTCCTTAATTTCCTGATAAAGACTTCAGTCTATACTTTATATGTTTGCTAGACTTCTTTTCGTTGTCCTGATTATTCTTCACCTTCGTGATCACTGTTTGATTATCACAGTTCATGAGAATAGCAGGAATTGGTTTCTCAAACAAAGGTAAGTCCATCAACATTTCTCTTAACCATTTAGCCTTAGTAGAGGCTGTATCCAGAGCCGTAAGCTCTACTTCCATTGTAGACTTTGTAAGTATTGTCTGCTTACAAGACCTCCAAGAGACAGCACCACCACCCAAAGTGAATATGTATCCACTAGTGGCCTTAAGCTCATCAGCTTTTATAATTCAATTTGAATCACTATATCCTTCAAGTACCCCTGGGTACCCTGAATAGTGAATTGCGTAACTCATTGTGCCTTTTAGATAGTGCATTACCTAATCAATACCACGCCAATGATCAGTTCCTGGATTAGAGGAAAATCTACTCAACTTGCTTACAGCAAATGAGATATCAGGGCGGGTTGCGCTAGCTAGGTACAACAATGAGCCAATTATTTGAGAATATCTCAGATGATCCTTTCCTAGCCTTTTATTCTTTCGAAGTATTGGGCTAGGATCATAGGGTGTTGGAGAAGGTTTGTAATCCATATAACCAAAGCAGTTTAAAACTTTTTCCACATAATGAGACTGCAAAAGAGTAATCCATTCTCACCCTTGTTAAGTTTAATATTGAGGATCACATCGGCTTCTCTCAAATCTTTCATGTCAAAATTTTGGGATAAAAATGACTTTACATCATTAATCGCATCGATACTTGTCCCAAAAATTAGTATGTCATCAACATACAAGCACATTATTACTCTTTTGCCCCCACCATAACGGTAATACACATAAGTGTCGGCTTCATTTATTGCAAACCCACCAGAGGTCAAAGTCTTTTCGAATTTCTCATGCCACTGCTTTGGTGCCTGCTTTAGGCCGTATAAGGATTTCAGTAGCCTACACACCTTGCCCTCTTGTCCTTGTGCTATAAATTTCTTCCTCTAACTCTCCAATAAGGAAAGCCGTCTTCACTTCCATCTGATGAACAAGAAGCTTATGGGAAGCAGCCAAGGATAACAACACTCGAATTGTAGTTAATCTGGCAACAGGTGAGTAGGTATCAAAGAAATCCTCATCTTCTTTCTATGTAAAACCTTTAGCAACAAGCCTCGTCTTGTACTTTTCAATAGTACAATCATGCCTAAGTTTTTTCTTAAATACCCATTTACAGCCAATCAACATGCAACCCGCTGGTTTGTCTACTACTTCCCATGTGTCATTTGCAGTGATGGAGTCCATCTCACTACCGACTGCATTCTTCCAATAATCTACATCTGGTGATGCATATGCCTCTACAATGATCATGGGAGTATCATCTATGAGGTACACAATGAAGTCGTCACCAAAGGATTTTTCAACCCTTTGTCTCTTACTCCTTCTAGGAGCTGCAACACTATCATCCTCATCAATACCAGGTGGGTTTATAACTGGCTCTATCGAGGGTATGGGTTCAGGAATAAACTCATTAGACGAACTCGGTAAAGAATAAGCAATATTCATCGGGAAAATATTTTCAAAGAAAGTAACATCCCGTGACTCCAGAAGTGAATCAACTAAAACATCAGGCACTTCAGATTTTATCACTAAGAACTTATAAGCTGTGCTGTGGTGCGCATAACCTAAAAGATACAATCAACGGTCTTTGGTCTGAGCTTGCGTTTCTTATTAATTGGTACACTAACCATGGCCAAATAGCCCCACGTACGCAAGTAATGGAGTGATGGTTTCCTTCCTTTGCATCCTTCATACGGAGTCACTTCACTATTTTTAGTTGCAACTCTATTTAGAACATGACATGCTGTTAAAATAGCCTCCTCCCACCATGCTTTAGACATACCGGATGTTCCTAACATGGCATTCACCAAGTTCGTTAACGTCCGGTTCTTTCTTTCGGCAACCCATTAGATTAGGGCAAATATGATGGTGTCTGTTCATGAATTATTCCATTCTCCGCACAGAAAAGATCAAACTCATGGGAAAAATACTCTCCACCACAATCAGACCTAACACGCTTGATTTTCTTTTCTAATTGGTTCTCTACCTCAGCTTTATAAGTCTTAAAACATTCGAATGCCTCATCTTTAGTTTTTACAAGAAACACATAATAATATTTAGTTGCATCATCAATTAAAGTCATGAAGTATCTTTCCCTCCTTTTGTCAACACACCATTTATTTCACAAATATCAGAATGTATGAGCTCTAATAATGTCGTGCACCTCTCGTCTATAGCCTTGTGAGGCTTACGAGGTTGCTTCTCTTGCACACATACTTGACATTTAGAGCCTTTGACAGTAGAAAAATTCAAAATTAAACTTATACTAGATAGACATGACATACAACCAAAATTAATGTGACACAAACATGAATGCCATATATCAGCCACCGAATTATTCGAATCACACACATGGTTTACAACTTTATTACAAAAATCAGAGAGTAAAAAGCAGAACAAGCCTCTGCTCTCATAGCCTTTGCCAATGAATTGGCCATACCTCAAGACGAATACTTTATTAGACTCAAATACCAGCTTGAATCCATCTCGACATAAGAGGGATCCACTAACGAGGTTCTTCTTTATTGAGGGAGCATGCTGCATGTTCATGAGCCGTACCATCTTTTTCGAAGTGAACTTCAGATCGACTGAACCAACACCAAGAACAGAAGCATGCGAGCTGTTCCCCATCATGACGGTTGAACCTCGTGCGACCTGTTAAGATGAAATCATAGAGATATCAGTACAAACATGAATATTGGCTCCTGTATCGATCCACCAATCATTAGATTGACATACAGAAAATACACTAGGTAAATAATTACTGTACCCAGATTCGCTAGGATCGCCAATAGTCATGTTGGCAGATTTCTACCCCTGCTGATTCTTCTTGCCCTTGCGGTTCTTACGCTTTTTGATGAAGTGTCCGTTCTCACTGCAAACGAAGCACACAACTTCATCCATGTTCATCTTCTTCTTGAACTGAGTAGTCTGAACAGGATTTTGTTTGTTCTTGCTAGCATGCTGCATCACATTGGCACTAGACTGTTGTGGGGCTTTTGGTGGAGCATCCTTTGCCCGACCCTTCTCTTCAACATCAAGACTAGCCAACAGATCCTCAACTGAGATCTTCTATCTTTTATGTTTTAGAGCCATGGCAAAGTTTCTCTATGACGGAGGCAACTTGGCAATCATACCACCAACCACAAACTTGTAAGGCAAGTGTGTCCAAGTTGTTCAAGTTCCCTCACAATAAGTTGGAACTCGTGAGCCTGTTCCACGACTAAACGGTTTTCAACCATTTTGATGTAGTGGTACTTCTCCATCACATACAACTCGTGTACAGCGTCTACAGCACCGAACTTGTGTTCAAGTGCCTCCCACAGTTCAGCAACACTTTTGATGTTCATATAAACATCACACAACTGGTCATAGAGAACGCTAAAGATGCATCTGACGAAAATCGTTGTAGCCGCAGTAAACTCCTGTACCTCTTTCTTAGATCCGAGAGGTAGTGCAGGAGGATTACCCATGACCCAAAACACGCCCATAGTCGTGAGCCACAACTGGGCCCTCATCTGCCATCTCTTGAAATTCACACCAGTGAATTTTGCTGGTTTCATTGCATCAGTATATCCCTTAGTCATCGCTAAATGCCTATTAGGTTTTTGAATTGTTGGAAATAAGAGCAATTTAGCGATGCATAAATTAATTTTGACAATAAGGAAAAGACCAACAACATGTATCACAAATATATGTTTTGATACTAGTACTACGATCTGAGACAAAGTCATGTTCTCTAGTGCTAGCAATAGAGAAAAAGCGAGAATGAACAACAGAGAGAGGATTGGCATTCTTACAGTGGGATTGCCGGTGAAGGAAAACGTAGTAGACCGTCGACGGAGATCCGGATCAGCAGCGTGGCGTAGAGGGAAGAAGATGTCCAGCGAGCAGTCACGACAACGCTTCCCAAAAACCTGATACATCCCCTACCCCGTGCAGGGACGCGAGGAGACGTAGGCTTCGGAGCTTGCTCTCCCGGCACCGATGGCACGTTGGCGACGGGATGGGGAAGACGATGGCAGCACAGCACTATGGCGAGGAAGAGATGAATCTCTCAGTACTGAGGACGACATCTCGCCCCATATTTATACACGCGTCGTAGCTAAGGAAAGTAATTAGCCGTACAATCATAGCATTATGGTAATTGACATGTCGTTTATGCACTTACCATAATACGAGAATAATTACTTACCAAATAGGCCAGCGTATTTTCTCCACGCATGCAAAAAATTCAGAGCGGCAAAAGGAAGCCGCGCACCCGCAAGGGTCGGGTCGGGAAATCGCCAGATCATTCATGCACATGTCATGCGTGCGCGCCCATTAGCCCTACCCCGTCCCATCCCGCCTGGCAAGGCAGGCGAGCGCGCGCGTGTGGTTCTTCCTTTTCCTCTCCTTAATAGCTTCAACAAGATAGAGCTAGCTCAACTATTTAAGTGGGCCTCACTCCTCTTGGATTAGCAATATGGGAATACTAAAGTCCCCCACCATACTAAGCATACATGTATGAGTGGGCATTTGGGATTTATCAGAATTATTATTTGGGCCAAGGCCCAAAACTTCTAACAGCAATTGCGATGGAAATGGGAAATTGCCAAATGCTGAAACACCAATGGGATCCTTCTGGTGGCGTGATGCTCTGAAGATTCTAGACAAGTTCAAAGGAATGGCAAGCATTATTGTGGTAAATGGAAAATCTTGCCTACTCTGGGATGATCTTTGGCAGTACAAAGTAAGAAAACATCAATACCTAGAACTTCACTCCTTTGCTAAGAACAAGTCCATAAGTCTATCAAAAGCATATGAGTCCTCTAATATACAGAATCTCTTCAACCTTCCTATGTCAGTTGAGGCTTATGCTCAATTCCACGAGCTGCAACTTGAAATTTCTAGTCTTGAGCTCTCTGAACTAAATGATAGATGGTGCTATATTTAGGGATCCAGTCAGTACTCATCTTCTCGTGCATACAAATGCCTAACTGGGCACTCTCAAGTGGATCCAATATTCAAGATGCTATGGAAAACCTCATGTCAAGGCAACTCACAAATTTTTTTCTGGCTAGCTCTGAAAGACAGATTGAGCAATAGAGACATGATCAGAAGAAGAGGGATGCACTTAGATGACTTCAAATGTGTGTTCTGCCACAATCCTCCAAAGGAAATTGTTATGCATCTTCTTTTCTTTTGCCCTTTCATCAAGAGCTGCTGGAGTTTAGCCCAATTGCATTTCAATGATGATCTAACCATACCACACATCTTTCAACATTGGAAATCAAAATGGATGGTACCCTTTTCACTAGACATCTTAATGATCTGGTGCTGGGGTATCTGGATGGTTTGAAATGATGTTATCTTCAGAAACAAATCACCAACAGTTCAAGCTTCCAAGAGGTATATTCAAGAAGACGCTTCTCTGCTGCTACACAAAACAAAGGGCAGAATAACACCTTTACTGGAATCATGGATCAACTCAAATTTGTAACCCATCGGGCTTTCTCTCTCTTTTGATGTACCCTAATCTTCCCCAGATCCGTTGCTCTCTCCCCTGCTTTTTCCTTTTTCTTTGTAATTAGCCTTTTACTTTATTTATCTTTTAATTAATTAATTTACAGTAGGAGCCCCTGGCTCCTTCTGATTCCTAAAAAAACTGTTGTTGCTTTATAACCCGCAAATTCTCAAGCCTAGAATCTGCATGTTGTTCTTGTATTACTGCATGTTCATCACTTGTTTAACTACAAGCCGTGAATTGCACATGCTTGCAGTGTGCTACCTAAGCCCCACACTATATCTGTCAGAGGCACCTATTGATCATGCCGTCCACCAGGACAGAACAAAGGCAACTTGAATGGTGCATGATGCATGTGTGGCACCAGTGGTGAGTAAAGCAACGACATGAAGCCGTCCTCATAATCGTCTACAGGGTCGACGGGCCTGCATAAATGAGATGGAGGATGACGCGACACTAGGAGTTTTTCCTCCCTATTCTTCTTGTTTCTCTTTTTGTTTCTCTAATGTAACCGGTTCTCTCCCCTTTGTTGGAATTGATCTCTCCACCATTTGGCCCAATGGCCAGCTGGACCCTTGACCTACACCCTGATCGGGGGTGCCCAGCCCAATGCTTGGTTAGTGGGCCCCCGTCGCACAGTGCCTATAAGAAGAGGTGGGGGCCACTGGCTCTGAACATGATGTTCAACATAGCCGCCACACTCCCACCAAGAAACCCTACCGATCAGGGAGGCGCTGCAAGGGATGGGAAGTTCCACCGGCGTCGCCTCTGCTCCACCGCCCGTCGCTCCCCGTGCATAGACTACACCAACAAACCAGTGAAGGCCAACTCCAACCATGGTATGTCTCTCTACTCCATCTTTCCCTGTCTCTCTCTTTGATTCATGCACCATGGTGGTGCACGACGAAGTTCTACTTTTTTATCTCAATTGCAAGAACACACCCACTGATCTACACCTAGAACGATCCTAGAAATCTATCAATGGTATCGAAGCCAGGTTTACATGTCTAGTGTGTAGATCGAGATTGGGTAGAAAGAAATTGAGAAAAGAATGAAAAGAAACCATGGATCGAGTCGATCCGAAAGAAATCCCCAAATGTGAAACCCTAACCCTAGCCCACTGAGGAAGGGCAGGTGTGGATCCAGATCGGGTCAGAATTGAATAGAAAGAGAAATGAGAAGAAGACATGGTCTTTGAATCTAAACAAATGAAATTGGTTTCCAACAGATCACAAGCCCCAACCCTAATGAAATAGACAGATGGGGAGGAGGCAGCTACCCGGACCTCTATTCCCGCCGTCACCACCGCCGTGGTGCGGGAAGAGAATCGCGACCTCTAGGCATCGATGAGTTTACCGGTGAGCCCGCTGGAAGATGAATCGATCCGCCGAGTGGTGGGTCCTAGCCACCGCACAACGCTCGTGAACAAGGCATCGAGGCGAGGCCGCTCGATGGCGGCGCGCTCACCCAACGAGGAGCGCACACATCAGCGAGAAGGCCCACGACGGCGCCAGCCATCTCCTTACTCCGGCCGCCATGGGAGGCGGTTGCTGCTCCTTTGCTGCCGGGCTCAGAAAGAGGAGAAGGAAAGAGAAAGGCTAGAGACAGGGGGGAGCCACCGGCGAGGCTCTCCAGTGGTGCTGACGGACACCGTGGACCGCGGCTGCCTGCTCTCCTCAGCGGCGTGCTGTGAGAGAGAAAGGGGAAGAGTGAAAATGAAGCTAGGGTTTGGGCGCTGAGTCGGCCGGTGGCGGTTTTGTCCAGGCGATAATCGCGCCTAGCCGTCGGATGGAGATCTACGGCCGTGATCTGCTGGACCACTTTTGGCCCAAGAGGGAGAGAACCTTCCCAGCCCAGGCCCAGGTTTAGGCCTGGGACGCGGGGGAGAGCGGCATCGCTTGGTGGGCCGGTGGCTTTAGCAATGTGGGCCGCAAAAAAAGGAAAAGATTCATTGCTGAGCGTGGTGCGCGCAGATGCGGAAGCAGGCCGCAGGCCGTTTCATTGACTGGGCCTAATGGTTCGCCTTCGGGCCCATATGAACAGTAAAATTCATAAATTATCTTTATTATATCCGAAAACTATGTGATGCCTATTTGATGAATTTGGATAGAAATTTGAATAGAATTCTGATGCCACTCTCGGGACAATTTTTGTCCAACGATAACTTTGTTCAGGGAAGAGTATAGAAACTTTATTTTTTCTAAAAAATATAATTATGAAAGATTTATTAATGTTTCTGCTGCAAAGAAAAGATTTGTTGTCTTCTAATTAAATCCGAGCCAACAGGAGGATTTAATTTGGAGAGCAGATATATTTTATTTAGTAAATGATGAAAGTTTATCCTCCAGTTAAAATTGGAACCAACAAGAAAATTTTAATTGGAGGAATAGTCAATTTACGAATAAGAGAAATTATAATATTATTATTTTCTGACCAACGTTGATGATAACAATGTGATAAGTTTATTTATGAATTAAATTTAAGATTTGAAGCTCTGATAAATTCTGCATCAAAGTGAATTCCTCAAAGAAATAGATAAATATTAAGAAATACTCCGAGAATAGAAAATTCTGTTTTCATTTTTTCCGCTGCAATAAAGTTCGAATCGATGGAAGAATTTTATTTGAGGAGAAATTATATATTTTTAAGATTATTGAGTTATATAAACTAATTAATTTCTGCCCAACGGTGATATAGAATTAGTGTAGAAGAATGGCTTTTTATTCTATTTCTGCCCAACGGTGATTTAGAATATAAAAGAAAGATTCAAAAGTTTGAATTTAATTTGAAGATGAGTTAACAGAAATTAGTTATCATGATATTATTTATGAGTTATATGCATTAATTCTAATTCTGCCCAACGGTGATTTAGATTGTAAAGAAAGAATTGAAAGTCTAATGAACATATCTTTAACCAGACCAATATAGGGTTATTTTTATGCTCATTATTGATGATTATTGTTGAATATTTTTTAGACAAATATTTTGATGCCTTGATTCTTGAAGGCAAGGAATGAGCTGGGTACTTATGACTCAGAAGATGAAAATGCAAATTTTGTATTAAATAAAAAAGTCATTGCTTAAGGGATAATGTTCTATTCAAAGAATAGCTGGAAAGAAAAGAATCCATCGACATTGATCAAGAAAAAAAGATAGAGCAATAAGAATATAGTTTAAGAATTTTTTTCATGTACTCTTTATGAATAAGTTTTTAGTCTTAGCTTCAATCATCATGTTAAGAGTTGTAATATGTAATAACTTTTGTTTTTAATCATTATGATATGAAATGTAATGAGTTATACGCATGTTTAATTTGACCAACATTGGATTAAGAATGTGTTAAAGTGTATTTGTTTTTATTTCTAAATTTAATAATTGAATATGCCCTCAGAGCCAATTCTGGCATTGATATCCCTTTATGGGGAATTATCCCGCATGGCGGGGAGGTTTTGACAGAATTATCCTACATGGCGGGAGAAGAGAGTTGCATATGAACCAAATGATAAGAATGACATGAAGTGTGACTTGGAGAAATACTGAATGATTCTGTTGAGTTCATGAAGTGGGATGAGGAAAATGTACTCCCAAAAAATTTAAGAAATAACTTTATTTGCATGACATAGTCATGTGGATGAATTAAATAAAGGAAGTTTCCTGATTTACAAGAATTTTGAATAGTTTCAAAATTATGGTAGAAAAGTTCTTATCACATTTCGAGGGGGGATTTATGAGATCAATTAAGAAATAGAAAATCAAGAAAAATACTCCCCTATACTTTTGATAATGTGATGCGTGATGTGCATTATGAACAAGAGTGATTTATAAAAGATGAATGTGATATGAAGATGAATGTGATATGAACAAGAGTGATCTATAAAAGATAAATATGATTGTTGAGGGAGTACAACAATCACAATAAGAATACCCCTAAAGTAAAGAAATAGCTAGATTCTTGAACCTTTTATGGTCCTAATAGGAATATAGCGTAATGAGCGAGACCAAAATGGTGCTCAAAGCATCATAAGAAGTTATAATATATTAAATCAAAATAAGAAATTTATAGATACGCCATCTTTATAGAAGATAGAGTAATCTGGGGGAGCATGGTATATAGATACCTAAAGAATTAAATAAAAGTGGGATTGCATGCCCACTCAATGTTTTAAGAGCAATAAATTGCTCAATACCTGTTGATGTTGTATGACATATACAACACCTGTTGTTTGCTCTTCAAGAAGATGAAGAAATAAATAAGGATATTATGTTACGAGAGCCTATAGAATAATTGCCTCTTGGCAATGAAGAGCAACAATAGCCCCATATGAAAGAAGTGCCACGAGGCCCTAGTAGGTCTCAAAGAATGAGAAAAATAATTATTTTGGTGGCTACAAAGTTGAATGTTGATAATGAAATTTAGATGGAAGGTGATCTCATCTCTTTTGAAGAAGCCATGAGAGACGTTCACTCATCCAAATGGCAAGAAGCAAAGAAAAATGAAATGAAATTGAGAAATATTAACGATGTGCGGGATTTAAATTCCTAATAAAGCCAAAACAGTAGGCTGTAATGGGTCTACGAGATGTAACATGGCTCTGGAGGGAATGAAGAAAGATATATAGTGCAACTTATGGTGAAGAATTCATACAAAGAGAATGAACAGATTATAATGAATGTTAGTGGCACATTATGATTTAGAGTCACATCGGATAGATGTAAAGATGACATTCCTCAATGGGGATTTATGAATAGCTTATATGGCATAACCTAAAGGGATTTTTTCATGAAAGAAAAGAACATAAGGGATGTTGCCTAAAGAAATCATTTGAGGATTAGCATAAGTCTCTAGAAAATAGACTTTAAAATTGATGAATCAAAAGAAAGTTTGGGTTTTAAAGAGAATGTAGAGGACAATTGTATTTATGCAAAGTTTATGAATGGGAAATTCACTTTCTAATTCTATATGTTGATGACATCTTGCTTACTAGTAGTGATGTTAATCTACTGATAGAGAAAAAGAAGTTTTGTCCTCAAATTTTAAAAAGAAGAATCTTCGAGAATCATTCGAGTTGAAACTCATCGAGAGAGAAGAAGAGGGGTATTAGAATTATCATAAATTCACTTAGAAAAGATTCTAAAGAAATAAAGTATGCATATAAAGAAAACATATGCTTGTTCTTATAGTCAAGGGTAATAGATTTAAGAATTTTAAATATCTTGAAAAACGATAAGAGATTGATGAAATGGATGTCCTATATGCTTCAGCTGTTGGAAGCTTAATGAATGATTATAAGTAAGAACTTACCCTGATATAGTCCATGTATCCGGGATGTTTTGGTAGAAGTCCAATCCAGATATAGATCATTAGAATGGAATAAATAATATATTGAAAAGATTTATAGCCTCATGTTGAATAATGAATATCAAGTACTCTCAAATAGCTATGGGTACAAAGAATGAAAGTTCAGCGTGATGTATAGTGAAATCCACAGTCACTAACACTCGCTGTTAGAGCTTTATTGTGGAAAAGCCCAAAGAAACAATTATGATATCATGAATAAAACAAAGTTATGCAATGGCATGTTATGAGGCTTAGAGGACAGGCGAAATGGTTAAGAGAACCCGGAGTTGATAATGGTTGACAACAGCAACAACCATTAAGTATTTTATTCCTATGACAATGAGTCAAGTGTGCTGCCAAACACATTGACATGAATGTATTTGTTGTAAAGGAGAAAGTCTGGAATAATTTTAAAAGAATTGAGCATATAAGAAGTAAGAAAGAACTTGCGGATCCGCTTACTAAAGGCTTACCGCCCAGTGTATTCAGAGGACACACAGTCGACATGGGTTTATGGTATAGCCTATGATTTCCGGACAATAAAGGGCCCAGAAGAGAGTTTTGTTCTAAAATAAAGAAGTGTGTTGTGGCTGTTAGTCTAATGGCACTAATTGCTATGACGATAAGATACGCTCAATATGCTGATCTATAATGGAATTAGACAGAAGTAAGAAAGATGAGAATTGAAGGTTGAAAGCAAAAAAATTAAAGAATGATGAGAATGCTAAGAGATCAAGGGGGAGAATGTTGGAATTGATCTCTCCACCAGTTGGCCCAGCGACCAACTGGACCCTTGATCTGCACCCTGATCGGGGGTGCCCAGCCCAATGCTTGGCTGGTGGACCCCCCTCGCACAGTGCCTATAAGAAGAGGTGGGGGCCACTGGCTCTGAACACGATGTTCAACACGCCGCCACACTCCCACCAAGAAAACCCTACCGATCAGGAAGGCGCTGCCAGCGATGGGAAGCTCCACCGACGTCGCCTCTGCTCCACTGCCCGTCGCTGTCCGTGCGCAGACTACACCAATGAACCAGTGGAGCTCAACTCCAACCATGGTATGTCTCTGTACTCCATCTTCCCCGGTCTCTCTCTGATTCGTGCACCATGGTGGTGCACAACGAAGTTCTACTTTATTTATCTCAATTGCAAGAACACACCCACTGATCTATCCTAGAAATCTATCACCCTTGTCCTATAAAAGGGAGCTAGGGTGCCCCATGAAGGGCAAGCCAACCAAGGTAATCACACACCGCTCAACTTGAACCAAGGTAACCGGTTCTCCTCCTTCTGTCGCCCATTTATAACCTTACAAATAATGCAGATTTTTATGGGTCAACTCACTAACCTATTACCCAGAATTTCAGCAATAGTGTAAAAACTCATTGGGCCGACCCATTATGAACTAGTGCCAAATAGTGACCTTGTGTGTGGGTCACCTGGGTACCCAATTCAACACCATGCCGGTATTCCCACGGTCTCGTCCGTCAGGCGCTACACGATGCGCAGGCGCTGCGCGCACGCACACGTCGTGCTGTTGCGTACCTCGGACACCCCGGCCGAGGCCAGCCTCCGCCTGGATCCAAAGACAACGGCAACGACACGTGGACGGAGCTGCTCGTCCGGCTAACGGTGGCAATGCGCCGAACACTCGCCTGCGTCGTCGGGCTGCAGTTCTTCCAGGAAGCGTCGGGCATCGAGGTCTTCATGCTGCACAGCCCGCTGGTGTTCAAGCACGCCGGCATGTCGTCGTCGGCCTGGGCGCCACGGTCGCCGTCAGAACAGTCAAAACACTCTCCATCCTCGTGGCAACTCCACGCTCCCCGCCGACCTCCCTGGCCGCGTCGCTCTGGCTCGGCGTGATGCCAACGTGCGTCGTCGCGTCCGTACTGGCCTTCGTCGTGGCGTTCTCTGTCGGGTTCGACCCGCTGGTCCCGGCGTACGGCGCGAAGGTCCTGCCGCGTACGTTCATCTCGCTCGTTAGCGCCTCACCATGCCTCGGCTAGCAACTGCACTCCAGGTAGCACGCCGGCGGCGCGTGCCATAGGGCCAGCCGTGTACACGGCAGCAAGCTACGGAGGGACAGGATCGCAGTCAGTTGGTGTTTTGGGTTACCCGTCGGGTCTTCTGGGTCAAGTACTGGGTCAACCTAAAACCAAAAGTTTGTTTCATCGGGTAGGTTGGGTCAGGCACTGGTTGACCCAATTGATCGAGTTCTAGCAAGCTGTACTGAAAGGACAAGTGAAGAAGAGATGGAAGCTTGTCTCTTCCTGAGGAGTTGAAAAAAACACAATTGTAGTAGTCATCCATCTCTTATTTTTTCTGTTCAAGATGTTTCTTGTATTGAGCCGATCAATGAGTAGAAGCCAAAAGAACTTATGCTTTCCTAAATTACCTGAGGTCCACACCCATTTCAAAAGAGGAGATACCTGGTGATTGCCAACAAGGATCTTGTAAACTTTAGAGGAGGAGAAAACTGTAGACCCCCAGGTATAAATCCAGTTGTCCTCAGATTCAATATCCTAGGTGAAACTTTGAATTAGGAGAGTTCAGGTCTTCGTGATGCTTTGTCCAACCTTACTCGGTAAGAATATTTGTTTTGTTGCACCTTGGGTGAGCCTGCTTGTCTTCGCAAGAAAAGCTTGCTAGCTAATCCATGCGAGCCAAATTGGCTATCTAGCCTTGGCAAGGATAGCCCAAGAATCGATAGTAGAGCATGTGCTTCGACAACAACAGATTGCCTAAGCTAACTAGCTACTACCTATTATTATCATGGACATGAAAACTGTTATTCCATAGCTAGTAATAGGTGTCTCAACAATACATGTTTGCTACTGCTCTTGTAAAAGCACCGAACAAGCTTGCTTTTCTTGAAAAACATCCAAACAGCTTCACTAAAGCTTGCCTAACTTTTGCTCGGCTAAGCTAGCTAGATTAACCGTGCTCCACTATCCATACTTGGCAAAGTAACCAAGCAGACCCAAATGTTGATAGCTAGGCAAACTTGGCTGGGAAATAGAATAAAATTAATCAATTCTAAGACATTCTTTCGAAAATCATAACCTAATTAGGATGAAACTTACATCATCCTAATTATATATTGTTTGTAATGCTTTTCCCTATATTCATTGTAACGTACGAAAAAATATTAGGATGTAATTTAAAAAAGAAGGATGATTAGAGAAAAATGTTGCTAGCTAGATAGCGTTGCCTAAGAAATAGAAGGGAATTAAGCACTACTAAGAAATCATTTGGAAACTCGTAATCTAATTAGAAAGAAATTAACTTACATAGGCGCAGTTTCTGTTGAATTCAATATATTCTTTTTCTGCGGGTTAATTCAATACCTTCTAGCTACAAACATGGAGAAGATTAATTTCTTTCTAATTAGTAACGTGTTTTCCCTATATATATTGTGACAAGCTAAACATTCAGATGCGCACAATCTCCCAAGGACACGGAGCATTACACGCCTTCAATCATGGAGAAGAACACCAAGCAAATGGCTGCCATCATGCTATTATCCCTGCTGCTTCTTGGATGCTTTGCAATTCATGCGCAATGTAAGTGAAATATGTGTGAAAGATTATATAAATATATATTTCAATCTAAAGAAGTTAAAGTAGACACAATTTTATCCAGGAGACAAACTCTTCATACTTAAAATGTGTATGGCCTTATTCTGAATCTTTGACAAACACAGGCCGGGAAATGGATGAACAAGGTGAAGAGAAAAGACTTATCGACCATCAATGCTACCATGCTGGTGCCCTAACGTGCAGAGGAAATCTCTGTTGGTGCTGTGCTAACGGTGATCGTTGTTACAATACAGAGGCTCAGTGCAAAAATGCCTGCAAGGGAGAATAATGTAATACTAATAAGAGAAAACAGATAACGAACAACAGGAATAAGACACAATAATAGAATGCAGAATGTTGAACTACATATTTTTGTGCATTTTGAGAGGGTGGTATTGGATTTTTTTTTAGGGGAAAAAGATCTCCCAGCATTATTATCCATAAAGCGAACATTTTGAACCTGGGTAACTTTTCTTTGCACTCTAATCGACAAATCTCGTCAACAATAATTACATTGACACTACCATAACATTGCATGACATGAAGTGAACACTAATTCTAGGACGTGAAAGAGCTCAAGTGTACTCTCTCCAATATAGATAGATGATCTGCTCCTCCGGCAAACAGAGGAAATGAAGATAACCAAACCGAAGGGGAATAAATAAAGAAATTAAACTAAACGCCGAGATTGATATATGGTAACCTGAAACCAACGCTCTTTTCGTCATTGCGACATGCAACATGCTCTGTTTTCACCGCACCCATGACTTCTGCTTTTCGTGCAATGCCACCTCCATCTCACGAACGGACTTGCCTCTCTTCTCCCATCGTCTTTGTTTCCTAAGTCTTTATAATTGAGTACTTTTTGGCTCTGCATTTTATAATCTGCCATAAATAAAAAGAACAAAGCGTGGACATTTTTTTGTGCGATATTTGTTCTGTCTCTGTCCGTCTGTTAGTTCGTGCGAAAAAAATCGCCTCCCCCTCACACCCGACACCTCCCCTTCTCCCGTCAAAAAAAAACCGGTCTCCACCCCAGACGCCTCCTCTCCCGTGCATGATGGGCCACCGCATACCTGAGATCGATCTGTCATAGACATAGAATAATAATTCTTGAAGTAAAAACAAATAAAAAAAGAGAAGCTTTGCCTTCGCTCTCGGATCGTGCTCGGCGATACCCAATCCTTCCCAGGTGGCCTTCCATGCAACGCGGCTGCTCCTTTCATGCAACAGCTCCCCAAATCAGGCTCCTAAATTTCAGCACACTAATTCCTTCCTCGATTCCTGCCCCTTCTAAATTTCGCCCCTTCTGAATTTATCCCGTGATAAAAAATCCATCGATTCCAAATCACCCGTCCCTTCCCTGCCCTGCTCCCACCCGACGCTGGCCGCGCCGTGCTCCCTCCGCGCCGCCCGGCCCTGCAGCGCCGCATGGTCGCGCAGCCCGGACTTGCAGGCCGGCCAGGCCGTCCTCCCTCCGCGCCGCCGCGTCGCCTTGCTACGTAGTGGTCCTCCGCGCCGCCCAGACCTGCCGGCCGCCTGGACTCGTAGGCCGGCCACACCGCCCGGACTTGCAGGCCGGCCACGCCGCCCTCCCTATGCGACGCCCGGCCACGCCACGCTCCCTCCGCGCTGCCCTGCCGCGGCTTCGTGGTGCCCTCCGTGCTGACCGGGATAGGTATGGAAATCTCTTGGGGCACCTTATGATCTATCCAGTAGAACTATCACTAAACCATGCTCTTCGATGTGTACGTAGAATGCTAAGGTACCAGATTCATATGAATATGTTCTCCTCGATATCTGATTTGAGATTTTAGCCACAAACAGTTAAAACATCAGTGATTAGCAGGAAGGCAATAGATAAAATTTAGAAGAATCAAACATAGCCTGAGATTATAGGATATGTGTTCCACAGTTTCAACTTCTAGCTTCTGTGATCATATTTCAGATAACATTATAACAAGATATTTTTGTTATCTACCTCGCTCTATGTGAATGTAGCCAGCCAGTGCATTATTTGTTTTCTGAAGCCTAAATTGATTTTTCTATCCATAATCAGGTGCTGCGTTGGCTTGCCACATGTATTCAGTTTTTTTTGGCTGTTGGGTGATGATAATCATGTTGTATGAAGCATGCTGAAATCAAGGGCCTGCTACCTATACAGTTCTTACAGTTACAGTTGATCCATATCTGTCTTTTGATAGCAAATAACACAAAAGGCTAATGATATTGCTATTTATGTCAGGCAACTCTTGTTGTTAGCCTGTCCACCACTGGCAACAGAGGACATCCACTACAGTGATCAATCTCGCCACATTGATCTTTAGTGATCAATATTGACACATGGATCTTTCAGTGATCAATCCTGAAAGGCGTCTTTTTGATCTGCACTATAGATTGGGAGATGTCCTCCTGTAAAGAGCATATTAGTAGCTAACGTAATATGTTTGCAGAAAAACTTTCTATTTTGTCAACCTTTTTTTAGTGCAGTTATGCAGACAAATATGTGAAGGAATACATTGAAGAATTAAAAGCTCTCTTTTTTCTGATTGTTGAATACTGGGATAGCCTTTTCCAACTGATGAATAGTTTACCGCACATATGATATCTTCATATGCTTGTACACTAAAAATGCATATTGAACGCTTTCGAATAAAAATGCATATTGAATTGAATTGATGTTTTTGTTAATTTATCAGTTTACCTTTTTCCCATTGCAATTATTTAGCTAAACAACTTAAGAGAATTTTTCAAAGATAGAAAGAATCCCATACACCAGTTCACTATAGATAGAATTTACTTTACATAGTTTTTTAGCTAAACCAATGCATTGTAAGGTTTAAACCTTAGCGAAGCACTGCTGGCTTAGAGAATTGAGTATTAAAGTAGAGTTTGTGTGCCTGTAACGCCACGCTCTTTGTGAATGTTATTTTTATGATTGTTTTAATAAAAAATTAATATTTAATTTTATAGTATTATTATTTTATTGTGCCATCTATTTATTTTATTACAAATATTTTATTGTCTCGTAGCAACGCACGGGCACGAAATTAATCACTCTTGTGGACTGAGATACACGCTCTGCAAGAGTGTTAGTAACCGGTGATTTTTCCTGCAGATAGGCCTATGGTAGCCCCAAACGACAAGAATTTTTGAAGAAAAAGGGTGTTTTCCAGGTACGAGGCCTTGCTATTGATGCCATTGACGCTGAACATTCTTGTTTCAGCTAAGCATTTCGCCACTATTAATTAATCGCCTACTACCAGAACCCCTCTCCGCATATCAGTAGATAGAAGAGGTGTCTTTCCCTTTCTCTGTGTCTTGCAAGCGAATATATAATTAGAATGTGAGCACTATGTAAGTCTACACCAAGATGTATCGAGACTTATTTGTGGATTTGTTGGCGCATGAATTAAATAGATATCGGAGACATTTTTCTGCAGATATAAAACACTATCTTTGACGAATCACGGAAAAATCTATACAGTAGAGTTTATGAGCCTACGACACTACGATCTATGTGACTGCGTTAATTTTATTAACATTGCTTGTTTAGATTAAATTTCACTTTACGTTATTTAATTTCACAATATTATTCTTTTATCATGCGATCCATGTGTTTTTATACAAAAGTTTACCAACCCGTAGTAACGCGCGGGCATGATGCTAGTTAAGTAAAATCCTGTAGGGGGTCAATCCCCTCCAGTTTCATAAAAAAGGAGGCATCCAACGCCGTAAGTGTGCAAGGAGGATGACCACAGCGGGGTGAGGTGCGAATCCAAGGCGGCAGTTTCGAATCCGTGGCTAATGAGACCATATCGACAGCGATGGTTGCCAAATCGCTGAGGAGCGCATCTATTTCTCAGATTTCACAGGTATCCTCCACTTCTGAGCCCTGTTAGATATACTCCTACGTGCTGTTTTTCTTTTTCTTCTTTTAACTTAGTCAATGTTTATCTTCAGCTACATGCACAGTCATCAGGTTGTGGTGTTCGTGTGCCTTGTTTATCGCATACATGCCGCCATGGCCGGCGTCGTGAAGGCGTGGGGATGGACGCGCTGATCGCTCGCGTCGTGCGCGCTATGAGCGGCATGCTCTCTCATGTATTTGCTTATATATACACAATAAAGTGCATCAGAAAAGTTGCTGCTTGGCAACGCAAATCACTTGTGTCAATCCTCTGTTCCTGCTCTGTTTCACACATTCGCCGCATTACCTGTTCGCCGTCGGCGTAGACCGCCGGCCGGTGACTAACAAGTGGCATCGGAGCTAGCAAAGGGGACAACCGCGGCGCCATGGTGTCTCCGACGCGTCAGCGCTCTCCCGCCGGCAAGCAGAAGGCCGGCACATCATCGCCAACGCGCAAGTCGTCGCCGCCGCGGCGCTCAACCACGCCGCCACCGCGCCGTCCCCGTTCACGCGTAGGGCGTTCGCGCACACGGGACGCACGCCGTCCGCACGAGGTGGTGGTTGAGCGCATCGTCCGCGAGGGCGGCGGCTCCGGCACCTGGCCCCAACTGACGCGCAGCAACTATCACACGTGGTCACTGCGGATGAAGCTGAAGTTGTAGGCTCGCCACCTCTGGGACGCCATCGACTTCCCCGACGACACGGAGTACGACGACGACCGGAGCGCCCTCGATGCCATCTGCAGCGCCGTGCCGGAGGACATGGTGCCCGCGCTCGCCACCAAGGCCTCCGCCTACGACGCCTGGGAAGCCATCAAGACGCTCCGCATCGGCGACGACCGGGTGCGGAGATCAACCGCCCAGGCTCTACGGGCGGAGTACGAGATCATCAAGCTCCGCGCCGACGAGCCCATCGAGGAGTTTGCTCTGCGTCTCACCAACCTCACGCAGCGCATGGCGGCCCTCGGCGATCCGGAGTCTGACGAGCGCGTGGTCGCCAAGTACCTGCGCGTCGTCCGTCCACGGTACAAGCAACTCGTGATCTCCATCGAAACTTTGCTCGATATCTCGCAGCTCTCCATCGAAGAGGTGACCGGGAGGCTCCAAGCTGCCGACGACGTCGAGCCCGTCCCGGCACAGACCGCGGGCGGCAAACTGCTGCTCACCGAGGAGCAGTGGGTGGAGAAGTACAGGAAAAAGGCCGGCGAACCTGGGCGCGGCGGATCGAGCTCCGGCGGTCGTGGGCGAGGTCGCGGCAGAGGCCGCGGCCGCGGCAGCGGCGGCTCCAACTCGTCGCGTCCGCCGCCTGACGATCCGTGCCCCCGCTGTGGCAAGAAGGGGCACTGGGCCAGCGATTGCCGGGCCAAGAAGAAGGAGGAGCCGGCCCAGCAAGCCCATGTGGCCCAAGAAGAAGAAGAGGGCAGGCTCATGATGGCCATCGCCTCAGCCCACGAAGGGACTCCTTCAGCGCCTGTCATCCCTAACGCGCAGACGCCGCCGCCGCCTTCAAGTCCGATCCCTAACGCACAGACGCCGCCGCCGCCCTCAAGCTCGATCCCCGCCGTCCTCATCCACGAGAAGAAGGTCTTCGCCGCCCTCGACAGGACGCCCGATCCTGATCCGACAAAATGGATTCTGGACAGCGGCGCCTCCAACCACATGTCCGGGTCCAGGAGCGCTTTCGCCCACCTCAACACGGGCGTCCACGGCTCCGTCAGGTTCGGCGACGGCTCCACCACGCAGATCGAAGGCAACGGCACCGTCATCTTCGCCTGCAAGAACGGGGAGCACCAGACGCTCTCCAACGTCTACTACCTGCCGCGCCTCACCGCCAACATCATCTTCGTCGGCCAGCTTGACGAGACCGGGCACCAGGTGCTCGTGGAGAACGGGGTCATGCGCATCCGCGACGAGGAACTGCATCTGCTCGCCAAGATCCCGAGGAGCCCGGGCAGACTGTACGTGCTCACCGTCACCATTGCACGTCCGGTATGCCTGGCCGCGCGCAGCAACGACGAGGCGTGGACCTGGCACGCTCGGTTCGGGCACGCCAACTTCACCGCCCTGCGCAAGATGGCCCGAGACGAGCTGGTCCGAGGCATGCCCACACTCACTCAGGTGGAGCAGCTTTGCGAAGCGTGCCTCGCCGGCAAGCAGCGCCGAGCGCCGTTCCCGCAGAAGGCACTCAGGCGCTCGACGGAACCTCTGCAGCTCCTCCACGGCGACCTCTGCGGCCCCATCACACCGGCGACACCGAGCGGCAACCGGTATTTCTTATTGCTCGTCGATGACTACTCTCGTTACATGTGGATTGCATTGTTGCCAAGCAAGGACGCCGCAGCTGCCGCCATAAAAAATATCCAAGCTGCTGCGGAACGCAAGACCGGGAAGAAGCTGCTCGCCCTGCGTACCGATCGCGGGGGCGAGTTCGCCGCGGCCAACTTCACCGACTATTGCGCCCACCTCGGCGTCCGACGCGAGCTCACGGCACCGTACACCCCTCAACAAAACGGTGTCGTTGAGCGTCGCAATTAGACAGTCGTGGGCACGGCGCGCAGCATGTTGAAGAGCAAGGGGCTTCCTGGCGTGTTCTGGGGGGAGGCAGTCACCACAGCTGTCTACCTCTTGAACAGGACGTCCTGCAAGGCCAACCAAGGGGCGACGCCGTACGAGCTATGGACCGGGAGCACGCCGGCCGTTCATCACCTCCGCACGTTCGGGTGTGTCGCACATGTCAAAGTCACCACCCCAAACCTGAAGAAGCTGGATGATCGGAGCCGGCGCATGATCTTCGTCGGCTACGAACCCGGTTCCAAGGCGTACAGAGTCTACGACCCACTCACTCAACGGGTTCACATCAGCCGTGACGTCACCTTCAATGAAGCGGCGCAGTGGACATGGACTCCAGACCACGATGTCGATCCCGGCGAGTTCATCATCAACGAGTACACGGCGGAGGAGCCAGCCGTGATCACCACCAGCAGCACAAGAGAACACGGCGCTTCCTCTGTTTCTGCAACGTCGCGCTCTGCCTCGCCAGCTACACCGGGCAGTTCCACATCTCCGCTCACGCCTGTGCACACGCCTGCACCAGACTCTGCACCAGGCTCGACGAGTGTGCATCAGCACCCCAACATCCAGTACGCCACGCCGCCCGGATCCGGCCTCAGCGAACAGCTGGATGCAGACCATGACGACGAGGCGCCACTCCGGTTCCAGCATGTCGACAACATCCTCGGTCCGTCCACACCACCTGGCTTCGTCGACCGGAACTTGGAGGAGCACCTCCTGCTGGCCAGCGACGCCGAACCAACCACGCTGGAGGAGGCCATCAAGCATGAACACTGGCGCCACGCGATGTTGGACGAGATGACGTCCATTGAAGCCAGCGGCACCTGGGAGCTTGTTGAGGCTCCGCCCCAAGTGAAGCCCATAGGCCTGAAATGGGTCTACAAGACCAAGAGGGATGCAACGGGCGTGATCACCAAGCACAAAGCCCGTCTTGTCGCCAAGGGGTACGTGCAGAGACAAGGCGTCGACTTTGAAGAAGTTTTCGCCCCAGTGGCGCGTCTGGAGTCCGTGCGGCTGCTCCTGGCCCATGCCGCCTCTGAAGGCTGGGCAGTGCACCATATGGACGTCAAGTCCGCGTTCCTGAACGGCGTTCTCCAAGAGCAAGTCTACGTCGAGCAGCCCCCCGGCTTCATCCTGCGCGGGCACGAGAACAAGGTCCTGCACCTGGTGAAGGCCCTCTACGGTCTGCGTCAAGCGCCCCGTGCCTGGTACGCCAAGCTCGACGCGTCTCTGCTTGAGCTGGGCTTCCAGAGGAGTACATCCGAACACGCCGTGTACCTGCGCGGCACCGAGCGTCGCCGCCTGATCGTCGGAGTATACGTCGATGATCTGGTGATCACGGGCGGCGACAACAGCGACATCAGCTCATTCAAGGACGAGATGAAGTCCAAGTTCCAGATGAGCGATCTCGGCCTCCTCCACTACTACCTGGGGCTCGAGGTGACTCAGGGTGAGGCCGGCATCACCGTGTGCCAGAGAGCATACGCGGCGAAGATTCTGGAAGTAGCAGGACTGGCTGGTTGCAACCCCAGCCACACGCCCATGGAGCCTCGCCTGAAGCTCAGCAAGCAGAGTGCGGCTCCAAGGGTCGACCCCACCGTGTACCGCAGCATCGTGGGGTCCCTGCGCTACCTGGTGAACTCCAGACCTGATCTGGCGTACTCGGTGGGGTATGTCAGCCGATTCATGGAGGCTCCCACCACCGAGCATCTAGCTGCTGTAAAAAGAGTGCTCAGGTACGTGGCTGGGACTCTGAAGTTTGGTTGCTGTTACAAGAGGAAGCAAGAAGCACAACTCGTCGGCTACAGCGACAGCGACTTGGCCGGCGACATCGACACCCGCAAGAGCACTACTGGTGCTGTCTTCTTCCTCGGCGGCAATGTCATCACCTGGCAGTCGCAGAAGCAGCGGGTCGTGGCCCTCTCCTCCTGTGAAGCGGAGTACATCGCCGGGGCCACCGCTGCCTGCCAGGGTGTCTGGCTCGCTCGTCTTCTGGCTGAGCTCAGGGGAAAGGAAGCGGCCACCTTCAAGCTGAAGATTGATAATCAGTCTGCTATCGCCCTCAGCAAGAACCCCGTGTTCCACGACCGAAGTAAGCACATTGATGTTAAATTCCATTACATTCGTGAGTGTGTCGAAGAGAACAGGGTCGATCTTCAGTCCATTGGGACGGAGGAGCAGGTTGCAGACATTTGCACCAAGGCGTTGGGACGGGAGCGGTTCTGTCAGCTTCGCTCCAAGCTTGGTGTTTTTGCAGTGTAGAGGGCACGCTAGGAGTAGGAGGAGAATTGTTAGATATACTCCTACGTGCTGTTTTTCTTTTTCTTCTTTTAACTTAGTCAATGTTTATCTTCAGCTACATGCACATAGTCATCAGGTTGTGGTGTTCGTGTGCCTTGTTTATCGCATACATGCCGCCATGGCCGGCGTCGTGAAGGCGTGGGGATGGACGCGCTGATCGCTCGCGTCGTGCGCGCTATGAGCGGCATGCTCTCTCATGTATTTGCTTATATATACACAATAAAGTGCATCAGAAAAGTTGCTGCTTGGCAACGCAAATCACTTGTGTCAATCCTCTGTTCCTGCTCTGTTTCACACATTCGCCGCATTACCTGTTCGCCGTCGGCGTAGACCGCCGGCCGGTGACTAACAAGCCCATCTCTCTTTGTGTGATAACCTTTGAGTGCTGGATGAATCGCGAGTGATCTGGACTAGGCTGCTAGATCACTGACTGGCTGGTAGTGGTAGTGGTAGTGGAGATCGATCGACAGTGCAGCATAATTGCAGCGAGACCTGAGAATATTGGATTGATCGACCTCAAGATTTAACAGGCGTTTTCAGCGACGAGTCATTGCACAAGCAGCTACTATCTACTATCCAGCTAGTACTACAAAGATTGGTCGAGATTATTGTCATACACAGATCATTTATTCGATTTGCTTTTCTGATTCTCTTGAATGATTGCAAAACATGGAGCTATCAACTCAATTTGTTTCCTACGGATGACCCAATTACCACTGTCTTACATTGTGCTTCCAAATAGCATTTTACATGTGGATAATTATTACCGGGTTTTCTTGTGCATAGCAAAATACAGGAGTAAGGTCACGCATGCTGCTGGAGACGCAGCTTAGCAACAACTGCCATGTGGCAGCATGCTGCAACGCCACCGGTCGCGCCAGCCAACCAGACTAGCGATCCATACACGATGGACATGTTGCAATTATCCTCAGGACATGCTTGATCAACCATCTCCGTGACAACAATCCCGAAAGTCGCCCAACCAGTGCCCATCGCGAAAAAAAGCAGCCGTCTGCACAAGCATCAACACAGTCTGATGTTTTAATCCAGCTATATATTTGCAAAACAGTCTGAACTGTATGTATATATGTAAATAGTAATAACTTACAAAATCTATAATCATCATAAGCACTTGCATGCTTAGGTCGTTCAGAAACCGTGGTGTTGTTCCAAGGCACGCGCACACAAACATCTGGAGTAGTGCTGCCAGGAAAGCGTACCTGCATATATATACATGAAACCATATTATTTTATTGCCTACATACACAGTAGAAGATACAACGTACTAATAAGAATAAAATACATACCCAAATGCTGTATAATGGTTCAAGGTGGAGTTGCGAATAATGTACATCAATAGTGCCAAGAAACTCGCCGTGCTGGAAACCAGCCTCAGAGTTAACAGCATGGCATGCAACAACAGGGTTGAACCGACCTGTACATGACAATATTAGTCTATAGTGGGGTGGGGTGGGGCATCAGAGATGGAACACATGTACAGAAGAGAACTAAACCTATAAAAATATAAAATTTTATCTGAAAAAATGCACCAGATGTAAAACACTATGCCAACACCAGTAGAGGTACAGAGGTACATCAAGTAATAAAAGGCAGTTAGAAAATAAAAAAAAAATTTGGATTCACATGGAACAGAAACAAAAATTCGTCAAGAGTTAGCATGGAAGCATGAACAAAATACAGTGACTAATAAAAAGATGCACAAAGACAATGAGGTTGCAAGGAAATGAAGAGTTTGACAAGTTAAAATGAACTAGTTCATCAAGCTAAAGTTAGCAAGGAAAAGAAGTAAAAAAAAAATTACATTCTGCTCGAATTTATGTCATCACCAGATGGATTGAAAGAGGACAGGACTTAAATTGCTAAACGTACAGGACGCAAAGAACTGTTGGATGATATTTGTAGAGGAGAAAAATGTGTTTATGACATCAATAGATGCTGACATCACCATGATATATATACTTACTTCTTATCTACATGCTTACTAGCTTGCACTTGATTACAGATAGCACATATGCGCGTGATCGATCAGCTGCATGCTACAGCCAGCATCTAGCTATTCGTGTATTTTAATTATGGGACTAGTACACAACAGTGATGGTTCTGAACAAGTGATGGAATTAAAGATATAGTTGCTAGCAGTTTTGTGCACAAGTGAATGGCCTCTGCAATAGGCCGGATCTTTAATTTGTACAAAAATAGAAGCGTTTTGAGATCGAAGTTTCTCTCACCTGCTTAGGACGGTCGCTTGGTGAGGCAAGATAGTCAGCAACACGGAGAGATAGATGTTGTCGAACTGCATGCAGCTAGACTCAGCAACTCAACGACGACCAGGACCACGTGTGCGGGCCTTCCGGCGCTTGTGATTCTACAGTGTACGATGTTGCAACTTGCAAAGTAGGTTGTGGAGCATCTCACGAAGACAAGGTAAATGTTCTTATATAGCCGATCGAACACCTGCTGTTTCAGGAAATGATCGAGAGGTACACAGCGACCTTTTTCAGTTGCTTAGCTAGTGCGCGCGCACAGCGACCTCGCTTGCGTCTTGCAATCGTCTGTATGTCACTAGTCCACTACGACAACTCAAGGTGCAGAAGGATCATGTGATGGGGAAAGATTTAGATTTGTTCTTTTTTTTCAGGAAATGATTAATCAGATTTTTAAATGTCATCTCTACAGGTTTTTGACCGATACTAGAGGTTTTAGTAGCAGAATGGCTGGATATATTTGGAGAACTGGAGTGCCATTGAAAATCAAGTTTTTCCTATGGCAGTTAGTAAATGATAAACTTCAAGTTGCTATAAACCTTGTAAAGAGAGGATGGAAGGGTTACATTTCTGTTGCCTCTGTATGTGTTCAGAAAATAATGATCATATCTTTTTTAAATGTCATCTTACCAAGTTGGTCTGTGAGATAATTGCTGACATTTTTCACTTACAATCATTACCAACTTGGCGACTTCTGTTGGATAGAATTCTGTGATTCTTGGCTGAAGGGCAAGGGGCCCTTTCCAGTTAGGCTAATCATTTTCATCTTTTCTGGTTTTGCCTGGGCTCTTTGTATTATTACCAGGAACAAGATGGCTATAGAAAAGAAAATTCCAAAAACTCCTACTATATACATGGCTTTACCTTTCCAAAAAAAAATAGATGGCTTTATCTTTACTGCAGAAATCAAAGTTGAAATGAAAGAAATGTTGGATTTTCAATTTCATATAGTTAGCTTTTAATCAACTATACTACAGAAAATAAAGAATGAAAGCGATGTGTGAATCGTGGCAAGAGCAAAACATACATCTTGCAACTTTGACAAGCCAAGATAAGAGCTTTTTATTTACGCACGATTATAGTTTTTGTACTGTCTTGACCCTTGACTTTTGACCCACGTCCCTTTTTTAAAGATCAGGTGGACATGCAGTATCTATGCACGTGCTATCATAAGATTTCTCGGCATGCATCCTGTGTCCTTGTCAACGGACGTTGGTTGCTCACCACCTAGTTCCGTCAAGACTCAAGAGCTCCCGTGCACTACTGCAGAGATATTCATCCAACCAAAGGCACACACCGTTCGTGTACTGTGTACAGTGACTGTCTGATCTCGCTAACCGGAGGTTCTTCGCTCGGCTTCACCAGCGAAGAGGGCATGCTTGTTTTTTTTTTTTTTCTTTCTTGTCGTTTTTAGTAAAGGCCTTCTACCAAGAAAATACTAATTGTAGTCAGTTATAATTTGAGATGGAGTATTTTTTTAAGGGAAACTATCTCCATACTTTATTATTCATAATAAAGAAAATACCAATTTCAGTACCTGAAAGAGCTCAAAGTGTGCAGACCTGATCTGCTCCTCCTGTAAACAGAGAAAAAGAAGAAAACCAAACGGGCGAGGAATATAACAAACTAATAAAGGGACTTTGATATCAACGCCTGTCTCGTCGTTGTTGCATTGTGCAACATGTTGTGTTTTCACCGCAGTACCGCACCCCACATGACTACTTCTGCCTTTGTGCGGTATATACCACCTACTGACCTACCACACCCAAAGGTTGAGCTAGTTTAGAGTCGTATTTTGGCACGGCGTCTAATGACTTTTGATCTCGCTCCCACACCGGCCGTATATACAAAGGGCCACGACCGCGCTTGAGTTGAAGTTATATCCAAACAAAGCAAACACTCACCAATCAGGTCAAATCTACATACATGCGATCTTTCGAAAAAAAAAATCTACATACATGCCTGTCTCGAGATAAGTATGTATCTTTCTGATATTTAAAATTTGTCTCAGGAAATGATAATATTCTAAAAAAATGGGACACTGTATTCTAATGCGGAAAGCTAGTTACGGGTGCATGCGAGGAGGAAAGAAGATGGGGATACATGCCTCTATTTTTCTAGCATCCTGAAAATTTTCAGAAATTTATTTATTTTCGGAGTGAGAAGTATATTACATATTAAAAAACCTAAAACAAATTAAAATTTGAAATGAAGGGGGTAATAAATACATAAATAAATAAGTTGTCTGACCACAATCCTCTTATTGTTAGGACTGACCTGGAACAAAATATTGGCAGCAGGCCATTTTGCTTTGAGACCTCTTGGCTCAAGCATGCTGAGTTTAATGAGAAATTAGTGAAATCTAGAATAAAAAAGTTCAGGCTAAGTCTGCCATTGATGCTTGGTGCATCAAGTTAGAGTCAAAAAATTCCTCAAAGGGTGGGGTCAAAGCTTGAATGGACACACTAGAAAATATAAAAATATTCTTAAAAGTGAATTGGAAATGCTGGAAATATGTGAAGAAGATGGGACTCTTGATCATGATAAGCTTGATAGAAAATCCTTTATTCAACCTGAACTTTTAAGATTGATGGAGGAAGAGGAAATATATTGGCACAAAAGGGCCAATAGTAACTGGTTATTACAGGAGGATTGCAATACTGCCTTCTTTCATAGGATAGCAAATGGGAAAAAACGAAAAAAATACTATCTTCTCCCTCATGTACAATGACCAAACTATTGAAGGTGATGGTGCCCTGGTGGACCATGCCACTCATTTTTATAAATAGTTGTTTGGCCCTTCTGAACCTTATGGTTTCCACATGGAGCCTGGGTGCTAGGGCCCTGATGATGTAGTCTCTAGCCAAGAAAATGATGAACTTGAAAAGGTGTTTTCTGAATCGGAGATTAAGGAATCTATTTTCTCTATGGAGAAAAATACTCTCCTGGGCCTGACCACTTCGCTGTTGACTTTTACCTACATTGTTGGGACATCATCAAAGGGTATTTGGTTTCCCTTTTCAATTACTTTCATAACTTGAACCTGGACATTGGTAGATTCAATTATGGGATCATTTCCCTGCTCCCCAAAGTTAAAGAGGCTAATAATATTAAGCAATACAGACCTATCTGCTTGCTAAATGTGATCTACAAAATATTCACTAAGACTTTGATGTTAAGACTGGAAAACATCATGGGCAGAATTATCAATAGGTGTCAATTCGGGTTTTATCAAAAACAGGAATATTATGGATGAGATCTTGGCTCTCCATGAAATTCTCCATGATTCTAGAATTAAGAAAAAGGATGGTTTTATTCTTAAGCTCGATTTTGAGAAGGCGTATGAAAAGTTAAACTGGAACTTTCTTTTTGAATGTCTCAAGCAAAGAGGTTTCTGCAAAATAATGGTGTGACTGAATCCATTTAGTTATGAGTTCTGGAAATGTAAGTGTCAAAGTGAATAATATGGTAGGCAACCATTTCAAATCTCGAAGGGGTGTCAGGCAGGGTGACCCTCTGTCCCCCTTCCTTTTTAATATTGCTGCAGATACTTTAGCCAAATTGATTTCAATGGCACAAAATAACAAGCTGATCAATGGATTAGTTCCTGATTTGATTGATAATGGGGTAGCTGTCTTACAATTCGCTGATGACACCATTCTATGCATCCAAGTTGATAAAGAACGTATGTCTGGCCTTAAAATTAACTTTTCGAAGAGTGAGGTGATATTGATAAGTCAAGATGACACTAAGAGCCTTGAATTTTCTAACATGTTCAATTGTGCTATTGGTAAATGGCCCATAAAATACTTAGGAGTGCCGGTGTTGGGATCCAGGTTGCATGTTGCTGACTGGATGCCTATATGTGAAAGAATTTTGAAAAAATTAGATGGTTGGAAGGGCAGTTCATTAGGTCTGGGGGGCAGACTAGTTCTGATCAATTCTTGCCTTAGTAACTTGCCTGTCTATGCTATGTTCATGTTTTGGCTGCCTGTGTCAGTCCTTAACAAGATGGACACAGCTAGAAAAAGATTCTTTTGGCAGGGAAGGAACATTAAAAATAAATATCACCTTGTTAAATGGAATAAAATCACCAAAAGTCAAAAACAAAGGGGGGCTTGGGATCAAAGACTTGAGAAGAATGAATATTAGTTTGTTATGTAAATGGTGGTTCAAGATAGAAAATGAGGAAGGGATCTGGCAAGATATTGTCAGAAGGAAATATATGAAGGGATGATTACCTTGCTGAAGAAAAGCCCCAAAAATTCCCCCGTGTGGAATGACCTTTAAAGGTTAGGCAGGTGTACCTTAAAGGAAGAGTTATGATAGTAGGAGATGGGAGGAATACCAGTTTCTGGCATGATAGATGGTGTGGTATTGTCTCCTTAGCGGACAAGTTCCTGCAGCTTTATGAAATTAGTAATGAACAAGATTGTTCGGTAGAGTTTATGAAACAAAAGAATTGGAGATTCTCGTTTAGGAGATGGTTCTATGAGGATCTGCAATGCCAGCTGAGAAGGCTGATGATATTACCTTCCGTTTTAACACCAACTCTGATAGAGACCAGGCCAAATGGGAGTGGGATAAATTTGGGAGGTTCTCGGTGAAATATGTGTATAGACATTACCATCTCAGTAGGTATGAGTATGGGCGGAATTATAAAAAGATTTGGAAAACTAGAATTCCTTTGAAAATTAAAATCTTCATGTGGTTGGCTGACCAGAACACCATTCTCACGAATGACAATTTGATAAAACGTAAATGGAAAGGGATGTCATCGTGTTCCTTCTGTAATGCAAACGAAAGTATCAACCACTTATTTTTTGACTGTCCAGGTGATGTAACACTGGTGGAGCTTTTTTTGTTTTCCTTTGTGGTTGGGAGGTTTCGGTTCTTATCTTGCTGTTGCGGTTGGAGCTGCTCTTTTCAGGCATCTGTTCCTGATCAGTTGCTTGAAAATTTACGTGACTTTCGTGTAATTTCGTTATCTCGGTAATGAAATTCGGTTTGATCGACCGGTGTGGAAATAAATAAATAAATAAGTTTATGTAAAACAGGAGCTTATGCTTTATATTTCAGTTTTGGAGTACGAGAGGGCCTAATAAATTGAGAATACTGAAATTTTCAGAAGAAGTTCTTTTTTTTTTTTGATAGTCAAGATGGCGCCTCTCCCTCAATTAACCTGAAATTCACAAGTGTTTCGAAAGCCTTCGTGCACGCATGAAAACTGATGGAGCCGACCGCAAGTGCCGCCGGCGGTGGCGCCCAAAGCCACACGGAAGAGGGTGTCGGGCCGGCACTTGCGGACGTACTCTCGATACTTTCCTGAAACGGCAGGTGCTCGATCGCCTGTCGGCCGGGCCGGCGGCCGCTCTCCATATATAAGACTTGAGAGAATGAAGAGCACTCGCGCGCAACATTAGATTTTTACCTCAAAGACTCACAAGATCGAGCGCCGTAAGGCACACGTGGGCCCTCGTCGTTTGTTGAGTTGCTGGTTCTAGCTGGAGTTCGCCATCATCTATCTCTCGGTGTTGCTGACTATCTTGCCTCACCAAGCGACCTTCAATTCGTAAGCAGGTGAGAAACATCCATCTCAAAACGCTTGAATTTTTGTGCAAAATAGAAACCCGGCCGGCCTATTGCAGAGGCCATTCACTGAGGTGCTCCTTGTTCTCTGCCAGCCACCACATGCTAATTTTCTAGCTAACCAACACACGCACAAAAAAAAACTATGAATCCAACACCAAAAAAAAAAAAGAACCACCTAAACCAGAGTGTATGCTTAATAACAGGTAAATAATAATGTATCTTTAATTCCATAGTACTATTATACTAGCTAGTCAAAACCATCATTCTTGTGTACTAGTCCCTTATAATTAGCATGTAGCTGATCACGCGCATATGTGTTATCTGCTGTAAAAAAGTGCAAGCTATACAGATCGAAGTAAGTATACACCATGGACCAGGTGATGTCAGCATGCTTTTATATTGATGATGTCATAAACACATTTTTCTCCTCTACAAATATCATCCAACAGTTCTATTATTCATGTCCTGTTTAGCGATCTTAGTAGAGTTTGCATATAAATTAACTATATGCAATAGAACTGAAGAAGCAGTTCAGTTCAGCCTTTGCACTTGTTCTAGCTGTTCTCATCCTCTGTCTTCAACCTCTAGGTCAAACTAGTGTGTGTGTGCGCGCGCGCGCTTGAGTTGTGGTGCTGCTCACCTCTGTAGGGCAGCCGGTTTGCAACATTACATTCTATCTGTATTGTTTTTATGGTCACTTTTGATAGTGCAATTCATAGATGATATGTTTCATGAATTTTCCTGGGTCTGTGTTAGTGTGGAGGAAACATTAGCTCAACCTTCACTAGTAGGAAGTATATATATGTTGGCATAGGTCTAGAGTTAGATGGCTGGAAAATGATGTAAGTACTGTCTGATAAAGTTTTAGTTATTTGCATCTGCTTTTGGCTACAGTCTATAAATTCCTACCTTGTGTAAAGCTATGGCTGTTGCTCCCCTCGGCGTCCACCCATTGCCGTTAGAGGTGGAGATGCCACCGCAAGCGGCAGCAGGGGGGCTGGGGGGGGGGGGGGGGGGGGGGGGGGGCGTGGTGGGGCGCAGCCGCCATTGCCCGCGTGGGTGAATGGCCTCCCCATCGCGGAGGGCACACTATGGGCGCTCGGGCTTCGCACCATGCAGGTGCTTTGCAGTGTGACTGCTATGGCAGTCTTGCCTAGGTTCAGTGACGTTCCGGTATTCGGGTACGTCGGTCTCTGCTCTCTCTCTCTGTGTGGTTGCCAAATAAGTACAATTATATGTAACAAATTGGTAATGTTTCCAGAGAGCTGCTGCTGCACAGTGCCTGTGTAGCATGGCTTTGGTCATTGTGAACGTGTACGCTTCGCTTGTGAAGCGGGGTTTACAGAGCCGCAAAGCTCTGTATTTGTTTGTCTTCGCCGACACCGTAACCACGAAGTACCTTCCTGCATTATATTTGTTCTAATAGTGTGTACTGACACGAATACCCTTATTGTATTGCAGCTCTTCGGTGTGCTGGTAGCGTTCGGCGCTGCATCCACGTCGGCTGGCGTCACAGTCCTGATGGATCAGGATCTGAAGGCATGCAACAAGTTCAGCTGTGCACGTTTCGAGGCTGCGACACGCATGGGTTTCATCGCTTGCTTTTGCATTGCACCACTATTTTTCTTAAATATGTGGTCACTGCTCTCGTCATTCTAGAAGCCTGCATGTGGATTGAGAGACCTCAGTGTATATATAAATAAATAAATAATTGTAATATTGCTGAAGTGTGTTATGACCTCTGGTAGACAATCATCCCATCCAACTTTAATTTGCTCTCAAACCAAATGCACCCAAAGTGTTTGGAGTGACTGTAGAAAATGGTTTGTATTTGCGATACTTTTTTTACCGCTAGTGTGAAACTTCAGTAAATAATGTTTGGTTTTCATTGATAAAGCCTGCCACTGCCAGGACACTCTTACTTACACTGGTGGCAAACCTTAGGTCAGTCGCTTGTGGCTGTGCAAATCCATTTAACCGTTTTTGAAGTGGTAAACTTATATCAATCGCCAGTGCTAACTTTTTTCAAGAAAAAGACAAATTAAGAAACCATGTAGACTGTATTAAGAGACTAGTGAGTTAATTAACTTAGATCGAATTAAGTTGATTCATTCTATTAACACAACCAAAGCATCCACAAAATTTTTAGCACACTAAGCATGTAGAGGATCAGAGGACAGCGGCAGTGGGGGCTTTCGCATGATGGCACTGAGAAAGAGCCAAAGAGAGGACCGTTTTGTGGCTGCAGCTAGGCCGTGCCTCCCTCTTGTGCCTTGGCTAGATAGCGGCCATGCGGTCCACGGCAAGTCCAAGCAGCCCAGGCAAGTGGTGTCGTGTCAGGCTAAGATATCCGCATATGAAAAATGATTTCTTAGTGTAGATGCTCAAGTCCTGCCACTAGAAATAAGATTATGTTTTACATGCGTACGTCTTGAGTAACATTGTGTAGAAAACAACATTTTTGTATTGGCGGTGTATTTTAGGACTGCTACTTGTATTTTAGGATTATGTCCCTACATTTTGCTTTGTAGTGGCATATGTGTTGGTTACCAAGAGAAGGGGTACCCTAAACCTCCCTTGTCTTCGGTTGAACCCCGAGTTTACCCTCAGATCAATCTCATGGGGACCCTCGAAAAAACAAGCGCAAGACCCGACAATACATCCTCGACCCACCGGGGCCCACCAGCAAATACACACTGGGCCGACCCACAACAGAATACTTAACTTCTGCCGCGACCCTCGACAAGCCACTGACGTCACCATCTGACCCTCGACAAATCACTGACGTCACCAGCTGATGATCACTCGAGATGGGGGGACCCCGCGTCAAGTGTCGAGGCCTCGGCGGGACGGACGCCTCGATACAACAAGGGTCGAGCCCCCCTCGATCCACCAACTCCAGGTGCGTCCGATAGCGCATTTAATGCAAAACTACCTAACCTCGTCAAATCGTATGGCTACAGTGTCCGCACAGTGGTCCGTACAACGGTCGAATCCCGCTTTACCGCCCATACTGAGGACGTGCATCGGTCTACACGGCACTATTACGCCGCACTCAGCGCTGTTAGGCAGCTCGAGGCCCCCCTTCGACGCGCTACGCAATAAACAACCGACATCGGATTCCCTAAATTCAATCTTATCCGTTCAACCACTACGCTCGAGGCCACCCCTCGACTGGGCCTCGAGTACACGTCGACGCCCTCCGGTCAACCTACATCGACTTCGAAAGCTGCGCCAGCAACTCCCGATGCGACCCCAACAGGAACTCGCACGTCCTCTACAGGGGATCGCGTCTTTCGCCGGTCAGCAACCACGTCTCCGAAGGACGCCTGTCAACCTCGAGCCATGCTGCTACAGAATAAGCCATGCTCAGCATACGTCTCTGCAGAGGCCTCGAGTTGACCACCACGACCCGCGACGTCACCACCGCGTCATCAAACCAGGATATCTGTACTCCTGTGCCTCCCCTTGGCCTATAAAAGGGGACGCCAGGAGACCCAATAGAAAGGAGAAACGGACCCCAGACAACGATCCCACGTACAATCGAACACACGCCTAGGCTGACTCCTAGACTCTGAATTGCTCTTTCGCCCTACACCCGAACCCCCCACCCCTCCAATTCTCTCCTTCGCTTGTATTCACCCCTGTACAAGCACTTAGGTGCAAGATAATACAAATCTTCTCCCCCCAATGGACGTAGGGCCTTCTTTGCCCAAACCAGGATAAATCGCTGTGTTCTTCTTGCATCACCATCCGAACGGGTTACACACACATACGTTTACTCATTGGCTTAGGACACCCCCGGGTTCCTCACGCCGACAGTTGGCACGCCAGGTAGGGGGCCTGTGTGTCAAACCGCTTCGTCCGGATGGCGAATTTCGTATCATCGCTCCCTTTCGGCTCGGTGATCTGGTTTGGGAGTCTGAAGTTCATGTCGCTCGGCACGAGCCATGACATGGTCCTGCTCTCAGCCGGGCACACAAGCGGGGGCGCTTCAGGGACTCCGCGAGGAGCCCCGCGTCATCCTCACCACCACGCTTCCCAATCAAGAAGGAGACGTGGATCGCAGGGCGGGCGGCGCCGCCGTGCGACCACGGTCGTCACACCCTTCTCGTCTTCAATAGACGACTTGAGCTCTCTGGCCAGGAGCCTCCCACAACTACGCGTAAGGCCCAAAGAGGGGCGGCGCTCGCCAGGGTTGAACGCGTCTCCCCAGGCGAACGCGCCCCTCACATCTACGGCTCTCTTGCCCCATGAGCAGTTTGCCGCCCGACCGGCACTGCCATTTGGGCTCGACAATGCCGCTTCGACATACTCCACTATCGTGCGCTCGGGTTTCAGAGCGGACAGGGAACGGACCGGACCCCCCCACGCGCAGCAGCGCGCCGGGAGGTACCGGTACTGGCCCCCGAACGCCCGATTAACCCTCGCCCACGCGGCGCCTGCCCTCGCGCGCTTCGAAGGTGGCTGGAAGTGGAACAATTTGGGTGGACCATCGTGCCTTGCCCGCTCTACTCCGACTCCGACTACGACCCCAGCTACTATGATCCCACGCGAGAGTGTTTCCACGTCGACATAGTCACCGCGTCGGGCGACGACGACGTCGATCCCGCAAAGACGTCCACACCACCGGCTGCAACAGGTGGGCCCCTTCTCCTGGCGGGACAGGAGGAAGGGCCCCCTGCCATGACCAATGACCCGTACGATTCGCAGGGCGCTCGCGTCGCCCAACTCGCGCAGGTCCGTGAGCTTCGAGCCAAACTCGACCAGGACAAAGAGCGACTACGCCAGCTCGAGCGCGCCCTCGAGCAAGACAATCGGAATCCCCCAGGCGGAGGGGCTCGGGCCCGAGCGCAGCAAGTACAGCGGCAGATTGTGGGCGCGGATACGGTTGCACGTCCCGCCTTCAATCGAACCAGTCAGAATGTCATCGTGGCAACCATGCTTCTCCGCAACATGCCGGCCCCCTCGAATCCTGAAGCCCAACGAGTCCAACAGGAGATCCAGGGCCTTCTCGAGGTGGCCGCCATCCAGCAGGCCAAAAGTTCTGCCTCGAGGCGTCGAGTTGCGGCCTCAGGGCAACACCACGAACCCTCGCGGCATGAGAGGCAGGCCTCAACCCAGCCGGTAGACTCCCCCCGTTCGAAGGGGGCGGCCCTGGCCCATGATCGCGTTCATAAAAAGTGCGAGCCCCGTGATACGCGTCACGACATCAACGAACACCGCAGACGCAAGAGCGGTGAATCCGAGGCGCGAGGCTACAGCGCTCATCGGGGCGGACGCTACGACAGCGACGAGGACCGACGTCGATCCCCGGATTCGTCGGGACCTCGAGTCTTCAGCCATGCAATTCGCAGCACGCCGCTGCCTAGCCCCTTCAGACCCCCGACAAGTCTCGTCAAATACGACGGTGAGACAAAGCCTGAGCTCTGGCTTGCCGACTTCAAGCTGGCGTGCCAGCTTGGTGGGGCCCGCGATGACAGCGCCATCATTCGACAACTCCCACTCTTTCTCTCCGACACCGCACGACGGTGGCTCGAGGAGCTTCCCCCTAACCAAATCTATGACTGGTCCGACCTGGTCAGGGTTTTCGAGGGGAACTTCAAGGGCACCTATGTGCGTTCGGGCAACAGGTTGGAACTCTGAGGCTGCAGACAGAAGCCCAGGGAATCCCTCCGTGACTTTACTCGATGTTTCTCCAAGCAGCGCACTGAGCTTCCCCACGTCACCAACAAAGAGGTGATCCTGGCTTTCATTGTCGGGACCACCTGCAAGGAACTGGTCTGGGAGCTCGGGCGTGCTCCCCCAAAGACCGTCGACGAATTGATGGACATCGTGGCCAACTTTGCCGTCGAAGAAGAGGCCATCGGCGCCTTCTTCGACGGTGGCAAAGGCCAAACACAAGCCAAGGCGGCCAACCCCGAGGGTTCGAACCAGGGCGGCAAGAAAGGGGGCAAGAAGAAGAAGAAGAACCCGTGAGGCAAGCGCGAAGACGCCCCCGACGACGACCTCGTGGTGGCTGTCGAGCACAAGAAGCCTCGAGGCCCTCCCGAAAAGGGCCTCTTCGATGAGATGCTCAAGAAACCATGCCCATATCATAAGGACCAGGCCAACCACACCCTCAAAAACTGCCGGATGTTCAAAAGGCATTTCGAGGGTACGGTTCGAGGAAAGGAAGAGAAAAAGGAAGAGCCCGACGACAAGAACGACGACAAGGATGATGGATTCCCCGTGGTGCAGCTACGTCGCTAACGACAAAGGCTAAATCTTCACCAACACATGGAACATCGAACAAGCTACGTCGTTTCTACCCCTAGGGCATCGATACCCTTGCACATTCTCGCATGTTTCGTACATTTTCGCATGACAAGTATAAGAAGTACTTTTGATTATAAGTTCAAACTTATTATTGTGCATGCAAGAGGTAGCCTCGACCCTGTCTCGCCAGAGTCGAGCCTCCTTCGGGGGCTAACGGTGGGGAACCCCCTAAGTTCCTAAAAAATATGAACAATTTTTCAAAATTCGAGCGTCTCCTTTTGCTTTGCAACTAAGTAGAAAACGCCTCGAACTCCCTAAGGGTCGAGGGCTGTCGAGCCTGGGGTTCTCCTACGCCTCAGGGCTACGGTACCCCCACTTGCTCCCCCTCGAGGGATACGAGCATGCGTCGAATACTTAGTCGAAAAGCAAAAGTCAGGTGATCGAAACTCGAGCCTCGCGACTAAGTAGAAAACGCCTCGAATTCCCTAAGGGTCGAGGGCTGTCGAGCCGGGAGCTCTCCTACGCCTCAGGGCTATGGTACCTCCACTCGCTTCCCCCCTCGAGGGATACGAGCATGCGTCGAACACTTAGTCAAAAAAGCAAAATCTAGACGAAAGAAAACAGAGAAGGCTCGACCTTAAAATATCCAAATGCATTACGATAGATGCATAGATGTTTTAAAAAGGCCCTCGAGGCCACACTGAATGTAAGTTACAAAAACTAACTTATTCACACGGGCACCTTCGCCCAGTTTTGCCCTACAGGCCTGCTCCCCCGTCTCCATCGCGGCCCTCCTCGACGGTATTTGCCTCACAGGCCATCATCCTCAGGAGGCGGAAGGACCTCACGCTCGAAGAGGCTTGCAAGACGACCGCCAGGTTCCTTGGCAGCCTTGACCAACCCTATGAAGACGGCTTCGTTCTCTTCGTCAGTCTTCGAAGGGTCGCTGACGAAGCCGTGGGAGACGACCTCCATGTCGTAGATGTAGCCGGAGCCGATGACCGCCATCGCCCGCTTCACGCCGACATGAAGGGCGCCCCGCACCTTCTCCTTAACCACGCGGCCGAGCTCGAACAGCCGGTCAAGGAGAGGGGCCCCATGGACGTCATCCGTGGCCGCTTCGGGACGAGGGACGCCGAGGCTGTCACAGACCATATCGAGCATACCGCCGAGCTCGCCGGTCAGCTTCGCCTCGGCCGTGTACGACTTCTGAAGCAGGCCGAGATCGTGATGAGCCCGAGTTAGCTCCTCCTCCAAGGCTAAAAATAAACAAATGGAGTCAGTAACGCTTAAGAAAGAAGACAAAGGAAAAAAAACTCTTCGAGAGAAGAAGGAAGACTCACCGACGACGTGGGTCTCGAGCTTCGTGTGCGTATCTTGCAGAACAAGATACTCGTTTGCAAACGCCTCACTAGCGCGAACCATCGACGCATTCTCCTCCTTGAGCTTTTCGAGGGCCTCGCCTGCCAAAATGGCATTCCGCCTTTGCTCTTGCCAGGCTTCAGAAAGCCTGGCGTTTTCGGAGACCGAGGCCTCGAGCTCCTTCCGCACCGCTTCGAGGGCCGCGCCAGCCCTTGCCAGCTCGTCGCTGGCCTCGAACCTCACCTTCTCAAGGGCCCTCCCCGCTTCCTCCTCCACCTTGGCCTCGGCCTCCTTGGCTTGGGCAGCCACCTCTCGGGCCAAGGCGGTTTCAGACTTCGCCTTCTCAAGCCCACTTTGAGCGGCGACAGCCTCCTCCTTCGCCTTCGCAGCCTCGACCCGGGCAGCCTCGAGCGCTGCTTCTAGCTCGGGGATCTGGTTCCACTTATCCCTGGCGCCGTGGGTAAGATAAGACTTGATGTTCGAGCGCTTTCTTAGATCCTAAGAGCAAGAAGAACAAAGGACATCATCAACAAAGAGAACACACCCCAAGTTTCATAACTTCGAAGTAGGATGCTTACCGCGAGGCGCTGGTGAAGGTTGTCGCTGACGAGACCAAGCATTGCCTTCAGCGAGCTCTGAAGGTAGGAATGCTCCTCCTCGACGGCCCTCCAGCACTCGAGCTCTGTGGGGTCATCCACCTCCCACAAGGGAGCGTCATGACTCGTGGGGTCGAGGATGCGGGTGGGCTCCGAGCCCCATCCCAAAGTCTCTGCCTCGGAGCACCGCCGCGCCGCCTCAGCTGCCGCACCCTCCGCGTCGACGGCCGCGCCTACCGCAGGTCATTGCTCGGGAACCGCGGGGGGAGACGAACCCTCCCACGGCACGATAGCCAGCAAGCCGGCCTATGGCCCCTCCCGCTCGACAAAAAGATCCGTCGAGGAAGGAACGGCGACACTCGCCTCCCCGCCTGACGGGGCCGCTTCGGCACCCCCGGACTCAACGACCCCGGCTCGGGGGCTCGACGCCGCAGCCGCCGCAGGCTCGGTGGCCGCTTTGCCGATAACCGAATCAGCGCCTCGGGCCAACGCCGCGCGTGCGGCCTTGACCCAAGCGACGACCCCCACGTTCGAAATCGATGGGGGAGTCGAGGCGGCGCTCATCGTCGAAGGAACCGGAGCCGCCGCGACCGCCATCACCTCCGTCGCAGCCTCCGTCCGAAGGCGCTTGGCCGGAGCGGGCCCCGCTAGTGCCCGCTCGCGCTTGAGTCTGTAAGAAAGGAAAAATTAGATGCGTGGAATCAAGACGTGAAATATAAAGCTGCTCCAAGGTTAAGAACTTACCCCATCGGGAACCTTCCCGGGGTTCGTGAGGCCCCCGTCGACGGCCGCGTCCTAGCACCCGGAAGGCTTGAAGTCGCTGCCGGCGGCGTCACGCCGCGAGGCCCCGCAGCCCCACGAGCGGAGGCCGCCGCCGATGCGGCCAAGGCCAGCGCCACCGGCCTGGCTCCAAGGGCCAGGTGACTTTCACGGGACCCCTCCGTGGGCCCCTCAGGACCAGCGGCGCCCTGCGTTGAAGGGGCACCAACCGCGACCTTCTGGGTCGAGAGGTGCTCCTCTTCTCCGCTCCACTCCTCCCCCGATTCCTCAGAGGAGGACCTTCGACGGGCCCCACCTCTCGTCTCTGCTTAGCCGAGCGCTGCTCGCCCGCAGAGAGATCGAGGCTATGCATCCGCCTCTTCTTGCTCTCCTCCTCCTTCGTCTTCTTTGCCGACGAGGCACCGAGAAGCCCGTCGGACAAGCCCGAAATCTTCCCTAACGGGGGGTAGCGACAACTCGTAGTCGAGCTCCCCCTACACGCAAAGCCAAAAAAAATGTAAGGTGAAAAGAAACAAAAAGAAGGGCTCGACGAACTAATACACTCACCAGTTCGGGGCAACCGGGATCCGGCCGCATCGGAAGACGGTTGACATCCTGCACCATGAAGGGGCCCGACACCGTGCCTCGAACCCTCTTGGCGACGCTCTCCGTCGTAATATCCTCAGCAACCATCCGGCTCCCCTCGAGCTCCGCTCCAACGAACATTTGGCTCATGCGAAGCGAGCGCCGCATCAGGGGGAGCACCCGTCGATGATGGAAGGCTGAGGCAACGACCCCGGCAGTCAACCCCTGCCCTCGAAGGGTCGCCAGGGCGTCGAGGAGGTCTTCGAGCCTCTCTTGATGGTCCCGCACTCGGGCACCCCAGTTGTGGGGACGCAACTCGATGACGCGCCCCGTGTACTGAGGCAGCAGCCCCTCGTCGTTCCTGATGTAGAACCACTTCAAAGGCCAGGCGCCGTGGCTCGAAGTCAGGCCGATAGGGATGAAGGTGTCGGCCTTCCTCACGGCGAAGTTGCAGCACCCAGCCCGCACCAGCCTCCGCACCCCCAGCGACGCGCTCTTGGAGAAGTACTCTGCCCGAAAAAGATGGAGCCAGAGCTCCCAGTGCGCCTCCACCCTGAGGTAACCCTCGCAGACAGTGGTGAAGATGGCAGCGTAGGAGATCGCGTTGGGGGAGAGATGCTACAGCTCGATCCCGTAGTAGTGGGTAAGGGCGTGCATGAACCGGCTCGGCGGGGAACCGAAGCCCAGTCAGTGGAACTTGACGAAGCTGACCACATAGCCCTCCGGTGGGTTCGGCTCGCGGTCCCCCTTTGGCGGAACGAGCCATTTGGGCTCGGCCCTGTTGGTGATGGGGCAAAGAAGCCCCTCCGCCACCAACCCCTCCAGCTCCTTCCTTGTCACATCCGAGGGGAGCCACGCCGCGGGCTGAAGAATCTCCGACGGTGCCATGGCAAGGGCACGGAGCTCTTCGGTGGACGGACGACCCGGAAGATTTCCTATCTCCGCAGGGAGGCGAGCGCAAGGAAGGTAAGCGCAGGGAGGTGAGCGCAAGGAAGGCAAACGAGCGCAGGAAGGCGAATGCGAAAACGGCAGGAAAGCAAGTGAAGAGCAACGGTGCGCGGAGTGCCTCCTTTTATAGGAGCAGAAGACCGACGGACGGCCGACGCTTGCCCGACCAGTAAGTCCCCGCATTAAATGCGTCCAAAGCACTCTCCTCTCGATTCCAGTGCGTCATGGATAGGGCCGTTTCGCATTCACCCCCTCGACTGCCATCGACCATGGACACGCGTCAAGCATCCGCGAATCAGCCGTCATGTCGGCTCCACCACGACCACGCCGTTCTGACTCCCATGACATTACGGCCGCGCCGCTTCGAATCTTTTCTTGAAAAACGAGAACTGACAGTTATCCTCCTCGAAATGCGCTTTAAGTACAGGAATCATCCACTACCGCGCCGCTCCGGCTTCTGCATAAAAAGGCACGCGTGATGAACAGGAGGAGTTATCCACAGACGGATCTTCCCACGATACGGGATATGGGCCCAGGCCCTTGAAATCTCCAGGGAGCGAAGGCTGGCCCTCGAAAAGGGTTCGACAGCCGCCCTCGAGTACCGGAGTTAGGGGTGACCGAGGGGGCCGACGCGAGTCCCTTGCTCAAGAACAAATTCTCGAGGCCCCCTCAGACACATTCAAGGCAAAACTAAGGGACCACGGCAGAATCCCCTCGAGGGGAGGCATCGAGCCCTCAGACCCGATCGAAAGGGTTTGGAATCCGCAGGACCCACTGTTTTGCTCCAATAAGAGCGCCTCAGGGCCACTAGTCGACCCCTATCGAACGGGGCAGAGCCCTTACTTGAATTTCCCGATAGTAGCTCACCTGAGACGTTGATGCTCGGCCGAGCATGGGTAGCACAACGCTTCTCTCCCCTCTACCCGATCGAAAGGTTTCATGAGGGTCGAACGAAAAAAGTCGAGCTCGCACCTGACTGGCTTCGATGAAAGAAGCTAAGGAGCGGACTCACAACTAGGTGGCCTCGACAAAAGAGGATCCAACCACCCGGGGGCTCGATCATTCGAGCATGCATCGACCAAATCAAAAATAAAAGACCTCGGGCGAGTATTCTACTCACCCGAGGCCTCGGGGGCTACACCCGAACGGTGCGCTCGCGCGCACCCCTCGAAATACGACCAACACTCTGAGTCCATTCAACTAAGCCTCCGTGTAAGTATCAGCACTTACACGAAGCCTCGGGGGCTACTGTCGGTTACCAAGAGAAGGGGTACCCTAAACCTCCCTTGTCTTCGGTTGAACCCCGAGTTTACCCTCAGATCAATCTCATGGGGACCCTCAAAAAAACAAGCGCAAGACCCGACAATACATCCTCGACCCACCGGGGCCCACCAGCAAATACACACTGGGCCGACCCACACAGAATACTTAACTTCTGCCGCGACCCTCGACAAGCCACTGACGTCACCATCTGACCCTCAAAAAATCACTGACGTCACCAGCTGATGATCACTCGAGATGGGGGGACCCTGCGTCAAGTGTCGAGGCCTCGGCGGGACGGACGCCTCGATACAACAAGGGTCGAGCTCCCCTTGATCCACCAACTCCAGGTGCGTCCGATAGCGCATTTAATGCAAAACTACCTAACCTCGTCAAATCGTATGGCTACAGTGTCCGCACAGTGGTCCGTACAGCGGTCGAATCCTGCTTTACTGCCCATACTGAGGACGTGCATCGGTCTGCATGGTACTATTACGCCGTACTCAGCGCTGTTAGGCAGCTCGAGGCCCCCCTTCGACGCGCTACGCGACAAACAACCGACATCGGATTCCCTAAATTCAATCTTATCCGTTCAACCACTACGCTCGAGGCTACCCCTCGACTGGGCCTCGAGTACGCGTCGACGCCCTCCGGTCAACCTACATCGACTTCGAAAGCTGCGCCAGCAACTCCCGATGCGACCCTAACAGGAACTCGCACGTCCTCTACAGGGGATCGCGTCTTTCGCCGGTCAGCAACCACGTCTCCGAAGGACGCCTGTCAACCCCAAGCCACGCTGCTACAGAATAAGCCATGCTCAGCACACGTCTCTGCAGAGGCCTCGAGTTGACCACCATGACTCGCGACGTCACCACCGCGTCATCGAACCAGGATATCTGTACTCCTATGCCTCCCCTTGGCCTATAAAAGGGGACGCCAGGAGACCCAATAGAAAGGAGGAACGGACCCCAGACAACGATCCCACGTACAATCGAACACACGCCTAGGCTGATTTCTAGACTCTGAATAGCTCTTTCGCCCTACACCTGAACCCCACCCCTCGAATTCTCTCATTCGCTTGTATTCACCCCTGTACAAGCACTTAGGTGCAAGATAATATAAATCTTCTCCCCCCGCTGGACGTAGGGCCTTCTTTGCCTGAACCAGGATAAATTGCTATGTTCTTCTTGCATCACCATCCGAACGGGTTACACACACATACGTTTACTCGTTGGCTTAGAACACCCCCGGGTTTCTCACGCCGACAATATGTATGCTCTTTGTAGTTTGTAGTTGGAAAAAAGGAATATCATTATTGTTTCTGTAGTAGTGCACGCGGAGCTCTTGACAGAACTAGAGACCGGCCGGACCGGTGAGTGACCAGCGTCCATTGACAAGGAAAGGATGCACGCCCGCTGGCCAAAGCTCTCACACAGCGCCAAGAAATCTTCTGATGGCATGTGGATCATAGATACCGCATGGCCACCAAATCTTCAATGCGGCCGGATGTGAGCATACGCACTTTTTAGAAAACAAACTGAGGCAGGACGATGCTTGTTGTATTAAAAGGAAAGTGGGTCAAGATTCAAGATAGGTCACAAATAAAATAGTAGGAGAAAACTATAGAAGTGTGTAAGAATAAACTCTCATCGTTGGCTTGTCAAAATTTGCTCCTACCACGATTCAAACTTGGCTTTCATTCTTTATTTTCTGTAGTACTTGATACATTACAAGCTAACTGTTTTTTTTCCCAACCGAGAAACCTTCCCAATTCCATTACTTATCATAACGGAAATACGTTTTGGAAGATGTTTAGAAAAAGAAAAAGGGGAAACTGACACTAAAGATCATAGACCAAGGAAAACAGCAACTTTATAGACTCTGGCTCAGAGCTAGGATGCTAAGAGCCAAAATACAGAAAACCATCAACGGTCCTATTGACAAGGAACCCGACAGAACTAAACAGCAGCATTACAGAAAGCCTTTCAGGCAAGTGCGCCTATACATCCAGAACTGACCATGCATAAGGGAGAATTCTGGTTATTACAGACACAGTTTCCAACACAAACTGAATCGTGGATTGTTATCAAAATCTGATCTCCTTTTGAGAAAGCAGCTTCCTTTCTTGCTCAGGCCGGAGTGTTGTCTTGATTATCAGGATCATCACCTTGAATCTGCTGGACAGCTCCTGCATCTTCCGTCTTTTCAATATCATCTTGGCCACCTGTAGCATCATGTTGATCCCCTCAGTGACCTGTCCCTTGTCTTTTTCGTTCATCATATATCACAAAATATGACAAATGATGTTCGTAGGATTCTGAATGACTATCTTGTCAGAGCATGCTTTATTCCTAGTTTTTCAAATGGCCCAATAAATTACAGATATACCCAAAGCCATTGCTAGCTTTGGTTCAAATTGAAGGGGATGCTGTTAGCCCCAAAGCGTTACTGCCCAAATGACGTTTGCTATATGGCATTGAAAGAACAAATGTGTGATGGTTTCAAGTTTATTGCAGAAATAACATGATGGATCCCCTTTCCATTTTTTGCTTAATAAAATTGTCTTTTGTGAAGCTGTCATTATTAATCATCAACCACATAAAATTTTTGATTTTTGCAGGGATCTTCCCCTTCCAGGTTGTTTTATGGTATTCCCCAACATCAACATTTGTCAGGCTATTGTAAATGAGAAATTTTACAATTGGTTGTCAAAAATTGGACGGCTCGCGACGCTCGATCCAACGGCTGAAAAGGCATAGTAACCAAGAGTTACCAATTTGAGAGGTACCGGGTGCGCACTAAGTGCGTATTAAATGGTGAGCCCATATACACTAGGTGTATACTAAAATTGGTGAGATCGGTGGATACAAAAAATTAATATAATTGTAATTTTGAAATTTTTTAATTCATTTAGGAGTAGTATGGTAAATGTATAATAGAAATATAATGTTTAGAGTACTATACAGATGATTGAAGTAGTATAGTCTGAATATATTTCTCCTATCCCTAGCCACTCAGTTCTTCATCTTCTCTCGTCGGTTACGGCAGCGCTGGTGCCGGCGCCGGCTGCCAGAGCCAGGGCGAGGACGGGCCGGACGCCGAGTAGATCCAGGACGCTCCCCTGCACGGCGGCAGTGGCTGTCCCCGCTGCCTGGATGGTGTGGGCGGCGATATGGTCGAGTACGCGTCGGTCTAAGTTGTGGGCAGCGAATCTGGGAGGTTGGGAAGGTGGCGATGCGGCCGCGGATTCTCGTCTAGGAGTGGTGCGAAGGAGGGGGTTTGCCCCTGCGAGTCCAGAGAAGGCAGTGATGACGGCTGAGGCGGCTGGTGTGGAGAGATCAGGAGCTCGGTTTGGGGTTGGCAATGGCGGCGGCGGCGGCCATTGAAGGCGCTGGAGAAAGCAAAGGGTTTCAGAGGGGCTGATCCAGATGGAGTAGGGAAGGGGAGGGGCGTGGTCCTCGCTGGAGGCTTCAGGGAGGACTCGATAGCGCTGGTGCCGGCGATGCCGGAACGTCGCTCAGTCGCCGCCACGTCCACATTCCGTGCAGTTGACTCCCCCATGGCCGCTCACGCATGGCATGGCCACTCCGGGGTCCCCGACCTGCGCCATCTCCCTCCGGCTCCTCGTTGCGCTCCTCCTCCTCCACTTCCGCCTCCTCGCCGCTGCGGCCTCGGTGCGCTTCACCCTGCCACGTCCCTCCTCGCCTCGCGCCTGCGGCTGTTCCCATCCATGGCGGCAATGGAGTTATTCGAGAACGCGCGCTCCGTGTGACTGAAGAGCCACCTCGGCACGTACCTCTGCGCCGCCGACGACGCGGAGGCCGTCTCCCACGGCTACCGCCGCAACTCCCGGGGCACCGTCTGGGCCGTGGAGCCCGCCGGCGACGAGTACATCCGGCTGCAGGGCCAGCGCGGGCTATACCTCGGCGCCGCGGACCCCGCCGCGGCGCTCGACGTCGCCACGCCCAGCTGCAGTGTCGTCCAGGGCGTGCCGTCCACCCCTAACGACAGCGCCTTCCTCTGGACGCCGCGGCGGGAGGACGAGCACGGCGCCGCCGGGTGCCTCACCCTGTCCGGGCCGCTCGGCCGCCTCCTCCGCGCCAGCTTCGGGGATACGCCGCGGGATAACGCCGTCAGCCTCGACTTCGATGTCGCCCCGGAGGAGAGCGCATGGGTGGTGGAGGCCGTCCCTGCGGAGCAGGCGGCGCGCCCTCCGCCCTGCCGTGCCCAGTCCTGCGACGCTCGGATGCAGGCGACCGCGGCGACGTTGGACACCACGTCCAGCTCCTTCATCAGGTTCTACTCCGCCAAGGTATCCGAACAGAAGCGTGACCCACTGACCCTGATTGGTTTCCTTGAATGCGCTTCGTTCTTTCCTGATCTGATGCTTCCGGTTCTTGCACTTTTGCAAGCGTGTTCCCGTCAGTTGATTTCTTGGAGAACAAACGCCTGTTGTTTTGTCGCAAAGACTCTGGAGTAGCAAGCTAGCAGATCATGAAAGTTTTTGAGAATAAGTTCTTGAAACTAATTTCTCGACCCGAATCATAGCATTGTTAAATACTGCTTATATTTGATCACGGCCTTCTCTATTTCCTGCAGGCATGGACTGTCTGGCAACGGCAGGCTTCAGCAGGGATAGCGAAGCGTCCGGACAGGAGATGAGGCAGAACCTGATGCAGAATTTGCATCTTTGTATGTACGTTGGAAAGTCATGCATAAGGCGCTTGTGGTTATTGTGCATTCTGGTTTCATTTTTCCTTTAATCTCCCGGGTGTTGGATTTTGTCTTTGTGTGATGCTAAGATATTACGCCTCTGCCAATTTTGTTCACCTGTGTTGGTTTGTGACAACTGAAGTTTCAGTAGATGAACTCGGATGACCAACAGTCCCTTTGTGGTGTTGGTTTATCAGGTTTCATTTTGTCTTTGATGATGTCTTTGATGATATCGTGATGTTCACAAAAAATCTGACATAGAATATCAGTTCGATGCCTAAAGCTATGTATTGTCTACAATTGGTTTGCTACTTCTAGTAGTGAGCTTATACTTATGCAAATTTGAGATACGACATGGTTATGTCAGTTCGATGCCTAAAGCTATGTATTGTCTACAATTGGTTTGCTACTTCTAGTAGTGAGCTTATGCAAATTTGAGATACGACATGGTTAGGACAGCGACCTGGACCACATTCCAATTCGTACTCGGTACAAAGTTTGTCGTTAACTCATAATGAGCTCTGCATAATGGTTGTTCAACTTGTAGTGAACACCGCATAATGGTCGTTCAACTAGCAATAAACAATGCATAATGATAGTTCAACTCGTAATGAGCACCGCATAACGAACACTACATAATAGTCATTCAACTCATAATGAATGTACATAATGGTTGTTGCTCTGATTACCAAATGCTTCGTAATCAAGCAAACATTGACTATCACACCAGAATAGTCCCTTCAGGTGTCCTTCCCCATCAACCGTGTACTTGAAAAAGAAATCGGGATCTTTGAGCTTTTGTGCTGTCAGATAGCTGATGACTGTTTTAACGTCACTAGCAGCAATTGTCTTCGCCTTATACAGATGACAGAAATTATACAAGTCCCTAACTGTAAACCCAACCTGATCATACCCACCATACTGTATTTAGAAAATATCCATAATCTGGTGACGCCATCGGATGGTTGTGTTCATCGATGAAATCCTTCACATACCACTGCAAGTTCTGATCCCGTGCAATCACAAATTTAGCGGGGCATCCAACACGGGTAAGCCTCCGTGCCTTCCGCTCCCTATTCGCCTTATTCAGGTGCTTCTCATCACAGAAACCTTGACGACTGCAAACGAACATCCGATGGTAATCGCCCTCATCTCACTATGTCTGTTGTCCCACTCACTATAGCTTCTCCTCACACTAAATCCTTTGCCATAACCGTAGTTGTTATAAAACTGAAATCCTTCTTCTTCACTATCAAAAGTCTTCCTGACAATGTCATAGTACTCCAACAAAGACTCAAGATCCGGCATTTCCTCCTGTATCCATCAACAACACTGTATCAGGGAACAAATAAGCTAGCTAATGAGTTACCAGCACTTGCTTAGGAAGCCCAAATATATTTAATCAGTACAGAATTATAGGTGATGAGATTGCGGAATACTAGTAGCACATGAGCAAGAGTTTAAGAGCTACTCTTATTAGCAAATGGAGTACCCGGAACAGATCAAAACCTAGCCATAACTACTCAGGATTCAGTACAACAATACACTAGTCTCTTACTAGGATACTGGACTGCAAGTCATCAAGGTGCTCATATCAGAATTCATATCTAGAAGAATTCATATCTAGAATTCAGAGAAAAAATGTTGCCTGATTCTAGGATTTTTCAAAAGCAGTGAAATGACGACTCAATTACTTGGGTAGGTCTTTGCCAGGCTCCCAACAATAACAATATTTAGTTTAGATTCAACCTCAAATATAAACCTGGCAAACAGACCTTTACAAAAATAGAAACCAAATCAATTTGTGGAGCATATTCAAAGGATGGCACAAAAATGCTAGCTAAACCCAGAGATGTATTTTATAGACTGTTATCCATTTGCTTCCTGTGCAATAAATAACCGTATGACCAAACTGTGATTAACAACAAAATAGAGCTGGCAGGAAACATTGTTCGTGCTTTTAGTACCAAAATCTTCTTGAACAGCAGGCAACATCGGTAGGTTGAGAAGCAAAAATTTATGAACACTGTAAGGTAGCTATCAGTTCAGAGCATATAGAGAAGACTTACATACTTTCTAACAAAATCCAATTTTAGAGAATGCGTGAACCTTCATCAAATTCAGTAAAACAATGCACTACTCTGCTACTAGGTGCCAATACAGGACTTGAAGTCATCAAGGTGCTCATATCAGAATGCATATCCACAACTGAGTGAACAAAATGGGAGAACATGCACTATATGAAACTCATAGATCAAAGAAAGGGTGAGCAAGCTATTTCCATTCTTGACTATGTGCATACAGGTACAGCAACTACGCAAGAGCTATACGCTAGCTAGGCAAGGATCAAGTCTACATCGGCAAACCATTGTTAAGTGCCTGACACTGGAAACAATGAAAAAAAATTCAGCACTACAACAATTAGGGAACTGCACAATTATATTGCTGCATTCCTAAGTTGAATATATGAGATAAATCAAATGCAAAAAAAAAAAAAAGTGAAGAGGAGGGGAACCTTGGCCATCGATTGGAGCTCAATTGGATCCATTTCAGAGAGTTCTTCGCGAGGACGGGGTCGACGCTGACCTGAACGCGGCGGCGACCGGCTACTCCTCGGCAGCGGTGACGACGGCGCGGGCGGTGCACGGGTCCCCAGGGCGCTCGCACCAGGCTGGGCCGCCGGGGAGAAGGGACGGGCAACAGGCTGAGTGCCAGCGACGAGCGCGGTCGAGGGCGAGGCGGCGGAGGCGGCGTCGCGCGGCGGCGAGGTCGAGGGTGCGGGCGAGGCGGCCGCGGCTTCGCCCGACGGCCCGGGGAGGAGGGAGGAAGGAGGAGTGACGGGCTCCCAGCGACAAGCGCGGCCGAGGGTAGGCCACCGACGGCGGCAGCGCTGGATTGCAAGGACGAGGCGGCGGCGGCGGCTAGGGCTTGCAACCTCGTGTCCTGGCGATTTGGCGAAGGGCTCATGCGGGCGTTCGTACGCGGGGTGACGGCGGAGGGGGGTCGGGGTCGGGGAGGTGGGATGCGGGAAACACAATTACCATACTAACCTTCCACTAATAAAATTAATTAGCGCTAATTATTTACTTAGTTACCGGAAGTAACCAGAAAGTACCCCCAACCACCGTAAAAGGGCTCATTGTAAATAGACATGACAGAGAATTTTCGATTCTTTTCCAATGCCCAATTTATCAAGTCAACGTCAGAGGATAAGCCAAAACCCCTTTTCCGAATCTGGTCCCATTGTAGTCTTAAATTAGCAGGAAACCACCTTCTAAATGTGATTATGATTTCTCTTAGTGCTGGTGGCCAAGTGGGTTGCGATAATTACCCTTGCTGCCTACAAACCTAGCTAATGCATACTACTGATACGACAGGAATCTAGACTAGAATGGAAAAGATAGCGACAATGAAAAAAGATTGATGTGTCGATTATGACCGGACAATGGACAATGGATGCCGCGATAATGATGAGTTTCAGAGAAGTCCATGTAAATGTGCTTTAGCAAATATAAAATTAGTTTTGGAAAATGATTAAAAACTTATTTGGGTTTTCAAATAGAGCTTTAAAATAGTTTGAAGTGATCATTTAAAAACAAAGTTTAAAATGATTTGAGAAGAGCTTTAATAAAATGGTATTAAGTGATTTCTGAAAATATGGTTTCAAAGTTTATTTTGAAAAACAAGTTTTAGATCCAGTTTTTACATTCCAATTAAATTCTTCTTATGTCTATCTCCCTTCAAAATCAATCCGGCCGGTCCACTTTTCTTGTCTCTCCCTTTTCTTGTTTAACCCAACCATTAATCGTTTTTTCTTTTTACTTAGAACCAGTCCATATATAATTATACAAATCCTCCGTTCATGTCATTTCAATTTCTCTAAATTAATTCCAATTTCTCTCTCTTGTCCATTGGTGTTATTACTTGACAAATACCTAACTACTGGTGGAAGGGCCAAGCAAGCGAGCTGCACGAATTCTATCGTCGCGCTGGCCACTAAATGCCGCTTCTGTTGTAATTGCTACGCTGAAGGCCCTAACGGGAGTCTCAACAAAATAAAAGGGATGAGATTTTTCGATCTGTTGCATCGCACTCCCCCCTTTTTTAGTGATAATGGAATTAAAGTTTTGGCTTTAATTCGTGCCTATGTCCCACAGGTAGGTCTTTGCGAGACTAAAAGACAGTTTTGGGAAGATCTCGATAGCATGGTTAGTACTGTGCCTATCAGCGAGAAACTCTTCATAGGAGGAGACCTCAACGGCCATGTGGTGCGACTAATGTAGGTTTCGAGCGGGTGCATGGGGTTTCAGGTATGGTAGTAGAAATCAAGAGGGGGAGGATGTTTTGAACTTCGCGTTGGCCTACGATTTGTTGATAGCGAACACCGTCTTTAAGAAGAGAGAATCCCATCTAGTGACCTTTCGTAGCGGACAACACCTGAGTCAGATCGACTTTATCCTTGCAAGGAGGGGGATAGACGTGCTTGCTTAGATTGTAAGGTGTTACCTGGGGAGTATGTTGTCCCTCAACACAAGCTTGTGGTGGCGGATTTTCGCTTTCGGGTACGTGTCCATCGGGACAATCGGGCCAAGATTGCGAGAACAAAATGGTGGAAGCTTAGGGAGAAAGCCGCGCAAACATTTAAGGAGAGGATGTTAGATGAGAGGTTGTGGGAAGAAGGAGAAGATGCAGATGACATGTGGCTAAAGATGGCAACATGTGTTCGGAATGTGGCTTCGGATGTGTTTGGAGTGAGTAGGGGAGGCAAACAGGAAGCGAAAGACACCTGGTGGTGGAATGACGAGGTGCAAAGGGCTATTAGGGAGAAGAAGGAGTGGTTCAAGCGTCTCCATCATGACAAGAGTGCAGCCAACATTGAGGGCTATAAAATAGCGAAGAGGGCTGCAAAACGAACGGTGAGTGTAGCAAAAGGTCAGGCGTATGATGACCTTTATCAGCGACTAGGCACGAAGGAAGGGGAGAAGGACATTTATAGGATGGCTAGGATCCGCGAGAGGAAGACGAGGGACATCAACCAAATCAAATGCATCAAGGATGGAACGGATCAACTTTTGGTGAGGGATGAGGAGATCAAGGACAGGTGGAGAGAGTACTTTGACAAGTTGTTTAATTGGGAGAATGAGGGTCCTACCTTAGAGTTGGATGACTCATTTGATGACACCAACAGACGTTTCGTGAGGAGATTTCAGGAGGCAGAGATTGGGGAGGCTTTGAAGAGGATGAAGGAAGGTAAAGCGATGGGCCCTGACGGTATCCCCATTGAGATGTGGAGATGCCTAAGTGCCAGAGCAATAGTATGGTTAACTAAGTTTTTTAACCTCATTTTTTGGTCAAACAAGATGCCTGAAGAATGGAGGAGAAGTATATTAGTACCGATCTTCAAGAACAAGGGAGATGTTCAAAGTTGTACTAATTACCGTGGGATTAAGTTGATGAGCCATACGATGAAGCTCTGGGAGAAGGTTATCGAGCATCGCCTAAGAAGAGTGACAAGTGTGATCCAAAACCAATTTGGGTTTATGCCTGGTAGGTCGACCATGGAGACAATTTTCTTATTACGACAGTTGATGGAGAGGAATAGGGAGCAGAAGAAGGACTTGCACATGGTCTTTATTGACCTCGAGAAGGCATATGACAAAGTACCGAGAAATGTCATGTGGTGGGCCTTGAAAAAGCACAAAGTCCCAACTAAGTACATCACCCTCATCAAGGATATGTACAGGGATGTGGTGACGTGTGTCCGAACATGTGATGGCGACACCAGTGACTTTTTAATTAAAATAGGACTACATCAAGGGTCGACATTGAGCCCTTATTTATTTGCTTTGGTGATGGATGAGGTCACAAGGGACATACAAGGTGATATCCCTTGGTGTATGCTCTTTACTGATGATGTGGTGCTAGTGGATGAGACTAGGGCAGGGGTTAATAGGAAGTTAGAACTATGGAGGCACACGTTAGAGTCGAAAGGGTTTAGACTTAGTAGGACCAAGACCGAGTACATGAGGTGCGATTTCAGCGCCACTAGGAATGAGGAGGGAGACGTTAGCTTCGATGGGCAAGTGGTGGCCAAGAAGGATACTTTTCTGTATTTAGGATCGATGCTACAAAAGGATGGTGACATTGATGAAGATGTTAGGTATAGAATTTCAGCCGGTTGGTTGAAATGGCGTCAAGCTTCAGGCGTCCTCTGTGATAGAAGGGTGCCTCAGAAGTTAAAAGGTAAGTTTTATAGGACAGCGATTCGTCCGACGATGTTATACGATGCTGAATGTTGGCCTACAAAAAGACGACATATCCAACAATTGAGTGTAGCAGAGATGCGTATGTTACGATGGTGTTGTGGGCACACAAGGAGGGATAGAGTCCGGAACGACGATATTCGGGATAGGGTTGGGGTGACACCAATTGAGAAAAAATTGATTCAACACCGGTTGAGATGGTTTGGCCATGTCCAACGGAGGCCTCTTGAGGCACCGGTGCGTAGTGAGGTTCTAAAGCGGGTCGATAATGTAGAGAGAGGTAGAGGTTGACCTAAACTGACTTGGGACGAGTCGGTTAAGAGAGACCTTAAGGAGTGGAATATCCCTAAGGATTTAGCTATGGATAGGAGCGCTTGGAGACTACCAATTAACGTGCCTGAACCGTAATCTTTTTCTTGTACCATTTATATGTTCTTTGTTTTCATGCCTCTTTTGGGTTTCATCTCTAGCCTACCCCAACTTACTTAGGATAAAATGCTATGTTATTGTTGTTTGTTGTTGCTTTAGCCTCATCTTCAAAGAAGAGACTTCAGTCCAACTTATATTACAAAATAAAAGACATCTTGAACACCAAGTTGCAAGCTTAAGTATCAATTCCGAAAAAAATGAATGGCTATCCTTTCGAGTTGAAGAAGCATAGTGTACTCCACTCTATAGTGGACGACCTGCCTGTATCATAGCCTCCATTTGGTCCACAATGCATTGCATCAAAGACCAAAAAGGAAGCCAATGTGTTGCTTTGAATAAAACCTGCAAAAATAATTTTGGTGTTAGCTTATTAAAAACAGAGTCATTCCTAGTTCATTTCGGACCACCCTATTTGACCAATTATTAAATAAATATTCAAAATTGACTGGTGGTTGATTAGCCAAAACTATAAAAATGGTACGCCAAAGGAATTTAGCATAATATCATTCAAAGAATAAATGACGAACAGATTCGAAGCAAAATCATAAGTTTTCCTGCCTTGCCAATTCCTCTTAGATAGATTGCCTTTTGTTAAGATGACTCTCTTCGTTAGATACCAGTATACAACATAATAATTTTGTCATTAAAGGGTCCTTTATATGCCAAATTTCCTGACTAACCCTAAATCTCTAATACCATTATTAATTTGGTGTTTGTACATTAACCTTAATGTGAAAGAACCATTTTTGTTTAGGTTCGGGACAAAAGGTATCCATACCCACGTTTAAATTGGTATGCATGACACTAGCCAACCACTCGGTAAGCTTATTTACAGCAACACTCCCCTAATATCATAAATCATACGTAGTAAATTTTAAGGGAAAAAAAGAACTCTAATCCTATTTTCGTTAGGCACGCTAAGCCCAGCACACTTTTTTTCAACGCGAAGGACATCCCTCATTTCCATTTAAAAATAAACGAAATACAAGAGTTTCGACACAAACAGGAGAAAAGAAACAGATAAAACGCTACCACTAGCCTAACCGCACTCTGTCTCAGAGGCAGAAAGCTAGGAGAAAAGCAAGTGACAGACGCAAGCTTAGACAGCGCGCTTAACAGAACGAAACTTCAGTCGCTTCTGGTCGCCTGTTGAGTTCTTGGTAAGGAGCAGTCTTGTTGCCACCCTCAACATGGTGTTTACTCCGTTGATCATCATCTCCTTGTCAACGTCAGCATATAGTCCTGCCCCAAAAGCTCATTAGTGCCCCTGCATGACAAAAAAATCTCAATGGGGTTCCTGATGGTTTTCCCCTCAAAACAAGCTCTGCTGCGAGCCTTCTTGATAGCCCAACAGATAGCTGAAATCCCCCAAAGATGGATTTTCTTTCCATTGGCCCATTGGGTAACCAACCAATGATCACACCAATCCCAACATTGTACGTGCTAAAGATGAGGGAATGTTATCAGCACCCAGCAGCTGTGCATAATGACACCCCAGATCACTCTAGCCACAGGCAAGTAAAGAATAGATGATCAGCAGATTCATCTTGGTCACATATCATATAGCTGGGGTTGCCTACCCAGTTTCTTTTGAGCATATTATCTTTTGTCAACACAACATTATTGATTAAATTAAAAGGCACATACCTCCAGATGTTTTTGTGATAGACACCAGAATCATTTCTAGTTAGAGAATTATACAGACTTTACAGAGAATTTCCCACTCTTCTCTAATTTCCAAACTATCACATCCTCATAGCTTTTTTTTTCGGAGGGGACACATCCTCTGAGTTTTGAAGTTCAAAGGAGTACACACCAGACAAAATCAACTACCAAACAATGTTGCAAATCATCGGTGAGCCATCTTCTGAAAGTAACAAGAATAAAAGCCCAGCACACTTGTGCCAAAAGCCACGCCGAGCGCCTGGGAGTGCGCTAGCCCAAACCCACTGCCGGTGGCACAGCCCACACCCGCTTGCTTCCTCCTGCCGCTCGGGGGCGCTGACCGGCCTGAGTCCCTGACGCCACAGAGCGTCGCGCCTGCAGCCTGCAGTGCTCCCTCTTCTTTGGCATGCCGCCCCCAAGCGCCACTGTCACTGTCCCAAATGCCCTAACTAGAAGCCTAGAAGCATTCTTCTGAGCCCTCTTTTGTGACAATGGACAAGGCCGACATCTCTCAAGTCACGAATGTCCCTCACACAAAGCTTCTTATTAGAAGCCAAGGTAAAGGATTCCATTTTAATGAAATATATCAATCCCTTGAGCCGGATGGATTTTCTATCTATATAATTTTATCAGGCTTTATGGGATATCATCATAAAATGAGATCTGATGACTCTACTCGAGGAATTCTATAAAGGTGACCTCTAAAAGTAGTTGTTTGATGAGATTTTGTGTCATTTTTTCTTTGCGCGTGGCATTAACATTTATACCCACACATAGAACTCTCGCATAATCTTAATTCTGGCGGATTTATTTGTGTTCATATATCTGTATATGAGGCAAATTATGAAGAACTAATAAGTGTCAGAGATGGATCTGCAGGGCAGCAGCAACCGGTGGCGCACGAGGTCGTGCGCGAAGAAGCACCACGCGCGAAGAAAATAGCGCTACCGAAGACCGCGCGAAGAAAATATTTCGCGGCAAAACACCTGGGTCTATAATTTTGGTAAATGCTAAGTTAATTTTTCCAAACCGTTGGAGATCGACTCTTTTTATCTTTGCCATATTTATTTGGGATTTGGCAAACTCCTAATTTTGCCAAACAAAATTTACAAAACCGTTGGAGCCTCATGGTGGTGGTACGTACAGTACATGTCTTTCTAGGGGAATGACTTTTTTTTTAATGGAAAGACTCTCGGTTGCAAGGCCTGTTTAGGTGGGCTCACAATAGTGAGTTTTTTTTTTGCCAACAGCTGTTTCCAAAATAGATTCATGAGTGAAATCTATTTTTCGCCCTCTATCAGGCCCTAGCACCCCTCCTGGTTGAAACAATATTACAAAAATTGTCATCAGCTCATGTCGTGCCTGCAAATCAGTAGCGTGCCAGGTCTGTTGAGTGGCTTCGGCCAGCAAGGACAGGGGCATGTTGGATAATTTTTCTCTCTCAGCCATTTATTAATTGCTGATGAAGCTATTTTATCAAATACCATTCTCAAAAGAGCTCAGCTTTAATCAGAAAAAACTATTAGGGAAGCTATTTTGAAAAATCAACTTCACTGGTGAAATTTGGCCCTCCCAAACACAGTTGTATGTTCGACACCGACATGCAAAAATTAAGTTACACGCGTAACCTTATTGGGCTGATTAGTTTGCGTATTTAGCATTCATCACTGATCTCACAAATATGGGCCAGCAGCTTGTACGTGGCCCATGCTACATGTTACACCCAGGCCCAAAGAGAATTCCCCAGCTGAGAGTGGTGCTTGCCTGGCAAGGCAAGATAGATCTGCACGATGACACGGCGTCCCTGCTCGTGAGTTGTTTGATGCTCGCCGCCCACGTCCTCACGCTGTAAACCCCGTCTCAGCCGCCTCCCCTGTCTAGTACGGAGTACAAAGGAAAACATAGTACGCTTCTTCTCGGCTCCCCGGTCGATGGACCCGCGGCACTCACCGCCATCAGGCTGCTGCTGTGGAGGATACATGTGAAATCTGAGAAATAGATGCGCTCCTCAGGGATTTGGCAACCATCGCTGTCGATACAGTCTCATTAGCCACGGATTCGAAAGGAGCTCCTCCTTGTATAGTAGTGTAAGGCCTTGGATGCCTCCTTTCCTTTTTGTATGAAATTGGAGGGGATTGACCCCCTACAGGATTTTATTTAATTATAAAATGCAGAGCCAAAAAGTACTCCATTTTAAAGACTTAGGAAACAAAGAGGATGGGAGAAGAGGCAAGTCCGTTCGTGAGATGGAGGTGGCATTGCACGAAAAGCAGAAGTCATGGGTGCGGTGAAAACAGAGCATGTTGCATGTTGCAATGACGAAACGAGCGTTGGTTTCAGGTTACTATATATCAATCCGGCGTTTAGTTTGATTTCTTTATCTATTCCCTTCTTCATTTCCTTTGTTTGCAGGAGGAGCAGATCATCTATCTATATTGTAGAGAGTACACTTGATCTCTTTCACGTCCTAGAATTAGTGTTCACTTCATGTCGTGCAATGTTACGGATAGTGTCAATGTAATTGTTGTTGACGAGATTTGTCGATTAGAGTGCAAAGAAAAGGTACCCAGGTTTAAAATGTTCGCTTTATGGATAATAAAGCAGGGAGATCTTTTTCCCTAAAAAATCAAATACCACCCTCTCAAAATGCACAAAAATATGTAGTTCAACATTCTGCATTCTATTATTGTGTCTTATTCCTGTTGTTCATCATCTGTTTTCTCTTATTAGTATTACATTATTCTCCCTTGCAGGCATTTTTGCACTGAGCCTCTGTATTGTAACAACGATCACCTTTAGCACAACACCAACAGAGATTTCCTCTGCACGTTAGGGCACCAGCATGGTAGCATTGATGGTCGATAAGTCTTTTCTCTTCACCTTGTTCATCCATTTCCCGGCCTGTGTTTCTCAAAGATTCAGAATAAGACCACACACATTATAAGTATGAAGAACTTGTATCCTGGATAAAATTGCGTCTACTTTAACTTCTTTAGATTGAAATATATATTTATATAATCTTTCACACATATTTCACTTACATTGCGCATGAATTGCAAAGCATCCAAGAACCAGCAGGGATAATAGCATGATGGCAGCCATTTGCTTGGTGTTCTTCTCCATGTTTGAAGGCGTGTAATGCTCCGTGTCCTTGGGAGATTGTGCGCATCTGAATGTTTAGCTTGTCATAATATATATAGGAAAAACACGTTACTAATTAGAAAGAAATTAATCTTCTCCATGTTTGTATATAGCTAGAAGGTATTGAATTAACCCGCAGAAAAAGAAGATATTCAATTCAACAGAAACTGCGCCTTTGTAAGTTAATTTATTTCTAATTAGGTTACGAATTTCCAAATGATTTCTTAGTAGTGGTTAATTCCCTTCTATTTCTTAGGCAACGCTATCTAGCTAGCAACATTTTTCTCTAATCATCCTTCTTTTTTAAATTACATCCTAATATTTACTCGTACCTTACAATGAATATAGGGAAAAGCATTACAAACAATATATAATTAGGATGATGTAAGTTTCATCCTAATTAGGTTATGATTTTCCAAAGAATGTCTTAGAAGTGATTAATTTTATTCTATTTCCCAGCCAAGGTTTGCCTAGCTATCAACATTTGGGTTTGCTTGGTTACTTTGCCAATTATGGATAGCGGAGCACGGTTAATCTAGCTAGCCTAGCCGAGCAAAGCAAGGCTAATCTAGCCTAGCCGAGCAAAAGTTAGGCAAGCTTTCGTGAAGGTGTTTGGATGTTTTTCAAGAAAAGCAAGCTTGTTCGGTGCTTTTACAAGAGCAGTAGCAAACATGTATTGTTGAGACACCTATTACTAGCTATGTAATAACAGTTTTCACGTCCATGATAATTGTAGGCAGTAGCTAGTTAGCTTAGGCAACCTGTTGTTGTCGAAGCACATGCTCTACTGTCGATTCTTGGGCTATCCTTGCCAAGGCTAGAGAGCCAATTTGGCTCGCATGGATTAGCTAGCAAGCTTTTCTTGCTCAGACAAGCAGGCTCGCCCAAGGTGCAACAAAACAAATATTCTTACCCAGTAAAGGTTGGACAAAGCATCAGGAAGACCTGAACTTTCCTAATTCAAAGTTTCACCTGGGGCATTGAATCTGAGGACAACTGGAATCTGAGGACAACTGGATTTATACATGGGGGTCTACAGTTTTCTCCTCCCTCTAAAGTTTACAAGATCCTTGTTGGCAATCACCAGGCATCTCCTCTTTGGAAATGGGTGTGAACCTCAGGTAATTTAGGAAACCATAAGTTCTTTTGGCTGCTACTCATTGATCGGCTCAATACCAGAAACATCTTGAACAGAAAAAAAAATAACAGATGAATGACTACTACAATTGTGTTTTTTTTTTCAACTTCTCAGGAAGAGACAAGCTTCCATCTCTTCTTTCACTTGTCCTTTCAGTACAGCTTGCTAGAACTCGATCAATTGAGTCAACCAGTGCCTGACCCAACCTACCCGATGAAACAAAACTTTTGGTTTTGGGTTGACCCAGTACTACCCAGAAGACCCGACGGGTAACCCGAAACACCAACTGGCTGCAATCCCGTCCCTCCGTCGTTTGCTGCGCGTACACAGCTGGCCCTATGGCACGCGCCGCCGGCGTGCTACCTGGAGTGCAGTTGCTAGCCGATCGAGGCATGGTGAGGCGCCAACGAGCGAGATGAACGTCATGCTGACCGCCGCGCACTCCAGCCGCCCGACCGCGGTGCCTATGCCCGTGTCCCGCGCACGCCGCCGTAGCGGCAGGGCCTTCGCGCCGTACGCCGGGACCAGCGGGCCGAACCCGACGGAGAACGCCACGACGAAGGCCAGTACGGACGTGACGACGCACGTCGGCATCACGCCGAGCCAGAGCGACGCGGCCAGGGAGGTCGCGGGGAGCGTGGCGTTGCCACGAGGAGGGAGAGTGTTTTGACTGTTCTGACGGCGACCGTGGAATAATTTTGTACCCTCGAGCGAAGTGGAACCACCCGTCGAAGGATCGGGCGAGACAGAGTCCTCACCCTCAGGATCAGGCGAGGTGAAGTCCTTCCCCCCAAATGGTCGGGCGAGACGGGACCCTCGTCCTTGGGGTCGGGTGAGGCGGAGTGCCCCCTCTCGAAAGATCGGGCGAGGCGGATCCTGCGCCCTTGGGATCGGACGAAACTGTGATCATATCCTTAACCATCTGGGTGATGGTAGTTATTATATGATTTTTGCCCACGGTACTTCAGTTTTGACCTAAGCCTAGTTCAAAGTGGTTTCCTAAATTGTGAACAAGAAAATCATCAATATCCACAGTTTTATTGAAGCAATCCTTTTTTAGAGTTTATGAAGTTGTCATTTTTGTATCGATGTAGGTGCTCCACAGTAAGTGTGTGTGAGAATTGGTGTCTTTGCGTGTGTGTTAAACTGTTAATGACAACTAGGCTAGCCAACATTGAATTGAAATATGAAAAAGATCCAGATCCAAAACACAAAGGTCATCTTATTCAATTCAAAACCTCAATCATCCCGATGTTTTCCCATTATCTTAACCCAAAATGAAATGACTGAGAAGAAAGTTCCTTTGGGGGGTGTCCCTGGGAAGATATAGCAAGGAGACCATGTGCTGTCCCCATTGGTCTCCTAGCTAGCAGCGGTGAACACCAGTAAACTAAAGTGGACAAGTTATAAGAACACGATGAGGCAGATCACGTAAGGGCAGCTCCAATATGTGTACTAAAAAGGTGCAAGGAGATGAAGAGAAAGAGATAGAAGAGTTGCAACAAATGGAACAAAGATGATAGCATTTTGCTATCCTAAGTTTTGATTTATTAGAAGTGGTTTGTTATCGTACCTCATGAAGTTATCCATGTATCAATTTCGTGCATCATTTGTTCTCTCCAATTTTGAAGTTTTTCTTTTTCTTGTGATTTTCAAAGCTTTTGTTTTTGGTGATTTTTTGTTGTTCGGATTTGGTTGCATTTCACGGTGAATTTCTTAGGGACAAATCGGTGCTACATATATGTGAGTAAGTCCACTCGAGCACCACGAATAATTTTGGAGTTCCCCCAAAATTTCTCATTTTCTTATTCACGGGGATGCACTCTCTAGGATGAGGTGAACCGGCAGTTTATTCAATGTTCAGATTAGAATCTTTTCACTGTGACTGAATCATTTTCTTGTCTAGGACTAGTTCCTTGTTTGCAATGCAACAACGTCCTGCCATTCCCTTTGTGTGTAGTCACCATCATGCTATAGTGAAAAGAACTACCTGCTTTCTTAGATTTTCCTTTTGAGCTGCTACCTTTTTTTTATGAACTTTGTTCTTTAACTTTTAATAAATTCCTGTAGGGGCCTTTTGGCCCTTCCAGTTCTGTAAAAAAAGAATTACTTGCTAAATGCACTACTTAAAAAGTGCACATCCATGACGTTTTGGTGATGACGATTTCAATTTTGGTCACTAAACTGAGGTCATTACTGACGAAATTACGCATATCGTCATGGATGATTGGTTTGGCCGTCAACCCCCTTGTTCATCTGTGACGAATTGAAAACGATCGTCACACAAATTGTAACAACCCTAAAAATCCGAATACCAAAAATCACAACCAACAAAATTTTTTCTAAAAGTATCCCATTGTTGGTGAGTGTCATGTAGGAAATCCACTAGTAGATGCACAAATAGCACCGATGTTAGTTGGAACATTTGCATTTAATCAGCAAGAGTTTGTCTTGCTTCATATTTGATTTTATGTGATATAATAAAATCAAATAAACCTTTATATTTTATGTGCTAACATATGTGCAACTAACCATGGACTTGGTACCCAACACACCATGAGACCCTTGTGGACCTACCATGATGTATGCATCATGGACACTAACACTTTTGCTAACTTAATCATGCCATAGTTGGTTTAGAGCTTGGAAAAGAAATAGAAAAGGAAATAGAAAATAGAAAGAAAAAGAAAAGGAGAAAACCAGCCCAAGCCACAAAGTAGCCCAGTCCGGCCTGCTTCACCCACACCCGCTCCTCGCGTGCTTGCCCGGCCTGCCTGCCCGCTCGCGACCCGCGCGGCCACGCAGCCCAGCCAGCCGCGGCCCGGCTCCCATCCCCCGCGCCGGCTCACCCACGTACACCGCGGCCCAGCTGGCCAGGCCGGCCCAGCAAGCATCGCCGCTCACGCGCACCCGCCTGCTTCGTGCGAGACAGGCCCAGCAGACCGAAGCGGCCCAGCATGGGCCTGCCAAGGTCCCAGCACGCGCCGCTCGCCACACCGTCTCACTGACAAGTGGGACCGCCTTGTCAGCTCCTTCCCCCTCCCATTTCTGTCTCCCTGCCGTCCGTTCGCGCCCACACGCACCTCCGACGTCCGCGCCCCTCGCCACACCGGGAAACCCTAACCCTAATCGAAGCTCGCCCCTGGCCGCCCGATGGGCATCACCCATCCCCACCGCTCATGACCGGCCGCCATGGCTCAGTGCACTAGGATTTCCCAGTGCCGTGCAACCTTTTCACACCGGCCACACCACCACGCACCTATCCAAGTGAGAAGAGGAGGAGAGGAAGGAGGGGAAGGAGGCGGGTAGGAGCCGTCCGCCGGAGCCAAGTGCGCCGTCGCCGCCGCTGCTGTCCGCGCACCAAGTGCGCTGTCGCCGCCGTCGCTGTCCGCGCGCCAGAGGAGGATGCCAGGGTGCCGCACGATTGGCTTGACACCCCGACTCTGCTTCTCCTTCACCGAGCTCACCACCTCGTCACTTGCTTCGCCCCCGTCCACGGCCGCGCAAGGTGAGCTGCTCAAGCTCACGTCCATGGCCACCGCCTTTTTGCCCCCGCGTTCCCGCTGCTCCGCTCACCCCCTTTCTTCATTAACCACGAGGCTGAGTTTGTCGTCGCCTAGAACACATCTCTGACAACATTAGGGAGTCGGTATGGACCACAATGGGACCCGCGCGCTTTGCAGGTCCCGGTCTCCTCGGACTCCGGCTGCCAGAGTGCCGCCGTGACGCTCGTCATTGTGCACGCTCTGTCGTGCCCTCGTAGCTGCGCCAATAGCCACTTGGAGCTCTGAGCTGCTCCGCATGGTAGGTTAGAGGAGAAGATGGAGGAGGAGGTGAAGCACCACGGGCGAATTTGGCCGGAGAGCCACCGCCGTCGCCGCCGCCGGCCGAATGGAGGGCCCTGGTTTGAATTAATGCCTCCGCTGCCCTCACCTTACCCCCACGAGCCCGTTGCGTGAGTCAAAGTGGGCTCTCAGCCACTGCTGCGCCCCGCCACCGCGTCCCTGCCGCTCAGCGCTGCCGCCATTATTTATCGTTTATGTTTTGCATTATTTATGTTACATGGATCATGAGTTTATGGCTATAACTACCTTGTTGCTATACTTGTTGAGTTCAACATGGACTGACTCTTGCTATTTTCCCCACACCTCAGGAGAAGTTTTAGGCTTGTGATCAACCAGTCAGTTGGATCCAGTGGAGTGAAGTCTACACCCGGAGTTTGAAGTCGTCTTTCCGCTGATTGTTCATTAGGTGATCTTTTATATATTGTGTACGTTATATTTAAAGTATTGTAATTGATACTATTTGTTGCTATATGTGAGATTTGTTCCTTAAGACTCATCTATATTGTATATCTGGTTTTGTCCTTAAAACCGGGTGTGACAAATTGGTATCAACTCAATGCTGCTGTAGGACGCAAGCCTAGTTAGCACTGGTCGATTTGCAAAACATATTTTGCTATGAAACTATTTTTTCCACCTCCTTGGCTCATTGAATTGACTATTTCTTATCCTTGTCGTGTTATCTCCTACTTGAATAGCTTCCTTTGAGCTAATATTTCTTATCTCCTTGATTTATGGTTTTGTTAGTTTACTAAATATTTCTAAACTCATCTTATTCAAAAGTTCGATAGCCTTTTACCACATCTATCATGCCCTTTAGGATGACTACCATTGTTGAAAAATCACGTGTAGTGTCGATGTGGTGATGTGTGCTTGTGTTGCTTGTTGTAATATTTGTGTGCCGTTCGAAGGAGGGCTAGATGGTGTAGCTCGATCTTTAAGTGGGGTAGTGTCTTCCATCCTACCTATCATCCTGATCTATCCTAATTCTTATCTTCTTACACCAAAGATTCCTATCATTGGTTTTTCATGCTTCCTTCTTTAATACAACTCAATGGATGATCAACACTAGGAGGACGTACCATCAACAACCCTCAAGTAACAGTTGCCATGGATGTCATCATCAGAGTGGCATGGCGAGAGCGTGGTGGGCCCATAACCCACAGGTCCCAGGATCATTGTTACTTGGACTAGTGATCTTTTACATCATGGATGGAAGGATGTTTGAAGATTGAAAACTATCCTTTTCTTGAAACCCCATGATCATCTTTTCGCCTTGCGTGTTATGCTTAAATCAAGTAAGATCTATACTTGTCTCGTAGGAGATATCAATTGGTAGTAAACTTAGTAATGACGTCTTGATTAATAACTGACGGTGCCATGTTAAACCTAGAGCCTCCAGTGGGTGTACACACATGGTTGTGCTCGGTAAGCGCTGGTAACTTGAATTGTTAATCATGATCCATTATATGAGCTACTCCCATGTGTTAGCTTATCATGGACCTTTTCTTTGGTCATCTTACTATATCAGTTTGAAGAACTGGACCTTGTCTTCTAGAACATTCTGGTGTTACCCCATAGACCTACATCTCTTAACTCTCAAAAAGTAAGTATGCGAAGGTCAACTTTGGTCTTTCATGTGACCAATCCTTTCTCACTTGTGATTGATCTTTATCAATCTATAATTCCTTCATGATATGTCACCACAGGTCCTAAAGATCTTAATCTTTCGGTTGACCCATGCTAACTTTCCAAAGTTTTCATTGCACTCCACAAACCATATTTCAAGGAAGTGCAAATCCTTAAAGGGTCGCTGTTTATTCCCTCTTTGCTCCCTTAAGAGCGTTAAAGAGAGAAATCATGCATTATGCTACTTGAGGATGATGTTATTTTGTCCCCTTATCCTCATATCTTAATACATGAACATCCATGATTGTTTGTCAGGTCTTGTTATGGATCTCGAAGTAATCTAGAGGATAAATCTTGAACTTCAACATTGACCTTTGAGAAAATAAATCTCTATGACATGTCCCTCCAAAGCTTTTCCAAAGTAGTTGAGTCAGTCCCTGAACCACAAGATGAGGCGCTAGCAATCGTATCTGAAATTCCCTTAAACCCCTCTCCTGATCCGGTTGCTATAGAGCCCCCTGTTAAGGGAATGCACTACACTCCAGAGGATGACAAACCTCATCCTTCTTCATTTCCCTTTGGATTCAAGGAAGATATTTTTGAAGATTTTGGAAATACCTCCAAATTTACCACTTCAAGTGAGTCCTCTAACTACACCATTTAAGGATGACGATGGTCCGCACAATGAGTCTTTCCTTATGAAACACATCAAAGGACTATTGGCCATCATGAGTCATGAATGGTTGGCAGAAACGGAGCTATCCACGGAGGTAGCCTGTTGCCCCTTAGATATTCTGCTTTGCACCATTAAAGAAACTGCTATAGAGGCTCACTATAATCCTACCGATGGGATGAAGATCTTTTAAAAAGCTCTAGCTGATAAAACTTCACCCCAATGAGTCTATTATCCCATCACATAAGCTTCTAGGAATTCCCATGGGAGTTGCTCTTGAAAGCTATGGGATCATAAGGACTAATTCCTTTGTGCATAAATGGTCTCGAGTATCATCTAGATTTTTATATCTATGACATTTGAGACACAACCCTCTTAGTTCGTTTACATTTGGGGGCACTCTTTTAGGAAAAACCAAAACATGGTCTCATGATTTTGAAACCGGGAAGTTCTCCTATCGCTATTCCACCTTCCGGTTCAAACAATGTGATTGTAGAACCCAAACCTGAATCAACCTGGATCATTTGTTTTGTCTCTATCCTAAGTCTCCTTGAATCTCGAGACAAGATTTATGTTAAGTGGGGTAGCATTCGCTACCAACTTCAATCAATCTTGAGCGTCTCTGGTCATGGGACATAAAGGTCTAAACATCCATATTGGCCTTTCTTTTCATCATTACACTATACTCGATTATGTTCTACATCTCATCAACTCTTATCTCCTGAGTCAGATGACTGCAACATCTAAGGATCAAAGCGTATCTTGTAATCATCTTTTGCTAACCCTTACTCCTTATTATCTCATATGACTAGAAGTAAGGAAAACATGAAGGCCTGAAGGGATCAATCCTCATACCCTTTGTTGATCTTTGCTAATTCATAATTCATAAACCGCATGTCTCATACATCGTGAATCAAGGAGTTGCGAACACCATAGCATCAATCTCCACCTGTATCATTTTTTTGCCAGTGTTGGCATTGGACCATACGTCTCATAAAGATCTAGAAATCTATCTATAAGATTTGTGTCAATCGCTCTCATCGTCAACCTTTACCTTTCTTGTAGATCATTCCTTATATCTAATTCATGATCTTTCACCGAGCCTCAATTGCTACTCATATTTGGAAGTCCTCAAGTTATTTTGAGAGTCAACCTATGACTCCCTTGTTAGCCCTTTTGGTGCTCCTTAAATCTTTATCTCGTAAGTGTCAAAGCAACTTTATAACTTGCTTTATCTTATTCATAGTCTCTTCGAATCTCGAGACGAGATTCATGTTAAGTGGGGTAGAATTGTCACATCCTAAAATTTTCTATTTTGGGTTGTGCTTAGAAAACTCTAATTAAAATAAATGTTTTAATATTTGGATAAAATTTACTAAATTTAGTTTGAACTTGTGCACATTTAGTTATAGGAAAAAGGTGAGTTTTAAACTTTTCTAAATTAATTTGATGGGATATTGCTTGATGTGATGTCTGCTTGTTGTTTGAGTTTCTGCTTTTGTGTTTGCTAAGTTTTCAAAATACGTTTAGACGTCTTCCAATCCTTCTAGAAAATTTTCTGAAATCTTTTCACTTTATCCTAGAGATTTGTCCAATTTTTAGATGCTCCACAATATATTCTTATGAGCTCTAAATAATTTATTTAGGTTGCTCATATTCTAAAATGTCTCTGAGAATTTTTTCCAAATTTTTGGAGCCTTTGGAGTATTTTTTGTGGCTTAAAAGTCAATTCTAGATTTTTCTAGAATTATTTTATCCATAAAATTAATCAATTCCAAAAATAATAAAGTATCCAAATTTTTTCTACACTTAAAGGCCCATGTATTTATTTACTAATGGGCTTTAATAATTAATTAGGCCTATTAGTAAAGGTGGAGGGTGCAATATCAATTAATACCATATTGCTAGTTGACGTTGACGTGGGGAGTTTTTCGTCCTATATATTTGTACCAACCCACTTGGCCAAAGCACATCATATTTACCATGAGAAGAGTCCTTAGTTGGAAATCCCTATGGTAGCAAATTCTATTTTCCTCCTTTCTCTACGTCATGGTCTCCAACCTCTTGCCAGCGTCGCCGTGTTGTGCATGAGCGTGCAGGCAGGCTGCTCGGTGCCGGTCTGGCCAGCCGCCGCTGGCCCGGTCAAGTTTTGGCCGAGCCCCTCTCCCTCCGTCGCGGGCAGCGCAGCAGCCATGGCTGCCAGACTCACGTTCGTGAGGTTGAAGATGACTCAAGGTACGAGTTACAGTAATTATGAAACTGCCACTGATCGTATAATCTCCGTCGTTTCACTGTTTTAACTCCGAATCGAGTCGTTCAAGTTGCGTTGGTTCTGTATCATCGTGATCTATGTAGTAGTGCTAGTGGTTCTCATGTTATTTAGTTGTGAATTTATTTATGGATTTAAATGTTAATTAGATTAATAATTATTTAATAGTTTCAAAAATAAAAGTAAACTAGGGTTTCTATTTCCGATCTCATTGTGCTACGAACATGTCAACCTTAACCTTTTTGTAAAATATAATCTTCACTATGTCACATGTTTGTGCATTTAATCTTGTTAATTTGATTAGGTTTATTAATACTTTAATAATGCTTTATTTAAATAAAAGTAACTTTGATGTATATAAATAAATGCTAATATGCTTAATATCATTTTTTACCTTTAAAATTTGACTTGTTTAGATCTACCTTGAGAATGTATCATATTTCTTTAGTTGTTCTCACATGTTCTAAGTTTTATAATTTATGAATGTTTAAGTAGTTTGGATAATATAGTTGCTAACTTAAATATGCTTTTATTTATGCTTAGTATAGATGCATGTTGCACATCATTAGATGCTTTAATATATGTGTTTTCTTTTAGAAGATAATGTTAACTTGCTTAATAAATAAGGTGATAATATTTATAAACTAAAATATGATTAGTTGCAACTTGATGTTTATGTCGTTTACAAAGCAAAGTTTAAATGTCTTAATAATATGAGATATGTTTATAAATAAAACATAGTCAGTTTAACTTGGTGTTTAAAATAAATTATGGTTTTATGTAATCTGAGTTAACAACTTGTTCTTGTTTTTTAAATAAAGTAAATAAAGCTTATAGTTGTTTTTTTTATAACGTAAAGCCTTTTGGTAGGCGTTTCTTGTGATCGTAGCTATAGCTCTCTTTTAGTACGTTGTTTACCTTGTGTGGTGTACTGTTCTTAGTTGCTTTTCCTTGTTGCTTGTATGTTCTCTGTGCATGGTACTTGCTACGAGTAGAACAAGAACCATTGTGAGCATTGAAGATCACAAGCAGCCAAATGAAAGATAAAGATGATGTTTCTCTAAGCACATTGCTTTGGGTGTAAAGCAAGTCTTAAGGCAAGTATAGTTTGGGTTTTATTCTATGATCATGATCTTGTGATTTAATTAATATTTAAGCAATAAACGTTAAAAGATGACTTTTTAACAAATTAAGATCTTATCTATACGTGATCATCCGGGATTTATAGTACAGCTGTCAGGGCTATATGGCTCTAGTTTTAGCTCAGTATGAGGACCTTTTCTAGTTAGTTAGGGGTGCCAAGTTGGGTATAGGACGGCCTCTGTCTTTATGAGTATAGCCAGAAAGGATTATGCCATATTGGAAGAGGGTTCCTACATCTAATGTTCTGGCGGCCCTAATTAGTTAGACAAACCTTTGAAAGGCTTCATAGTGAACCCTGCCGGCTTTCCTTGGTAGTGAGCTAAGAGGTCGACGGACCTCAGGCAAAAGGGTAAATCACAGCTCACAGTGAAAGTGTACACCTCTGCGCAGAGTTTAATAAACTGGTATACTAGCATTGCTCAAGGACACGAGCGGCCTTGGAGACATTTACATTAGATGATGATTCTGGTTATGTTAAGTTGCTCATTATTTATCATTTATGTTTTGCATTATTTATGTTACATGTATCATGAGTTTATGGCTATACTACCTTGTTTCTATACTTGTTGAGTTCGACATGGACTGACTCTTGCTATTTCCCCCACACCTCAGGAGAAGTTCTAGGCTTGTGATCAACCAATCAGTTGGATCCAGTGAAGTCTACACCCAAAGTTTGAAGTCGTCTTTTCGCTGATTGTTCATTAGGTGATCATTTATATATTGTGTACGTTATATTTAAAGTATTGTAATTTATACTATATGTAGCTATATGTGAGATTTATCCCTTAAGACTCACCTATAGTGTATATCTGATTTTGTCCTTAAAACTAGGTGTGACATCCTCCCGCATCCTCTCCGCCGCCACCTCCTCCCTCATCCTCTCCGCCGCCACCGCATCCCCTCCATCCTCATCCATTTCACCTCCGGCCTCCTGGATCCACTCCACCGCCACCTCCTCCCGCATTATCTCCGTCGCCATCTCCTCCCGCATCCTCCCCGCCTCCATCTCCTCCCGCATCCTATCCGCCACCACTGCATCCACTCCGCCCCCATCCACTTCACCTCTGACCTCCTGGATCCACTCCACCACCACCTAAGGCACGAGGATGCCTAAATGACGCTCCAAGGCTAAACTCCTCTCCCCGTCGAGCCCAGGTTTTGTTGAAATGCTTACTCTTTTAGTGTTTATGGTTTTGTTCTTTGTGAATGCAATACATGTGCAGCGCTATGCATACTCTTATTCATTTAAGCTAAATCCATATATATGAAGTACAAAAAACATGGTAATGTGTAAGCAGACTAGTGACTACTACAAGTTTACTAAAACTTGGCTAGTTTCTTCAATCGAAATTAACTAAAAGACCAACTCTAGTAAGTATCTAGTTTTGTAGCTTGTCTTGGACAACATGGTAATGTGTATGCATGAACTGATTGAACCTGAGTTAAGCATTTTAATTGTAATAAGAAACCAACTAACCAATGCTACATTTAGAAGTCTTATTTTGGAACTTCATTAGTAGGTGTGTCTTGTGTAGGTCGACAACGTGCTCCAAGAAACCCAAGGCCGCCAACAAAGGGCAAACTGCTGGACAACATGACAAAAGCTATGGGAAGAAGGCTCCCAATTGAAATTGTTCTAGGGAAGCGAAGGCCTGAGAAGCCTGTACAGGCTACGAAGCTAGCATTAGAGGCTAGAATTGTCATTAGGACCAGTGTGCCTATTCTAACCCACTGGAAAGAATACAAGAAGGATGGAGACACCTAGCTGATGGAATTCATGGGGCAGTTATCTATAAGTAAATTTTGTCCTTTGATGCTAGTTTTTTACCTAGAATAATTCATTATATCAATTGCTAATAGTTAAATCTCATATCTACTTGAATTTACAGACTAGGTTGGAAGTTAATGATAAACATGAACCAACAAAGCAAGCCTGCAACAATCTACTCCAATCTGGTGTACGCTAGAGTAGATATATGTTGAAGAAGAAGTACTTCACTGGTATACTGGCTGATCAAGTCATTTCTGCTTCCCCCGTTTCGACTATGACTGATAACTAGTGGTTAAGTGGTCTACCCCAAGAGCGAAGGTATGGTGTGTCACACAACTTTTCTATTGTATATATTTTATCTACAGCTTAAAACTTTGGCTTTCAGGAAGTAGCTGCGAAGAACAAGCAGAATCATTCCAGGGTCAAACACCCTCAGTCCATGGGATCTCGCAACTACATCTCACACTTGTACACTAATGTAAGTGCTCAGAAACTAACATCATATTTTCTGTTTGTGGACATAAAAGCTATTTTTTCTGAATTTCTTTCTCACACTAAATAAAGATGGAGAACAACAAGGATCGAGATGTCAATGCAGTGGAGATGTTCTAGGCATGCCATACCAACAAGTTGAAGGGTATGACAGATCAAGTCAAGGAGACAGTGGTAAGTCTGTACACATCATTGCTGGATAGGTTGATAGTGCATGTCAATTCATATTCATAATTGGTTGTTGGATTGGATTAACAGGATTGGATTAACACATTGGAAGAATGCTCATCTGTATGTTGTGTGGATGGTACTACCTGTTCTTGTTAAATTGGTTGCTGGATGGGACTTAAACATTGTTGCTGGATGTGATTATTTCATATAAAATATGTTCATACATGGTTATATGTTTTGCGTGCTAGGATTTTCATATCTTTTGTGTGCTTGGATTAAGACCTATATACGAAGTTATATATTTTGTGTGTTGGGATTTTCATATCTTTGCTCATATGCTTGATACAATACTCAGTTTTGGATAGGATATTCATATCTGTACTGTGTGATGACAAGTTAATGTAAATTCAGCTCAATTGCTTACACACACATACATATTCTCTAATGATTTTCATATATTTGCTTCAAACATGGATTCTCTGATGATTTACATATCTTTGCTTGTAACTGAAACTCTGTATAATTCACTTATCATTGTTGCATCTTTATACTATAGAGTGCCATGAAAACTATGTTGTTTGAACCTACTGAAGGTTTAGAGACTCCAAGATCTAGCATTAAAGTTGTATCCAAGGTCCTGTAACAAACCAATGCTGCTACTAAATTCCTGAAGAATGCTGGTCTTGAAACACCAGGGTCCAAATCAGCTGCATCAGCTGCAAGAGAGCACAACTTTGGGAACAGCTACAGGCAAAGAAGACACGGGCTGATCTACTTGAACAAGAACTGGACACATTGAAGAAGAAAGGTGAAGAAACAGAAGAAACGTTATCCAAGACCTAAGAAGCAGTGCTTAGGACCCAACAAGAGATGGAGGAGTTCAAGAAGAGACAGGAAGAGAACGATCTGATCCTTAAGCACATCTTGAACCTCAACTCAGGTAATAGAGCTACTTAGCTTATTTGTTCCTATGCTTGCTGGGTTCCTCTTGCAGTGCCCTGGTTGTGGCTTGTGGACTTTGTTGGTTGTCGTCATCGCTTGTGCACTTATTTACTTTTGCTTCAGAACTTGTTTGTGAACTTGTGGTTCCAATGAGGTGAACCAATGATGTGTTTGAACTTGTGGTTCCCATGTGTTTGGGAACTTTGATTGTATGAACAACAAGTTTGTGATGTATGAACCAGTTGGTGCTTAATGTTGGTTTGAACTCATTGTATGAACTGTGTTCTGGAATGTTTGCTAAGGCTGGGGATGAATGGCACAGCAGCTGACGAAATTGTGTTGGGATGCGCTATTTTTTATGATAAAAAACATCATTAACAAGTACCACATCATCGTATTACAACAAGCCACGTGTCAACAAACTAGAAACACACGCATCATCCTGTCGGGTACCTAAAAAAGGGGTACCCTTAACCCTCGACTAAGGGAATTAATCTCTGACATCAAAAGGCCAAACCCGGTGTCGTTAGTCCTCGCCTAGCGCAGAAACACAAGTGCCAGGTCATACTGGGTCGGCCCACGAACGGGCCTTGATGATCCGGGTGGCTACCTATCCAACGTACCCCGCTCGAGGCAGAGCAGATCACTCGAGGGTGCCACTCGACCTACCCCTCGGTGACGGAAATTCGCCCGAGCGAACGGGCAGCCCTCGAGTGCGACGCATCCCTCGAATACCTACCTCCTGTACAAATCCAGGAGTATTTAATGTGTTCTACCTGATCCCGCCTAACCTCGTGGCCACAGTGATGGTAACAGTTACGAGTACACCAGTCAAATATTACTTTTACCTCCCATACCTAGGAATCTGGCAGGTCGTGCCATACTATAACCCCATGCCGTGCACTGTGCCCCGTTTAGCACTCCCTCGAGGCACATTTACCAATATTAGATGACACCTCGAGGGACATTTACCAATATCCATACCGCATTTCCCGAGGCTCGGGCTTATCCATTCGGGCCTCGACCCCTCTTAACCACCTCTCGAGCTGGACTTCGCCATCGCCGGTCAACACTCCAACAACTCCTGACGCGACGGCCAAGGGATCCGCACAACCACGCTTGGACATCCGTCTATCACTGACCATTAGCTGCGTCACCTTACGCATGAGAAGGATGGCCGCGTCAACACCGAACACGTTGCTACAGGACACGCCATGCCCGACGCACGCCTCTACAGCAACACCAACATGATCGGCATCACCTCCTCGACGTCAGTAGCCACGTCCGCCCTAAGATCCATGTACCCCTGTGGGCCCCCTTCACCTATAAAAGGGGGCGCCAGGTCCTAGTCTAGAGGGGTGAACAGAACCCGTAGCACTTAAGTCCTAGCTCACTCACTCGCATGCTTGTATTCACCCCTGTACAAGCACATCGGTGCAAGATGATACAAACTCTCCCTCCAGCTGGACGTAGGGCCTTCTATTGCCCGAACCAGGATAAATCTCATGTGTTCTTCTTGCATCACCATCTGGATTAAGGAGCACACAGTGCATATTCACTCGTTGGTGCTAGACCCCCGGGGTCAAAACACCGATAGTTGGCACGCCAGGTAGGGGATCTGTGTGTCACCAGCGTTTCTTGCCATTTTTGGATGGCAGACTCCATTCCATCACTTCCGTTTGCCACGGTGGTCTGGTTCGGGTGCTTGGAGTTCATGTCACTCGGCTGACGGCCAGGACATGGTTCTGCTCTCAGTCAAAAACCCGAGCGGAGGCAACCCCGGGTCCCTGCAACGGGCCCCTCGCCGGTCTCGTCACCACGCATCTACACCTAGGAGGAGGCGCGGCCGGCAAAACCGCCATCGCTGCTCTGAGAGTGAGTCAACTTCTGCCTCAGCTTCCTCGCACCCAGCTGAGGATGCAGGGTCCCTTGTTGGGAACCTGGCAAACTTATTCCTGGGAGCGAAGGAGAAGCTGGGAGGACTCGGCGGCAACCCCGACTTCACCTTCGTGATCCGCTCGTCGAGGGGGTCTGGGATGGCCTCTCCAGCAGGCATAGCCCCGATGCCACCCGGCCTACTTCCGCATGGGCTGTTCAAGTCCCGACGACCATTTCCATTCGGCCTCAACAATGACGCCAGGCCATACTCCTCCACGATGAGCACCAACATGAGCAGGTACGAGGGCCCCCAGGGCACCTCCTTCGTGCCACCCTAGACGTGCTGACTTCCGCACCGACCTCCGAGCATTCCCCAGAGTCTTCAGAGACTCCTGGCCTGAGGAACTACACCCTCGGCATAATGCAACGCCAGCTGGAGGAGGAGAGGCGGGGGCAGTTCCCCATCTTCTACTCTGGCGACCCCGACTCCGACTCCAACCACTACAACCCCACGCGCGAGTGCTTCCACATCGACGGAGCCATTGCTTCGAGCGCTGACACCATCGACCCCACGGCCACAACCGCGGCTACAGCCGCAGCAGGTGGCAACCTCGTCACAGCAGATCGAGGGGAGCAGCCACCAGCTATGCCAAGCGGCGCGGCTGCCTCAGGATGCCCACGATGCCTAGCTCGCGCAAGTCTGGGAGATGCGAGCCAAGCTCTACGAGGACCAGGAGCATCTGTGCCAGCTTGAGCGGACCCTCTAGTAGGAGCGCAGACATCCACCCGGTGGAAGGGCTTGAGCCAGAGCCTGAGAAGTCCACCGGCAGATCATTGGGGAGGGAGCGGTCGAGCACCCCCTCTTCAACCATGCCAGTCAGAACGTCATTGCGGCAACCATGCTTCTCTGCAACATGCCGACCCCCTTGAATCCCGAAGCCTGACACATCCAGCAGGAGGTTCAGGGCCTCCTCGAGGTAGCTGCCGTGCAGCAGGCCAAAAGATCAGCCTCGAGACATCGACGGGTGGCCTCGGAGCAGCCCCCTGAACCCTCCCGACACGAGAGGGAGGGCTCAGTCCATCAAGCGGATGCCCCCCGGACTGAGAAGGCGATCCCCATCTGCGCGCACATCCACAACAACCACAAGCCTCGAGACACATGCTATGACATCAATGAGAACCACCAACGCAAGTGTGGTGATGCCGAGGCGCGAGGCTACAGCGCACACAGGGGCGAGCACTACGATAGCGAAGAGGACTGGCATCGGTCTCCCGAGCCACCGGGCCCTCGAGTCTTCAGCAGGATGATTTGAAGGACGCCATTGCCAAGTCCCTTCTGTCCCCCCACGAGCCTTGTCAAGTATAATGGTGAGACCAAGCCCGAGCTATGGCTCGCCGACTTTAGGTTGGCATGCCAGTTGGGCGGGGCATGCAATGACCACGCCATCATCCATCAGCTCCCCCTGTTCCTATCAGACACCGCTCGAAGGTGGCTCGAGGAACTCCCCCTAATCAAATTCACGACTAGACCGACCTCATCAGGGTGTTCGAGGGGAACTTCAAGGGAACCTACGTACGACCTGGCAACAAGTGGGACCTCCGAAGCTGCAAGAAGAAGCCCGGGGAGTCCCTTCGCAATTTCGCTCGGCGCTTTTTTAAGCAACGCACTGAGCTCCCTCATATCCCTGATGATGATGTGATCCTGGCGTTCATTACCGGGACTACCCGTAAGGAGCTGGTTCAAGAGCTAGGGCGTAACCCCCCGAAGACCACCGATGGGTTGATGGACGTCATCGCCAGTTACGCCACTGGAGAGGAGGCTTTCGGCGCCTTCTTTGACACCGCAAGCTAACTCCACCATGGGAGGGCCCTTTCATCATTGTAGAAGTGTTGAAGCTCCAAACCTACAAGCTAGCCAATGGGAAAGGCGAAACCTTCAACAACGCATGGAACATCGAACAGCTACGTCGCTTTCACCCCCTAGGGCTTCGAAGCCTTGTTTTTTTCCATGTCATGAATGAATAAGAAGTACTTTTGTTTACAAGTTCAACTTTTTGTTCACATGAATAAGGTAGCCTTGACTCTTCCTTAATAGAGTCAAGCCTACCTTGGGGGCTACAAGGGGGAACCCCCCGAAGTTCCTAAAAACTCGCACGTTTTTCAAAACTCAACGTCTATTCTTTTACATAGTTGACAAGGCCGCGAGGACAAACCTGAGACTGAAGGGATGTCGAGCCACGAGATCACCCACGCATCTGCGCTACGGTACCTCCACTCCCTCCCTCATGCCAAGGGGCATAACCACGCGCTAAGAAGACTTAGTAAAATCACACAATGTCAAAAAATCAATGTCTAACATTCCTATATGCTTCGATGTGAGTTCTTACATAGTCGACAAAGCCACGAGGGCACCCTGAGGCCAGGGGGCTATCGAGCCATGAGATCACCTATGCCTTCGGGCTATGGTACCTCCACTCACACCCCACACCAAAGGACGCAAACGTGCGCCAAGGTGACTGCATAAAACCTTAACTCGAGCAGAAAAGGAATGACAGACTCAAACTTGAAAGCATTCAAAATGCATACAAACATCATGTTTTAAGGTCCTCGAGACCACATCGACACAAGTCAAAATCTAACCTATTACATGGGCCTTCTTGCCCAGATTAGCTCAAAGGCCAGCTTCTTCTTCATCAACACCAGGAGGAAGGACCTCGGGCTCAAACAGCTTCGCCAGCCGACCACTGGGCTCCCCAGCAGCCTCAACCAAGGCCTTGTGCCTTTCCTTGTTCTCGGCACTTCACACCGACATGCAGCGTGTTCCGGACTTGCTCCCTCATGACCCGACTGAGCTCATACAACTGGTTGGTGAGGGAGGTCCTGCGCACGTCATCGTCGACCTCTGCCTCAGCATCAACACCGAAGTTGTCATAGACCGAGGTCCTCCTTCGATGACATCATCCACTCTGGCCGATCAGCCGAGACGACGGGACGAAGAAGCCAATCATCCATCAACTCCTCGAGCTCCCGCTCCGTCATGGCCGACGGGAGCCAATCCTTCGGAGGATTAAGTTCTGGCATCATAGCAACAGCACGGGCTAGCTCAGCGTGTGGACAGGAAGGAAGATTCCCAATTTCTCCCCTCTTCTCTCCTGCGCTAAGGAACAGGGCTACTCTTCTCTCCAGCAGCAGCAGCGATGAAAGCAGCAAGGCAAGATGGGGAACAGACGAAACCCTACCTCCTGGATTTATAGGAAGGTCAAAGGGCAACGGGCAGAACCAGTGAAAAGGGCAGGTAAATCCCTGCATTTAATGCCCAAATTGTACTGCTCCCTCAGTTTTTGGATACAAGGACACGCATCGAATACTCAGCCTTTAGCCGTTGTCCCCGCCCCCCATGACTGCACCATTATGACTCCTACCTCAAAAGGCATGCCCATGGACGAGAGGAGTTATTCATGGACGATTCCTTCCACGGTAAGGAACACGGGCCCTGGCCCCACAAAAATCTCAAGGGAGCGAAGGCTGGTCCTCGATTAGGGTTCGACAGCCGCCCTCGAGTATCCGAGTCAGGGATGACCGGGGGGAGCCGACATGAGTCCCTTGTTCAAGAATGAACTTTGGAAAGCCCCCTCGGACATATTCAAGGTGAAACAAAAGGACAACTATGGAATCCCTCGGAGGGAGGCATCGAGCCGCCGAAGCCTATCGAATGGGTTCAGAATCCATGTGTTCATTTGTTAGCTTCAATGAGGGCGCCTCCGTGGCCACCTGTCGACCCCTACCAAAGGGGGCACGAGCTCTCACTTGAATTTTCTGATAACAGCTCACCAGAGGACGTTGGAGCTCGCCCAAACGAGGGTACACTGCGCTCCTCACCCCTCCTCCCATTGAAAAGGAGCGTGAGGGTCAAAATAAAAAGACGGGCTTGTTCCTCATCGACCTCGATGAAAGAGGCTCGGGGGCTCGCTCGCAATCGGGTGGCCTCGACGAAAGAGGAAGCAACCACCCGGGGGCTCGAGAACGAACTCTCGAGACCTCCTCGACATATTCAAGGTGAAACGAAAGGACAACTACGCAATCCCCTCGGAGGGAGGCATCAAGCCACTGAACCCTATCGAATGGGTTTGTAGTCCATGTGTCCATTTGTTAGCTTTAATGAGGGCGCCTCCGTGGCCACCTGCTGACCCCTACCGAAACGGGCACGAGCTCTCACTTGAATTTCCCGATAACAGCTCACTAGAGGACATGGAAGCTCGCCCAAACGAGGGTAGCGGGGCACTCTTCATCCCTTCTCCTGTCGAAAAGGAGCACGAGGGTTGAAAGAAAAAGATGGGCTTGTTCCTGATTAACCTCGATGAAAGAGGCTCGGGGGCTCATTCACAGTCGGGTGTCCTCGACGAAAGAAGAAACAACCACCCGAGGGCTCGAGAACAAACTCTTGAGACCCCCTGGGACATATTCGAGGCCAAAACAAAGAGACACTTGTGGGATCCCCTTGAGGGGAGGCTTTGAACCACCGCCCCTAACGAACAGGGATGGTCCATGCATCAGTGTGTTTGGCTGCAATGAGAGCGCCTCCATGGCCACTAGTCAAACCCTATCAAATGGGGCGCGAGCTCTCACCTGAATCCCCCGTTATCAGCTCACAGAGAACGCCGAGACTCGCCCAATCGAGGGTAGTACGACGCTTCTCACCTCACATCCGATCGAAAGGACTCATGAGATGGATGCCTAAAGCTAGCAATGCCCTAGCCGCATGAGGCTCAGGGGCTCGACTACGCCTGGCACCCCTCGACGAAAGAGGGTCGAACGCACCCGGGGGCTCGACGAACTCGAGCCACCCTATGACTATGCGCTATAACTCCAGTTCATGTTATCCTAACCATTGAGGAACACATACTATGCCTAACTGGATAAGTACCTCTCAACAAAAGACAAATAAAGCCCTCGAAGGAGTCTCCTTACACCTTCGAGGCCTCGGGGGCTACCTCCGCGGGGGACGCTCGCACGCCCCCACAGAAAGATACGAACCGCACCTCACTCTCAGCCTATGACCCCCAACTCGAGTGCATGCAGGGGCTCGGGGGCTACTGTCGGGTACCTAAAAAAGGGGTACCCTTAAACCTTGACTAAGGGAATTAACCCCTGACATCAACAAGCCAAACCCGATGTCGTTAGTCCTCGCCTAGCGCAGAAATGCAAGTGCCATGTCATACTGGGTCGGCCCATGAACGGGCCTCAGTGGTTCAGGCGGCTACCTATCCGACTTACCCCACTCGAGGCAGAGCAGATCACTCGAGGGTGCCACTCGACCTACCCCTCGGTGACAGAAATTCGCCCGAGCAAACAGGCAGCCCTCGAGTGCGACACACCCCTCGAATACCTACCTCCTGTATGAATCTAGGAGCATTTATGTCATTTAATGCATTCTACCTGCTCTCGTCTAACCTCGTGGCCATAGTGACAGTAATAGTTATGAGTACACCGGTCAAATCTTACTTTTATCTCCCATACCCGGGAATCTGGTAGGTCGTGCCATACTGTAACCCCATGCCATGCACTATGCCCCGTTAGGCACTCCCTCGAGGCACATTTACCAATATTAGATGACACCTCAAGGGACATTTACCAATATCCATACCGCATTTATCGGGGCTCGTCTTTATCCACTCGGGCCTCGACCCCTCTTGACCACCTCTCGAGCTGGACTTCGCCATCGTCGGTCAACACTCCAACAACTCCTGACGCGACGGCCACAGGGATCCACACAACTGTGCTTGGACATCTGTCTATCATTGACCATCAGCTGCATCACCTTACGCACGAGAAGGATGGCCGTGTCAACACCGAACACGTCGCTACAGAACACACCATGCCTAACACACGCCTCTACAGCAATACCAACATGATCGGCATCACCTCCTCGACGCCAGCGCCAGGTCCTAGTCTAGAGGGGGTGACCAGAGCCCGTAGCACTTAAGTCCTAGCTTACTCACTCGCATGCTTGTATTCACCCCTGTACAAGCACTTCGGTGCAAGATGATACAAACTCTCCCCTCCCAGCTGGACGTAGGGCCTTCTATTGCCCGAACGAGGATAAATCTCGTATGTTCTTCTTGCATCACCATCCGAATTAGGGAGCACGTGGTACATATTCACTGATTGGTGCTAGACCCCCGGGGTCGAAACACTGACACATCCAGCTAGAGACACACGTGTCAACCGGTAGTTGACACACGTGTCAACCGGTAGTTGACACACGTGTCAACCTTGTAGCTGCACACATGTCGACATAATAGTGGCGCACATGTCAGCATCACAACGTAGCATGTGTCCAAGTCACAGAGAGACATGTGTCTACCTCAACGCGTTACATGTGGCGACCTCCCAGCTGCACATGTGTCGAATTCTGAAGCAAACACGTGTACTCTGAACGCCTGCTGAAACAGATCCGCGACGGTGACAAAATCTTCATGGATGAAACTCTTTTAATGACGAAAATTACCAAATCTTCAGTAAGTAACTCTAATGACGTTACAAAGGTGACAAAAAGAATTTCGTCATAAATTCATCACTGAAATATTTCGATGACGTTTTTGGGATTTACTATGACAAAAGTAAAACATCTTGGATGTGCGGTTTTTTTTGTAGTGATGTTTTCGCAAATGAAACGAAATCGCTGTCAAAATAATATAACATCCAGTTTCTATATTTTAGTATAAAAAATGGAATTAGCCGTTGCAGCTCCCATTGAGCGTGAGGTCATGGAGGCCTTGACCTCGACGCTTGATAGGGTATCCTTTGGTAAAGCAGCGGTGGAAGTAGGCGTCACGCACGTCCAGCTCATGGGTGCAGGTCGGGTAGCTAGTTGCTGGTGGTCTCTCCGGCATGAAGATGGCAGACGCAATGTAGCGTAGGAGTAGGTAGCTTGCAAAAAATCAATGTTGCTTTATGGATAATAAAGCCCATCATCTAGTCTACTCCGCGCACGCACATCCCCTCTTCTCGCGATGATGATTGGATGCCCCGACGCAGCGTCCGACTTGCGGCCAAGACGGCGTACCGTGCCCCCAAGCCCGAGCTTCAAGCCAAGCACGTCATGCTTGGCAAGTGGACTGGACGCCCAACTGAACATGTGCCCGACTCATCCGATAATGAAGAATTCCACCAGGCGTTCACGAAGGCTAGCTTGTAGGCTAGAATGCAGGTGATGCGCATCTTGTTCCCTCAGTGTGGCGATCGCGGGCCGCGCGGTGCGCGTGCGCAGGCTTAGATCAGCCCCGCGAATAGAAGCATTATGGTTAGCGTAATGAGTATTGACCACATACTTGTCTGGAATGCACGGGGACTTAACACCCAGGTGAGACGGAATGCGGTCCGTCATATGGTCATCGAGCAGCGTGCCTCCATTGTCTGCATTTAGGAGTCTAAATTAGAAGTCTATGATGTAATCTTGAACAATGAACTAGTAGGATCTGATTTCGACTATGTATTCCTCCTTGCGGCTAGGATGGCTGGGGACGCCATCTCCTGGTGGCGGCAGGAACTGTGGTCTACCTCCCACCTGCGTCCACCAGTTCTCTGTAACCTTGAAGCTAGCCCCACTTGATGGCTTCAGGGAGCCTTGGTGGTTGACAAACATCTATGGGCCGTCGACATCAGAGGACAAGCCGGCCTTCCTCCTTGAGCTCAGAGATGTCAAGGAGGTATGCCTCGTCCTGGATGCTTGCCAGGGACTTCAACATGATGTACAAAGCGGAGGACAAGAGCAATGGACGCCTTGACCATGGAACGATGCGGCAGTTCCGACGGCTCATTGATGACCTGCTCCTGGAGGAGCTACACTTGCACGGGCACCTGTACACATGGTTTAACCGCAGGCTACAACCCACCTTGAAGTGCCTTGACCATGCGTTCGGCACCCTGGAGTGGTTAGAGGCCTACCCGGCACACAACCTACATTGGTTGTCCTTCGACGCGTCAGATCATGCGCCGCTCTTGCTGATCCTGCGCACTGAGCCTTGGGCGGCTCCCAGATTCCGGTTCGAGCTATTCTGGACCAAGCTGCCAGACTTCATCGATGTGGTTTGTGTGGCCTGGAGGGGACAAAATAGAACCACGACCCATGCCGTGCCCTCGACCAGAAGGTGTGGTACCTCACGCGATCGCTGAAAAGCTGGCACGCATCCTGTATCGACAACATCAGCATGCAGCTGGCGGCCACCAGGGCGCTGGTGTATGAGTTCGACACCGTCCAGGAGACTAGGTTGCTCTCGGTGGATGAGTAGGTTTGGCACGCTGAGCTGCGCACCAGCGTCCTGGGCCTGACGTCACTCACATGAATGATAGCGCGCGCAGCCACTACCTCGCTGAGGGGGATGCATGCACCAGGTTCTTTCACCTGTAGGCATGCCATAGACAAAGGAAAAACTACCTCCTCGCCATATCACACAACGGCCAAATGTTCATGGAAGAGGAAGCCAAAGCCGGGATCATCTTCAAATACTACAATAGCCAGATTGGTGCGGCCTTCCGCCAAACCCAACACATCGACCTTGCATGGTTGCCGCTGCTGAGCCTAGACCTATCTGACCTAGCCCTGCCATTCTCGGCAAAGGAGGTGGCGACGTTTGTCCAGGACTCGTCCTCGGTACGAGCTCCAGGACCCGACGGGTTGGGTGCCTTCTACAAGGACGCGTGGGAGGTGATTGGCCTAGACATCGTACGTGCATTCATCGCGTTGTGGAAGCTTGACTTCAGAAGTTTCCACCTTGTCAATGACGCCAACATGGTTCTCTTGCACAAGACATAGGCATCGGAGGGGCTGCGCGAATACAGTCCCATCAGCTTGATTCACTCCTTCAGGAAGCTCTTCACCAAGGGGCTAGCGATGCGGCTCGCACCTCATATGAGCAGTTTGGTCAAGGAGAACTAGTCCGCTTTCATCTGTGGCCATCGGATCCATGAGAATAGTCCGCTTTCATCTGTGGCCATCGGATCCATGAGAACTTCTGTGCCATCCAGCTTGTCTGCTATTGGATGCATGCAAAGAGGTTCCTGACCATCTTGCTGAAGGTCGACCTAAAGAAGGCCTTCAACTTGGTCGCATGGCTTTTCTTCCTTGAGCGGAATGGGTTCCTGACGCGCTGGAGAGAGTGGATTGCCGCCATCCTGCGCTCGTCCAGCACGCGGGTGCTAGTCAATGGGCGCCCTGAGAGCCACATCTGCCATGCCCACGGCCTCCGCCAGGGAGACCCGCTCTCTCCAGTCTTGTTCATCATCGTCATGGAGGTTCTTAATGAGATGATCATGAAGGTTCATCGCCACGCCCATCTGACGCCGCTGCCCGAGGCTACTGCCTCTGTCTATGCCAACAACCTGGTCATCTTCCTTGCGCCCATAAGGCGTGCCTTCATGGTGATTCACCACCTCCTGAATGTGTTCGATGGGGCGTCCGGATTGGCGACCAACGTGAACAAGTGCACCATTATGCTGATTGGGTGCACTGAAGAGGCACTCACGGAGGTATTTGAGGCTTTCTCCTGTTAGGTAACGAGCCTCCCGATGAAGTACTTGGGTGTCCCACTGTTGATAAAGAAGCTAGGACGCAACAACAAGCAGCGGTTGGTTGACTCTGTGGCGGCCAGGCTGCTGAAAGGCCCTTGGTTGGTTTTGATAATTGAGTGGCAATTTTAGGGTGGACTAATATGTTTATGGTTGATATACACAGGGTTAGTCCATAGAGACATGTGTGTGAGCAACATGTGTCATGTGATGGAAATGGCTTGGAGCTATTGCGAGGCTCAACACATCTGATGTTGAAGGAACTCATTGCATATGTGACATGACATGGAGTCATGTGACCAAGATAGAGAAGGTCAAGATGAGGCTTGGCTCGATGTATCGGTTTCAAGTGTGAAGGGCAAGTCAAGGCTTTGAAGTGAAGGACCATGCGATAGTGAAGCTTGAGCAAGACTTGGCGCTGATAGACTGACGCAACGAAGAAGAACAAGTGAGGTCAAGATCGGTGGACCAAGAAGGTCATGTGATGATATGAAGTGAATCATATCATTTGTTGATTGTGTCGGTGCATGTGTTACATTGGCACATTGGAGGTGACGGTGGAAATGGAGATGCGCAAGGCAAAGGTATAACCTAGGGCATTTCATTTCACCGGTCATAAAGGTGTGTAGAGAAGTTGATGACTGGATTTAGGATTGATAGGCCGTACTATCAAGAGGGGCAAACTTATTTGCATATCGGTCATTTAGAGCCACTTGAGCGATGATGTTGCTAGGATCGAGTGGTGTTATGAGATCAAGAGAAAATCCTTTGGAAAATGCTAACACAAGCACATGGTGATGTACTCTTGGTGGTGTTGGCACATTTGCAAAGTTGGAGGAGTTTGCAGGGTTTGAGGTGGTTTGGCGCTTTCAAGAAAATGAGATGGATATTTTCTATTGTGCCAGATGCAAATCATGGATGAAATCATGCTCTCTCGATTTCAAGTTGGTATACTTGTTGGGTAGCATGGTGGAGAAGATAGCATTTGATGGTGGCTTGAAAACGCGGTTTTGCAAGCGTCGACGCTGGGCAGCTGAGCATCAAACACTGGCCCAGTGTTTGGACCGTTGATCGGCTGAGTGCCTGTGCCAGAGCTGGCGCCGGACATGTCTGGACGTGCATGTCAGACGTTGGCATTAGCATCCAAAGCTGACTTGAGCTGAGGCTGTCCATGTTGGAAAAGTGAGTGTCGGACGCTACTCAGTGGTGATCGCGGGTTTTGACCGAGCGTCAGACGTCGGGGAGCTACGTACGACGGTGAGCGTCGGACACTGGGCTCAGCATCCGGAGATGGTGTAACAGCTAGTTTTGAACTGTCCATTTGCACATGAAGATTTTGCAAGCATCAGCGTCGGACATGTCCGATGGTCCCGTTTGAAGCTGCTCGAGGGGCAACGGCTCTATTTGGCATTGGGGCTATAAATAGAGGCCTTGGCTGGCCTTGGGCAGTTGCTGAGCACACAAGGGCCTTAGTGGCTTGTGTTGTGGTGCTTGGAAGCTCTCTAACTCACATATGCTTGATTGAGGTCATTCGATAGTGTGAGTGATAGATTCTAGTGCGATTGCATTGAGAGATTGCATCGTGTGGCACTAGGTGTTCATGTTGCAAGCTCGTGGGCTTGTTAACTTTGTGAGGCATGCAAAGGAGATTGTGCGGTGCTCCTAAGGAGGATTGCGAGAGGTTTTGTACTTACCTCACGGGGATTGCAAAGAGTAGCTCTATTGGATTGCTCATGTGTCATTGAGTTACCTCACTCGAGAGTGAGTCTTGCGGTGCTCTTGTGAGAGCTTGCCTTGAGGGGCAATTGGCTTGATGGTCAAACTAAAGAATCACTTGTGTGTGGGTTTGCTCGTGGTGCTCTTGTGAGAGCTTGCCTTGAGAGGCTGTTGGTGTTTCTTAACGTCATCACCAGGATCAGTATATCCTAGCAACAACACCAAGAAACACCTAAAGGTATTCTGTAGCATTCACAAAACAAGTCCACAAGCGCACAAAAATACCATTGTAGCATTTCACCCGAAAGTATTCAAGGTATCGTTATTTATATTTTTCCAAAGGAAGGCATGGTATAAAAGAGTATAATAGGGACATGGACAAGACAACATGATTGCATAATAGACCCAAGTTCATAACAGGGGTAAACTAAATAGGTATTTCGATAACTGACACACACACTCGAGCCATTCTCAAGGATAAAGATAAAAGAAAGAATAAAGAATAACCTAAACTGGAGCAAGCATTCCTATATAGCTATGTTAAGAAGCAGATGATCATACAAATACATGTCATCAAGTAGGGTCAGAGATTCTAAGGTAAGATAGTCTGGTCGCTGTTGATCTACTTCGGGCACCGGAGCGCACCTGGTCTGCCAGGTGATACCAGTATACAGCTCTACTCCAAACTCGGACGTGGGGGATTACAAAGGACGGATAGGGCTGTCACCACCTACCGCCTACCACCTCAACTGTATGAGAAAGGTGCAACTGACGGTAGCCTCAAGCATAGACACCACGTCTAAGCTATCAACCACTACTCTAGCGTGATATCAAGGCGTACCCGTCCCCGGGCTCCTTCTACTAGAGCATCCGCCACAAGGACGGCATCGATCCCGCAAACCAACTTTGACCAAGACTAAATTAGAAAAGAACTCATCACCTCAACTTAGCTCTAGGTCTAAACATGTATGTATGAAAGAGTAAGCATGAAGTTCTATATGACAAGGCCATGACAAAGGAACTATAGTCTAGTTCATCCATCAAAATTATATCATAAGAACTTTGCTCTAATTTCATAACAAAGCTATATTGATAAGATAAGAACAAGAACAAAATAAAGCTCTTGATAAAATTCATACCAAAAGGCTCAAGTTGCTCAAGCTCTCCAAGATAGCTCCTCCTAGCTCCAAGACAAGTGTGGAGGGAGAGAGAGTCTTGTGTGGTGTGTCTTGAGAGAGTGCCTCCTCCTCTTCTTTTATACTGTGTGGAGGTCGGTTCGGGGGTAGAATGGGAAAACCCAGCACCGCACCACCCTCTTTGGCATTGATTGCACCGCCTCGCCGAGGCTGGGCCCGAACCAACTTCGAAGTACACCGACCGACCCACCTGGTCTGGCTGGACCACTTTGGTGGCTAAAGCTGCCCAAATTTGGTGAGCTTTTAGATCTCCTCGTTAGCTTTGCGTGGCCTTCTGGATTGTCCAAAATAGAGATCGGATGAGTGAGTTATGTCCAATTTACCTAGGCCTACTCCTGCAGCCTATGTTGGAGTTGGACCGAGTTTTGGTCTTCCACTTCATGGGTTCATGCGTGGGCCTGGGCCATGGATATATCGGTAGTTGGCCCAAATTTGCAAGGTAGGTAGGATTCTCTCCTTATTTCTATTCTACGCTTTGTTGGAAATCATATTTTCTTTATAAAATTCCCTGTACTTGGTGCATTTTCTGCAAAGTGTACAACTTCCAGTACAAGTGGAATTGGGTTAATAGCAAAGGTATATGTGTATAAAAATATATAATTCTCCCCTTTTTGGTTCTAAGTTGGCGGTATAAAATTATCGTTAAGGACCGCCAACAGAGGCCTCGACTTACGAGTCAAGAACCGAAGGAACCACAAGGGTGTTGGTCGACGCAAGAGGATGTAGCTTGGTGGCAACCAAGTGAACCTTAGGAAAATCTCTGTGTCATCTTGTTCCACACTTCGCGGTGGTTTGCAATCTTTTCACAAGCATTGTTCTTACATTCTTATATATCTTGCTTATGTTGTTGCTCTTGTGATTAGATAGCTTGTGTAGCTCTCTAATTGCCTTTTTGCTTGTGTAGCTAGAAGTATATCCCTTGTTTTACTTAGTTTGTGTAGCTAAGTGATTTGAGCTCTTGGGTTTAGCTTGTGTAGCCTTGTCCTTGAGTATCTAGTGAGCTTAGGCTGGCTTTGTGCTTTTGCTCATTAAAATTATGTAGGTGCACACCCGCTTGCCAAAGCATTAGTTGCTAAGATTTGTGTGACCTTGCAAGCTAGACTTGTTTAGTTGTGCATTAGCTAGATTGGAACCTTGATCTCCCATTTAGGATCTTTTACAATGTGCATCTAGAGTCATAGTTAGAGGGGTGAAGTCTTCGATAGACCATTTAGTTTAATTCTACACTTGTTTCAGTTAGCCGGTGCGATAAATTTTAGAAAAGACTATTCACCCCCCTTTAGTCCGCCATCTCGACCTTACAACTGCTGACCTAGAAGGCCAGCCTCTTGAATGCCGTTGGACGGGGAACGCTCACTAGGATGACCCTCTCGGCCATCCCGTTTCACATCTCCATCTGCTATGTGTTGTCTACTTGGGCCATCGACAAGATCAGGCGAGGTTTCCTCTGGGCAGGCACCAACACCGCCTCAGATGGAAAGTGCAAAGTTGTGTGGCCAATTGTCTGCAGGACGCACAAGCTAGGAGGACTTGGTTTATCTGACTTGCGCACGCTAGGATTCACGCTCAGACTGTGCTAGGAGCGGCTACGCCGCTCTTCCAGCGCGGCCTGGGCCAGCCTTCATACGCCCGCTGAGCGCTACGTCGAGAAGATGTTCCGGGCATCCACTTCCTTCATCGTCGGCTCCGGGAGTATCACCCGTTTCTGGACCGACTGCTGCAGGCCGTTGTGCGGCTTTGCGCCCGACGTGTTTGGTGCTGTTCCAGCGAGGCGGCGCGCGCGGACGGTTTGGGAGGCCTTGACGGACAACCTATGGGCTTGGGATGCCATTGGGGCCCCGACCATTCAGTTCATCTCGCAGTTCCTACGCTTATGGAGCCTCCTGGAGAACGTCCAGCTAGACGACATCGCTGAGGACCTCCCTGTGGCGCTGGTCCTTCGATGGTCAGTACTCCAGCTCCATCGCCTACAATGCCTTCTTCGTTGGGCGCACGACACTCCGAGGAGCGAATGAGCTCTAAGCGGCCTCAGCATCGCCCAAGGTGAAGTTCTTCTTCTAGCTAGCCATCCATGGCCACCTTTGGATTGCGGAGCGATGGAAGCGGCATGGGCTACAACAGAACAACGAATGTGATTTGTGCACACAAGACAGTGAGACCACGTACCACCTGTTTTCAGCATGCGTCTTCACCAAAGACGTTTGGCACAGAATCCTAGCACGAGTTGGGTTCACACATCTGTGTCCCTCGGCTGGGGATACGCTCGTCTATTGGTGGCTAGACTCCCGGGGGATAGTGCCTAAGAGGTTTCACCAAGGCTTCGACTCCCTCGTCCTGCTGATGACGTGGATGGTCTGGAAGGAGCGCAATAGGAGGACCTTCGACCGCACAGCGTGCCAGCCCTCCATCGTCCTTGAGCGAGTACGTGTGGAAGGGAAAGAATGGGTGGCGGCTGGCTTCAGGGCGATCGCCCCTTTGTTCGCCGGTTAGGGTAGCTGAGCTCTGGCTTAGTAGCACAAGCAAGTATCTTCATCCAGTACAAAACTCGAAGCTCTGCTGTTTGAGCCCGCGCCATATGTTGTGTTCTGTCCGTCTGACCCGATGGAACCTCGCCATTGGGTTAGGGGGAATGTAATCAAAACTTTCTAACTTCTCTTAATGAAATATGGCAGCGCATGTTCTCGGAAAAAATAAAAAAGGCCACAAGATCTTTTTCCCTTAAAAAATTGAAGACCAACCTCTCAAAAAGTGCTCAAAAATATTTAGATAAGCATTCTGCATTCTATTATTGTGTCTTATTCCTGTTGTTCATCGTCAATTTTCTCTTATTCGTATTACATTATTCTCACTTGCAGGCATTTTTGCACTCAGCCTGTGTTTTGTAACAACGATCACCGTTAGCACAGCACCAACCGAGATTTCCTCTGCACGTTAGGGCACCAGCATGGTAGCATTGATGGTCGATAAGTCTTTTCTCTTCACCTTGTTCATCCATTTCTCGGCCTGTGTTTGTCGAAGATTCAGAATAAAGCCACGCACATTATAAGTACGAAAAACTTGTCTCCTGGATAAAATCGCATCTACTTTAACTTCTTTAGATTTAAATATATATTTATATAATCTTTACGTACATATTTCACTTACATTGCACATGAATTGCAAAGCATCCAAGAAGCAGCCGGGATAATAGCATGATGGCAGCCATTTGCTTGGTGTGCTTCTCCATGTTTGAAGGCGTGCAATGCTCCGTGCCCTTGGGATGTGCGCATCTGAATGTTGAGCTTGTCACAATATATATAGGGAAAAGACGTTACAAACAATGTACATAGCTAGAAGGTATTGAATTAACCCGCAGAAAAAAGAAGATGTTGAATTCAACAGAAACTGCACTGATGTAAGTTAATTTCTTTCTAATTAGGTTACGAGTCTCCAAATGATTTCTTAGTAGTGGTTAATTTCCTTCTATTGTTTAGGCAACACTATCTGCTAGCTAGCAACATTTTTCTCTAATCATCCTTGTTTTTTAAATTACATCCTAATATACTCGTACGTTACAATGAATATAAGGAAAATCATTACAAACAATATATAATTAGCATGATGTAGGTTTCATCCTAATTAGGTTACGATTTTCCAAATGATCTCTTAGTAGTGTATAATTTTATTCTATTTCCCAGCCAAGGTTGCCTAACTAGCAACATTTGGGTCTGCTTGGTTATCTTGCCAAGTATGGATAGGGGAGCAAGGATAACCTAGCTTAGCCGAGCAAAGGTTAGGCAAAGCTTCAGTGAAACTATTTGCCTGTTTCCCGAGAAAAGCAAGCTTGTTCAGTGCTTTTACAAGAGCAGCACGAAGCATATACTTTTGAGACACCTATTACTACCTATGGAATAACAGTTTTCATGTCCATGATGCTGGTAGGTACCTAGTTATCTCAGGAAACATGTTCAGTGTCGAAGCATGTGCTCTCCCATAGATTCTTGGGCTATATCCTTGCCCAAGCTTTTTCTTACTCAGACAAGCAAGCTCGCCCAGCAAAGCAATGTTCTGAAGGTGCTACAAAACAAATATTCTTACCCCGTAAGGTTGGAAAAAGCATCCACGCAGGCCCAATGTAATGATTTCCTGTTTTTTTAATTATTTTCATGTGTTCTAAGGAATGGTTCACCAACTTAGCTAGAAAGCAATGCATAAGGTAGGCTTAACAACCGGCATTCTTGGATTTTTCATCTTTGTTCTCGTCACCCTGACTCATTACGCCATGGATAACAGCTACGCTGACTTCTTCATTATACTGCTTGGGCAAGTGTAAGGGTCAAGACTCTACTCGGCAGTGAGAGTATGATACATAAATTTCTTGCAGTGACCATCATTTCAATTTTTTTGTGTTGAAATTAAACAAACTAATGACATCTGATCTGGAATTAGAGAATACCAGACCATAACGCTCATAGACAGACAAGTTGAAACAAGTGGATATTCATATCTTACCTCACCTTTAACTCAAATGGTCAAGCCTTATCCAACATGAACCTGCTATTTCTAGTTTGCATTTGGTAATTAGAAAGAAAATCACATCACCAATCCTCGTTCTTTGGCATCAAAAGTTCCAGGTCAATATTACTGAAACTTTGAATGCTCAGAACAAGGGCCATCTTCTTTTATTTTGATTCAAACTGGGAGTAAACTGGATACAATAGTTGGGGTCAATAAGGTAGCAAGCCTTTACAGTACAACCTTTGGTTTGAGTAGCTAAACACCAAAAATTTGCTTGTCCACAAAGGGAGATGGTGACCTGTCCCTATCAAATGCTGCAGCAAACCAGAGAAACTTTTCAGCTACATCTCTGCATAAAGTTGACTTGTCAAGCTTCCCGATGGTGTTTTGTCGTGTGTTCCGTAGAATGTTTTTGTCAGCAGTGATGAAGAAGCCGGTGATATAGGCTGTAAAACAAACCAGTAAAACAAACCAGATGCAAGTTTGGGTGTGCTCTTATAAGTAGGCTGTTTGTTTCTGCTGTTGGCTTCTGAGATGTAGATGGATTAAAACATCAACTATTGACGCTTGTGCAGACGGCTGCTTTTTTAGCAATGGGCACTGATTGGTAGGTCTAGATATCAAGCAAGCTCGGCTCGTTACAGCTCGGCTCGTTAGCAAGCTGACTCGACTCGGCTCGTTATACAAACGAGCTACGTTTGGCTCACGAGCCAAATCTTAAAAACACATTACAGGGCGATTATTAAAGAAATTGAGCATAAGACGCAAAGTTTTACTTATAAAATCAACAAAAAAAAGAATATTCATCCATCGATTTGATCCATTATTCATCAAAGTCTTTGTCCAGCCATCCAGGCAACCCAACACGACCACGACGTTGAGTCCATGATAGTCACGAGGAGGTGGACTGGTGCGTGTGGAGATGGAGATAGGATCTGCGTGCGGCGAGGTCGTGTGGAGGTGGACTGGTGCGCCAGAGCCACGGCGGTACGTGAGACTGCTGCAGCTCGGGTGACGGCCAGACGGGAAGGGAAGGGAAAAGACTGTGACTCGATGACTATGCGCGCCGCGGATGTAGGGGTGGGAGTGAGGGGACTGCTGTAGTGTTGTAGTATATTGGCTAGGGTTAACCTAATTGGGCTGGACGCCTGGACTTGGGCCGATTTCAATAGTCTTCCATCGAGAATTACCTGGCTCGTTCGAGCCAACGAGTAGCTCGCGAGCTGGCTCGTTATAAATTGAGCTGCCTCATTATAAAATGAGCCGAGCTATTATCGAGCGAGTCGAGCGAGCTAGTGAGTTTCGAATTTTTCGTCCAGCCTTACTGATTGGGCGATTTTTGGAATTGTCATCATGAAGATGGTTGAACAACAGTGAAACATCCCCAATTCTCCACGAAGGAAAAATACACAGAATGAAGGATAAAATGATAGCCCAGGAGGTCCAAACATCAACTTATCTAATATCAGTTGATTACAAAGCCATACATTGAATAAAAAGAGTACAATAGAGGGGATTACATAATTATTATATCGCCACATGGCGGAATCATCAGAGTGTCTAATCATCCAGAACAGCTATGGAAGTAGAAGGGATATCACGGAAGCATCGTCTTGCACCATCTTGAGTGTAGGCACGAGACCATCTAATCCTTGAGCCCCTCGTCGCCATAGACGTAGTCGGGCTCACCTGCCAAATAAGTTTCAGGCCACCGGCTCTCACCCTATGCTTTGCTTATACTTTGTGGTAGGTGGATGCAAATGGATATAGTCAAAGAGACCTATTATTTGGCTATGGTTTCCTATACGAGTATCATTAATATTATATAATAACAGTTCATCAAGTTTTAATCATTCCTATCCCATACCCGTACCACCAACCATCAACCTCTCATCTCACTCAGCAAACCACGCTCACACGTGGGCAGCAAGGACAACTCCCTCTCATCCATGTCTAAACGACCATCACGCCATAGGGTAACAACAACATCACTCGAGGGAGGTATAAAGGACTCATCTCACTACTCAAGAGAAGCGTGGGTCACGGAATGGCCATACCGAGGCCGCGGACTATATATAGATTCAAACAACTCTGCAGAGCGTGTACACCTGTAACCGACTAGTGCCAACCATCCACAAGATAGTCATCATCATCGGTGTGCACTACCTAGGCAGATTTTGAATGACCTTCTATCTGAGAACGATGCCACCCTACCTTTTAGCCCTGGAACACCCCAAGTACTGTCTGGAGTGGCTGAAACTGTGAAGTCATGCACTAGCGCTCGGAGGGGCTGAGTCTCGGAGGGGATGTCAAGATCGTCTCGGAAGGGTGTAAGCTCCACCCGTACCTTCCTACACTACTTGCACCTAGTAGTAGTCGCACCACCTTAACTAGTCTAACATCCGTCCCCGGTTCATCTAGGGCGAGTGGTGTGCACGAAGGGTCCGTGGCTTCGGTCCTCAAGAGCCAACAGGTCCTAGGGGGTAACCAGACATGATATCTCCTCAAATAGGGCCTCTGCACCCTCTCCTTCCTGGGGCTTCGTGTCAGGTACCTGGAAAAGGGGTACCCCAAACCCTCAATTAATCAGACTAATCTCCAAAGTCAGCAACGCAAACCCTCCAACGACATCCCTCACTATCGCTCGAAAGCCCACAGGCTAAGGCATATTGGGCCGCCCCATGAACAGGCATCGACAGCCCAAAGCCACAGCCTGCTTGACGGGCTACCACGTGGACCGAGACTGTACGCTCGAGGGTACAACTCAGGGACCCCTCGAGGACGAAACTTTGCTCGAGTGAACGAGCCCACCCTCGAGGATGAAACTTCGCCCGTGTGAATAGGCAGCCCTCGAGCACAGTATACCCCTCAACTACCTACCCCCCGTACGGATCCAGCGCATTCAATGCATTTTACCTGCTCCTGCCTAACCGTATGGTCACAGTTACAGCAATAGTTGCGAGTATGGCAGTCGAATCCTGCTTTTGCCGCCCATACCCTAGAATCCCGTGGATCGTACCTCACTGTTACGCCATACCAAGCACTGTGTCCCATCCAGTAACTCCTCGAGGCTCGAAAGTCAACATATTCCCCGCATCTCCCGGGATTTGGCCTTATCCAAAGGGCCTCGACCCCCTCGACTCGACCTGAGGCCTCGACCGTTGCCCCTCGGCTCTGTCACGCCAACCCTCAAGTGGGACTTCAATAACTCCGGTCAACACTTCAACAACTCCCGACGCGATGGTTGCAGGACCTCCCATGCCGACGTATACCTCTACTGTGACACCGACATGATCGGCATCGGCGTCATACATCACCGACCATGTTAGCACTAAAAATATGTACTCCTGTGCCTCTCCTTCGCCTATAAAAGGAGGCACCAGGGCTTGGGACAGAGGATACGAGATCCGAGAGCACCATACACTAAGGCTTTAGATCATAGAACAACACCGTGAAACAGTGTAGAGAGCTAAGCGCCTGAAACGCTCGAGCTCCAACTCACGCTTCTCACACCTACTTGTATTCACCCCTGTACTAGAACTTTGGTGCAAGATAACACGAACTATCCCCCCTCCCCCCACTGGACGTAGGGCCTTCTTTGCCCGAACCAGGATAAATCGCCGTGTCCTTCTTGCATCACCCACCGGATTAAGGGAGCACGCAATTATGAATTTACTCGTTGGTGTTGACCCCCGGGGTTGAAACACCGACACTTCGCTCACAAAGGCTCTCAACCCCAGGATCTCCTCAAGTCACCATGTACTCGCCATAGGTACTAAGAACACAAGGGTGCCCAGGATGCACCCCCCGGCAAGACTCACTCCAAAAGCTCATCGTAGATCCTGTCCAGTCGACTCAACTCTCACTAGACAACCCACCCATGTTATATTACCCAGAGACACCCATACGATTATCAAGTCCGGCATCCCGAGCCGAACCTACCCAAAGTCACCACCAGCATCACATCACCTATATAATGCAAGTGGAGTAAAAGTAGCAAGAAACAAGTGTATGGATAAGCGTGTCTATCCTATAAGCAGGTGAGAAAGGTAAAGGTTACGACAAGGATTAGGCATACAAGTAATCTACCATGCAATCCTATCATAGCATATCATAGCATTGTTGCATAAAAGTAAAGCACCAGCATTCTATTGTATTGCATGCGTAATAGGATCTATGAGGTTGGGTGGTACATGGCACCTGAACAGCTGTCACTCAAGTCCTTGGCGCGCTCCTAGTCCTCCTCATCAGGCAACTCCTTCGCGGGATCTAAAATCGAGACATAATGGTCACAAGAGCGACCCTATAGATTAACACAAAGAACCAAATAAAATCCAATAACTTCAAATGCAATCATACTTAAGCCTATGATATAGAGCTCATTTTTATGAAAATTTAGACACTTGATTCATATTTCTTGGAGTTCGTATGAAAAAGATATGAATTTTACAAGATTTAATCTATTTTTAAAAAAGAAAAAGAGAGGGTTAAATCATAGACTAACATGTGGCAGCTTCTGATTGGTCGGAGGTCCGCAGTCACTGACGTGTGGGACCTAGCCAATGGTCAACCGTTGACTGGTTAACAGTCAACCATTGACTGGTCAATAGTCAACCATTGACTGGTCAACGGTCAACATGACCAGGCCCACTCTAGGTTTTGGCGGGCCTGGTCAGGGCCGGGTCTGGGCCCAGTTGGGTCGGCCTGGCCCGGACACGTGTCAGCTAGGCAGAAGGCCACGTGGCGATCTAGATCTCTGGTGGGCTCAGTCTATGGCTCTTTGTTGGTTGGACTCGGTCTGCGGTGGACCGTGTATAGGGCACCTACGTGGCCTTGAGCGATTGGTCCAGCGTGGTTCATGGTGGACTGGTCCACGAGGCAAGGGAAATTTCCCCCTTCCCATCCCCGACTCCCTCGTCCGGCCATGGCGGGACCTCACTGGCGGCGGACGGCGGGCCAGCTTCGGCCAGCTAGGTTGGCCAAGGCTGTGACTAAGGTGTCGCCAAGCTGCGATGAGTGTGGCTGCGAGGTCACGGTGGCCTGGTGGCGCACCGGCTGGGCGGCCTTCGTGTCGGGGCGGTGATGGGAGATGCTAGGGTGCGCGTGAGGTGACTTTGGCTTGTGCTAGAGCTGCACTAGGTTGAGGCAAAGGCGCTGGTGGGGTCCAAGCAGGCGTGCGGGTCCCCAGCTCGATGGCGCGCGCGGCGCCAGCGACGGACGACGAGGCCGCGGTAGCCGGGCTCGGTGGTGCAATGGAGGTCGCTTGGCTATGTGTTACTGCTTCGTGGGGACACAGCGGTCATAGCAAGCGACTCTAATTTGGTCGGGGGGCTTCCGGTGAGGCAGACAGTGGCGGCATTGGATTTCTAGCAGCAGCAGTAGAACTCCAGCGATGCTTCAAATTAGGTGTCGTCTTCTCCTTCTCTACCCACGTGGGGCAGCTCAGGGCTCCAGGACTAGCTAGCACAGCTAACGGAGGCACGGTGGGATGCGCGCGGCCACGAGGCCACGACAGCGCTCCGGCGTCAGAGTCCGGGAAGACCGAGACCCGCAAAGGTGCTGGGTCCCCATTGTAGTCCATGCCGGCTTGAAACCTTGCCAACTAAGCGTTCTTGACAACAGCGGACACTACGGTGCAGCTAATGAGGCCTATAGTGTTGTGCACAATGGGAACACAAAGGGGTGCTCTAGGCGGCGCGATGGCAGAGCAGGGGCGACGGCGGGTGAGATCACCTGCGTGGCAACGGTCAAGGCATGGCAGCGGGGCTTGGTGGCGACTTGGTGGAGGTGAAGTCGTGTGGTCGGTGCGACGCCGGCAGATGTCCATCGCGTCGTCGTTGTGGCCGTGCGAGCGAAGGTGCCTGCTCCGGCTCTAGCGAGCATCGTAGACGAAGGCGAGGAGGTGAGGCCGGGACAGCGTAGGCTCGCGGTATCATCGAGATGTGGAGTTGTGCAGGAAGTGACGCGGTCGGCTCGGCTCGCTGGCTCATTGCTGCGGTCGTCGATGTCGTGGACGCGGCTCCGCCCGCGTGCTGATGTCCGGCGGAGCTCCACTCCCTCTTCTTCCTTCTCCCCCTTCACTCCTTCCTCTCTCTCGTTTGGCTCAGGGGACAACACCATGGGGGCCTACCTGCATGGCGGCCGAAGATAGGGAAACCCTCGCGGCTGGGGCTCCCCCTTCTTATAGTAGGCACCGGCCATGGGGCACTAGGGCACCGGTGGCGCCCATCGTGCGGTCAAGGCGCGCGCTCGGCTAGGGTTAGGGTTCCAGGGGCGCTAGGGCACCAGTGGCTCGCTGCGGGGCGCGTGGCACGCATCCGTGTGGCGCGGGAGCGGGCGGACGGTAGAGCCACGCAGGCGGACGGTAGAGGCGCATGATGACACGGCGGATGGGACGTCTGGTGGCTAAAGATAGTGGAGGTGGGGGCTGACAGCGTGGGCCCACGCGTTAGTGGCATCGTCGAGCGTGCGGGCGCGCGCTGCTCGGGCAGGCACTTGCTAGGCCGCTCGGCCAACTGGGCCGGGGCGTGGCGCGCGGGTGTCGCTGGTGCAAGCGGCGGTTGGCTAGGCCGCTTGGCCTAGCTGGGCCGCTGGGAAGGCAGGCCGAAGTGGGCCGGTGCGGGGGTGAGGGGCATTAGGCTGAGTTGGGCCTGATGGCCGGCTGCGCGGGGAGGCAGGCGCGGGCCGCGGGCGAAGCAGCACGAGCGGGGCAGCGGCAGCGGCGTGGGCCGCCTAGTAGGCTGCGGGGTGTGCGAGGCCGGCGTGCACGGCTGCGGGGGAAGATGGCCGGATTGGGCCGCTGCGGGGGAAGATGGCCGGATTGGGCCGCTTCTGCTGCTCGGGCTGAAGGCCTTCTCCTTTTTCTTTTCCTTTTCTAATCTCTTTTCTATTTCTATACAAGGCTATACCATGAAGCTGTTAGTGCATGTAAGTTTGTAATCAAAAGACAAACTCCATGCTCGGTCTACTAGGGTCTCATGGCATGTGGGGTCCATGTCCATGGTTACCGTTACACATACATATATATACATATAATAATAAGAGTTGTTTGATTTTATTATTCAATACATAAAATCAAACAAGACCCAAATCAAACTCGTAATTAAAATGCAATGCTTCAACTAAGGTGCTACTTGTGCAACTATTTGATGTCTTCATACATGTCACTCACCATTTATGGGTTATTTTAGAAAAAAAAATTTGTTGGTTGTGATTTTTTGTGTTTGGAATTTTAGGGTTATTACAAACGGTGTCCTCAGGCTAAATGCAACATGCCCATAGTGTACGGATCTCTAGCTAGTTTGGTTGGCTGGCGCGACAGGTGGTGTTGCAGCATGCTGCCACATGGCACTTGTTGCTATGTTGCGTCGACGGCATCATGCGTAAACCTAAGGCCCTGTTTGGAACTTTGGATGTTACTGCAATATATATTTGTAACTTGTTTTTTTAGACATACCTGTAACTTGTTTACACCTGTATTTAGTTGTGCACAAGAAAACAAGGCAATAATTATCCACTTGTAAAATGCTATTTGAAAGCACATCGTAAGACAGTGGTAATTGGGTCGTCCGTAGGAAACAAATTGAGCTGATAGCTCCATGTTTTGCAGCTGGAAGGGATTGACCCCCTACAGGATTTCATTTAATTATAGAAGGCAGAGCCAAAAGTCAATTACAGGATTAGGAAACAGACGATGGGAGAAGAGGCAACTCCGTTCGTGAGATGGAGATGGGTGCGGTGAAAACAGAGCATGTTGCATGTTGCAGTGGCGAGGCGAGCATTGGTTTCACGTTACGATATATCAACCTCAGTGTTCTTGGTTCCTTTATTGATCTCCTGTTTGGTTTTCTTCATTTCCTCTGTTTGGGAGTATATTGTCAGATCCTAAAATTAGTGTTCACTTCATGTCGTGCAATGTCCCTGATCGTATCAATGCAACTGTTGTTTACGATTTGTCAATTCGAGTGCAATGAAAATCTACCTAGTTTCAATAAAAAAAATAGTATACACTTTATGGATAATAAAGCAGGGAGATCTTTTCCCTAAAAAAAAAGAAGACCAACCTCTCAAAGTGCTCAAAAATATTTAGCTCAACATTTTGCATTCTATTATTGTGTCTTATTCCTGTTGTTCATCATCAAGTTTCTCTTCTTAGTATTACATTATTCTCACCAGCATTTTTGTTTGCACTCATCGTTTGTTTTATAGCATTGTTCATCATAAGCACAACAATAACAGAGATTTGCTCTGCACGTTAGGGCACCAGCATGGTAGCATCGGTGGCCAAAAACTCCTTTCTTTTCACCTTGTTCATCCATGTCTCGGCCTGTGTTTGACAGAGATTCAGAATAAAGCCACCCACATAGATAACAACAGAATATACAGAGAATAAGTAGACTGTTCGGTTCAGTTTGAATATATGAACGAAGAACTTGTCTACATCGCAAGTACTTTAACTTCATTAGGTTATACAATATACCAAAATAATCTTTTCACACATATTTCACTTACATTGCGCATGAATTGCAAAGCATCCAAGAAGCAATAGGGATAATAGCATGATGGCAGCCATTTGCTTGGTGTGCTTCTCCATGTTTGAAGGCAGTGCAATGCTTCGTGCCCTTGGGAGGTTGTGCGTGAAACGACCTTGATTTCCGTGAAGAGAAATCCACAGAGCCGAAGTGTAATATGACCATTTAAATCACATTACCCGATAACAGTTAAATACCATAATCCATACATCGAACAAAAGAGTGCAATAGAGAGGTTTACAATAACTTATTACATCGTCACTTGGCGGAATCAGAGTTTATGCAGCATAAAAATAAAAGCTTGAAGGTGCGAAAGCTATCATCTCCATCCAACTTGAGCGCAGGCACGAAACCCTCAATCGTTGTACTCCCCAGAGGAGTACTCACTCCTTGAACCTGAAACCAAATTTTTAGTACGATTTGTACTGGCCACACTCCCATCCTATGCATTGCTTTGTGGAAGTTAGATGCAAAATGGATATATCAAAAGGAACGTATAAGGCTGGGGTTTCCTATGCAATAAACAAGTATATAAGTAATATAATAATCAAGTTTTAAACACATTCACATCCCACACAACCATCACCATCCATCTATGAATCACCAACCCAACTCCTCCATCACCATCTCAGACTCAGGTCGACAAGCCAACTCCCTCTCGGCTTGCCTTAGTGGCCCGCAGCCCTCAACTGGCTCACGATCGGAAATCATACTCAGGGGAAGGTAGAACACTCCACTCACTAGTCCGGTGCATGCGAAACTCAGGAAAGATCCATAGCCGACAAGTCGGCATATGTATCGATCGATCAACCATACACTCTGCAGAGGTTTCACTAATCCACCAGATAGCCATCCTCGATGGTGCGTCCCATCTAGGCAGATTTCGGGCGCCTACTGTCATAGAACGATGTCATTCTACCATCCAGCTCTGGATCGCTAGAACTGTGAAGAGCCCGTGTGTTCACTTCCGAAGAGAACGCCATGGCATGTACCCACTCCCGAAGGGGGTCCCATGATCGTCTTAGAAGGGTGTTAGCTCCGTCCCATGCATATACCTCCCTATCACTACTCGCCTAGCAGTAATGGCATTGATCTATCCAGCGGTTCGGCCGTCTCCTCCCATAGAGAGCGAGTGGAAAGCAAGAGATTTCTAAGGTCCGGATACCAGCGCAGCAGTTCCTAGGTTTCACCAAAGCGGGATATCTTCATCAGGGTTTATCTTTTACGTGCTACCATGGCACCTTTGTCCCGAGTTCCTCCTCACATAGGGTCACACCCAAAGACCACCATCACATCTCAGTTAGCCCACCACAGGCTCCTCTCACGGGAATGTCCAGATCCATTAGTCGGCAAGACTTGCTCCAAAAGCTCGTCGTAGATCCTGGCTCGATCGACTCAACCCTCACCCTACTCCCTGCCATACGTTCCACCCCAAACCCAGATCCAACATCATCAGCTCACATGCCCATCTGATTCATCAACTTACACATCCAGCCTGGCACCCTCCAGGCCATCCCAGGGTTCATCACGTCGCATCAAAATGTAAGCGAGTGAAGTATATAAATATAGTAATAGCAGATAAGCAAGTGGCTAACATAAAAACGGGTAAGCAGGTGAAAGTTTACAACAAGGTAGGGCTCATCAAATAGTAATCTATCATGCAATCCTAGCACAGGCAAGCATAATAGCAACAGGAATTAAAGCACTAGCCATACTATATTTGCCATACGTAATGGGATCTACGAGGTTGGGTGAGGTGTGGCACCTTCACTGACGTAGCTGTCGGACTTCTCCTGGTAGTCACTGTTGTCAGACTTGTCCTCGCTCGAGCCTGTAACGAGAATTAATGGTCGTGGTAGCGACCCCTATAGATTAGCACAAAGAACGAATGCAAAATAGAAGATCCAAATGCACTCAAACATAGCCTAGATAGATAGGGCTCGATTTATAGAAAATTTGGATATGTGGATCGCATTTTTCGGAGCTCGTATGAATTAGTTATGAATTTCAAAGATTTAACCATTTTCTGAAAAAGAAAAAGGGCTGTTTATTTTGGTGCTGACACGTGGCCGCTCGGGATCCACTTGAAGGTACTCAGTCCATGATCACCACATCCATCATCTTCTTGCCGAAGCGATCTCCTCCTCTGTTTCTTTCCCCACGGTGTGTCGAGGGGTCAAACTCGAGGGTTGGTGTGTCGAAGTGTCGAACTCGAGGGTCAGCGTATCAAAGTGTCAAACTCGAGGGTCGGCGTATCGAAGTGTCGAACTCGAGGGTCGGCGTATCGAAGTGTCGAACTCGAGGGTTGGCGTATCGAAGTGTTGAACTCGAGGGTCGGCTCGAGCGCGTCCATTATCTTTTGTCGAAGCGATCCCCTCCTCTATTTCTTTCCCCATGTTGTGTTGAGGGGTCGCACTCGAGGGTCGGCTCGAGCGCGTGATCCATCTCGGACGAGGTCGGATCGAGCGCGCGGTCCATTTTAGGCGAGACTGGCTCGAGAGCGCGGTCCCCCAAGGTCACATCTTGGGTGTGGGTCGTCGGTGACAGCGAGGTCGCCCAACCTGGCACCGTGGAGGTCCTTCGGCTTCATTAACTAATGAATCAGCTTTGCAGCAGCACGGCGACACATCCATGGCTTTTAGGTCGACAGCTTGCCTTCGGTGTGGTTCCTCCTCGGCGATCGGCGGCGGGAAAACCCTCGATTCCTGGTGCCACAGTGGATCTCCGGTGCCATTAACAAGCCCATCTGCTTTGGGACTTCACGACGGTCACGTTGATGGGCTTCAAGGCGACAGCTTTGCTTCCGGTGACGACCTCTACGGCGGACGGCGGCGACGGCGCTCAGTGTACACTTCACACGAGTCACTCCAGCTCCAATTGGTGGCGTAGATGGGCGATTGGAGTCACACAGCACCTGCCCGAGGTGTCGGTGGTGACCAAAACACACGGCGGAGTCCGCGCGGGCAGCAACTCCCACGGCGGAGCTCCGGTGGGTCCTCGGTGCACGGCAACGGCACTCCAAGAGGGTCCACGGCCTCCATCTCCTTGTCCAATCGATGCAGCACGTCACGGCGGAGCTTCCCGGCTTCTTCTTGCTCCTCGGGGTGGTCGGAGGTGGCAGGAAACGATGGTGAACGGCGACGCTCTGGAGCGGCAGCGCACCGGCATGTCGACCGCAAGTGGTTCGGGACGGTACTCCGGCGAGGCAAACGCGGAGCTAGGGTGTGCACGGAGTCCGTCTCATCAATGCGGGCATGGATCCGGGGTCAATGGAGGGCAGAGCTCAACGGAGAGGTGGCTGGGTTCACCGCGACGGCGCTCGGTGCACGACGGCGGGCAAGGCGGTGCTCCGGTCTGGCATCCTCCCGATGCCGTGGTCCAAGGGGCTTGGCTGGCCTCGTGCGTGTGTGCAGGTGTGTCCAGAGGGAGACCGGCGGAGGTCTCGGCCTATGCACTCCAAAGGCCGAGCACCATGACCGGAGTAGCACGGGCGGAGATTGGGGAGAAGGGCATGGCGGAGGTGCTCACCAGCGCGGGCGCGGACACGAGGTGCGGTACAAGTGCAGGCTCCGGCGTCCTTGTGGCTTCGGCTTGCGGTACGGCCTCCCCTTCTTGCTCCTGGAGCAGCAGCACAGCGGAGCTCCTCTTCTTCTCCAACTCCGGCGGTGGGCAGCTTTCTCTTCCCCGCCTCCTTCTTCTCCTACCTCCCCTCCTTCTCCAAATTGGGCGGCTCGGGTTGCAATTGGGGTTCCACCGGAGTGGTGGCGGCGACTGGGAACCCTAGAGCTCCGGCCCCTTGCTTATATAGGGCAGAGGCGGAGGTTGGTGGCCTGCGAACGGCCGATCACGGCTCCGGCTCGATCAAGCGGCCAAGGAGGGGTCCAGGTCACCTGTGGGGTACTCGGTCCGGTCCACGAAGCGATGGGAGGGAGCTAGCAGCAGCTGGGTGGCGAAATCCTTTACGGCGGCGTAGTTCACCGCGGCAGCAGCACATGTGCGCGTGCGCACACGGAGGATTTCGCCCACGGCCGTGGGTGCTTTGTACAGGGCTGGTCGGCCGAGGTGGCGAGCGGGCATTGGGCGATGCGAATCGAGCGGCCGAAGCAGATTGCTTCAAGGCGACGCGGGGGAACATCGCGTGGCAACGGCGACGTCAACGCGAGCGGCCGGTCGGGTGACCTCAGCGGCGCTTATGACAGGCAGGGTCCACGGCTGGTCCCGCCCGTCAGCAGCAACGGCGGGCGAAGGCGTGGCACGGCGCTTGCTGGGCCGCCTTGCTGGGCCGACGCAGCGCGCGGGCGAGCGAGCGCGCGGGCGAGCGGCTAGGCCGGTGGGGTCGCTGGGCTGCTCGGACCGGTTGGCTTTTCTTTTTCCTTTTCTTTTTCTTTTTCTTTTTCATTTTCAAGTACTTTTATACATACATACATATATATATATATGATGTGCTAAATTTCTATGACAGAGTAGTGGGTATACTTGGCCCTCATAATGTTGGGGTATTATTCTCTTAACATTTATTTGGCAAAATAATTATTATATTGTCATTTTTATTATTCAACACATAAACCAAATAAAATCTAGATCACTCCTTTAATGCAACTTGATGCATGAACTATTGAAACATTAGATCAAAGCTATTGCCACATTGACATTTAACATATGAAACATAGAGCATTGACAAGAGATGTTGATCAAATTAGAAACACATGAATGCTTTGCATGACATGCTAGGGTTAATGCAAGGTTAAGGGGTATATGATGGCATGTTGCACCACATCACTCAGGGTTTTGTCGAAAAAAATTTTGTAGCTCAGTTTTGGGTTGTTACAGTGCGGATCGGAATGTTCAGCTTGTCACAATATATAGGGAAAACACATTACAAACAATGTATATAGTTAGAAGGTATTGAATTAACCCGCAAAAAAAGAAGGTATTGAATTCAATACAAAATGCATCTATGTAAGTTAATTTCATGCTAATTAGGTTATGAGTTTCAAATGACTTCTTAGTAGTGGTTAATTCCTTTCTATTTTTTAGGCAACAGTATCTTGCTAGCAACATTTTTCTCTAGTCATCCTTCTATTCTTTAAATTACATCCTAAAATACTTGTACGTTACAATGAATATAGGGAAAAGAATTACAAACAATCCATTATTAGCATGATGTAAGTTTCATCCTAATTAGGTTAGGATTTTCCAAATGAATCTCTTAGTAGTGGTTAATTTTATTCTATTTCCTAGCTAAGGTTGCCTAGCTAGCAACATTTGGTCCGCTTGGTTATTTGCCAAGTAGGATAGCGGACCAAGGACAATCTAGCCTAGCCGAGCAAATGTTAGGCAACCTTCAGTGAAACTATTTGGCTGTTTTCCGAGAAAAGCAAGCGTGTTCGGTGTTTTTACAAGAGCAGCAGAAAACATATACTTTTGAGGCACCTATTACTACCTATGGAATAACAGTTTTCATGTCCATGATGCTGAGCTCAGGAAACATGTTTAGTGTCCAAGCACATGCTCTCACATCGATTCTTGGGCTATCCTTGCCCAGGCTAGAGAGCCAATTTGGGTCGCATGGATTAGCAAGCTTCTTCTTACTCAGACAAGCAAGCTTGCCCAGCAAAGCAATGTTCTGAAGCTGCGGTTGGACAAAGCATCCACGCAGGCCCAAAATCTTTGTAGTGATTTCCTTTTTTTAAAATTATTTCCATGTGTTCTAAGGAATGGTTCACCTACTTATACTTAGCTAGAAAACAATGCATAAGCTTTGCTTGACAAACGGCATTTTTATATTTTTCATCTTCGTTCTTGTCACCCTGACTCACTACACCATGGGTAACTTCTTCGTTATATATAGTGCTTGCGTTAGCTCAGTCCGTGAATCACTGCCGTCTCCAATCCAAAGTCTAAACCGGCCGGCATCACTACCGAAATCAGACCCGGGAGAGCTAGGGTAATCAGCGGTATAGGCTTCCCAAACCCGGCAATGATAAAAAGATATCACTACCAGATCAAGGTTAGACATGGCCATGATAGGATGCGGGTCAATGCGGATCAACCCTCTTCTTACCTGGTAATGGGGAGTGTGATACTTGCCGCAGGGTCAACGTCTTCAACCCAGCAGTGATCATCATCATCACCGCCCCCCCCCCCCCCCCCCCCCACCAAAAAAAATGCTGAAATTAGACAAACTTACGATGATCTAAAAATAGAGAATAGGAGACGATAATGCTCATAGACAAGTTGAAAGTTAACAAGTGGATACTATTCATATCTTACATCATCTTGCTCTACGCTACCTTATCCCCAACATGAACCTGCCTAGTCCAGTCTGTATTTGGTAAATAGAAAGAAAATCACATCGCTAATCCCCAATCTTTGGCATCAAAAGTTCCAGGTCAATATTACTGAAACTTTGAATGCTCAGAACAAGGGCCTCAGATATGGCACACAAGCATATGCAACCCACAGCACCATCTTTTATTCTGATTCAAATTGGGAGTAAACTGGATACAATAATTGGGCCATCAGGTAGCAAGTCTTTACAGCACAACCTTTGGTTTGAGTAGCTAAACACCGAAAATTTTCCTGTCCACAAAGGGAAATGGTGACACTGTCCAGAGAACCTTCTCAGCTACATCTCTGCATCAAGTTGACTTGTCAAGCTTCCCGATGGTGTTTTGCCGTGCGTTCCGTAGAATGGTCTTGTCAGCAGTGATGAAGAAGCCAGCGATACAGGCTGTCAAACAAACCAGTAAAATTTCAGAATGTTTTCAATGGTTTGTTGGGGCTTCTGCAAACAATGACGTCTCCAGAAGCATGCTTCTAGTAAAAGCACACGACATTTCTGGAGAAGCAAAAGCAACCTTTACTACTACAGATTACAGAAGCCTGGTAAACCAGACGCAAGTCTGGGTGTGCTTTTACAAGAAGTAGGCTGTTTGTTTCTGCTGTTGGCTTCTGAGATGCAGAAGCACAAAACAAACACGGCTTTAGTGAGTTGCCAATAGCATATCAAAATATGGTAAAACTGTTAACACTTCAGAAAATCAATAGTCCATGATGGTCACTTCATGTACCAAACAACCACTGGACCAGTGAATTTGTTAATGTAAACTACAAATAGCACTTTCTGCTGTCCAAGCCCACTCTGAAAACAAGAAAGTTGCCTAGCCTCATTGGGACATATACGGTCATCCATACTCACTACAACTTAATAGGAATAAAACAAAAGAAAGAAGGGGAAAACCCCAGGTTACATGCCAACCTGTACTGTGCAAATACTTCATTTGAGCAGCATAATTTGAATACATTATAAGAGAAGCCCTACAAACCAATAACCTCCCGACAGACAGAACAAACCATCCAACTTATTTCATTTATTGTTGATGCTATGCGAAAGCTCTGATTTGCATTTTAACCATGCAGGACCTGTGATGGGACTTCTGTGTCATATGTGGCATATGATACAATCAGCAATCTGACGAGATATTTAAAGCTACTCACTTGAGAAAGAAAATGAAACAAAACCTCCCTTCACATTCATTGTTTTAAGTTAAAGTACTTAAGTTACATAGAAAAGAAGGCTATCCAAGGAGGGCTTGGCCAACCAGAAAGGCACCTCAGAAACCACAAAGGAGAACGAAATCAGCTAACGGGCAAGATCTAGACTAAATGTTTTCTGCCTGCAGTGCACCAGAGCCTAGCCTCAGTTCTCATCTATAATTTTACCAGAGTTTCTAAGTAATGCTTTTCGCACACCAGTGCACCAGAGCCTACTCGTTTATTGGGAGCTATGGAAAAGAGAGGAGCACATGTATCTTCGAGCAACGGTCTACACCATCACATGCATTCTTTTCCAAATAGTGGTATTACATATGTCTTACTAGTCACACAAATGTGCCAGTAATTCATCACCAGTGTTCCCTCCTAACAACATCAGAGAAAGAAGGATGTCCTACTTTTTCTGATATGAGCACTGAAGAATGAAAGAATCATTCATTAGTGTAAGCTGGAAGCCGAATGCTTTTCTTCTAATCAATAATGCCAAACTTCACTCATGCATGACAAAAGTCATTTCTCAAGGTTTTGCAAACACAAAGGGCTTATGTATCATAGAAGATTGGATCCTTATAAGTAAAATACTCTAGGGATGTTCTTTGAAATATGGGCCAGGCAAGTATGAGAACATCTGATGATCTAAAAAGGAGAGAATAAGATAATTGTTATAATGCAAACTGTGTTAGGGGAAAAGCATCTAATGACTGAGTTTATGAATTTCTTAGCATGAGAAGTTGAAAACTTGAACCAACAGGACACAGATTCAGACATCAAATTGTCTTTAAGCATATACAAGAAACAGACACCATGTTCGATATGGTTATCTATGTACCTTCATATGGTTACATTATATCACAAAACAATGTGAATATCCATCAAACAGGAGCTGTAGTAAAGCAACTCAACAAAATATTCACAGAATGTCATTTCTTAGGTCCAATATTAAAGCTACCATACAAACAAATTCAACATCATGATTCTACTATATGACAATTGTCTTCAGTCAGCTACATTAGCTCAACAACTAGTTTTAAGTAAAACGGTACCTGCAGATATGATGAGTGCCTGTGCAGTGTAGTTGAGATTCGCCTTAGCCCAAGGAAGGACACGGCAGCCAACCAACTGCACCAGAAAATTTTTTCATGTAGATCAGAACCATAACCAGGAAACGATCCAAACACACCACACTTAAACATAAGGGGAAAAGAATGCTATAGAAGGTAGCTAATTTTTTTTAACCATTAGAATTTCAATGTTCATATACTAAATTATAAGAGGAGATATAACAGGCTTATGGAATGAATCCTCAAAAGAGCCAGGATATGAAAATTATGACATAAACAAAACGAAATGATGATATTCCCTATCTTAAGAAAATATGTTCATTAATATACTGGAAGGAAGTGCACATAAACTGCATACTACTAATAACAGGGAAACAATTACACACCGTGGGAACCGCCACCACAGTACCAGCTATTGCGGCGTTCTTTGCTCCAAGTAGTACAGCCTCTGTAACAGGAAAAAGTCTAGAAATTAACATCACAGGGGTTGAAAAAAAAAACTCACAACCAGAACTCCTCAGTCGCTGATTCCGACATACCCACTACCCCCACCCAAACACACACACACTGCCATCGTGTTCATTCAACTGCAGGCCTGCTAAGATATCAGAGGGAAATTCAACAGTTGAATTCACAAGGAACTGCTGATCAAGAGATGTACCATGTGAGTGCAGATGTAAATATATACAATAATCACTGAAGCACACCTAACTTAAGACTGTCAAGACAAGGGGAAGAAAAAATGTAACCCCGCGGGGGGGAATGGGGATCGAAATCAGACCAAAAGGCTAGCCTAGTCCCCAGAGTCAGACGCCAACCAGCCGCCGCCCACGCTGGGGCTTCCAGATTTGCACGGCCCCCATTGCCAAAACCACCCTCCCACGCTCTCAAATTTGTCATCTATCTCGAATTCGTGCCGATGACGGATCGGGAATCGGATATCACGCGGTGGGAAACGGGAATCGACGCGGGAGAGAGGTGGGCGCATTCTACTACCTCTGACGGCGGCGTCGGACTCCTCCTCCTTGGGGGACCGGATCAGGAAGCTCCTGCCCGCCATGCTCTCTCCCTCGACTCTTCTAGCTTCCTCAACTGCTGGGGTTCTGGCCGTGGTTTCGTTGGGGGGCAGCCAGGCAGGGGGATGGCAAGCGAGCGAGCTGGAGCTCTTTCTCCTTGTGATGGTGGTGGGCGAGTGGGAAGGTCGGGCACGGATCGGAAGTTCGGAACGAACCTACACGTGATGAGGACTACGGCACGGGCCCACTAAGCCTTAGCCGCCATTTTTCATTTACCACTTAGCCGCCATTTTTTAAGGTGGCAAAAAGGCAAGAAAAAAAGAAATCTTAAGCACAAGATTAGACCAACTCCACCTATCAACCTATTTTTTTTCGTTTTCTTGGAAAAAAAACATTGTATGGAGGAAGAGGTGAAGAAAAACACTGCATTTGCTTCAGTTGTCTGTTGTTTTATTTGCTTGGTGATTGTTTGTATTATTTTCTTGTTTACATTAGGGGATACTGTAGGTTGGGTGGGTGGGAAGGGGGGTGCATAATAACACTGCCAATGCCGATCCTAAGCCCGGATAAAAATAGAGGGGGCACGGTTGAATGGAGTATATGGTTCGTGCTAAGCTCTGGCACCAAGAGAATAAATGATTTATTGGAAGCTAATATGATCTAGCTTAGAAGTTTTAACTGAGAGATGTAAACTGGGAGCAATTGTCAATAGTCTTGTCTGTGTTGAAAATGAATGTCATTTATTTAGTGTTTACAGCTTTTAAATTTGACAGCAGACACAAACCTGGAGTATTTATATTCAAATGAAAAGAGGATCTCTGTTGTAGAATGAGGATATTTTGCTAAATTTCCTATGGCCAGTGGTCTGTGAAATGAGGTGGTCGTCCATCGATAATTTTTGTTTACTTCTTGTGTCTTAATTTTAGATCTTAAGAGCCATTTAAACTGTATTGTACCGGTGCTACTTCCTTTGTTGATTCATATTGTCATTGGTCTTTTGCAGACAGCAGAACACAGCCTGTGCCAAGCGACCAGGAGCAGCGACATAACCCGTGGCAGGGGTGAAGTGGTGATCCACTATCAGCGGCAGGTGAAGCCGAGAAGGCGTGCAACAGCGGTCACTGAACAAGACTGGACTGTGAACAAGGCCGCCAACAGCGAGCCCTTCCCACTGAAACTGAATCAATGAGATTGTAAATTGGAAATTTGATGACTAGGTAATGTATTGACCGTGACGATGATAGAATCTCATTGATATATAGTATCATGTAGTAAATTACTGACGCCATTGAAAACTAACAACTACAATTCCTTAAACAACCAAACCAATTTGAATACAAGACCCCTCTCATCTACACCTTTCATTGAGAACAAGCTGATCCCAATGCAATCCTGAGCTCGGAGATTTCAGCTTTTAAGTCAATAATAGTAGCTTGGAGCTCCTTGAGATGATTTTCCTGGAAATGCATCGTCTTCACAGCTTCTTCTTTGCCCAACTTGTAATTAACCCTTGTTCCCTTGTCAGCCGTGTTATCATGTCCTGCATGATGATAAGAGAAGTTAAACATTGGCCACTGTTTTGTTTGAGTACACTATCAAGTCGATTTCGTCTTGGTCGTAATGTCTTCTGCAACAGCTTAAGAGACCAGAGTGATGAAACAAGAGAAGTTAATTGAATAGCAGACTTGTATATCATGACTTGTCAAAAGCATCAACATAGCTTCCAAATACAAATACTATAAAAAGAATGTGCAGCAAGAAAATATCAGAGTAGGGCTGATCTCTACTTCTCCCATCTCAGCCACATCCCATGTCAGCCACATTTCTCGTTCCAGTGGACATTTATTTTGCACATCTTGTTATAGCAGGCACAAGCCAGTTTTCTAATGGGCTAGTAACACCAATCATGTTGGTACTTAGTTACATCATGCATGAGTTATGCCTGAAAAATAATAATAAACAAAGAGTATGAAATGCAATGGGATTTTTTATGGGAAAGATCCATGGCATGTTCCCAAGGTTTACTGAGATATACTACCATGTTGCCTGTTCACCAATTTTGACATGAACTGAATTTATATTCCGTGATCATAAGTAATGCAATCACTTACATAAAAGAGTTGCTTTGTTGACATTTCATATTTGGATCAAACTTATCCAACCTACACATATTAATATTTCTAGAAATGAAGCCTATACGCAATTGAAATGAACAGTTTTTCTGCACACTGTGAGAAGGATGCCATCATATCCTGAATCCCAAATAAGTAAGAACAGGTGGTAGCAAAGATTAGCAAAACAGGTTTTGATGCATTTGGTGGAATTCGGTGTAAATGATGGAGGGGTACTTAGCAGGAAAAAATATATAATTCAAACAAATAATTATGTAGCTAGGACATAGACTGATACAAATGATGCTACAGGGAAAGGGATAATGGAAGAATAATTTTTTGCATAATGGTGCACAATCTAATTACTGGAAACAAGTGCATAATTTTTTGCATAATGGTGCACAATCTAATTACTGGAAACAAGTGCCAGTGTATCAATCTAACAATTCAATGTTAAGGACACTAAAATAAGTACCCCTCCGGTAAGGTTTGCAGTCTTAAGAGAAGTATTGATATTAGACCACTGGAAATGAGACCCACTTAAACACTCCACAATAATCCTTAGCTGACCAAAGGGCTTAAACTTACTGCATTGGCCTAGCGGTAGCACTACAACCACATTCACTTTAGATAGCATTTGCAGAGGAATGCCATCAAACATTTTTGGCTGCTTCCAGCTGCAAAGTAGAAAAGCTAAGAGAACAAAACAGAAGAGAATGGATGATATATTATATGAATACCAAAGAAATTCAGTTTCATAACTATCATAATAATAGTGGTTTCAGTTATTTACATCATGGGAACCTAGTACAAAACAGAGACATGAAGAAGGGTATAGATGTCCCAAGAGGGTGCTCTTGTTTTCAATTCCGGGAACAATCAACTTGACAATATGAGGTAAGTGTAAATTGTAGAATCAGAGGCTTGATGCAGCACTTTACAGTTTGCCTGAGTCATGTATGTTTTCAAAAATCATATCAAAGAAGAAAAATCAGACGCATCACCAAAGGTTATCCTTTCAGAAGAAATTGGCATGCAATTTATGCTACTAAATCCCAATGACATTAGCATAGCATGCAACCTTCACAGTTCTGAAGCAACTTTTAGGAATATAGTATCTTATACTTCATCCACAAAACAGAAAGAACGGTAAATCAAACTTATAACATATATAAAAAATATACGACTACAGATTTAACATATGAGGAAGCAACACAAAAAGCAAAGCATGGCCTCTGGTTGAAATTGACTACGCAAACTAATGAAAGAATAAGCCTAATGACCATAATTTATTTGGTGGTATGGTGCCAAACCCAAGAAGCTCTTGTCCATCAAGCTCAAGTTGATGACAAACTTTTGTCCAGGTCACCCTTCCAGCTGTCACTGCCCTTCAAATATCGAAATTTCTCTTTCCTAAACCAACCAGTGGCTTGACTTTGACATTTTTTTGAGATTAGAACAAATTAAACACCCTTGTGCTGCAATGTAATCCACTCTAAACACCCTTGGTCGCAAAATGAAATAAATGTTAATCTCGAGGAGGCTTCTACAAAATATTGGATTAGGGAGTTCACTGAGAAACAAAGTATTGACGAGAGCGCACACTGTGACCAGGTGAGGCGGGTCAAATTTTGCAGTCAGATTGAGCGGGTGACCCAGGTGAGGCGACCCAACGGTCGACTTGTGAGCTCTGACCCGGGACCTCCCTTCCTGTCGCCGGTGCTAGCATCAATATGAAGCCAGTGAAAACCAGAGGAGGCTTCACTGCCACTTTTCTAGATGGAGCAGCTCAGAAGGTGGTGGTATTCACCTGCTTCAGCTGAGGGCAGCAACTCCCAACTTCAGACAAATGGGCTCTGATTTATATTGGCCCCAACTCCCAACTTTTTGACACAGTGGCATGGGAGGAGCTCAGCGTCCATGCTGTTTCAGAATTCAGCATCAAAACAGCATCAGAGGAACAAACCTGCAGAGAATTCGGTTAAAATTGGAAATATGTTGCTAATTAACCATACTACCAGTATGCAGTACCAAACCATGTGTTGATTTACCATGCTACTAGTACCAGACCATGTGTTCAATTTGTTACAACTGGACTACTGAACTACATCTTAATTCAAAATGTTTTAACATGCAGCATTTTACATTTTTACAGATTCAGCCTGATAGAAGCAAGAACACTAGGATACAATAATAATGCTACATGCTACTTTCCATTCCTAACAGTGGGGGAAGATACACAAACTTAAATTATGGGAATTGCATCAATGATCAAGAGGCACAGTACACATGACTGATTTTATGGCTTGGAGTGCAGGGTTTATTCACAAATTATGCAATTAAAGATAGAGTACAGTGTTACACATTAATTTGTAAACCAATTCCTACAATAAAGCTAATTAGGGATTATCCACAAGATTATTTATCCTGTTGATAAAATGATGCTGACAAGAGAACATTTCTTTGGAGAATTTCATCTTTCAAAGAATACCACCAAGGCACAGAGCATGGCAAAAAGAGAGAGAGAGAATAGTCACTCTAACAAATTGACATCTAATATAAAGATGATCAACACAGTTGAAAACTGAATTTACCTTTTTTGTCAGCATTCAACTCTTGGCTTCATTGAGGAAACGGTACTTTTCAGGAAGAGACTTTGCATATTGCTGATATCCACCCCTTGTGAAAAGTGATATAAGCATGGAAGCAGTGGAAGCCTCAAGTGGGGAATTCTTCTCATCAAGTTTGGAGAGGTAAGCCCCAGCCCTGCTTACGTCACCTCTCTGCAACAACCTCCTAACTAGAACATTTAACATACGTGAGTTTGGAGCAGTGCCACTCTTTTCCATTGCTGAAAACATACCATCGAACTCCTCAAGCGACCCTTCTTCTATGAGATTATCTGCTATTAAGCCGTAAGTCACAACATTCGGTACCAGACCATTAGCAGAGACAACATAAAACAAATTCATGGCATCTTCCTTTCTGCCACCTTTAAGCAAAGCCCCAATCATAATGTTGAAAGTAATGATGTCAACTTGAAGATCCACAGAACACAGGTTCTGAAACAATTTGAATGCTTCATTAACACAATTATTTTTTCAAAGACCACTTAGAATTATGTTGTATGTGGAAATGCTCCACTCTTTTCCACTTCTGATCATATTGAGATAGAGTTCCTTTGCTTCTGAAAATCTCTTGGTTTCAAACAAACCATGTAGTATAGTATTATATGTCACAACTCCTGGCGTAACTCCCTTCCTCAACATTTCTCAGAAAAGACAATACGCATCATCTATCTTGCCAGCTTTATAGTAGCCACCATGAAGCAATGTATTGTAAGTAACTTGATCAGGTTTCAGGCCCATTGAGACCATATCATCTAATACCTTTTTTGCTTCATCCGTCCTTCCAGCTAAGGACTGACCATAGATTAATGGTGTATATGAGACAACATCCGGCCTTACCCCTACATGTTCCATCAAGGCAATGAGCTTGCGGCCTTCCATAACCCGTCCTACATTGCATAAGTTACAAATTATTGTGTTGAAGAACACAGTGTTCGGACAGATTCCTTGATCCAACATTTCATAGAATAATTCCTCGACCCGCTCCCATTTGTCTACGGTGCATAGCCCATAAACTAGAGAGTTAAAAACAACGATGCTAGGAGTCACTTCTTCATTGATCATCTGATTGAATTTAAGGATAGCATCGTCCACCTTGCCTGACTTGCATAGTGCATCAATTAGTGCTCCGTAGCTTACTTCATCAGGACTCAACCCTTGGTACCTCATTTTGCTAAAAATATCCATTGCCTTATCTATCATACCACGTTTAGCATATGCATAGAACACTATGTTGAAGATATGATGATCAGGTAAAATACCATTCGCTACCATCAAATCTAGGAGATCATGCATTTCAGAAAGAGATCCTTTTGTACCATATCCATGAAGCATAACGCCATAGATAGTTATATCAGGTTTAATGCCCTTTCCAATCATTGAATCAAAAAAAATTCGAGCTTCTTTGCATTTTCCATTCTTGCATAGATAGTCCAGCCGCAAACCATAAGTAAAACAATCTGGCTTAAGACCACGTGCAGACATTTCTTTGAGCATCCGAACCACCTCTTTCCACTGTCCTATAGAGAGGTATCCATGTATCAGACAGTTATATGTGTTATTGTTTGGCTGAACACCTTTATCAATCATCTGCTGAAAGACACCATTGGCCCTGCCAACCTCTTGAGTTTTGCACAGGCCATCAATTATTGTGTTGTATAACATAACATCTGGTTGAATCCCCTGATCCATCATTTGAAAAAATAGGTTGGAAGCTCTGTCCACTTGACCCTCAGTAAACAAACCATTGATGACAGTGCTATAGGAGACCAAATTTGGTGGGCAACTTCTACTTTGATCATCAGCCATCATACGCAGCAGCTCAAGTGCCTCCTTAGCTCTCTTTTCATTGCAGAAACCCTTGAGAAGTATGTTGTATGAAACTACATTTGGTGTGCAGCCAATCTCAGGCATCCGTTGGACAATGTTCATGGCCTCACCCACCCTCTTTTCGACCTTTGAGCAGTTGACTGATGACTATGACATCCACCCCCCAGCCCGTCTTAAGGATGAGGCCAAAGGCGGCAAAGCCATGCTCCAGGCGTCCCATGCGGCAGAAGCAGCCGATGAGGATGCTGTAGGTGCAACTGCTGGGAACCAGCTTGATGGAGCATTCACGGATCATCCGGTTGAAGAGGGAGACCACGAGCTCTGAGTCTGAGGTGGATGAGCACCGCCCTGAGGCACGCGAGACAGCGGTGAGAATCCGGTTGAAGGCAATAACCGAGGCGGGCCCGGCGTGCGGAAGCAATTCATCGAACAGTTTGAGCGCGTCGTCGAGGCCGAGGCTTCCCGTGCGAGCGCGGCCGGCGATGGCGCGCTCCAGCTCCACGCACCGGTCGCGGCGGCGCTCGCGCAGCGGGACATGCCGACGGTGCGCGCGCGCGTCTACCGGCCCAGCGTGGAGAGGCACGGACGGCGCCGCGTCTCGCTCCGGATCGGTGATGCTGAGCAGCTCGCGTGGGTTGGGCGGAGCTGCCGACTGCTGCGCCGTGGAGGGGTTGACCCTGTGAGGGGTAGGAGGCGGGACGTCGGGTGGTGGCGATGGCAGCGGCAGAGGCGTGTGGGTTGGTCGGCGGCGCGCGAGTGGCGCCTGCCGTGGAGTACTGGAGTGCCAGGGGCGAAGGCGGAGAGTGTCTGTCTGTCGCAGTTGCGTCCGCCGCCTCCGGATCGGTGAAGGAGAGCACTCTCGTGAGCTCGGCAGAGCCGCGTGTGCCGTGCCTTGGGTTGTCTGGGGCGCCTCTCTTGACTGTTTTTTTTCTTTATTTTTCTCTATATCATCAGTCATCACACAGGGTCTGAAAAAACAAAAAAAAAATCTGATCTTTTTTTGTTTATTTTTTCTGGGTTGTATTGTATGGGCTCTAGCAGGGTCTGAAAAAAAACTGAATTATCGTATTTCTGCAAAAGCCTTAAAAAAATAAAAAATGAATTGCAGCCTATTGCCATTATACGTTTTACATCGTTTCTGGTGTGATAATTTACTGGTTTGCAATATGTCTGCAGACTGCAGCTTCCTGTACATTGACTTCCCTTGACCTCTGTAAATTACTCTTGACCAAGAGTAAGACAAAAAAAAAAGATCATTAGCACCCTAATTCTTCGAAGTAGCAACTTGAATTGAATCAGGAGCAGGACAAGTGCAGGGTGATTGGGAGTAAGACGTCAATTTTTAGGGTTCAATAGCACCCTAGCGATAATATAGTTTGGATCTAATTAGGACTGTACGAAAGATAAACTTAGGAGAACATCTCGGCAGCAAAGCCAAAACATTAGAGTGCAGGACAGAATAATCACTCCAACAAATTGACACGTCATATAAAGATGATGAGCACTGAATTCACATTTTCGTCAACACAGAATATACATTTGAACTGCAGTAATCAAGTGATTGGTTGACACATCTCATTTTACCCACCACATTCAGTTCCTCAAAATGAACACAGTAAAAGAGTTGAGTACATTTCTTCAGCAGCGACCACAACATGCCTATTCAAGCTTGGCACACAAATAGAATACCACGTCATCCCAGACCGCATTTGCCACTTGCAGTATTGTCATTGTCATTGTCATTCTAACAACAGCAGCTTGTTACCAGACACACCACACGAAGAAAAAAAAATACTCGGGAGTACACTTTCCAGCGTTATCTAATACACCCACCATGGTAATTCAGCGGAAATACTCTTCAAGTGGCTCTGAAGGTCTAACTACTAAGTGCCAACAGCAACATACGCAAACATTAATATGGAACGATAATCCCTTCGACCGTTGTTGCTATTACTATCAACTCCCTTCTGTCGCTTTCCACCACTGCCATGAGAACGACAACCACCTCCTTCACTCACACACACACACACACACACACACACACACACACACACACACACACAAAAGTAACGAAGACCACATAGCTGTGGCAGAGGCAAAGTCATCCTCTAAGAGCACTTCTGCTGCAGGAACAAGACGGTGTGTAGGAAGCAGTTGCAGCCATATTGCTACCAGGATCCTCTCCAGAAAGGTACAATAAACTCACTTCCCTTGGGTACCTATGGAAAGCAAGGAATGATCTTAAGGTTCAATAACAAAAAATGGTCAATAGCTAGAGTTCATCAGGAAACAAATGCAGACATTTCAATGGCCACCAATCCCCTGTATGCACCAACAGACTCCACAACAACAAAACCTAATCTCCATGAAGTCCCAAGAAGCTATTCCATACCTGCTCATCTACCAGGTACAAGGCACTTTGTTGATGCAGCCACTATTCCATTTGATAGTTCAAACCATTCAAACTCAGCAGGAATAGGAGTTTTCCTCTTCTCTCCTTCTCACAAGTTAGCTTTGTGTGTTCGGGCTCATATTCAGAACATCTCTTCAATGATCATGTTTGAAGCGGCTGCGCTCACTCTAGCTGCAAGAATCACAAAGATCTTAATCTACAGGATGTAAGCTTCCTCTCCAACAATGAGCTGCTAATCAACCTTCTAAATGGATGCCAACATTCAACAAGAGCCTTGAAGTATTAAACCTTTCACAGCTGACCTCAAACTCAAAGTTTCTCTCATCAGGTGCTCAAAATAAGTAGGGATGTAATGTAACAGCTCATAACCTGGCCTCCAGAGCTAGACATTGCTCTGGTTTAGGTTGCAGTTTTTCCTGCTCAAACTCTGCACATGTGTCTATGTGCCCCTGTAGCTCTCTTTCTCTGTCTTCGTGAGAGCCTTTCTCCCTGCTTTGTATGAACTGTTCTTAACTTTAGTACATCACATTTCTCATTAAAAAAAAAGGTGTTGCCGTGCAGGCCACGGTCTGGAAAAGACCAAGGGAAAATATGAATGAAGTAAGGAATTATCCACGATAGCTTAAAATTCTTCCACTGCATTCTTGAAATCATCATGTGTCCAATCATGGGGTACATTACCGAAAAATCGTCTGTTCTAAGCATGGGAGTAAGAGACTATCTATTCCTGCAAGGGTCTGGACATCATCGAAGCACAAGATATATATGAGTTATAAATCAAGTGTAAGAAGTAACCAGCAACTACTAGCCATTCACGTTCTTTGGTTGCAAGACTAGGTTTGGATAATATGGACAACAAGAAAAGCATTTAGCTTACATGCAAGTTGGGGTGGGCTTGGCTAATTTGGGCTCCAAACTATTTTAGAAAGGTTTCTCAATAAATTATGGAAATACAATCGAACACCACCGACAGTTCTGGTTCTGGAAGTACAAATAAGCACAAGGTTCTGTAATTTGAACTCAGCAGGAGAACCACTGCAAGCTTTTCAAAATAGCAAGAGGATGTAAGTGCAATCAGATAACCTTGTAATTTGTCATGTCTCAAACTGATCACAAGGTTGTATTCTAAAATCAACTAAGCTCCACAATGCAATTGCTGCACATCTTATTTAGAATAGCAAGCAGATGTGAGCGTATCATGTCACACCCGGTTTTAAGGATAAAACCAGATATACACTATAGGTGAGTCTTAAGGGACAAATCTCATATATAGCTACAAATAGCATCAATTACAATACTTTAAATATAACGTACACAATATATAAAAGATCACCTAATGAACAATCAGCGGAAAGACGACTTCAAACTCCGGGTATAGACTTCACTCCACTAGATCCAACTGACTGGTTGATCACAAGCCTAAAACTTCTCCTGAGGTGTGGGGGAATAGCAAGAGTGAGTCTATGTCGAACTCAACAAGTATAGCAACAAGGTGGTATAGCTATGAATCGATGACCAATGTAACATAAATAATGTAAAACATAAACGATAGATAATAAGCATCTTAACATAACCAGAATCATCATCTAATGTAAATGTCTCCAAGGCCGCTCATGTCCTTGAGCAAGGCTAGTATACCAGTTTATTAAACTCTGCGCAGAGGTGTACACTTTCACTGTGAGCCGTGATTTACCCTTTCGTCCGAGGGGATCAGCCTCTTAGCCCACTACCAAGGAGGACCGGCAGGGTTCACTATGAAGCCTTTCAAAGATTCGTCTAACAAGTTAGGGCCACTAGGTTTCTCCATCAATAAGCATGAACCCTCCCCCAAGAGGTGACTAACAAAAGACAAGAACCACACCTTCTTGGCAGGCAGCCGGATCATATAGATCGGAGCCCCTTTTGCGCCCTTTCGGGTAACCACTAACAAGCTAGAAAAGGGCCTCATACTGAGCTAAAACCAGAGCCATGTAGCCCTCACAACTGTACTATAAATTTCGGATGATCACGTACAGATAAGATCTTAATTTTGTTAAGAAGTCATCTTTTAACGTTTAATGCTTAAACATTAATTAAATCACAAGGTCATGGTTACAGAAATAAAACCCAAACTATACTTGGCTCGTTCAAAGCTTTCCCAATGAACCTGCTGATTCTGGTTGTCTAAGAACTCTTGGTCTCCAATTCTAATTGTACTTGTCGGTCCTCAGCTCCTGATCTTTAGCACTCATGAACTGCTCTTCGTCCATTCGTAGCAAACAAGCAACACAAACAGACAAAGCTAAGAACAAATATCAATCAAAAGAACACTAAAGAAAAAGCGGTCTACACGGTAGAGCTCGTTACTATGATCACGAGAGCGTAAGGGTGACCAGCAAAGGAACTATCGTTGTGGTGGCACAACTAACGAGGTTGATCTAGGCTATACGCATGTTGGGAAAGGCATTGCTGGATCCTTTATTCTAACCCACAAATAAGTCACATTTTGAAAAACCTAGAATATGGTATACATCACTACGATCGCATAGCTTACGTCGATACGATTCCAAAAAGTATAAGTTTGCTAAAAAACGGAGTTAAAACGTGAAAGTTATGGCTAAAACAAGGTTAGGGGCATAACCGTAAATAAATAGAACTATTTTTGCATTCAAAAATAATTTAAAAACTAAAATAAAACTCATTTTGGACCTAAAGCATAAATAACGACGGCTTTAAGGTTAAAACTGCAAAATAAACAGCCTGTTTTGAACTGCGGTGGACTAAATCATAATTATAGAAAAGTCCAGGGGCTTTTCTGCAAAAATGCCACAGCTGACCGGCCACTTGACCAGGTTGACTGGTCAGCACTTACGTGGCGCATACGTGGCGTACGCGGGGTTCGTTGACTGCCGGTTGAGCGGTACTCCCCCGATCTAATCTGGCCGTCCAGATTGGATCGGGTGGCCAAGGTCGGCCGGCGGGGTCTGGTTGCCGGAGACAGCGGCCGGGAAGGCGGCGCTTCGCCGGAGGCTCGCCGGAGTTCGCCGGAACAGCGCTCCGGTACTCGGTTGGCTTAGAGGCGGGTACTGGGGTGACGAGCAGGACCCCGCGGACTCGGCCGTGAGGTTAATGACATCGGAAGGCAGTGGTCCGCGCGGTGGCGCCATGATCGGCGGCGGGGTCCTTGCCAACGTGTGTGGGAAACGGCCTACGAGCCACGGGAGACATCGAGGAAGGGCACAAGGGGGAGAGGAGCTCACCGCGCGTCCGATGGAGGTGTTCTCGTTGTCGGAGGCTGACCGGAGAAGGGGAATCGGCTGCGGCGACTCCAGGCTCGGGGTGGCGGCTATGGCGGCGCTGCGCACATGGCTAGGGTTCTGTCGATTCGGCGGCTAGGGTTCAAGTGGCGGCGGCTCGGACTAGGGTACGGGAGGCGGCGCACTTGGCATTGCCCTTTATAGGTCGGCCATCCTTGGTTCGCATACCTGAGGAGGATTCGGGCGGCGGCGCGCGACGCGGAGCAGAGGAGAAGGAAGCGGCTAACACGTGGGACCGGTGAGCAGGGCCCGCTTGGCAGCGTCTGGTGGCGGGGCGCGACTGGGCAGGCCACGGCGCGGCCACGCTCTGGGCTGGTAGCCGGCGGCCCAAGAAGGCGGACGCGCGAGGTGCTGGCAGTTGGCTGGGCCACGGCCTGTTGGCCCAAGGAGGACGGGCGGGCACTGTGGAGAAAAAGGCCATCGGGCCAGATCAAGGAGAAGAGGAGGTGGCCTACTGCGCTTGCGCCGTGAGCTGGGCTGGTTGGCGGGCTCGCGGCCTGGCGCGCGGCTGGCTGCCTGGCTGGCCTGTGGCCGCCGGGGACCAGAGCTGGCCGCTGTGGCCGGCCGCTGCTGCCGTTGCCTTGGCCATGGCTGGCCAATGCTAGCCATGGCCGGCTGGAGGGGGCCACTGGTGGCCAGGGTTGGCCATACTTGGGCAGAAGGGGCTAGGGTGGCCAGGGTCCTCTAGGGAGCAAAAGTTAGGCAACAAGTTCAAACAACCATCAAAAACTTGTGCAGCGGCATGTATGCACATACATGTATCTAGCCCGATATATTTTTACTTTATTAAAATATTTATTTTGCCTATGTTAAATGCCCCAAATGCAAAAAATTAAATCAATTTGACTATTTCAAAAATTATGCAAATTTTGGGGTGTTACATATCATACTATCATACATCCATGACTTTGCTATGTCTAACAGTGTTTCACAAAACTAAACAAAAAATATATAGAAAAAGAATTTACAACTTAGTTTCCTACTTGTATCTTAGGAAGATATGTGCTATCAAATACTTGTTTGATCATATATATCCATCTTTTTGTAAAAAAATCAATCTAAAAAATGGCGACAAATCAATGGTATGTAAACGAAGATCAACTCTGAATTGAATTTAAGTGAAACAAACCTTTAAGTCTTTATTGCTCAACTATGGATGGCCTTTAAGGGCGGCTTTCTAATTCTGGAATTAACAAATGCATAAAGCTTGTTTCCCCTTTCCACCTGCATAAGAAAGTAACAATGAATTGCAGAATAAAACAATTGAAAAAGCTAAACCAGAGAAAGTAGGCAGTATTCACATCCAGGCTTCTCCAACCAACTCAAACAATTTTTTGAGATACTCAGGAGATACATCAATTGACTTGACCCCAAGACACACTTTGGCTTCATGAGCAGGGAGAATAAGCAGCTCAGAATGCTTCACTTTTCCATTCTCATCTTTCTAATCATCATCCTAAAAAAACTTATGTTCTCTTCTTAAACTAGAGGTGGAGATCAGTCGCCAGTCCATACATCTCAGTTTACCCATCTCAGTTTACCCTCCACCATTCGTTTATTCAGACTGAAAATGACAAAAGTGCACAAGCAGACACAGTGTAGTTTTAGCCACTAACACATCACACTTATTCATAAAGCTTGACAGATAAATAGACTACTACTATCCATCTGCCACTTGCTATTACAGCAGGATTGTTACAGATCGAGACGAACTGGAAAACCAATACAAAGCATTATTAGTTGGTCCCAGCAATGTACTGCAATAGAAGTACTCACCAAACTCTCAAAGCATTAGGTACTATGGATGGTGCCGCCCCTGCAGCTGTTGTTACTATTACTACAGTCATCTCCTTTCTGTCACATTCAGCCCAATGGATCCACCACCACTGTTGTCATTGCCACTAGCACGAGCACAAGCAAAATAATTCTAGTTCATTTGGTTTGTCTTTAGAAAAAAAATGATAACAGAAGGAATTGATGTTGAAATTGCAAATCAAGAGATATACACAGACTGTCCTGCAGAAGCAATTCATTTCTATCTACCTTGCAACCCGTCAACAAGCAGCGAACACATGGGTGTGATGTGGTTGAAGCCAGGGGTAGCCATGGCAGGGCCTGACGTGGAGGAGGAATTCGTAGGACAAAGATGAGAAGTTTATCATATACCCACTGATCTTGAACTGGATCCAATCCGGATCAAATATGGCTGTAGGACACACTTGACAATGTCGGGTATTTCTCAACCTTGCAAAACCAGAAATTCACAAGTGCACAATCACCATGATAAGAACTTCTAACCGTCTGTTTGGTTGGAGTGCTGGAGTCAACCCGAATAGGTTCGACCCATTTTTTGGTTGTTTGGATGGAGGTTTGGGATGGGTTGGGTTCGACCCCAGGAGAATATACCTCCAATATGCGGGTTGGGTTGAGTCGCCGAAATCTGGCGGACGGAGCTGCTCTGCTCGGGTTGGGAAAATCACGTGCGATACAGTCACCACCTTATCCCTTCACCCTCTGTCTCTCTCCCCACCACTCGACGACGCAGTTCGGGGCTTCGGGCGACCGCCGCTGCCCTCCCTCGCGCCACGCCAAGTCTCGCCCAGCGCCGGTCCCGGCCTCGCCCAGCGCCAGCTCCGCCGCCCGGCTCCGCCAGGCCCCGCCCGAAGTTCCTTCGCCTTGCCCCAAGTTCCCCCGGCCACCAGGTCCACCTGCACGGAGGTCCAGCAGCCGAATGTCGCCGGTCGGGCGGAGCGTGTCCAGGTCCCAGCCGCCCACGACGGCGACATGCCCCCCGTCGCCGGCCGCCGCGCCCTGCAAGAAGAGCGGGACGGGTCCCCATGCCTCGGCCGGCCATTCCACGCGCCGCCATTCGCCGGTGGTAAGGTTCGCCGCCACCAGCGCGCATTCCGGCGTCGTTCCCTTCCTATCGCCTCGCGCGGGCACGGTCTGGACGAGGAACACGATGTCCTCCGAGGCCCCGGCGGCACTCCGGCGGCGCAGGAACTCAGCGGACCCGACGATGCGACTGGCTCGGAACCCGCGCCAGGCACGCCATGGCCACGTCGTCGGGCAGACCCGGGATGAGCTCCCTCTCTCCGTCTTCCTCTGCTTCCATCGCCACGGCACGTTCTTGCTTCTTGTTCTGGGAGTCATAGCAGTGGCGTGCTACCGCGATGGCTGCGTACACATCCTCAAGCTCTTGCTTGACGGCGCCCATGGATTGAGGAGGGTAACCTCACCATTTCAGTGCAAAGGTGTCCATATCCAGGTTTTGTTTGAATCCATCCATCCAAACAGAAAATAGGATGGATTCGACCCCATCTCAGGCCTCCAACCAAACAGAAAACGGATCGAACCCATTTTCGCAACCAAACAAATCAAGGGTTGGAGCCGTCCCCAAAACGTAGGTTGGAGTGGCTCCAACCCACTGATCCCACAACCAAACACACGGTAAGTTGCTCTGCGGATCTACCACTACCATCAACAGCATTTAGCATATGGATGGAGTTGGCAGTGTGGCCATTCTTCTCCATATAGGGGACAAACAGAAGAATCATCCAACTCCTGCAGCAACACTCCTCATCAACAGGATTAGCTAATGCTAATCACTTTTTTCATTATACCCCTCATCAACACAAGTATTATGACCAAGACTAATTAGATAGAACTTTATCAGTACAGAAATACCTATGTGAGCTTTTGGTCAATTTGAAATAGAGTTTCTGTTGCTTCGGCACTTCACTTCATCCCCTGCCTCGCGTGGAGAAGCAATTCACCGAACATCTTCAGCGCGTCGTTGAGGCCGAGGTTCCCCGAGCGGGCGCGGCCGGAAATGGCGCGCTCCAGCTCGAAGCACCGACGGTGTGCGTCGCTCGCAAGGCAAGCCATGCCGACGGGGCGCACGCAGGGAGTGCCAGCCAGGGACGGCCCTACGTCGGTCTCCGGGACTCCGGGTCACGCCGTGGAGTGTCAAGTGTGCGAGGGTGGGAACTGGAATGGTGGCCGCCGGCGGCGGCGGCGTGCGCCCGCGGGTTGGTTTGGCGACGGTGAGGTGCCCCGGGACCTGAGCGGTTGTGCACTCGCGGTTGAGCTTTGACCCAGGACTGAATGAGTCTTGTCCTGCGCCGGACGCCTCTCTCGTCAGTCTTCACATGTTGGGAATGGCATCTGTCTATCGACTAACTCCGTTACTGCGCCGGCGGCCATGGCTTCAAGAATGGCAGCCCGCACCCAGCACGGTGGAGACTGACGAGCGGCGCCCGGCTCAGGAGATGCATGCAAGACGCTGACAGGGATTGCTGCAGTTTACAATTCAATAATCAGACTTGTTTACGGACCACTTCTGCCATCTCGACTTTACTTCAGTTGCTGCTGCTCGTTAATCACTAGCTCACTTCACTTCACTTACTGCTGCTTGTTAATCACTAGCAAATCATCAAGTCCTGCTGCTTTTGTCTACTGTAGTAGTATGATCTGGTGCAAGAGATGCATCTGGGAAGCATCTGGGCCTAGGCAGGCAGGCTGTAACACTGCTATTGTCACCTTTTGTAGTGTGGTGGTCCTCATTGTTGTATCAGGTGTAGTTGTTTGTGTTAGGAGCTTTGTGTCTTTCCTGCATGTGTTACCGATTGTTATTCTTATTACAATAGCTTGTTACATACCGAGACACAAAAGAGGAAAAAGATTTACTCCCTCCGTCCGCATTTAACTTCATTTCTAGGATTCAAATGGAAAAGTTACAGTACATAAAAAATTACAATTCTATCCTTAAAAAGTGCATTGACAGCACCATAATCAACGGAGTGGTGGAATGAAGCCCCGGTACGAATGTGTGGTCACAATTTCACCAACACAGACAAACAAAACAACTACGGTACAAGGTGTAAAATGTGGCATGGAAGATTGTAGAAAGTTTTGGTCCTTGTTGTGGCACTCATTTGTGTTCAGCTTGAAATTTGAACTAGACACCATTTTTGCCCCACTATAAAGGCTCCACCAACGATAGGCTTCTCGCTTTCTCCCATTCTCCAAGTGTGTTACAACCTCCATCAACCTACAATTCATTTTATCAGCCATGCTCATTGATCTAAACACAACATCACTTGAAGGAGATGGAGAGCCCCCACTTGATCTAAATGTAGCACCAACCTCCATGAGCCTGCAATCCATTCCATCTTCAGCCATGCTCTTAGATCTAAACATAGTTTTAGGGGAAGGAAGTGAAGAGCCCTTACTAGACCTAAATCAAGAGCTTGCTGATGACGGAGGAGATGAAATCCATTACCTCTAGTAAAAAGAATTTCATCTCATCATTGAACAATAAGAAGTGCATCCACACATAGGTCAGTCCTACTATCTCCGGAAGAGCAAGATAGTGTTGCTCTCATGCCATAGATCTCAATATTGCTACTTCTAAAGGACAAGAAGAAGCTCATGAAGATGACTTTTCTCTCAATTTCATTACTAAAAGCAAGTAATTATTTTGTGTAAACACACTTTTTATTTGGAAATTTTTTTGAACCTGGGAGGTAAAGTTAAATGTGGACGGAAAGAGTACTTGCGAGCACAATTTCCAGCATTAGCTTGTTATGCCCAGCATGGTAATGCAAATAGAATTTGTGCACCACTTGTGGTCTTGTTGTTATTACTATCGTCTTCCCTCTACTGCTTTCTAGTGGGACTAGATTCGTTGCTGCCATTGATGCTCCCGTACCACCACCACTAGATACGACAACCACCTTGCTTTTGTGGAGGCGAAGTCACAATGCTACCATGCAGCATGTAGGCCATGATCTGGAGAAAGACTAAGGAAAATACGAATAAAAGATGGCAATATCACCGGTCGCCCCCAACAACTTAAATTCTTCCATTGCATTTTTCGAAAACATCATCACGTGTCTAATCATGGATACATTACCAACATTTGTTGTATCTTTTTGAAATAGCCTATTCTTAGCCCTCCCATGTAACATGAACCAAAATAATAGGGTTTGAAGTTCATGTTTCGAATAATCTAACAGAGGAAAATTTGTTTCACCAACTTTTTGTTCACGTATCCAACCAATTTTATCAGGGAAACTTTTGTTTTCAAGAAATTTCATGCCTATCATTCCTTTTAAAGTTTTTCAATAATAAAGTAGTGTCTCTAAACTCCAAGTCCAAAAGAGGAAAATACTTTATTGCAGAGGCATGGCCCACCTGTCAGCTGGCGGAACTCCGAATCTTCCCACTTCCACACGCCTGGAGGCTCACGCTGTCCTGTCACGCAGTCACGCTCACGCCACCTCCGGCGCAAATAGAGAACCACGCTGACTGCGCCCACGAATCCATCCTGCATCCACTGCTCCGCGCTCATTCCTAGGGCTAGGGTTCCTCCTCTGCCGCACCGCGGGGAACTCGGCGGGCGGAATTTGGTAGGCTAGTAGTCTCCCGCCCGCCAGGAGGTCAAATTCCAGTCAGCGTCGCTGGTTCTCTAGCCGACCGGTCGATTTGAATCCGGGGGTGGCTGAGTAGTGACAGGGTAGGTTCGATTAGCGTCGTTTTCGTGGGAATTTTCGGGTCTTGTAGGCGAGGATTACTGGTGTGGTGTCTAGGGATCTGCTAGCTGCTAGCTGCTTGGGTTAGGCGGCGCGCGGAGGGCGGAGGCTTGGGTGCTTGGCTGAATAGCGTCAATGGCGGGATCCGTCGGCAAGGGCAGGGCGGCGCTGCGGGCGTCCCCGAAGCGGTACAGCGGCACGGACCCGCCGCTGTCTCTGGCGGGGCCGACGCTGGCGGATCTGCAGAGGACGGCCGAGCTGGAGAAGGTTATTTGTTCGTTTGTCTCTGCTTGCGTTTTAGCAGCACTAACGGCTTGACATGGCTTCCATTGTGATGATGCTCCTGTTGTTTTGCTGATAAAAAACTTGATTTCAGTTCTTGGTTGAAGCGGGCCTCTATGAGGGGAAGGAGGAGTCTGCAAAGCGGGAAGAAGTGCTATCCGAGATTGGTCAGGTAATGGCTACCTTCCTGTTTTAACTGCCATTTACATGTTGTTTGTTTACCCTACCCAACAAGTTGACATCTCATACATGATTGAAGTTTGGGGTTGAACTTTATTAGAAGGAAACATGTGATATATCTGCACCCTGTTTCGAACTGCAAGTCATTTTAGTTTTATCCTAAGTCAAACTTCTTTAGCTTTGACTACGTTTATAGGAAAATGCACAAACATCTACAACCTCAAACAATATTCATTTAGATGCACCATTGAATATATTTGCTAGTGTATTTTTTTTGACATTGTAGATGTTAATATATATTTTCTATACTTGGTTAAGTTAAATTTGACTTAGAACAAATATAAACCGACTTATGATTTGAAATGGCCATAGTACTTCCTAATTGAGCTTTGTATGGTGTGTACTGCCTTGTTGCATTTTGCAAATTCAGTGTGGTGTACAAGTACTTGTATGGTTTTGTTTCAGCATTTTTGAATAGGAAATACTATTGAATGGTTGCCAGCATATTTATCTGTCCATTGCTGGTATATTCTTTAGTAGCTATATAGTTTTCTTTTCCATTGTTACTTTGCAGAAATAATTGACCATTTTTTTCTTTTTTTTTTCCTTAATGTATCTTTGCTTGACCCTTGAACTGTTGCATAATACATTAACGTGCATATATACTTTCTTTTGAATTTACAGATTGTCAAGGAATGGGTTAAGCAGTTGACTAGTAAGAAAGGATATGCTGAGCAATTGGTTGAACAAGCAAATGCGGTCCTTTTTACTTTTGGATCTTACAGATTGGGGGTATCTGTTTCTTTGGTTCTTTTATCATATAACAACTTTTCTTGCTACTCAGTTATTGAAATAGCACAACTCATTGTATCTAGTCAAGTTCCACTTACTGAAGATAACCTAAATTGTTAGTTTCTTCAGGGTTCAGAACCTCAGACTTAGTTTTATGTTCTGCATAAAGCAGAAGAGCTTGCAACTTAAGCACTAGTAGGTACTTTCAAGTTTGGTACTCCACTTTTCATTAAGTTTTACATACCAGCATGTGGCATTAAGCAATTACTGTGATTTGCCATAAAGATAAGAGTTGGTTAAAAGGAATCTGAAGGAACATTACTGTCGACTATTTTAGTACGGATTGTAATTTTGTACTGGAACATACAGTGCTGGTCTTCGGTTGGCCTCTTGCTAGTTGATAACTTAAAAAAAGTGACAGATTGCATTTCTTGTTTTGTAGACAAGATCAATAGAGTTTATGGGGTTTATATTTTCTTTCTTCATTCAAATAATATTCATTGTTTTATTTAAGAGCAATGGTACTACCAGATGTTTTGAGAGTGGTTTCAACCTATTGTGTGTAAGTCAGATGAAGAGCACCAAAACATTCTTGTTACTTGAATACTGCAAAACTATGAGAGCTTGCATATCTGTTTATAAGCAGTAATTCGCTGGACAAGGGGTTCTAGGTTGTAGATGCTTATTTTACAGCTATTGTGTAACGAGTTCGCTGCTGCATCTCGCAAATTAACTTCAGTGTTATAAAGTCGTCTTATTGATGACAATTAATAGCAATTAGTCGTCCTAGACTCGTCCTGGACTCGACTAGGGGCTACGACTCGATTAGGCTGTTTAGTTTTCTGGTCGTCTGATTCATTGTCGACTAGTCACGATTGGTCGGATGGCTAGGGTGGTGGAAGATCAGAAAAAGAATGGAATTGCTGGGCAGTTGAGGATATGGGCTGCGTCTGGGATGGCTTAGGGCACTCGACCTCATGTTTTCCAGCCCAATTTGCAACCCTACTTGCAGCCACCACCCTAGAGTTAGCTTCATGCTTGATTTGCACTCTAGAACATATAATATTAGTATATATTTGGTATGTTAGTCCTGATATATAGGAAGCCCAAGACCGACCTGGGCTGACTAGTTGCTCTGGTTGACGACTAATCGCGACTAGCCGACTAGCCACCTGGTGGTTCCCATGGTTACTAGGATTAATCAGATTTCT